>CM050163.1:552433103-553033103 GCA_027410445.1 Discoglossus pictus
ACTCAGGAATTTGGACTTAAATGGAGGTGTAACTTCACTTTCAGAGGTCCTGGCTGCCCCCCCCTTGCTATGGGTAAGCTTTTTATGTAGTTTTTGTGAGTATTTGGTGTGTTTTGACTGTTTTTAGGTGCGTGCGGTTCGGCCGTTATGGTTGTATTTTTAGTGCGTATGGGTCATACGACATTGGAGACTTCACCTTCCGCAAATGCGGCCCCTCGCTATGCGAGGGATGCAGTTCTTGCGAGCTCGCAAAGCGTAGCAACGTCTCATAGTTTGACAACTATTACATGTGATATCTTTTAATGTGACAACACTGAAGAAATGACGCTCTGCTACAATGTAAAGTAGTAAGTGTACGGCCTGTATAACAGTGTAAATTTGCTGTCCCCTTTAAAATAACTCAACACACAGCCATTAATGTCTAAACTGTTGGCAACAAAAGTGAGTACACCCCTAAGTGAAAATGCCTAAATTGGGCCCAAAGTGTCTTAACCCTCATGGGCATGGAGTTCACCAGAGCTTCTCAGGTTGCCACTGGAGTCCTCTTCCACTCCTCTATGATGACAACACGGAGCTGGTGGATGTTAGAGACATGGCACTCCCTCACTTTCACTTTGAGGATGCCCCACAGATGCTCAATAGGGTTTAGGTCTGGTGAAATGCTTGGCCAGTCCATCACCTTTACCTTCAGTTTCTTTAGCAAGGCCGTGGTCGTCTTGGCGGTGTGTATGGGGTTGTTATGTTGGAATACTGCCCTGCGGCCCAGTCTCCGAAGGGAGGGGATCATGCTCTACTTCAGTATGTCACAGTACATGTTGGTATTCATGGTTCACTCAATGAACTGTAGCTCTCCAGTGCCGGCAGCACTCATGCAGGCCCAGACCATGACACTCCCACCACCAAAAGTATACATCTATACTGGGTAAAGGTAGTTGAAACATCCCTAAATGACAGATAAATGGATAAGGCACAAAGAGCACAAAAACACTGATATGGGATGAAATTCTCAGTTTGAACCTAAACAGCGATGCAGAGAAAGTGGAGGCAGCATCTAACATAATCAGGTAAATGCATATAGGGGGAATCAACACAATATATTATAGAAAAAATATATACATATAAAGAAATAGTTGTTTGTATGTAACAAAAAATGCTGATAAATTACAGTATACATTTTTCTCATCTGCTCATAGTTCATCTAGAACTGATATTAGCATAGCCTTCACTTGTGCCTAAATGAAAAGATATAAGCGTATAATTTACATATTGGTCTGATCATAATATAGTATCTTTATTTTTAAGTAATTTAAATGTTTTGCCACAGTTACATTTATGAAGATTAAAAGAATGTTTATTATGGCAGGCACCACATGTAAAACCTTTGGGAAAGACCATAGAAAATTATTTTCAAGAAAATTACAATGTGAATTTATATATAATCTTGGTTTGGAGTGCTCAAAAAGACCATTGTTATGGGACATTTAATTTTATTAGATTCATCTTGCAAAAAAACATACACAAATTACAGAAGTAAATTAATGATTTAGAGCTCTTAAATTAAGCACAAGTATGTTTAAAAAGATTAGCCTAAAAAAAAGGAAATGAAAAAAAAGGTGGTAAAAATTAAATTAAGTTTAAAGTGGTCAAATTCAAAATATTATTAGTATGGTTGTAAGGTTTATACATTATTGGCTAATAAAATATTTGTAGAAGGAGGGCTTTATTTGATAAATGGATAAGGCTAAAACTGGTTCTACACATCTTCCACCTCATTAGCCCAGAAGTAGGCAGGTTGCATAAACAGAAGCAACCACAGGTCTCCAGAACTCGAAATACCCCTTTCACTCACACAACTTCCACAAATGTATCATGAATTCTTCTAGGGTTTTCATGTGGCATAATATATATATTTTTTATATATATATTTAATTATTTTCATGAGCTTGTGATCTATACCAAAAATTTCAGAAAATATATCAGAATCTAATAATAGAATTTTGTCCTCGAGTTGAACATGAAGTTGTGTGGACATGCATTTGGAAGGGAGATGGATAGGGTGACGTGGGCCACTGGAGTGGCCGGCTCGATCCCCAGACCTAACTCAGCCCGATTTCTTTTTGTGGGTTGTCCTTAAAGATCTTGTGTACAAGAACAAACCCCCGAAACATTGATGAATTGAAAGACACAATTTGGGACAAATTTGCTGACATTAGTGTAGAATTAAGTCGTAAGACTTGCTTGAGAGTGGTTGGTAGGTATGTGAATGTCTTCCGTGAGATGGACAGCATTTTGAACATTCCACCTAATGTGGTTGTGTTATGTGCTTATGTATTTTCTGTAAGATTGTACTTCTGTAATAAAAGATTTGTTATAGATTACAATTCATGAAAACAAGGCATTATTTCTGCCTGACTATATATATATATATATATATATATATATATATATATATATATATATATATATATATATATATAGAGTAGAGTAGTACAGTAAATAACAAGTACATCTGTGTTCACATTTGAATGTCTAAAGCAAGTTAAAAAACCTGCTTCCAGCTCAGAGTTCCGAGAAAAACAGTTATTACACTGCATAGATAGAAAGATAGATAGATAGACAGATAGATAGATAGATATTTTGAAATCTCATTGTATGGTGGCCCTTTTACTTTTACAGAAGGAAAAAAATGTGAACAATATAATAAGACTGTGATGACAGCTTTGAAGGGGGAGAATCTTGAAGTGAAGTGGCGGATTAGTGGATTGCCATGGCAACAGTGACAGTTAAAAACGGAATATTAGTTTTCTGCATGAGACTATGTCATGCTTGGCACATGAGCTCAGAGGAATGGGAGAAGAACATAATTATTGCTATGTGTTTGAGACATAGTGAGGAAAGATGATGCATTCAAATAAATCCCTATTCAGTACTTGGAACAGTCACTTACTAACTGCCACCTTGCCCATATGCCTCCTTCTAGGGAATCCCCAGCTCCAATACACAGAAACCCAAAGGAGAGGACCTAACTGGTGGCATCCATTCATTGGTTGTTCCAGCTGGTCCCTCCTCTTGACAAAAAACATTAGATAAACTGAAGTAAGCGAGTGGAGATATTACAGTCTGGTGCACCAATGACCTTCCCATTCTGTTCTGAGCCTTGACATATGAAGAAATATATTTCAAAAATTTGGGTAAAAGTGGGGTAAAGCAGGTATAAGTCAAGTTAAGCAGAGTTAAAACATAAAGGGGGGTGTTACAGAGCATCTCCAGCCGTTGAGAAGTGCATCCCTGTAATTACTATGAGCTATTTCCTATGCGATAAAAATAAGAACGCAGACATTCCCATCCCATTTCAGCTTAGTCATTTTTCCCCAATGTGTCTCCAATTCCAGTGGTTTCTGTGGGAGCTATTTATCAAGTGGAGATAAACATTTAACTGTTTGACATAAAACTCCTATAGAATACATAGGAAATATGGATAGATAACCACTTTTTATCCTCAATTTTACCCTGTTTGATAAATATATCCCGTCAGTTTTCTGATGAGTCATTTTACTACTCAGATTTTTCGCATAGTAAACATTTTAATGTAAAATATATTTTAAACCGACTTGTTCACTTATATACACGTTTAAAATAACTTATAAATATTTCTCAAGGACATTATACAGTTTCTGCCATTGAAATGTAGGAGCTTTTTCACAAAGATCATTTGTCATTATTATAAGTATTTATTCTGCACTACTCATTCCTCTCTCTTTAAGAGAGCTTATAATTTAATGAGTATGTATGAAGATGGTAAAATCCTTCGCTGTGCCCTGACCCTGAGGATAAAAAAACATCATCAACTACAGATCTCATTCCTGTAATTTTTTTAGTGAAATTAGATTTTCTTGAAATGTTCTTATCAACAAAATATATAAAATAGGATAAATTGTATATCTAACATATTTACCTAAATGGTTTTGAATTTTAAAATAAAGTTGCACAGCCAAGATCTCTTGAGCATCTATATTTCCTTTGACTATAAAAGCAAAATATATTAGAATTCCCTTGAAAATAGAACAAACTGAATTTAAAATATGGATTTCAAAAAAGCTAACAAGTACAGCGCATTTTCTTCATGACTAATGGGTCTATTTTGCAGATTCATGCTGTGTCATCAGCCCAGTGCAATTATTGTCATTTACTGCTATGAGCAAAAACTCCCATTGTTAGCTTTTTTATCATTACTGTTAACCTCTATTTTTTATAAGAAGAACATTTTAAAATCTTTCGTAATGTAATAAATAATATTTATATGTTATTACTATGAAAGGTTTGTCTGTTATTGTTAAAATAATTCAATATGAATACAATCACATATAATAATTGTCAAACTGCGATTCGCCGTCACGCTTGCGACAAATCACTGTTTCACAACTACAACCGGTCGCAAAAAGACCTGCGCATGCACACAGCGCTGGGCGCGAGCATCTTGCGCACTGCGCCGGTCTTGCGAATGCGCGTTGTGCGGCATCAGCCACGCATGCGCACTGTGCTGGTCGTGCGCGTTTCATGGCGTCAGCCACTCATGCGAACGGCAAAGGGAGCAAGAGAAGGGAGGAAGAAGCACACGGGGAGGAGGGGAGAGACACACAGGGGAGGAGGGGAAAGACATACAGGGGAGAAGGGAAAGGCACACAGGGGAGGAGGGGAGAGACACACAGGGGAGAAGGGGAAAGACACACAGAGGAGGAGGGGAAAGGCACACAGGGGAGGAGGGGAGAGACAGATGGGAAGAGTGGAGAGACACACAGAGGAGGAAGCACATGGCAAAGGGAGCAAGAGAAGGGATGCACATGGCAAAGGGAGCAAGAGAAGGGAGGAAGAGGCACACAGGGGAGAAGGGGAGAGACACACAGGAGAGGAGGGGAAAGGCACACAGGAGGGGAAACGCACACAGGGTAGGAGGGGAGAGTCACACAGGGAGGAGGGGAGAGACAGAGGGGAAAGGGGAGAGACACACAGAGTAGGAGGGGAAGAGATACAGGGGAGGGAGAGGAAGAGGTAAAAGACAGGACAGGAGGGGAAAAGGCACAGGGAAGGTAAATGGGGGTGTGGGGAAGAGACACGAGGGAGGGGGAGAAGAGTGACAGAGAAGGGAAGAAGAGACACACAGTGGAGGAGGGGAGAGGCACACAGGGAAGGAGGGGAGAGACACACAGGTGAGAGGGACACAGGGGAGGAGGGGGGAGAGACACAGGGGAGTGAGAGAAGGGGGAAGAGACATAGGGGAGTGAGAGAAAAGGCGGAAGAGACACAGAGGAGTGAGAGGAGGGGGAAGAGATACAGGGGAGGGAGAGGAAGAGGGAAAAGACACAGGGGAGGGGGAAAAGTCACAGGGGAGTTAAATGGGGGAGAGACACAAGGGTGGAGGCAGAGACATGGGGGGACAGGGAGGAAAGAGACACAGGGGAGGGGGAAAAGACACAGAGGAGGGAAAGGGGGAAGAGACCCGGGGAGGGGGGAACAGACACAGGGGAGGGAGAGGTGGGGAAGAGACACAGGAGGGAAAGAGACACAGGGGAGGGAGAGGAGGGGCAAAGAGACATAGGGGAGGGTGGAAGAGACACATGGGGGAGAGGGGCAAGAGACACATGGGAGGGAGAGGGAGGAAGAGACACAGGGCTGGAGGGAACAGACACAGGGGAGGGAGAGGTGGGGAAGAGACACAGGGGAGGGGGGAAGAGACACAGGGGAGGGAGAGGTGGGGAAGAGACACATGAGGGGAAGAGACACATGGGAGGGAGAGGGGGGAAGAGACACAGGGGAGGAGGGAACAGACACAGGGGAGGGAGAGCTGGGGAAGAGACACAGGGAGGGAGAAGAGGCACACGGGAGGGGGAAAGAGACACAGGGGAGGGGGAAACAGACAAAGGGGAGGGGGGAACAGACACAGGGGAGGGGATCAGGCAGAGGGGAGGGAGAGGAGGGGGGAAGAGACACAGGGAAGTGAGAGGAGGGGGAAGAGACAGGTGAGTGAGAGGAGGGGGGAATAGACAGGGGAGTGAAAAGAGGGGGAAGAAACACAGGGGAGAGAGAGGAGGGGGGAAGATACACAGGGGAGGGGAATGGGAGAAACAAGGGAGACATGAGGAAGGGGGAAGAGACACGGGGAAAGAGATACAGGGGATGGGGGAAGTGACACAGGGGAGGGGGGATAAAGCATAGGGGAGGGAGTGGGAGGAAAGAGACACATGGGAGGGGAAGAGGGACACATAGGAGGGAGGGGGGTTAAAACACAGGGGGTGAAGGAGACACAAGTGAGGGAGAGGAGGGGGGAAATGAGACACAAGAGAGGAAGTAGACAGGGGAGCGACTCACAATAAGCGCCAAAGGCACTCATTGTGAGGCCCATGATAAACGCCAAAGGCGTTCATCGCAAAGCCAATAAAGTAGAGGGTGGGAGAGGGGAAGGCTCACAATGAGCGCCGAAGGTGCTCATTGCAATGCCCGTGATGAGCGCCAAGGCCAATAAAGTAGAGGGGGAGGCTCCCATTGTGTGTCAAACAGCATTGCCAGTCGCTAGTAATATAATAATATTAATCTTACTTTTTAATTATCAGTAAAATTCTAAAAACATATAATTAAAATAAATAAATGCACATATTAATGAATTAGTTAATTTGGAAGGCTTATTATAGATGTGGTCCTACTGAACCTAAATTATGAAAATAGGACAAGATTATGTTACCCCCACATACAGTGCCTTGCAAAAGTATTCACCCCCCCTTGGCATTTTTCATGTTTTGTTGCATCACAACCTGGAATTACCATGGATTGTTAGGATTTGCATAATTTAATTTACAGAACATGCCCACAACTTTGAAGTTATATGTTTTATTTTTTTTTATTGTGAAGTAAACAACAAATAGGACAAAATTACAGAAAAAGTCAATGTGCATAACTATTCACATTGTCGTCCTATGTACGGATACTCCAGTCTCTAATGTGGAACTCTGCAGCTCCCCCAGGGTTACCTTAGGTCTCTGTGCTGCCTCTCTGATTAATGCCCCCCTTGCCCGGTCCGTGAGTTTTGGTGGGCGGCCGTCTCTTGGCAGGTTTGCCGTTATGCCATGTTCTTTCCATTTAGTTATGATAGATTTGATGGTGCTCCTGGGGACCATCAAAGATTTGGATATTTTTTTATAACCTAACCCTGACTTGTACCTCTCAACATCATTGTCCCTTACTTGTTTGGAGAGTTCCTTGGTTTTCACAGCAGTGTTTGGTTAGTGGTGCCTCTTTTATGTATACATTTTTCTCATTTCACTTCACAAACTTAGACTATTGTGTTCTGATCCATCACATAAAATTCAGATTAACAAAACATTGAATTTAAGGCTGAAATGTAACAAAATAGGTAAAAAGTCAAGGGGGTGGTTACTTTTGCAAGGCACTGTACTAAACCTGTTAAAGGACCACTAAAGATAAGGAAAAACTCTTATATTGTTGACATTTTTGGGCATAAAAGCATGTTCAGATTAATCTTCATTTTAGCAGATTCTTCTCATGCATAGAAAACATCATAACAGTGATACCTGCTTCAAGGGGGTGGTCACAGAATAGGGCAGGTGGGCTTTCAAGTTGATTTGTGAATGTGTTTTACTGTGCATGCATGAGAGCGGGAAGATGCTATAAATTTAGCGGAAAAAACAGCAAATCCCCCTCCTTTCTTCTTTTTGTGAATAGATAATAGCAATTAGTGAAACACACCCTTCAGGCAGTGGGCTAAAATTAAATAAAAGTTTGATGACCCATCTACCTATGCCCTGTTACCCCCTAATAATGGAATTGAGCCCATGTGTCTTCCCCCAAACCTCCTTAGCCCATTATTAACCTCCATTAAATCCATTGAGCCATCATTAACTCCTTTACTTACCCAATAAAATAAGCCATGACTGATGTGGGTCCCGATGTACCCCATAGGACTTATTCCCTATTGAGGTGACTGGGGACACCAAAGAGCCATATCGCTATCTCTATGTGTGGCCCTATGGGTTTTAAAGCATGTGAAATTAACCCCCTACCCCATGGACACTAGTGGTCTACTAACATAATAATATTGGCATGATACTAATGTGAAGAAACAAACATGTAATCCCTCAAAAAAAGAAGCAATTTCTGCTAAAATGAAGAAAAAAAAAATCTCTAAACATGCTTTTTTAAAGTTAACAAATTGTCAATGTTATTTACTAAATATTTCACATACATATATATCCTTTTTCCAAAACTACAGTGATCCTTTAATAAAACATCAGTGCCATTTGCCTAGATATTAATTCACATTGAAACAACTGTTAATGAATGTCTACAATGTGCCTGGTTCTGTAAATTTGTGGAAACTGGACATCAATATAGACATAATGGATATATGTACAGCCATTTGGGTTCCATAATTTATATGTGATGAATATATCTCTAGCATTAGCCATTATTGAACTACCAAATGAGACAACAATGATACGGAATATGTTGGCGCGTTATAAATAATCACTTAAACTTTGTAAAATGCTTCCCTTAAGCTTCAATGCTATGCATTACATTTTAGTCTAAAATAAAATAATTTTGTAATTTTTCTTATAAAATTGAATTTTCTTAGTGAAGTCATTTTTGCTCTCATCAGAGGTTTTTCTCTTTTCACCAGACCATTGGTTGTGCCTGTGAAACTAAACATTTTAAAAAGCCAATGAGGTAGGAACATCAAGAAACCCATGATCCTCAGCACATTTCATTATTTTATGAAGTGTTGCCAACAAGGAGGGGCATTACAAAACTTCCCAAAATGGGCATCCCTGTATGCTAATTAGTTGACCTTGAGCCCCATTCAATTTGAATGCCGCATCTCACGGTATATAGGCCGTATGTCTGCACGCCTGTTGCGGGCTTGCATCTTCTACAAATCCAGTGCTATTCAACTGAACAAGGGAGCAAGTTACGGGCTGAGGCCTCAAGCCGGTAAACCCCTCCTGCAGCCACAATCATGGTATTACGGAATACGACGCAGGCCTCTCAGCCAATAGACAGCGGTCTAGCCAGAAGATGATTGACAGAGAGAGATTATAAAGTTGTGTTCCACCTGCCCATGCGTTGAATGTGTTGTAGATTCTGACGAAGTAGCACGCAGGTCCTGGAGTTGGTGGTTTGAGCAGAGTGAGTGAGACTAGGAGAGATTTCAGAGCATTATATTGGGGTTTTGTACTATTATATTCATATATTTACGAATTTACACTTAATCCTTGATTACACATATTTACAGATTACACATAATACCAATACACATAAATTAAATAACACACATAGAGCTAGGTCACTCCATACAAACACTCCCATCCCATCCCCCACACTCCATCCTCCAACAGTTAATAAATAACATAAAACACACCTTTTTCCCCCTTCATTTATATAGAGGAACACTTATTTTTTTTTGAGGGAGGAGAGAGGGGGGGAGAGGAGTGGAGAGGTGGGGAGGAGGAGATGAGGAGAGGCGTGGGGGAGAGAGAGGAGAGAGAGGTGGCCCTGGGGAGTGGTGGAGGAGGAGGTGAGGAGTGGCGGAGAAGAGGAGGAGGAGTTGGAGGAGGAGGTGGAGGAGGTGGATAGCGGAGGAGTGGAGAGTGGCGGAGGTGAGGAGGAGGTGGAGAAAAAAGGAGAGGAGAGTGGCAGGGTGGCAAGGTACCCCGAGAAATAGGCATATTTATTCAAGGGACAGAGGGGGAGGGGCCTGATCCCAGGTGGTGATAGTTTGGGGGAGGGAAGGGCCTCAGGGTCAGTTCAGGGAGCTAAGGATCCCTGTCCACAGTCGGGAGGGCAAGAGGCTAAGGGCAAGCACAGGGCCCTGTACTACATGCACCAGGAGAATGTGGTCCTCCTTTGTGCCATCCGGAGGGAGGGAAGTTAGGCCCAGCCCTAGGGTCCAGGCATGGAAGGAGGTGGCAGCGGCTGTAACAGCAGTGGGAGCAGCGGTAATGGATGTGAGTTCTGTGAAGCACCGCTTTGATGGCATAAGGGCCAATTTGAGGAGCAGGGGTGTAGGAGCCAGAATATTTCTGGGGCTATACAGGTTATTGTACATACAAGGCATAACATAACTTATATATAAATACATACAAAGATGTGGGTGGATTTGTCCCCCCATCCCCCCAGTTCCTATACCCATGGTCAGGCAGATGATGGCCAAGGAGGACAAGCAAGCTGCAGCATCCAGTGGTGGTCCCAAAGTGACTGTGTGTTATAACAAGCGGGAGAGGGTGGCCAAGGACCTTCTGAGCCAGGTGCCCACCACTGGAGCTTTGGCCTGGTGGCCTAGCACACACACTACATATGTACATGATGACCAACAAGGACACTGACATGTCAGCTCTATGGAATTAACAAGGAATAGATGGATGCATCATTAAATCCATGTATTGGTGTGCCCACTGTAGCATATACAGTTATAGACCGAAGCCGGAATTACGATAGCATTAGGAGCCAAGAACAACCAAGATCAAGAACCATAAGGATAGATCAAACCTAGCAAATGATAGCTACTCATAGTTGCAATTAAGTGAATCATCCAGATAGTTAGGAATGAACACAAAACAATGTATTATTCATCATACTAATAATATATACCTTACTTTTCTCTCTTTCAGCATCAAGGATGTCTGGGTCCAGTGGTGAGCCAGAGGCGGGGTGTTGACTCCATCAGAGCAGGAAGTCGATAGAGCGAGCCCCCACCCAGCAGGTACCGGCGCAGAGGGAGGAGGAAAGAATGGAGCCAAGAGCCCTGGTTCAGAGGAGGATGATGTCATCTGGGCTGTGGGGTCAACAGCAGGACCATCAGTTGCACCAGTGGCATTTGACCCCACTGAATTGAGCATTTCACCAGGGCCCTCCTACTGGAGGGACCGGATGGGCGTGACCCCACCTCCTCCTCTCACGAGTGCCGCAGACTGGCCACCACCACCAGGCCCAGCAACACCACCCTCAAGGAGCGAGGCTCCAACTAGGCTCCAGACCCTCCCCACTAGGCCACCACCGCCACCTCCTAAACTAGCAACGGCCCACAAACTTCTAGCCCCACCACCAAGCCATGCTGGCTATCATGCATAAGCAGATGGAGTGTCTTCGGGGGATCCAGGCCAGCATCTCCGCCAATCATGCAGAGGTAATTCTCAGTCTGGCCAGGCGCAATAAGTAGGAGAGGAGGCACCATTTGATGACTGAATCTTACCTTGCCAGTCTGCTCAGGATGGGAGCGGACCAGAGCCTAATCCAGCAACTCACCGCATTTGCCGTCCCCAGCCCAGCTTCCTCCACCCCGGAGGCATCCCCCACACACATGCAACCCGGCCGCTCCTCCCCCCATGCCTCCACCACCACCGCATCTTATTGACTCACTATTCTGGATATTATCTGGTGATCACACTAACTAGTGACTCGAATGTATATATTACATGCAAACCTGTGGCTAATTATACAGTACAACATCAATATTTTTTCTAAAAATGGGTTCAGTTTTTAGGTTAATTATAAGATTTAAAAATGTATTTATGTCTATATGTGTAATATTTAAAAAGTTGCAGTTGCAAACTTTAATGTCCCAGTTTCCTTTTAGACTGTCATATTCTGGAGGACAAGTCTCTTATTTATGCTACTGTTGTAATGTAGCCTTCACATTTCTCCGTAATGCTTTTCTTTTATTTGGCTCCATTACCTTGACTGTAATGGAATGGTAAGGCCTCATATTCCACACTCTCCTCCTTTGTTCTCCCAATGACATCTTGCATGATTATATTGTACTATTTGACAGTACTTGTTAAGCAATTTGATACACATTTAGAACAAAAATGCTTCATAAATTGAGATGAATTGCTTTATATGACAGGTTATCATATTTATATATGCCAAAGAGTTTGCTCTCAAATTTCTTTCAAACATATTTTATTATTTTTCATATCAAAATGTGTATTTTTGAACAAATACAGCATTTACTATTTATAAATGGTTTGTTTTATATTGATACCTCTAGTTAAGTTCAATATTCAAGACTAACAAAATATAATTGGTTAAATAATAACATTATGCATCACTGGCAACATGTGTCGAATTTTATACATGAATCCAATGAACACAATAAATAAAAAGAAATAACATTAGCATTCAAAATATATAAAAATCGCTATATTATGGGGGTAAGCGGGAACAAGCTGGTATAAATAGGATTAAGAAGCATAAATGCTTAAAATACCTCCACTCCCTATGTTTTCTGTAGGAGATGTTTATCAAGAATGGTAAACTCTATTTGAAAAGTGTCTCCTACAGAAAACAGAGATAATGATGATGCCTACTTTGATAAATCTACACTATTATGTCGAGACCAAAAACAGCTTTTATGATTCAAGCACGTCATAGCACGCTATGAATAAGTGGAAGTATGCAGCCCATCAGGATACATTGGTATTGGCCATGTAATGTTCACTATGAGTTTTTAGATCCAATAATAAACTTTATAAGTTACTATAAGAAATACTTTAGGCATCTACACATTGTCTTTGGATTATTACCATGTAGAAGCTCAATAACACAGACATAGTAGAAGCTTGACAATCCAGGTTAAAAAGAAACTTAATGATACAGACATACTAAAAGCTTGACGATCCAGGCTTACTAGAAGCTCACTAATCCATATACAATAAAAGCTCGACAATCCAGGCTCATTAAAAGCTCAACTATCCCCCATTGTCCCATTGTTATAATTCCAATTGGACTTATGTGAAATATTACTGACACATCTTAACACAAAGTGAAACATTGGCCTTGTTTCTATTACTCAATAATGCTCACTCGAAACCACTGTTAAAAAATGTGCACTGTTCCTGATCCTCTTACATCATAGTAGATCATTCTGAACATTACTCCCTATAAAAAATAACATTAGTGGTTGTTGAAGCTGCTTCTCCTAAACTATAATACCCTAGATCCTTAATATTTAATATAGTATATCTTGTATTGATTCTGTATTATGGGGTATATCAGTTACATATTTTCATATATATTTAGGGTATATTTTCCCAAACTCCTCTCAAACTCTTATTATCTTAAGATTTATTCAATTTTAAATAAAGAATATTAAAATTATATTTACTGGCTATAAAGATCTAAATTATGCAAGATGTGAATAAAGAATATTTTCCTAGTGCTGGAGAAAAATGAATAGTTTTTAGGTACGTAATGGTTACATAGTTACATATTTTTTTAGGTTGAAAAAAGACTTTTAGTCCATCAAGTCCAACCGTTTTAGATCTCCTCTGATCTGCAATACGCTGATTTATTGTTAATTGACCCAGACAAAGGCAAACAGAAAAAAAAAACAGTGAAACTTAGCCAATTGTCTCGACAGGGAAAACAATATAAAATTCCTTCCGGACCCCAGATACTGGCAATTGGAATTATCCCTGGATCCCTGGATACTCCCTCTCTATTTATCCAGGATAGCCCTTAATTCCCTTTTTATTTAAAAATATATCCAATCCCTTTTTTAAAGTTATCTATCGAATCCGCTGTCGCCACCTACCTGGTCGAGAATTCCACAGATTAACCACCCGTACTGTGAAGAACCCTTTTCTTTCTTTAAGGTGAAATCTTTTTACTTCTAATCTCAAAGGATGTCCCCTTGTCAGTTGAAAACCTCTTGGCACAAAAAGTACCCTTATATTTATATAAGGTAATCATATCCCCTCTTAGACGCCTTTTTTCTAGCGTAAATAACTTTAATTTGGTAAGTCATAACGTAGCCCCTCCATTCTCCTTTATTAGCTTTGTTTCCCTTCTCTCTTAAATGTCCTTTTTATGTAGTGGTGCCCAAAATTGTACTCCATACTCCAAATGTGGGGGTACTAGGGATTTTGTATAGTGGGAGAATTATGTTTGCTTCCCTTGCTTCTATACCCTTCTTAATACATGCCTTAGTATTTGCCTTTGAAGCTGCTGCCTGGCATTGAGCACTGTTACCAAGGCTGTTTTCCACAAGTACTCCCAAATCCCTTTCAATATCTGTTCCCCTAGATTTGTTCCATTAAGATTATACATTGCTTGGCTATTTATTTCCTAGATGCATAACCTTACATTTATTCGTATTAAATATGATCTGCCACATAGATGCCCATTCCTCTAATTTATGCAAATCCCTTTGGAGGGAAAGTACATAATTTTCTGATTTAATTACCATGCACAACTTTGTGTCATCAGCAAAAATGGAGACACCACACTCCAATCCCACTTCCAAGTAATTAATAAATATGTTAAAAAGGAGAGGACCTAATACTGAACCCTGAGGAACCGCACTTACCACATTAGTCCAATCTGAGTATGTTCCCTTTACCACAACCCTTTGCTTCCTGTCTTTTAGCCAGCTCTGACTCCATAAGCAAATATTTATGCAATTACTGTATCCCTTAGTTTGCTCAATAGTCTCCCATGTGGAACTGTGTCAAAAACTTTAGCAAAATCCAAATAGACTACATACACTGAGTTGCCTTGATCCAAGCAGTCTCTGTCCCCTCTTCTTTGTATAATTTAAATGCTTGTTTGTTACTCCTCACCTTCATCTTTAACTCATTGTTAAGCCACATGGATTGGGATTTACTCCTTCTACTTTTATTTCCACATGGTGATAAGTATGTTTATTTAGTAAGGATTTGAACGTTGTCCATTTATGTTCAGTGTTTTTACCTATCAGTTGTTTGTCCCAGTCTATACTATGTATTGCCCTTAGACAGTTAAAATCTGCCCTTTTAAAATGAAGAGTTTCTGTTAGAACCTTACAGTTATGTTTTTTTCAATTCAATCTCAAATGAGACTGTGTTGTGATCACTTTTCCCCAAAGGTTGCCGTATTTCAACATTTTATATTATATCAATATTATTTGTGATAACTAAATCCAAGATAGCCTCATTTCTAGTAGGTTCTTGTATAACCTGGGCAAGATAATGATCTCTGAGTGTACTCAAGAACCTGCTCCCAATCTCCCATTATTAGAACTTGCCCATGCTCAGCTGCATTTCCAATCTGTAATAATAATTGCATTTCCTCACTTTCAATTATATTTGGGGGTTTATAGCATACTCCTAGTAATATTCTTTTAGAATTTGCTCCTCCGCTATTTAACTCTACCCACAAACATTCAATATTACCGCTAGTTCCACCATAAATATCTTCTCTGACAATAGGCCTAAATGCAGGCTGAACATACAGACAAATCCCTCCTCCTCTTTTACCATTGCCCCTATTTTTCCTAAATAAGTTATAACTATCCAGATTAACAGTCCAGTCATGAGATTCATCCCTCAACGTTTTAGTAATGGCTATTAAATCCCATTTCTCATTAACTGCTAATAATTCTAACTATCCCATTTTTCCTGGCAAGCTTCTGGCATTACCAATCATACACCTTATGTTATGAGTCTGTAGTTCTGAAGTGCCTGCCACTGTACTTGAGTTACTTAGCAATATCTCCCTATTGACTATACTAATCCTCCCCCTATCTCCTCCCCCATGCCTAGGTAATGCGTTCCTTACCCTCTCTACACTTTCTACCCCATTACTTCTATCTCGTCCCCCCCACCTACTAGTTTAAAAACTCCCCCAGCCATTCTACCATCCTATCCCCTAGCACAAAAGCTCCCTCATCATTAAGGTGCAATTCATCCCTGCTATAGAGATTGTACCCACGTGAGAAGTCAGCCCAGTGCTCTAAAAACCCAAACCCCTCCTTAATGCACCACATTTTTAGCCACACATTAACCTCCCTAAGCTCCTTCTGCCTCCCTGGGCTAGCACGTGGCACTGGTACTATCTCAGAAAATACTACCTTGGAGGTCCTTGCCTTCAGCTTATTACCTAGTTCTATAAAATCATTCTTTAGGACACTCCATCTTCCACTAACTTTGTCATTGGTACCAATATGTATCAAGACCGCTGGTTCATTTCCAGCCCCTCTCAATAATTTATCTACCCGATCCACAACATGCCGAACCCGAGCACCCAGGAGACAGCAAACTGTTCGATTGCTGGGATCTGGGTGACAAATTACCCTTTCTACCTTCCTAATAATAGAGTCCCCAACCACCAAACCTGTCTGTTGCTCTGCCTATTTTGCCCTCCCACACCTCCAGTAGAACTGTTCTCCCGGCTGTTAGAGGGAACAGCTCTATCTGGCATTGCCATTCCTGAATGGACATCCTCAGCAGTTTCACTCAATCTGGCAAATTTGTTGATGCTTCCCAACTCAGAACTGGCTTGCCTCCTGCTCCTGTTCCCCCTGCTTCCTCTTGTTCCCCCCAGTGGAAAATCACTAAGTGCTGCAGTTCTCCAATTTGAGCTTGCAGAGAGGCAACAGGCTCACACCTGTCACATGTATGGACCCTGGATCATCTGTTGCAGTAGTGCATACATATGACAGGATGTACACTGAGTGAGGTTGTCATTGGATTGGCTCATAATTACATTGGAGAAAAAATGTATAAAGCACTACAATGTTCTCCCCCTTTGCACTCCCTCCTTTTATTTAAACTCCTACACTTATACTAGAACTGCCCTTATGCTAGAAGTGTGCTCTCCCCTGTTTATATTAGTTTCTTACTACTCACCTGCCCACTACTCACTGCACAAGTAAACGCACACTTACTGTTCAGGAGAATTCACAGAAACGATGCAATCTTCCATAATACATTTTAAAGACCAGTTCAAGTTAGTCACGTTTGTGGGTTTGTCACGCTTTGCGAACCTTGCGAAGCAATGTGAGCCGTCAACCACGCAGGACCTAGGCCGTGAGATGAGAAGTTTCCGGCCCACAGGGCCGCAACTGCAAGCCTTGCAAAGAAAGGCGAGCCGTCGACTACGCAGTACTTAGGCAACTGCTAGCCTCACGAAGCGAGGCGAGCAGTCAAAACACACAGGACTTAGGCTGCAATGAGCGCCGATGATCCTCAGAGGGCCCATAGCCTTGCCAGGCTTACAATTTTACTCCTGTCATTTTTGACGGGCTATTTCCTAGTTGTTTTATATTTAATGCAAAAAAAATAATGTCAGTAAAAATACATTATATTGTGTGTTGTGTATATAGTATTTTGTCCACATACTAACTAACCCGTACATGATTCACTAACTTTAATCAGGATCATGCCTTCTAAGCATTTATTTTATGAACCTTTGTCTGTCTGTTTTAGCTGCCTCACCAACTTGATTAATTTCTTATATTTCTATTTATTTTGATATTTTTCATAATGTTATTCCAGACACAAACTATCAGGTTAGGATGGAAACATTAGGAATTTTAGAAAAAAAATAACTATTATTCTATATTGAAGTCTGTAAGGTAAAGTTGTAGGCAGTATATTCTCTAAAGTATTCCTTTACTTTACTTTAATTAAGTCTGCTTTAAGATTGAGGTTTGTAAGGTCCATGGGACTAATAACACATCTCAATTTCTTTTGGGCCTTCTAGATTTCACTGAAAAGGTCTATGACTGTAAGATGATAACATTGAAATGCAAATTACGGGCTTCAATTAGGTAAGAGAGAAATCATGCAGTGACTTCATTAAGAATGATCAAAATATTGCTCTGAGGAAAAGTACATTAAAAGCATGCATTTATACATAGAGTAATACAAGATGTGCAATTTGTGAAATCCAACATAGTTAGGAAGGAAATTAGCTCAGTAAGTGTTCAGATGGTGCTTCCATATATATATGACAAGAAACCTACTAATGAAAGAATCCTGCAATTATATCTTAAAGTGGACCCGCATATTACAAATATGCAAGTTAGGCCTCAATTACATGGTTTATGCTATTTTTTACATGTATAGATCACTTTTAAATACAATGTAGCTATTACATGCTATTACATGGGCGCCACTAAAATTCGATGTGTGCTTGTTAGGACCTACGGCCTAAAAAATAATGTGCATTCTGAAACACTAAGGCTTGAAAAGACCCTCATTATTACTATATTTGTACTCGTCCATGCATGGAAGGGGATAATACTTAATAAAATGAATGCAGAGATTTATGACCTCTTACGTCTGTGTCCACCTTTATCCCAATATATCACATAAAGTTTAAGGGACCTCACACTTTACATTATTTATTAGGGAAGCTTTGCAATGCTTTTTTGGTGTGGAAGGGGGCTTATGTTTCTATCTATCTACAGTAGACTCTCAATTAACCGGCATCCATGGGGATTGGTAGATCTAACTATCCCTCTATCCCTCTATCCATCTATCTATCCCTCTATCCATCTATCTATCCATCTATCCCTCTATCCTTCTATCTATCTATCCCTCTATCTATCCATCTATCCCTCTATCCCTCTATCTATCCATCTATCCATCTATCCCTCTATCCCTCTATCTATCCATCTATCCATATATCCCTCTATCCCTCTATCTATCCATCTATCCATATATCCCTCTATCCCTCTATCTATCCCTCTATCCCGCTATCCCTCTATCTATCCCTCCATCTATCCCTCTATCCCTCTATCCCTCCATCCATCCATCTATCCATCTATCCATCTATCCCTCTATCTATCTATCTATCTATCTATCTATCTATCTATCTATCTACCTACCTATCCATATATATATCCCCTTCTGGATCACTTCCTTGTCATGGAGAAGGGCTTGTACACTTCAATGAAGCTGTGAGCTATATCATGTAGGGTCACCCATGATGGGCATATCATAGCAGAGAGGTCAGACAAACTGCGGTCCATAGGAGAAGGAACTGGCAACCCACTCCAGTATTTTTTACATGAAAACCCTATGGATTTGCACAACTAGACACAAGATGTGCCTGGCGAGCTGAGGTTTATAGGATGACGGAAAGTTGGACACGACTCAATGACTAAACAACAACATACTGTATATATATATATATATATATATATATATATATATATATACACATATATATATATATATACATATACACATACATATATATATATATATATATATGTATATATATATATATATATATATATATATATATATATATATATATATAAATAATGTAATTGTCATTTATCAGAAAATATAGCTACAAATCCAGTAGAAAAAGACAATAATGCACAGAGTAAGCATAAGGCTAATAGAATGCTGGATCACAACCTTTTTGTGGTGAAGGGGCATGTGTACCTTAATGAAGCTGAGAACTATACCATGTAGGGACAAACAAGATGGGCAGGTCATATGTTGGACAAATTACAGTTCACTGGAGCAGGAACTGACAACCCACCCCAGTATCCCTGCCAAGAAAACCTTATGGATAAGTACAACAGCACAAGGTGTGCCTGGCGTGCTAACGTCAGTATGGTCATGACAAGTCATACACAACTGAACCAAGTAACAATAAGTATGCTTAATAAAGCCTGAACTTTTTAGGTCAGTTGTAGAATAGGAAAACTATAGAGCATAATGTTTGTTATATGCTGTAAAAATATATGTTTCTATGCAACATTATTACTTATTTTATGTGAATGAATAATTATTAATATATATATAATGAGTATTTCTGTATATTATGATTCCCTTTTACCTTTTGTATTAACACATTATTTGTATTGACTACACTCTTCAATTATTTTATGTGTAAACATTTACTGTATAAAATGTGAACACATTGGTGCACCTAATACATGGATAATTTGGGGTCCTCTTATAACTTCTCTATACACCCTGTAGCAGACAATAAAAAAGCCAAAATATATGTAGATGGTCAAATCAAATTGGTGATCAAGTCACCTTCTATAAAAATAATTATCTACTACCTTCCCCTGCCCGTTCTGGATCGCTACCTTGTTGTGGTGAAGGGGCTTGTGTACCTCAATGAATCTGTGAGCTATACCATGTAGGGTTACCTAAGATGGGCAGGTCATAGCAGAGAGGTCAGACAAATTGCTGTCCACTGGAGAAGGAACTAGCAACCTACTCCAGTATATTTGCCATGAAAACCTTATGGATGAGCAAAACCAGACCCAAGATGTGCCTTGGATGCTGCAGTCCATAGGGTCACTGAGGTTTGAACACGTCTGAAGACCAACAAACAATATATATATGCATGTATGATGGGGCCCTCTTGTGATGTCTCTATAAACCCTGTAGGGGTCAATTAAAAAGCCAAAAATATATGTAGATGGTCAAATCAAACTGGTGATCAAGTCACCTTCTATAAAAATGATTATCTGCCCACCTCCCCTAATAATTTAGGAGTCCTCCAGTAGCAGAGGGTCAATTCCCTGTTGTGGACCATGGTACTTTGCACCTGCTGCACCAGCAGTACCTCCACCACTGGAGAAATATAACATAGCAAGATGGTCCATTGAGAGTTTCCTGTGTCATCCAAATGACAACATTACGTTGTTGGATATAATAAAGTAAATACTGCTATTTACATAATATTTGTTTGATAAATCATTAAAACCTGAACCTATTTTATGGTCACTAGAAATCTCTTTAATTGCATTTACTAAACCAATTTTAATGTTTTTTTAATTTTTTTTATATGTAGCGGATCGCGTTGTTATATGATTACACAAAGAATAAACATCCAAACATTACAACATTTATCTACTCTTTACTACGGCGAAACTGACAATATGTGTGCCATGAAAGACTTTGTTGTTCTTACCAAGATCTCTGGTCAGTAGTAATGCTGGTGATAAAAGTGATATCTTATCCAATATACGCACTAAGATTACATTCGGGTATGCTGGGAAATTTCAGATTGCAACCATAAAACTAGATGTAAGTTATAGAGAAGACTGTATAAATATAAGACCTGTTAGAGGTGTGTATGTTTTGTGTCACAAGAACAGACACCATTTACAACCTGGTTGTAAATCCAAGACATAGGTGGACTTATCGTGCTGTCAGGTTGCTACACCTCTCCTATTTCCTTTTTCTTTTTTCTCTAATTTAACATTGCAATATATTGTAGTGCAACTTCTTGGCAGCTGCGCCTGCCTATAAACTCATTTCTTCCATTCCTTTGGCACGTAATGATGAACAGGTGTGCTTAAATGCAAAAGGGGGTTGTGGCAACAATTGGCAATCTAGCATTCCTGGCACCCGACGAAAGCTTCCTGCAACTTAAAGTAGAAGGCAAGCTGTCTATCTAATGCCATTACTGCCCAGTGCTTACATCGAAGCTCTTGGGGCAAAAACAGCCAACTTGCAAATAGGAAACCTCATACAGCGAGCGCCATTAAAAAGATTAGTGTCGCATATTACATCTCTCGGATTGTCTTTGGGATCTATAAATAGAGAAGTCACCAGGCTTACCACCTGTTACATGGCAGTCAAGTGACTACGAATGAAAGAGCAGGATAATTGTTATAAATGTACAAAATAGAAAGTACGTTGCAAAATATAATATTTTCAGGGGGAAAAGTTTGTGATTTTGTGATACTTTTCCATACTGGAGATTTTGTTGGAAACGGTACCCTAAACATGCTAGACTAGTAAAAAAAAAAAAAAAAAGATATAAAATATTTAAATATTGTTGTTTAATCATTCAGTCAAGTCCGCCTCTCTATGACCTTATGGTCAGCAGTACGCCAGGCAAATCTTGTGTTTGGTTGTGCCAATCCATAAGATTATCATGGCAAAGATACTGGAGTGGGTTTCTAGTTCCTTCTCAAATGGGCCATGGCTTGTCTAACCCCTCTGCTATGACCTGTCCATCTTGGTATAGCTCATAGATCTGAGGTGCACAAGCCCCCTCACCACAACAAGGTGGCGATCCGGAAGGGGATATATATATATACTAGCGACTTGCCCGTCAAAAATGACGGCAATAAAAACTGAAGCCTGGCAATGCTGTTTGCCACACAATGTAAGCCTCTCCCCCTCTACTTTACTGGCCCTGTGATGAGCGCCTTTGGCGCTCATCACAGGCCTTGCAATGAGCCCCTTTGGAGCTCATTGCGAGTCTCTCCCTCTGTCTACTTCCTCCCTCGTGTCTTATTTCCCCCCTCCTCTCCCTCCCTTGTGTCTCCTTCCACCTCGTCTACCTCCTTTGTATCTCCTGCCCCCCTGTGTTTTTACCTCCCTCTCGTGTCTCTAAACCCCTCCCCTGTGTCTCTTTCCCCCTTCTCCCTCCTATGCATCTCCCCCCCCCCGTGTCTCCCCCAACCCTCCCCTGTGTCTCTCCCAACCCTCCCCTGTGTCTCCCCCAACCCTCCCCTGTGTCTGTTCCCCCTCAGCCCTGTGTCTGTTACTTTCCTTCCTCGTGTCTCCATTTCCCTCCCTTGTGTATCTTCCCCCCTGCACTCTCTCCCCTGTGTCTCTTCCCCCTCCTCTCACTCCCCTGTGTCTCTTCCCCCTCCTCTTTCTGTGCCTCTTCCTCCCTGTCTCTTCCCCCTCACCCTCTGTGTCTCTCCCCACTCTGTGTCTTCCACCCTCTCCCTCTGTGCCTCTTCCCCCGCCTCTCTCTGTGTGTCTCGCCACTGTGTCTCTTCACCCCTTCCTCTGTTCCACCCCCCTCTGTGCCTCTTTCCCCCTCTCTCTGTACCTCTTCCCCCCTTCCCTCTGTGTCTCTTCCTCCCTCACCCTCTGTATCTCTCCCCCCTGTGTCTCTTCCCCCCTCTCCCTCTGTGCCTGTTCCCCCCTCTCCCTCTGTGCCTGTTCCCCCCTGGCCTGTGTCTCTTTCCCCCTTCCCCCTGTGTCTGTTCCCCCCCCCATTTCCCTCCCATGTGTATCTTCCCCATGTTCTCCCTCCTGTGTGTCTTTTCCCCCTCCTCTACCTCCCCTGTGTCTTTTCCCCCTCCTCTACCTCCCCTGTGTCTCTTTCCCACCTATCCCTCTGTGTCTCTCCCCCCTCCCTCTGTGTCTCTTCCCCACTCTCCCTCTGTGCCTCTTCCCCACTCTCCCTCTGTGCCGTGCCTCTCCCCCCCCCTCTTCCCCACTCTCCCCCACTCTCCCTCTTCCCCACTCTCCCTCTGTGACTCTCCCCCCCTCTTCCCCACTCTCCCTCCCTCTTCCCCACTCTCCCTCTGTGACTCTCCCCCCCCTCTTCCCCACTCTCCCTCTGTGACTCTCCCTCCCCTCTTCCCCACTTTTCCTCTGTGACTCTCCCTCCCCTCTTCCCCACTCTCCCTCTGTGCCTCTACCCCCCCCCCCCCTCTTTCCCACTCTTTTCCACTCTTTTACCTGGTTTTGGGCCGCGCGCGCAAGCGCGGCTCGCTCTGCGCATGCGCGTCTCACGCCGCGCTCTGCGCAAGCGCGGCTCGGGCAATGCGCAGCACTTTATAATTGTCTAACTGCGATTCGTCTGAAGCGTGACGACGAATCGCAGTTAGACAATTATAATATGTGATATATATATATATATATATATATATATATATATATATGTCTATATGTTTATATGTTTATATATATATATATATATACAGTATATATATATATATATATATATATATATATGTGTGTGTATATAGATGAATAATTGGAGTATTGCAGTAAATAGTGATACCTTTTTTATTGGACAAACTCATTCATAATATAGCAACGAGCTATCGAGAGATAACCACTCTTGATAAATTAATACATTTGTCCAATAAAAAAGGTATCACTATATACTGCAATACTCCGATTATTCATCTGGATTACTGGACACTCACAGCTACCTTAATCTCCATATATATATATATATATATTTGAAGAGGTACACTTGAAAAAATACAAAATATGTTTGCAATTAAAAAACAAAATATTACAGCCCCCTAATCTATTACTACTCAACACATACAGCGACATTGTCGTTTCATTACTATCCATGGGCCTCATTCAATTGCAATTTGGCCAATTGAATAGGGCTCTATATAAGCACACAGCATATTTTTTTACAGAAGTTTTTAGTTAATGAACTTCTATTCATAAGCAAGGTCTTCACTAACTAAAAACTTCTGTAAAAAAATATGCTGTGTGCTTATATAGAGCCCTATTCAATTGGCCAAATTGCAATTGAATGAGGCCCATGGATAGTAATGAAACGACAATGTCGCTGTATGTGTTGAGTAATAAAACACAGCTAACTGGTTTATTTTCCCAAGACTCGAACCTTCCTCACAAAGCCGATCAATAACATGTCTGGTTATATCATACAGAGAGTAATGAAGTACCCCAGAACCGGATATAATGGTAAGGGAGACTGGGTTACATCATAACTTAAAGAAAAGCACATTTCTTAATTTAACCTATCAAATCAGGCTGTAAATATGCAGTCTTATTAAATTGCAATTGGGCTAATTGAATAGGGCTCTATATAAGCACACAGCATATTTTTTTACAGAAGATTTTAGTTAGTGAACTTCTATCCAAAAGCAAGGTCTTCACTAACTAAAAACTCTGTAAAAAAATATGCTATGTTCTTATATAGAGCCCTATTCAATTGTCTAAATTGCAATTTAATAAGGCTGATGGTATTTAGCCATACTTTGACCCTCATTCAATTGCGATTTGGGCAATTGAATAGAGCTCTAAATAAGCACATAGCATATTTTTTTTAAAGAAGTTTTTAGTTAAAACCTTGCTTTTGGATAGAAGCTTACTAACTAAAAACTTATTTAAAACAAATATGTTATGTGCTTATTTAGAGCCCTATTCAATTGGCCAAATTGCAATTGAATAAGGGCCTTAGTGGGGTGACAGCACATCTTCAAGTTAATAAAGATGATTAGAAATATTTATGAAGTTTAGATCTTAATTTGCATCACCAAATGCTATCACAATATATATTTAAAAAATACATTAGATTGAATATAATTCCAATCTTAACTGTAAGAGGAATGGACTTAAAGGTGTGATTATGTTCAGCCATGCATTAGTATATATGTGATAAATAAACTCATTATATATTACTCCAGTATACTAAAATACCATATTTAACTCTTATGTTTTGCCAGGAAAAAATATATATTTGCCTATAGAATGTTGGTAAAAAAAGAATAGAAGAATTTAACAAAAATGATGTAATTTAAGACGCAGCTCCCCGCTGTAATAAGCCCACCATTTAATAAAATAGAACATATTTTTAATAAAACAGGAACAAGCAGGGTGTAAAAGATACTTCTTCAATCAGTTCAATCCACAGAAAGGGATTTATTTATAAATGTAAATTGCAATCCCAAGCTTTACATCTTTATACAAATAAAAGTTTTACTAAATCACAGCTGGTGGGAGATAACTGCACGTGGGAGGTCTGCCACGTGATGTATGAAGGCAACCGAGAGAAAAAGAGTCACATAGAGCGGCAAAATATAGCTGTGTATTACAAATGATAACATTGAAGAAGCACAACATCACAGTATACAGAACTGATAATATAAATATACTCTACAAACCAGAATACACTGTCTTTTCAGAAATATTTTAATGCAAATAACCTATTTCCTTCAAACAAAAAACACATTTTATATGCTGACACACTCATTTGTTTGCTATCACATATAATAATTGTCAAACTGTGAGTTTTCGTCATGCTTGCGAGCCTCATAAACCGAGGCGAGCCGTTTAGCCACTAGCTCGCAAAAAAATACGACTTTAAAGACCGAACTACCGGACTGGAAAAGACAGCGAAAACACACAAATATGCCTCAAATTCACTTACACACTCACACACAGCACAGGGAGAGCCAGGGATTAACGATCGAAAATCGCTGAAGCGGGGAACAAAATGGCGGGGTTAAACATGGACACTTTATGTATTCTGAGTGAGACAGGCTTGGCATCGACAAATATGGAATACTTGGTATTAAATACCACGAGGTAGCTCTGCAACACTTTTCACATGGCTAAAAAAGTAATATAATGAAGTGTATAGCAGGGTAATGAGTGACTGTGACTGTCAATGCACTGCACAGCCTATCTTTGTATTTTATCCAAGCCTAATCATTTTATCCATTTTTTTTATGTGAATACAATTTAAACTGACCTATCTTTTCACTAGTGATTGTCTATATATGTTAAACACAAACTGGTACCAGGACATCCACTGGTACAGTATCACATATATAGTCGTCATAATTACGATTTGTCAGTCACGCTATTTTAAAAGTTACGGGCTTGCGCATGCACAATGAGCACCAAAGGCGATCATCACGAGACCTGAAAGTTATGGGTTTGACGGGGGCTGCAATTAGAGTAAAGTTAAGGTGGGAAGAGGCCCGCGATGAGTGCCGAAGGAGCTCATCGCGAGGCCCGCAAGTTAGAGGGGGGAGAGCCTTGGCAAACATCACTGCCAAGCTTCAAATTTTATTGCCGTAATTTTTGACGGTCAAGTCGCTAGTTATTATATATTGAGCATTTTCCGGGAGGGATTTAGATACTAAAACTAAATCCATCTATTCAGAAGCTCATTTTTCATGGGCCCTTCAGTATTCTGTCGGATGGTGCAGACCACAAATGTTGAGTTCAGTAGTCATTTTTTAAGCATAGAATTTTTTTTAAATGATTTTAATTCTGTTCGTAACACATTGTATTGTGTAGATTTTGTCAGTATCATTTATAAATAATTTATTTTCCAAACAAATGCAATATCTTAAAAAAAAAAGAAACGAAAAGAAATGCTTTGCTACAACTCTAGGCTATTATACAGGCGCAATTTCATTACACAGATGGTGACATCCCAATGTCTATCATAAAATCACAGCAGGCATAAATGAATTTCAAGACCATACCCACTTTAAAATTACTCTAATACTAATGTCACTGTAAACTTCATTATAGGATTATCATATTGTATTAGCTTTTGGCACTTAGAGAGGTAAAGCTGAAGAAGTGAAAAATAGAATATTTAAGAGCTGCTAAATAAAAGAAACCAACAAGTGTTTTTCAAGAGTTTTGTTATGGAAGAATCACTTTTGTTTAATAAATCATTTTTACTATATATTCATTTTTAAAATGCCTGCATCTAAGTCAAAATCATTACTATGTGCTATATAAATGTGTTATAAAAACAGATAAAATGTTTGAAGTTATACAATTTTATGAACTAAATAGAGGTGTATATTATTGTTATGTAATTATTCTGGATTGTGGATTATATAAATATGGAAACAATATCTAATAAACTTTACTTACAGCGTGCAACATTTGAAATCAAGATATATTGTCATAAATGAAAATGGTCATAGTTGTGCAAAGCTACTCTTAAGTCACGTCTAAATGAGCCTTCTACCCAATGCCAGTAAAAAATTCCTGTAATGTGACACAATCTATGATTGAATGGGATAAGATTAGCCTCACACTTTAAATGTCTTCAAGTACACGGCTCCAGCCTGTCAACTTCCCCAGCTAGGTGCCAAGGGATCTACGGCCCCAGCTATCAGCTACAGGATCTGGGCACAGCCTGTTTAAGAATACTTGATAACGTATTTTGCCCTGTGGATCTCCTATTGAAGTCTATAAAGCCTAATATACTGCTTATCCCAAGTTTGAACCTGGCCAGCATCCTAGCCAGGCCCTAGTACTGGGAGTGAAATGGGTATTGCCATTGGCCCAGAGCCCTCTAGGCACAAAATACCTAGTGAAAAGTGATCCCAGGGGCCCAGGGCATACAACTAGGGCTTGGGAGGAACATATCATACGATAATACAACTCAAGTGACATGGGGCCTCATTCTATTAGCCGGCCGCAGCCGTTGCGGGGCCGCAAGGACCGGCCGCAAGCTATTCGGCTATTCTATTCCCCTCCGGCCGGGGATTCCGGCAGGCTTGCGGCCGGTGCCTTGCTATCTCTTGCGGCCGCTCGCGCCGGAGGAAATCCTTTGATCTTAAACGGCCGCAAGGAAATCGGCCGTAAGAAATTCCTATTTGCCATTCAATTGCTCCGGGAACCCTCTCTGCAAGGCTAAAAGCGAGCCGCATCTTACTTGTAGGAAAGAGGTCCCGCTAGCACCAATTAAGCACATAAAATAGCCCAAATAAAGCCATCCTGCACTTTGCAGAGTCTATAAAGTGATATTCGGTGTTAGCAAAAATAGTACATAATTACCCTATACTCCAATCCGTAAAATATTTTTTTTTAATATCCGTAAAATATCCATGTAAAAAGTCCAGAGGGCTTGGAGCACCTCAGACCCGCCCACGCCGCAGCCAGAAAATAAACAGTTAATTTGAACTCGGGTTTGGGCTGATGTGCAAGCTTGAGAGTGGGTTACTTTTAATCCTCATGTCCCCCAATATGACCCCTAGCATTTACAGAGCTGTACAGTGCAGGCTTGAATTTATTTTTGCGTTTTTAGATTTCTGAGCTTACGGCCGGTTCCAAGATATGCGGCTGGCCGTAAGATGAGATCCTTGCGGAGCCGTATAATAGAATCGCGAGTTAACAGAACCCCCGCAAGGAATCGCAGCCTTACGGCCGATTTACGGCCGGTAATAGAATGAGGCCCATAGTATTTTTAAATGTTCTTATTTCCATTTCCATAGTACGTGAGTAAGGTAGCCACATGGCTAGTGTCTGTCAAAGTGCAGTTGCCAGTAAAAAGGTCCATGAGTCCTGGGTCATCTACATATAATGATTTCATCACATATATACATAGTTTGACTAGAGCTTTCAGTTAGTGCTAATTTATGAAAATATTATTACAATATATGTGTGTTGGGGTAGTGATGGAGGAGAGGGGTGACTGAGATATGTTTGTCTAGGAGTACCTCCTATTTAATTCATGTCTGTATGCAATGTCTATTAAAGATCACAAGGAGATGAGATATATTACATCTGTTTTTTTATTGCTCAGTAATTGATTTTATTTAGGATATATCTATTTTTTTACTTAGTCATTTACTTCCATGTGGTCTATGTAACTTACATTCTGGTATGATGTTTAGTATTTGCCTTACAGTAAGGGTGCAGAAAACAGTCCAGAGATGAGTAAAAATCTAACGGAGTAAACTTGGGAACTTGTGAACAGTCCTAGTGTTAGTGCAGTTATAGTGTAAGTGAGGGAGTTTAATAAAGGGGGAATTCAAAGGAAAGGGATTAGAACGTCCACAGTAAAGAACCGGATTGTTAGTATATTTAAGTATAGAAAAACACTATACAAATATATTGATTTTTAGTTCTCTGTATTTTTGTAACATTTTGTAATCATGAGTCAGTCCAGTGACAATCTTTCTCAGTGTACATCCTACAACATATCTGTACTGCTAGAGCAGCTGATGCTGGTTCCATACCTCTGTGGCAGGTGTGATGAATATAT
The DNA here is from genome assembly GCA_027410445.1 of Discoglossus pictus. Lineage (NCBI taxonomy): Eukaryota > Metazoa > Chordata > Amphibia > Anura > Alytidae > Discoglossus > Discoglossus pictus. The sequence continues at coordinate 552,462,399 of CM050163.1, forward strand.
ATGTATGTGTGTACAGAGTGAGATGGTACCGGGGCACAGTGCAAACAAATATTTTGCACCCCAACCCAGCGGTAGGGCCCACACATTTTTTTAGCACCGGGGAGTTGTTGCGCACTGAGCACAGTTTAGTTTGTGAATTTGAACTGAGGCTAGCGAGGATGTCCAGGGAGGTGGTAGCTGGATTACAGTTACAAGGGGAAGCAGGGGGACCAGGAGGAGGAGGCAGACCATTTTTGATTTGCAACATTAACATATTTTCCAGACTGAGTGAAGCTGTTTATTCAGGAATGGCTATGTTAGATAAAATGCTTCCCTCTAACAGCTGGGAGAACAGTTGTACTGGAGGAGAGGGAGGGCAGATTTAACAGAGCAATAGACAGGTTTTAGTGGTAGGGGACACAGGGCTGGTATTATTAGGAAGGGAGACAGGGTGATTTATCACGCAGATCCCAGCAACCAAAAAGTTTTCTGTTTCTGGAGTGTGGCTCAGGTTCAGCATATTGTGGATAAGGTAAATTACCCAGCGGTCTTGGTACACATTGCTATCAATGACAAAGTAAGTGGAAATGTAATGTCCTAAATCAAGATTTAGGACCTCTAGGCAGTATTTTCTGAGATATTACCAGTGCCAAATGCTAGAAGGAGCTTTCGGAGGTTAGGGTAGAGGTTAGGGTCATTAATGAAGAGGGAGCTTTTGTGCTAGGGGAGGTTGGTAGACATTCTGGGTGAATTTTTAAACTAGCATGTGAGTGGGGAGGGACTATATAGAAGCTGTCGGGTAGAAAGTGTAGAGGAGGTAAGGGATGAATTAAATACTATGGAGAGGAGAAGGGGGGTTAATTAAGTAATTAGGGGCATCATGGTAAGTAATTGAAATACAGTAGCAAGTACTTCAAACCTTTATAGATATAACAATCTAAAGTGTATACTTCCTAATGCAAGAGAGCTAGAATTATAAATTGTAAATGAAAAACGGCATTACTGAATCATGTTGGGGTGATTCCCATGACTGTACCATTAACTTGAAAGGTTATAACATATTTAGCAAATATAGAGCAATGGTAGATGAGGAGGATGGATTTAACTTTATGTTCATCCTGATTTAAAGCCAATAGTCAGAGAAGATATTTATGGTGGAACTAGCAATAATGTTGAATCCTTGTGGGTGGAAAGAAATGTGTGGAGGAATAAAAAAATATATATATATTGGTAGGAATATGCTATAAATGTAAAAAGTGAGGAATTGCAATTATTACTACAGATTGGAAAGGCAGTCCAGTTATAATAATGGGAGTTTTTACCTACCCTGAAATAAACTGGAGAGAAGATGAATTGGAGACTGACATGCCTCTCATCCAGGCCATCATAATAGAGAAGGCCAGAAGCATTAACATCCAAATCCAGACCAGATGTGACTGAGAGCTTCTCAGCCAGTAGAGGTTGGTTTAACCACTTCAAAAAGATGAACAACATTAAAACCACAGGAGATTCGGCAAGAGCTGACACTGAAGCTGATGCATCCTTTCCAGCCACTTTAATGGACATATGGAAATAAGCAACTATCCCCCAGAACTGGTGTTCAACAGGGATAAGACTGGCCTCATCTGGAAGAGGATGCCAGGTTGCACATTTAAATCAAAGGAGCAGTAGAGAGCACCTGGCTTCAATGTGGCCAAAGACTGGCTTACATTCCATCTGGGTGAGAACGCCAGCGGTGACTTCATAGTTAAAGCCATTGCTGGTCTACCACTCAAAGACACCAAGAGCCATGAATCACCAAGGACATTTTTAAGGTGTGATTCAGCAATCATTTCTGCCCCTCCATTTAGTGCTATTGCAGGTGCAAAGGATTTGAGGCCAAAGTGCTCCTGATAATGGACAATGCTCCAAGTCACCCTACCAACTTGGCTGAGCTCCACTACTGCATGCCGGTGGAAGTAGTTTTCCTGCTGCCCAACACTTCTTTGGTCATCCAGCCTATAAACCAGAGGTGCATTGCAACCTTCAAGCTCTACTATCATTTCCACACATTCCTCCAGCTCATTGACCAGACAGACGGCCAGGACAAACAATCAATGATGGATTTCTGTAAAAAGTACACCATCATGCAGGCAATCACGAACATTAATGTGTCCTGGAAGGAGGTGATACAGCAGTGTCTAAAAGATGTCTAGTAGAAGAAGATCTAGCCAGAGCTGTGTGGAGGTATGCAACCCGAAGAGCCCATCATAGCAGAGATTGTGGACCTTGTGACCACAGCTGGACTGGCAGATGCGGACCCCCAGGAGATAGAGGACTTGGTCCAGGCTTTGGGGCAAGAGCCTGACCAATGGGGACCTTGTACAACTGGCACAACAGGGCAATGAGGAAGCCCAGGATAGCAGTGACTCTGACATAAAGCAACAAAAAAAAACTGTCACTGAGTTCTTCAGAAAGACTATGCATCAAGTCAGTGACATTATAGATGATGTTAGTGGAACATTTGAAAAATAATCCAAATGTTCAGAGGATTCAGAAATACCAAACCCATTATTCTTAGGAGCATGTCTTGTTACTAGCATTTGCTAGGTAGCCGCATAAAAAAAGGCAGATGAACCTGGACCAGTTTGTGAACAAGAAAGTCAGGTTGGAGAATGAGCCTAAACGTCAAAATTTGCTACTTATTGTGTAGAGCATTTTTTTGGTTTGTTCTGTTCCTTTAAAAAAGTGTTTTAAAAAAAGTATTTTTTATTTCGTTCTTATGTTTGCAGCTCATTCAAAGTATATATAAAGTTACAATTCTATTGATTTTTGTATCTTTTTTTTCAATGCATTCTCCTTTCCCTATTTTCCCTATATTAAAGTGACACTATTTAGCACTGTTTCACTTAACACTCCTATTGCACCGAAACCTATCTACAATGCTAGACTGGGTATTCCTGTATACAGCAATATATCTAAATGAACAAGATAATGAGTGACAGGTCATATCAAACAAATTGTATTAGTTTATATGAGCAGGTTAGTAGGAACTTGGATCAAGGCAACTCAGTGGTGTTTTTGGGTTCTGCAAAGGCTTTTGATACAGTGCCACATAGATTTAAAACTGGCTAAAGGACAGGGTTATGGTAAATGAAACATACTCAGATTGGGCTAATGTGGTAAGTGGGGTTCCTCAGGGTTCAGTATTAGATTGTTTCATTTTTAACATATTTATCAATGACCTAAAAGTAGGACTGAAAAGTATTGTCTCCATTTTTGCTTATGAGTTTTGCAAGGTCATTAAATCAGAAAATGTACTTTAACTCCAAAAGGACTTACACAAATTAGAAGAATGGGAAACGAAATGACAGATGAGATTTAACACAAATAAATGTAGTTATGCATTTGGGAAGAAAATAAACATGTAATTTATAATCGCAATTGAACAAATCTAAGGGTATCAGGGATAAAAAGAGATTTAGGAGTACTTGTGGACAACCACCACAATAATAAGGTTCAAAGCCAAGCAGCAAATATTAGCATAAATTCAGAGGGGTATAGAAACAAGTTAAGAAAATATAATTCTGCCACTATACAATTCCCTAGTAGGCCCTCATTTGGAATATGGAGTACAATTTTGGCTAACACTTCATAAAAAGGGCAGTATAAGTAGGGATATGATTACCTTATATAAATACATCCAGAGTCAAAGGCTTTGTTAAGGGAACTTTTTGTGTCAAAAGGTTTTCAAGGAAAAGAGGCCATCCCTTGAGGTTAGAATAAAAAAGATTCCAACTTAAAGAAAGAAAAAAGTTTTTCACAATGAGGCAGTTAGGATGTGGAACTCTCTACCAAAGGAGGTTGTGAAAGCAGATTTGATACATAACTTAAAAAACTGCTGGGATGCATTTATGAATAAAAAGGGCATGCAGGGGTATCCCGGATAACTAGAGGAGGATTATTGATCTAGGGAGTAATCCAATTGTCAGCATTTGAGCTCAGAATGTATTTTTTTCCTGTTATGAGACAATTGGCAATGCTTCAACTTTTTTTTGTTTGGCTTCATTTGAATCAATTAACAAAAAAGTCACATATTACAAGGATCAGTGGAGATCTAAAAAGGTTGAACTTGATTTTTTTTTTCAACCTCAATTACTATGTTACTTTGTTACTATATTATCATTTCTTCAATTTTTTTATGTTTTATTTAGGTTTTATGCGCCTCAGGGAAAGATGTAAATCCTTATTTGTTCATATTAGTTTATTTATAAACAAAGACAATTTTGTAACTAATATTTTTTTACTTTATTATGATTATTTATTTTTTCATATGGAAAAAGCAATACATAAAGATATTGGATAGCAAAGATAATGACTATTAATATACAAATACAAAACAAATAATCGTCATCTCCTAAAGTATTATAATTTGAAAAGAATATTTGAGAACAGGGGTGGGCGAGTTCCTTGAGGGCCACACACAATCCTGGATTTGAAAATATCCTTTCTGTGCACAGAATGACTAAAGAAACGACCGACTCACCTGTGCACAGCAGGGATAACATCAAATACAGGCGTGTGTGTGGCCCTCCAAGACCAAACTTGCCCACCCCTGTTCTAGAATGATCATATATATAGTTGTCGTAAATATGAGTTTGTGTGTAACGCTTTCAAAATGACGGGCTTGCGCATATGCGTAGCGCATGCTGCGGTCTGCAATGAGCGGCGGAGCCCCGTAAAGTAGAGGGGGGAGAGGCTCGCAATGAGCACCGAAGACAACTACATTCAAACCTACACAGTCATATACAAATATTGTACAGCCTCCTGAGCATCTCCTCTTTAACCCCAGGACACGTAATATGGGTTGGAGAGAAACTGCTCTACAAAGACCTGAAATACTAATATTAACGTGTGCTTTTAAAGTTAAATTGTATTTATTTTCTTCAAATTCTTATTTTATTGATATCATTTTATTAAATAAACAATGTTTGACCACTATAGTGGTCATTTAAAGGGCAAACTTTTTAAAGCAAGAATTTACCTCAAGGAGCTAGTGATAACTACTCAGCATATAAGGAACTAACTTATTTCTAGCTCCTTCATTTAAAGGGTTAGAGTGTTAAATAGAGTGTAGACATTGAAAACTCCATCTGGTTTGATAATCAAAAACAAAGGACTTTTGAATAACAGTGTGCTCTACCTGGTGGACAGACATTATTCATCTCATATGGACATCACTTGGTCCATGATTGCACATTCAGAGAGAATTACCTTTATTCTTTCTCTTCCAGTCCTGGAAATATATCTACGCATGAAGACACACAAAATATATTAATTATTTTTATAATTTAAGTATGGAAACACATGTCCTTAAGCCTCCTTAACATTCTTCTGTACTTTGATAATAATGTGCATAAAAATATTTGGTAAAGCAGGGTCCTGTAGTGCACAGGCTAATGCACGAGTTGTAATAATGGAAATTATTATTCTGGAATTGGTATTTATCAACTCTACCAGAGGTAAAACTGCATTATTTGCTAGATGAACTATTCTGGATGTTGCACTAAAATGCACCCCACATAGCCATATAATATTACCCAATTCACAAAGTAAGAAAACACAATTAAAATCACTCTTAATATTGCCACATATTCTATTAGCTACTCACAATCTGATTACGAATTACCCGCCCACAATCATTACAGATCAGCCAAATCGGCCATAGAGTCCCATTAGTTTTAGCACAGCTTGAATATTACAAGCTCTAAATAATTAAAGTTAAACAAAATCAATATTCTATTAGACCTGTAGCTCTAGCTTGCAAATAAAGTCTGACCTGCAACTGAAAAAAGTATCATGTTTCTGTCAAAAATATTACAAGGCCTTTTTCAAACACTATTAGAGCTGTAATAGCAATCAAACACACAATACTGTACTTTAACAGCATGGGGTGGTATGGAAAGACATTAGAATTATTTAGCAGAACAAACCCACAAATATGCATTCAAAATATTAGTATAACTGTTATTTCTGAAAAATATTGATAATACATATCATTAAACCCACATGGACTAGAACAGATAATTTAATGCATTTTATAGATTGCTAGATTGCGAGCCCTATCGGCAAATACTACTTATTGGTACTAATTCCTTCTTAGTCTCCGATTGCAGTTTACGTCTAACTTCCATGTTTTACTGACATCATAATGATTGGCTGTGTCTAAGAAGTAATTTACGGGCTTGCTTAAATATTATCAGATCAATCGATCATGTCCCCTGAAATCAAACTTTAAAAGGCAGGAATACAGAATTTTTGAGCTGGAATCAATAGAATACATCTAAACATTTATAAAAAAACACCTGCAGCCAAAAGTATGAGGCATTTGCGAGCATCTAATAGAATAGGATCCATTGTGATCAAATGCACCATTTTATGCATAAACACAATGAGCCTCATTCAATTAGAAGCCTGCATCTCGCAGTATACAAGCTTGATATATGCTAAATTCTGGTGCTATTCAATTGAACAAGTTTGCAAGTTAGGGGCCGAAACCGTAAACCATAGAATCACATGTAGCATTTATGGGTGGGAACATGATCAATTAAGCAAGGCCTTAACTACCCATTTAGAATCAGCCAATAGAAAATGAGACTGTCATCATTAGGTCAGTAAAACATTAAGGTTACATGTCAATCAATTAGCGTTTGGGGGTCCCATATGCGATCAGACTCGCAAACCCACAAAATACAAAATAATAAAAAAAATGCGATACTGTTCTAGTCCATGATGGCGGCCTGATACGTATTAACTCATTGATTCCCGAAATTGATCTAACCCCAAAATGAAACATAAAATAAAATTATTTTTGATTGCCGATTTGCGGGCTTGAGACTGTTGTGCTATTAATTCTAATGTATTTCATCGCTTTCCCTGTCATTTACAGTGCAGTGTTGATTTTTTATTTGCATTTACAGTCTTTAACCCCGTTGCGAGTCCTCTCAAGTACTCATAGGATTCTAGTCTACATTTACCGTTTACTGGTGAAAACATTTGCGTGCTTGCGGAATTGTAGCAATTGAATAGCATTTTGCGATTTTAGCCATCATAACTCTTGCGGACATGAAAGATCAAAGGCTTAGATAGGGTGTAAGTTCCAGTTTTAACAACCACAAGGATTTCAAGCCCGTAAAACGTAGGCTGTTTGCGGCTCAAAAAAAACGCCAATTGAATAGCAAATTAACTTACGGCCTCCATTACGAGCTACAGTAACTTACAATTGCTCAATTGAATGAGGCTCAATGAATGGAGACTGGTGGATTTCCAGACATTTAAAGGCCAAACCAAAGTTTTAATGATAATTTGAATTGATTGCATCTGGTAGTTAAATTAAATTGTGACTAACTAAGATAGGCATATTGCTGCTAATTTGTTTTATACTTAAGTTAAATTAAAATTAAAGTATATAGTAAATTTCACCCATAACTCGGGCCAAATATATAAATTTAAATAAAGTGTGCACCTGCTTCAAACAGCTGAAAGAAACACGGCTCTTTGAAAACTCTTAATTTAATCCTTAAACAAAGTTGATTTTAAAATAGTCGTAGCCAAGTTACTGAGTATGATCCTGGCATTTCCCTATCATTCCAGAACATCGCAGGTGTAGATGTTCACTGATTAGATCTTAATTACACAAAGTTCATGACAAATGTTAATTAACTGCTGATAATATTTATTATTAAGTCTAGAAAAAAACTAAACCCAGTGCAATATTAAAATTATATTGGGCAAATCGTATAATGGAAAGTTTAATGGTACTTTATATAAAATAATATTTTATTGATAAAGCACAGTGCAATATTGCTTATAAAATAAGGAATTTTGGTAAAAAAAATAAAATAATTAGTAAACTCATTTATCATAAATGTAACTTATTCTGTAACAAAATTGTGTTAAATCGAATTTATGTAACCATTAATATATTTTCAATAAGAATTAAAATAATTATAGATTAATATTATTGATTAATATATGGTATTTATTTACTTTTATTATTTTTTCATTCATGTATCATCTTTCAATAAATCATCTAAAATATTTTAAAAAATATATATTCTAAAAACAAAGAAAAATAATTTATTTGTGAACTTAAATAAACATACAATTGCAAGCCTTAGTCACAGTCAATGCAGAGCGCACCTGATGCTCTCTAAGTATATTGAACAGAGGTTATTGTAACACTGACTACATTTGTATATCCATTAATATATATCCCTTTTGCATAATTCATGTATTTGGACATTTATTGTACCTTTTGTAACCCCAGTGCATAGAAAATGATAATTCGCTCAATAACTCTTTATTATTGGTAGAAGTCCATAAAACCTGCAAAGGGTTGAACAATATTTCTGTATCCCATACAACTGTAAATGCTTTTTATAGCTTATATATATGGTAATTGGTCAAAAGACAGTAAAACAGTAGGAAATTGCATTTAAATGAGAAATGTGAACCAAATATGATTAGCTAGTTCATGATTTCACACTCAAATATAGTACAAGGTTAAATTATTACAATAATATTTCCCACCTTCAAGTTAAATTAATTTGAATACAATTTAATACGTTAAAAAAATATTTTTTCTGAAGTCAGTTATTTTATAAAGACAAGTAATTAGTTATCCTTCTTTCATATATAATTACACAATTAGATACCTTCACATACGTTATTTATATGCATATTATTGTTTTCAAAAGCAGCCAGCTATATATGTACAGTATACATCTGCAAAGACTTGTGTAGAGGGTGTGCTTTTGATAGGAGGTAGACCTCCTGGTTTTGTTCATCCATCCATGCCATGACATTGAATTGTAATATGATGTCATTTGCTAACCATACCTGGTCTGCAGTGTTACTCATCTCTCTAACCTTTTGGGTCTAATCCTCTTGAGCAACCACTTATGAGGCAGAATAGACCATGAATTTTCAAAGACAACTTCTTGGAACCCATACCTAGTGTCTACAGAGGGTATACTGTCTGGTTTAATGTTACATTTTGAAGAGCTATTTGCTCATATTACCTTATGTCCCGCCAGCCCCTGCTCCCTGATCACATACTTGAAGCCTCAAGACTTTCCTATCGATTAACTGGTTTACCAAGATCTGAAGCCCTACTCATGTGAGCCTTCTAAATTCAAAGTTTTATAAACCATTGTGAAATGAGGTTTAAGTTCAGCCCATGACTTATCCTACTAATTGCTCCAGAGTAGCATACATCCTGACCCTTCTCTCAGTATCTGCCCAGGCTTGGACCTGTCCAGTATAGGGGAAGAAGTCTTCCCTTCTTGCTGATTCCAATGCATTTATTCAGTCCCTGCTACCACATGTAGCTACAACAGCTCAATTATTTCCTAGGGAACTACTCAGTCAAATTCCCCCTTAGCCAGGCAAGCAGGACGACCTAAGAATGCTCTTTTTACATCTGTTTAGCAAATGAGTTGACCTACCTAGACACACCAGAGGATGAGTGGCAACTGCCTTCAAGCCTATGGATATTTAATGTCTTTCATGCCTTATTGTTGAAGGTGACTCTGACTCGGCTTCTTATCAATAGACATACCAAACATGTGATGAAAAACACATTGGACTCCCATAGTTCATGGGCATATATTTCACTAGGCAACACCTGTCACTTCCACCTTTTTTGAGATGCTCCTACTCTGTGGAAGTCCATATATCCCTCCTCCAGACTATCCACCTGTCTTAAAACCTTCAAAAACTTGAATCTGTTTAAAAAAGCTCATAACCTTCAGTCTTAATGTGCACAACTGCATATTCTACAGAATAACACGCACAATCCACAGTGTAACACACAGACAACTCTATTTACATCTGCCTACTGTCTTATTCACTGCCGTCTCGCATCTATCATCTTCCTGTATCGCACTTCACCCTACCTCCTATATTTTAAGCTCTTTGGATTAGGGTCCACTCTGTTGCTTCAAGCTATCTGCTGTCTGCTGACCCATTTGTTCAATAATTGTATTGAACTTTACCTGTACTAAACTTTATTAGTTTAGCTTTTACCTAAAAGATGAAAAAAATGCAGAGGCAATAAAGGAACAGTGGAGAAGGGGAGTGGGGGTGGGAGGAATAAAAATGGTGAAAACTACAAGATGGAGAAGCGGCATGTGGCAGAGACAATAGGGTTAGAGAGGCAGGAGAGTGGAAGCCAGAGGAAGTGAACGCATAAACGGGGGGCGGAGGCAAAAGGTAAATGGAGTGGAGGGCAGATGAGAGAAGAGGCAACAGATGTAAGGGAAGCTTTGGAGGGAGGGCTGGGTGGACCCATCATGGGCATTGGGAGTGAGGAAAGAGAAAAGGAGAAGGCTCATAAATGCAAAGCAAAGACCCAGGGAATATATATATATATATATATATATATATATATATATATGTTATATATTTGTGGGCACATTTGCATGTACCAGCTCAGCTTCCCAGAATGCAGTGTAATAACTGTTTTTCTCGGAATTCTGAGTTGGAAGCAGATTTTTTAACTTGCTTTAGAGATTGAAATGTGAACACAGATAAATAGTACATCTGTGTTCACATTTGAATGTCTAAAGCAAGTTAAAAAAACAGCTTCCAGCTCAAAATTCTGAGAAAAACAGTTATTACACTGCATTCTTGGAAGCAGAGCTGGGACATGGAAATGTGCCCACAAAAGCCTATACCTGATGTATTACACAGCTTTAATGCAAAGCCAAGGTTGGATTAAACTATATATATATATATATATATATATATATATATATATATATGTATACACTCACATAATGGAATTACTGCAGCACACACAAATAATTTGTTAGTCCTTCGGGGGTGGGGGAGTAACGTTAAAAACGGAGATAAGGAGTTTGTTGCTAGTGGTGCTTTATATGTGACCTTCGACCCTAAGCACTCCTTCAATACCTTATCTACAGGAGAGGTTATGGTCCTGTGTGAAAGACCTTTGATCAGTTTGATTTCTCCATGTTCATGGTCCCTCCTTGATCATGAAATTTTACTTTTGCTTCCCTCTCAAGACCTGTGTCCAGTTCTCGGATGGGCGTAGTGTTGTGTAGAGTATGAATTCCTATACCTACAAAGTCACTGTATTCTGCATTCTTATGCAACAATGTAGTTAATCTCTTACTCATAGACAATCCCCAAGCCACTCTTATAGTGCGTTCTTTTATAATTATTTTTCTTGTTTTTTTAGGTTGAACTGTGAACCATTAATGCAAATATAAAATCACATGGCATAAATATTTTTTTTACGATACAGTAACATAAATACAATTTTTACATATGAAAAGGAGAATAGCTGTAACCACTATACATTTTTTTGCAAGCCTTTAGGCACTGTCAAAAACATAAAAAGATTTATTTATTCATAATAATTTCCAAAGTAACATTGGGCCAACCCAAGTGGATATTTTATTAAAAAATTATCATCTGATGTTTTCTGAAGCTTTTAATTTCCTGTCTGATTTTTGTAATGATCTAGCCACCGTGTAAAGATTTTTTATACAAGATGTTGGGGGTAGGTTACTGTTGTTAAAAATTTGATTTATCTAGTTTATTTTATTTATTTTTTTATTTAAAAGTTAGTTTAATCACTTTTACTCCATAATTATGCTGTTAGACAGATTTCAGACATACATATATTTTCATTGTGTAGTGGTCCTTTAAACAAGGCTATTAAAATTCAACTTAAAAGACAGTAGAATCTGCTTAATCTTATCTTCATTGGTTTTCCAATGAGTAATGCAGTTTTGTAAAAAATAAATAAATAAAATAAATTGGAAGCACCATGCTACATTTGCTTCTAAGTTCCAATGTGCATATTGACATATAAAAATATCGCTGTCTCTACTGTTAATATGTTCAATATTATGCTTTATAGCTACTACTGAGATTTGCATTTTACAAGTGATTATATACATCATAATTTGGAGCACATATCAATCAATAAAGCTAGCGCAAAGTTCTGTAAAACTATCTGTCCTATATGTCTGGTGTAGTTAAGTGATGTTCTGCTCACAGTAAGCAAAATATCTTAACAAAGATATATATGTTCCTAAACATTGAATTGCCAAATTAAACCCATTTCCGATAGAGCACTGTCAATCTAGAACCTACCATGACAAACTGGGGAGACTACCACTGAGGCATAGATTACATCAAACAACAATACATCAAAATGGCCTCCTGACAAGACTTAAAGAAAGAGTCCTTAACCCCACGTAACCCTGTGGATAATCACACAACAACTTTATGAGGGATCTCGACTTTCATCAATTAAACTAGTTCTCATGGCACTTAAGTGGCAGGGTTCTCCTTACGTTGCCATAACACATGTAAACAGAACCTGTGGGTAAGGTGGGTGAAGGGAGGCATCAAGTGATACTTCCATGTAGCTAGTCACCAAGAGTTGTGGGAGAGGGGCCCCTGTCCTGCATATAAAGAGTCGTAGACATTGAGGGGATGTATAATGGAATTATGAGGCTTGACAAGCAGGTAAGCCACCAGGAAGGAAGTTTAAATTGTTGATGTTTTCCTGTAACCCTTCCCTGTTTTGTTGATATAAGTTACTCCTATGTTCATCAATAAAGTATGTTCATTTTAAACTACCAACAGAGCTAGTAGCCAGTGTGAGTATTCCATATAGTCCGAGTTCAGATACCCTAACCCTCCTTATCAGCCTTACTACTGGATTTTCTTAGTGGTTGGTCCAGCTGGCTGATTAGTTCTGCCACTGTGCTTCCACTCAAGCATTAAGAAAATATCTTAAGTTTATTATATTCAGAAAAATATAAAAATATACGTAATTAAATTTGACATTATTCACATAATATTACATGGTACATACTGTCTTGGAGAGTAGATATGCTGGATCATGTAGATAAAGTGCAGTATGATATGCCAGGATGAAAAAACAATGATTATGGGTGGGATAGATGTATATTAGGAGCTATTAGACTCACCACTGCCCATAGGCTGCTCCTTCCTGTAATGATTTGCCTGTAGTGACTAGCAGCCTTATTAAATTGTGATTTGGCCAGTTGAATAGGGCTCTATATAGGTACATAGCATATTTTTTTACAGAAGTTTTTAGTTAGTGAACTTCTATCCAAAAGCAAGGTCTTCACTAACTAAAAACTTCTGTAAAAAAATATGCTCTGTACTTAAATAGAGCCTGTTTCAATTGGCCGAATCACAATTTAATAAGGCTGTTGATCTTCATCTGCTCCTATTATAGCTTGATAAATAGGCTCCATAGAAAACACAAAGGAACTATTTTATGTTGTAACTCTATTTGCATAACTCTAACTGTTTATCACCATCCTGTTTATTATCTGCTTGAATATATTATCAGTTTTCGTATTGCTACCTAATTCTAATGACTTTGCTTCAGTCAACTTTACATGGACACCAGTTCAAGAAATGCAGTACCTACTACATTTATCTCAATCACAGTGATCCCTTTTTTTTCTGGCACAACTAGAAATATGCAGTAATATAAATACAAATATTCTGAAAGATTGTATTGGAGTCACATTCTAGTGACACATATACATCCATTTTTTTATATTCTAGAAAAAATTCACCGTGATGGAGTTACTACACATACACTGAACATTTTCCATGTGTAGTACTTTTTCCATTGAGCAAAAGTAATTTACTAGTCTGGGAATAACATGTTTCTTTGCTTTTCCTTTTAACTTATGTATCTTTTTATTTTTAATTTCTGAGATAAGGATTGCAAATACAGATTATATCTTCGTACTTATCAACCAACCAGAAATTCACAGTTTATATGAAATGAGAAAAAAATAGACAGACATAAAAAGTATCCATTTTCCCTGATCACATCTTTCATTTTCAAGCTGAAATAACTGCAGTGCCGGTCGGTTGAAGAATATGGAATTGCAGAAGTAGCTGTTCCTATCAAGATTTTATATTCTGGCATAGAGACAAAACTAAGCATCAAAAAGCATCGCCTGTAATCTTAATTACTGATGTGATACTTTAATAAAATGGAAAAGTTAATCCAAAAAGTTATCGAGGTGAGAAAAACAAGGGTTAGACTTGTCTGCTATTCCATTAGATGCTCCTAAGGATATGTAAAGAATAAAAAAACAACAGCCAAAAGCAATGTAATCTATAAACTAGAATGGAACGATAACTCCATTTTTCTGGTTGTTGTTTTATAGACAAAACCAACCTTAATGCTATAATGGAAAAACATAGTGCTGGGGGAATTTCAAAATTCATACATAAAATGAAATAAGCATACACTATACGTACAATATTTGATTACTTGTTTTTTAGTCATTGAGCAGCTGTTCCTTGTGTTCTCTACTCTAACCCCACTGCCCCCACATGCACAAAATATGTTTTTTATATACATTTCCAAAGGAAAGAAGCAAAAATTATTTTGTGCAAAAATAGCTGTATGAATATTTTCAGTGCAGTTTTGGTCAAGTATTTAAACTGCCTATAGATTGTGTGAAGTATATTTTTCTGTATTTCTGTTTTTAAATTAACAGTAACTTACCCCTAACATTAGAACATTTTCTCTCAGTGGTGTAATAATTAAGTCCTCTATTCAATGGCTCCCAATTGAACTCCCATAATACTGACTCGCACCTATGGCAGATGTTGTAAGAAAATTTGCTGAGCTTTTCCACCTCAGAAAAAGGCCTGTAAAATGTACTGACATACCGGGGTGGTCTTGACTGTAGCTCGCTAGCTCTAAAGTGTTCTTGCAGCCTGCTATATATATATATATCTAAATGCCCTGGTCCTCAGACTTCAGTCCTAGGTAATCATGCACATCTGCATTGCTTGAAGAAGTAGATCCTCTACTATCTTGATTGAAGAACCTTGCTCCCCATCTTTGGCCCACAGAAACTGCGTCTCCCTAAAAATAAAAAATAAGCTGAGATTACTGAGCGCCTCCTCTGAGGAGCTCCGCTAATAAATAGAGTTTAATTCTAGTGTTAAGCATCTCTCATTGGCTATGGAAAGGGGTGTAGGAACAGGATGTGATGGGGGTACAACCCCCCAGTTTA
This sequence comes from Discoglossus pictus, assembly GCA_027410445.1. Taxonomy (NCBI): domain Eukaryota; kingdom Metazoa; phylum Chordata; class Amphibia; order Anura; family Alytidae; genus Discoglossus; species Discoglossus pictus. The sequence goes on from CM050163.1 coordinate 552,477,482, forward strand.
TAAGAATGGGGTGAACTAATTGGCAAATTTAAACTTAATCATGCATTACTGAAGTTTGCCACTACTGAAGTTTGCACTATGGAGCATTATGTCTCTCCCAGGAAAGCTTTGACCCAGGAAAGCATTTGACTCCCCTTTATAACAACCCTTGAAAAATTAATCAAGCAGCCAGCATTTAGAAGGCTACCTGCCCATAAGAAACAAAAACAGTATTTGCACAAAGGTACTTACAAGTTTGTAATTGCTAGTATGCTTTAAAAGGCATGTATCTTTGCACAATAACAAATTACTTTCATATAAAAAAAATTACCCTTGTTACGGAGTCATATGATAGTCAGGAGGAAAGAAGCCTGTTTGATGCAATGATATGATAGTGAGGTGAGAGGAAACCTGTGTTATGCAGTTTTATGATAGTGAGGTGTGAGGAAGCCTGTGTTATACAGTGATACAATAGTGGAATTATACACTAGCAAAACATGAACAAGCCATGCATGATCATAGCACAAATACATTTGCATGTTCCTCTGAACAATTGTTTGTCTGCTTTACATAAATGTTCTTTACAGTTATATGTATATACAATCAAGGGGAAATGGGGGACATTTGTAGCAGCATAACCCGTATGTATGTATCTCTCCCTCACATTTCCTTTCTGCTTTCCATATTCTCCCTCTATTCTCTCAACTTCATTCCAAACCTAACCCTTCTCTCTCTTCCTTGTCTCTTTTTGTTTCTTCCATTGTCTTTCACTCTCACCCTTTGCTCTCTCATCTATATATTTTGTTCTCTTTTGTCTTGTCTCCTTCCTTAAATATAGAAACATTAATTTGATGACAGATAACTAAAAAGACCCATCTCACTTGCCCATTGTATCTACCCAAACATCTGGACTATTAAGTCTTCAGGTGGCTTTTTGCTTATCCCAGACATGCTTCCCTTCCTTAACTGTGCTTGACTCTACCACTTCCACTGGAAGGTTATTTCAGTTTTCTATTGCTCTTTCTATAAAGTACTGCTATTTTTATCTCTCCATTTCTCTCTCTACTCTCCATTTCTCTCTCTTCCTTATGGTATCTGACTCTCTGCTCAACACACTCTCTGCTCAACACACTATCTCTGCCTTTCTGTTTTACTAGTTTGTTAAAAAAAAGAATTTAGGGAAGAGTACAAAAAAAAGGTAAAAACAGCAAAATGTATGGTGAAGTACGTTTGGTTTATTTTAACACACAAATTAAAGATTATTCTTACAAAACATAAGAACTACAGAAACATGTCCACAAAAAGTGACAGGCTGTGTTTGATTGGATTGAGAGAGAAAGAATGCTGCTGATTGTGATGAGACTTAGGAGGCGGAACAAACACGCAAGTAAATAAACAGAGAATCAGATTTTTTTTTAAATGCAATATCTTTGGCAAAAATGCTCAGATTTCAAAAATTCAAAAAGTATTTCAACTTGCCTTCATGAGATTATTCCACTGGTGTCCTCCAAATTGTGCTGAGGTAACTGTCCCTTTAATACTATAAAAGTCAATTGTCTGACATAATATATATATGTATGTGTCTGTCAAAATTGTAAATAATCTGCCTGAATAAATACATTAACAGAGATGTTCTACATATCTTTTATGCCAAATCATTTACTTTTTTATATTAAATAGATACAATGTTTTTTATATTTTGTAAGTACATACTTAATGTATGCGTTAAAATAACCCAAACTTATTTATATTTTTTAATTAAAATCTTTTTCATCAAGCAGATTTACTCTACAGGGAAGTGCCTCAAAATCTTCAGGATATCAGCTCATCATTCATCCAAATTTGGAGTCTCATTCAATTAGAAGCCCGCATCTCGCAGTATACAGGCCATATGTCTGCGGGCCTGATGCAATCTTGCACTCTGCTACAATTACGGTGCTATTCAGTTGAACAAACCCGAAAACCAAAACTGTAAACCATGCACTCATACGTAGGAGTTCAGGACGGGAACAATTAAGCAAGGCCTTAACTACCCATTTAGAAACAGCCAATAGAAAATTAGACCGGCAGTATAAGATGGAGATTACATGACAACCAATTAGTGTTTAGCGGTCCGATATGCGATCGGATTCACAAATCCGCAAAATACAGTATAATAAAAATGAATGTCGACACTGTTCTAGTCCAGGTGGGTGACCTGATATGTATAAACTCATTGATTCCTGAGATCGCTATAAGCCAGAACTGAATAAAATATTTTGTTATTGCCGATTTGCGAGCTTGAGACTGTTGTGCAATTAATTCTAATGACTTAAATCGCTTTTACCGGTCATTTACAGTTCAGTATTGATTTTGTATTTGCATTTACAGTGCTACGAATATGTCTTTAACCCCTTTGCTAGTCCTCTCTAGTACTCATAGGATTTTCTCCTACATTTGCCGATTGCTGTTGTGAAAACATTTGTGGGCTTGTGTAATTGTAGCAATTGAATAGCGATTTGCGATTTTATCGTAACTCTTTTGAATGAGAAAGATCAAAAACTTAAAGTTCCAGCACGTAACCTGTAGACCAAAAAAACGCTGATTGAATAGCATATTAGCTAACAGGCTCCATTAACTTACAATTGCTCAATTGAATGAGGCTCTTGGACTTGGACTGAGATCATTAGAATTAATGGGGAATCTGTATTGCCTCAGATCACTGCTTCCATTGGTGGTGGATTTGTACCATTTCTTTGATATTCTAACACAATTTGTTTATATTGTTTAAAGCGAAACCAATGTACGTTTTTCTATGTTTGTTGTTTGGCGTGCCCCCTTTTCAGAAAAAAGAATGTTAGTTAAAAACATTTCTAACATACTTATAGCTTAGTATAGCATGAGGGTTAATTTTAGGTACTATAGATTAAAACGGAGTCCGTAGTGAACCTCATGTTAAAGGCTTAATCTTTGGTGCCATGGTGGTCTATAGGGATTCACATGTGATAAATGGATCCCCACCCCACAGAACAATGGGTGGTGGAGAAGAGTACCAAATGCCCAGGTTTTGAATTGCGGCTGGAGGTAGTAGCTCCTTAATTGTGTCGGATTTGATCAAGGCTTCTTTTCTGTCTTTACAAGAGGTTGAAGGCAGTCAGAGACCTTTTCAAATTTCAGACACTCAGGGGCATGCAATATCGGTTTAGAAAATAGTTTTGGGACAGGCACTTGGGTTATAGGATATTACAGAAATTTTTAGCACATGGATGGTATTTCTCTAAAGGTTGATTTACATGTGTGATGTGATAGCTTGATAGTGTTTTATGAATGAACTTCTCTCGGGTCTCCATTCCATTGCTCCTGTACAAATCTATGGAAGGCTGACTCACAACTACTAGAATTTTGAAAACCGAAGTACCAGAGTTATTCAATGGCTCCTGGAAATGAGAAACTCACTGACTCGCACCTAGGTAGTGTGACAAGGATGGTCGTGTAAATCGGTGGTTACTTGAAGAAGAGACTGATACTTGCTTGAAATGCAGCAAACTGATTTATTTACAAGAAGGAGTAACAAACTAAAGAAGTAACTCTGCTTAAAATAAAGGAAATGAACATCTACGTAAACATGCTGACTGTAACGCAGGAACACCCTGACTACTCCTGTGCAGCTTATCTGCAGCAGGGGAAAAACACTACAACCCTGTGTCTTCCGGAAGGAGTAGCTTTCGCACAATAGCGCCACCTAGTGGCCAGGATACAGTCAGTCTCTTATTACGTTATACTGCCACCTTGTGGCCAGGATTCCCAAAAACTCTTCTGACGTTATTTTGCCACCTTGTGGCCAGGATACACATAATCTCTTCTTACGTTATATTGCCACTTTGTGGCCAGGATACACATAATCTCTTCTTACGTTATATTGCCACTTTGTGGCCAGGATACAAGTACTCTCTTCTTAAGCCTTTGCCACGGTACTCATTACATAGTTGCGGATGAAGCATAGGGCCCGCCCGTCTCTCCTGTATGCTTCACCCCAGGGACCCTTGAATATATAACAACACCAACTTGTAGTCACTTTACTGTTCAAAACTCAGCCTCTTCCCTGGGGCATAATAAGTCTTGGTACCTTCCTTCTGAGGCCTCTGTCAACTTCACACACGCTTAGGCCTTTAAGGCAACTCTGCCTGGGGATTCTCACTAATCCCTTCACACTTCTCTCTTCAAACCTAGCCTTTTCCCTGGGGCATAAAAAGTCTGGGCACCTTCACTCAGAGGCCTCTGTCAGCTTCACACACGCTTAGGCCTTTAAGGCAACTCTGCCTGGGGATTCTCACTAACACCTTCACTTACTTGGCGTCCTGAGGCTGTATTCACTCTTCCAGCGCACAACGTCCTGCGACTGCAAACATCCCACACTTCTTGCTGTTGTCCCAGTACTCCCAGCCACAGTAAATCAGGTGATCTCTTACAGGCTTGCTCCAAAGCTTCCACTGTAATCTCCACACCGGATCACCTTTCAGCTTCACTCTGACGGTAGCACACAGTCTCTCCTCTCTCACTGGGAGCAGTTCAGGGGTCTCAGGCCACTGCTCCTCCTCCACCAACAGCAACACCACTGGCAGAACTTCCATTACTACTGGCAGCAGCATCACAAGTACTGGTGCACACTAAACCACAGCCACCCTCTCCCACATTTGAGCCACATGATAATGCACGACCAGCAAATCCACGCGGTGGAGGTACGCATGGGCAAGCATCTTAAGGAGGTGGAGGCCTTTTAAACAGAGCTTTTGCAGGAGATCAGTCATAACTGGGTGTGTCAAATGAAGGCATCAGTGCCAAATGTTCATCTGAGCACAAAAGGATATGCTAAAATGCAAGTAGAATGCCAAATCAGTAGAGGGTAGAGTAGAGTATTTTGTATATTTAAAGTGTAATTGATAGGCTTCTTTAAACATGAAACATTATGTTTCTAATAGCTAAATAATAATTCTACTTATGTTTGATGACAAAAATCCCTTTTAAAAACTTGAACTGAATTATATAGAGCAAGACAAATCACAACTCCTACAATGTTTAGTGACTCTTAGGGATCACACAAGGAACTTCTATACTTGCATTATTCCTTCTGCTTACAGTAAACTAAAGTAATTATTTTTAATACAAGCTGTTAACTAGTTTTTTTTATTACTTGTGTTATTGACCCTAATTTCTTATATTTTTATTTATGTTGCTAATATCAGGAGAACTGGTGTTTATAAAAAGCAGCAAAGAAATATATTGTTTCAATAACAAAGAGATAAATTTAGCAACAGACTAAGAAGCTCTGCAAAAAGATGCCACAATGTCCATCTCTAACATCAGAGAACTGATGTACTCCCCATATGTCATGGATTGTAAGATACATAGTCCTACATTCCATGCTTCTTGAAAGAATTGAGATCCAGACAACCCCCCTGGGCACAAGACAGTCCGTTTTACAGACTTCTATTTTGCAGGGGCCATACAATAGCTCCTGTACTTAGCTTTTCAAAACTCCCATAGTTTTGGGTCAGCCTTCCTTTTACAGGACACATGGAATGGAGGCCTCAGTTCTTTTCTTATGGGAGCCATTGAATGGAGACCATAGATAGGAAACTCAGAACAATTGAAAAATATAAAAACTGAAAAGCCATGAGAAATGGTATGATAGGTCACCTCTGGTGATCAACTTCAAGTCCTTCATCTCAAGAAACTTTGTATAATTTCTTCATATAGTTCCAATAGTTGTGTATTTCAGCCAAAGCAGCAAGGACAAACACCTAGGCAAGCACATTATCATGGAGCAGGTAGGCTGCATTGATATTTGTGTAAAGGCGAGCACACACAATACCATGGTACTGCAACAGCAACTTGGTGCAATTTGTTGCTCCATGAAAATGTGCTTGTTTAGATGTGGTCCTTGCTCGCCTTGGTTGAAATACACAGTTAACCAAAGTATTTAATCCTGTATGTGTATATCAGTGGTGTATTAAGTCACCAAGTTAGTTTCCTTAATATTACAAGTATATTTGAAATATGTCTGCCTTTGTTAGAATATCATTTTCTAGTACTATAGGGGGGAATTATTTATCAGGTTCTTCTTCCACTCCACCAAAATAAGTTACTTTTACCCTTTTCTGAACATCATCCATAAGATTACACTTAATACCTTAAGCTCAAGGGCTTGAAGCTGATCACCAGAGGTGAGCTATCATATAATTTCTAATGCCTTTTCAGCTTTTATCATTTTCCCTTGATCTGAGTTTCTTATCTTTATACCTTACAATTCATGACATTTGTGGAGTATGTCAATTCTATGAAGGTTGGAGATGAAACTTTTAGCAGAGTGTTAAAGAACTTCTCAGTCTGTATGGCTAAAACATTCTCTTTTTTATTGAAGCACAACTTTGTTTGTTATTTTTTTTCCATAAACTGATTTTCTGGTGTTGTAGAGTTTTCCTGATACAGAAACAGAAAATATATTAGAAATTAAACTTGATAACACATAAATATGTGTGTGTGTGTGTGTTTGTATATATTTAATAAATAATCAGAGTATTGCAGTATATAGTGATAGCTTTTTTATTGGACAAACATATGCATAGGTTTCATGATGAGCTTTCGAAAACGGACCTCTCTTTGTCGAGTAAGAGGCAATACTAATTAAAGATTCACAAATACGGCAAAAAAAGCCAGCTGTTCAAGTGTGTGGGGTGCCTACCAAGTGTAAGTAAATTGGGGTCATAAATAGTTTCACATCTAAGGAACCATAGAGCTTTAACCAAACTCAGGAAGAAAGCAGAGAACAAAATAAATAAACACACATATATATTGATAATTATGAGTGTTAGAGGTTACAAGAAATTGGGGTAATGAGATAAAAATTCCATGTCTATATTAAGGCCTGAGTTATTACTTTTAAAGAGCATAATCATTTTAAATTCAAATGTCTTTGTTTATGTAGTATTTTGAGTATTTTGATTTTGAAATTTTTCATGGAGTGGTTATTCTGAGTGAAATGGTGTTTGACTGGAGTACAGTTGACCTCACTGTGCTTATTGATGGAATGTACAAACTTTTTTATTTATTTTTTTAAGACTTTATTTTCCAATTTTTGAGAAGTTACATTACATGACATACATACATCATTCATACATTACATTAAAAAACAGTATGGTACATTTGTTCTACAAAGGACCAACAGTCCTTATGAATGCTTTTCCATATGGAGTAATCTAGAGAAAAATCGAGTAGATAGGGATTATCCAATATAATTGAGGATTAAGGAAATATTTATCTGAATCCTATATCAGGGGACCATTTAAAAAAAAAATATGAATCCCATATTTGCCAATTGACTTCTAGATAGTATTTTCTATTTCTGACCAGGTAGGAAGTTGGTTTAATTTCCAAAATGTTATCAGATACCACTTTACCACCAATAACATATGTGACAATATATATTTACATTAAGGAAAAAGCCGATCTGAATCCCAGTGTAATAGTAGAAATTGTGGAGTACAGGGAAATTCTGTGTCAATAATTTTTGATATGTGTGTTTCCCAAAAAGATTGGATTCTTCCACATTCCCACCATACATGTAAAGTGGTCCCTTTTTGTCCACAGCCCTTCCAACACATAATATGATTTTTTGTTTATAATTTCTTGCACTGAATACCAGCACTGTGTAATTTTAAAATGCATTTATATATCTGAGACATTTATCGCTGTTGTTTCAACTAACTTGAAAGTTTCATTCCAGGATGCTTCTGTTTGGCTAGTATTTAGATCTTTCTCCAGCAGTAAAATGATCTATTTGCTGTCATTATCTTATAGCATTTGGAGATTATATGTGTTTCATCCTTGGATAAGCATAATTTTTCAAAGGGCATTATTTTTTGCATTTGTAATTTAACCATGATATATTATTTAGATTATACTTTTTGCCTATGCCTATTAATTCCATGAATGACCCCCCTGAGTATAGATCTCCTATAATTCTGATATGTTTATTATTCCATATATCCATAATTTGATCTTGATTACCTATGTTTTATATTTCAATTGGGGCTCCTAATGATGGATAATATAATAAGTTATTTTTTTCTCTTTTCTTGTACCAATTTATTTTAGAGATTTCTCCCCTCTAGGGAAATTCTTAAATCAATATGGATAAAATTTTGGAAGCCATAAAATAAGATGTATATAATTATCCGTTAACAGATCTTCTTCAATTGTTTTCCATACAGGTATCTTATATGGAGAGCTCCAAGTTGTTATATATGATAATGCTATACTAATATAATAAATGTATTGTATTTAGCTCAGTGCAGCAAACAATAAAAGTACAATATTTTATTGAAGCTCTGTACTTCAACCCTCAAAAATGGATTATTGTTTTTGCCCCATTTATCAAACTGTATGTACCTAATATTCTTTTTTTAAAATGGCGGAATAAACTGATAAATAGCTATTGATTGGTATGCTTAATAATTCAGAGTGGCTCAAAAAGAAAGGCATTCAAATTGAGGATAAGAAGATTCACTGTGTGTTAGAATTAGGTTTCATTTGCATTATTCCTAAATAAATTACCAAGGATCTTTGAACTCAGCAGAAAAATTGATGTGCCCGCTGGTTAATGTCAAAATGTGAGCACATATGAATGTTCCACATCGTGGGATCCAAGCAAGTTCAGATCCCTATAGTACATTCTGTGCTAAAATCAAGTACAAGTCAACTACTGAGAATTTTGTTGTTGTCCTAGTTTAAAGAAGCTATAATTCACCATGATGGGACATCAGGGAGGACATGAATTAGATGTCTTAATACTGTGTGAATCGTTGCAGTGACTTATCTGAACAGGTTCAAGCTGGATATCATTGAGAGGGCAACACATGCATAGAATCAGCATTTTAAAGTGAACTTCAATTTTGTCTATCGTGCATTTTAATTAACAATATTTTAAATATTAAAAAAGCTAATTTTTTGCACAAAAAAGGTATTATAAATGTTAAAAATATACTTTTATTCTCAGAATTTTTACTTTGAGTTTAAGTAACTGCAACTGCTGAGTTATTTAACTTTATGGAAAAATTATTTCCACTGTCTACTTTATCAAAATGTTGGAAAGTTCCATATGTATTTATAAAAATTAAGCCAAGCCAAGCTCACAGACACAGATATTTTACTATGATAGTCTGCCACACACTGCCTGGAAGCTTTTCTGAAGTGACCACAATACATCTGGGCCTCTGTCTCTCTCTCTCTCTGATACTGAAAAAATAAACACAAAGCTTTTCTGAAGGTATCTAAGTACACTGTGGAGCCATCTTAACTTTTACTGTATGCAATTTACTATCAATATTTGTATAAAAGTTTCTCTGATATGATATTTCAGGTGATAAAAATGTTCACTAAGCAAATCTGTACCGCTGCTTTTGTCTGAAACCCCCCTTATCTTGCTTGCTTACCCACAACCCAAAGCCTGGTTTTATTGCTTCTTATCTGCGTAATAACATCCTTCGCATATTCTATTTCAGTGGCCACAATACATCTGGGTCTCTGTCTCTCTCTCTCTGATATTGCAACCACTAGATTCCTACTCTTCCAAATACAGCTTGTGTTTGTCTCAGCTCTTTCAAGTGCAAGTCCAACTTTTTCTAAGGTAATACTTGCCCCACTTTCACTAAAACTGCAGGCCTTTATAGGTCTTCCTGCATGATTACAGGTGCACTTAGTCATTGGGCTGGACTGGACATATATCCTTGGTCAATCTCATAGATTCCCTGAACCGCTTTGTCAAAACTTTTAAGTATTAAAGTCAATTGGTGATAAATCAAAAATATCTTTCTTTTTTAAATGATACATTTACAAGATAGTATATTATTGTGAAAGTGACCTCATAATAGGTAGATGATAAATAACAGATACGTTTGGAGTATTAGTATAGGTAATGTGATGAAGGTATCTGAAACATTTTGTATTTGATACTTTTCGGTTAGAATGATCAGAAAGCTATAATTTGATAAAATGATAAAATATTAGAAAGGAATAGTGTAAACAATAACAAATGAATGAGAGTGGAGTACCAGCAGTGTTATTGATGTGGGAAAGAGGAGTTTTATGAAAAGGTGGAATTCGTAACAAATTCTCCTCTCAACCCAGCTCACACTTTTACTTGTCTCCACTAACCAACCACCCAGCCTTCACCCTTCCCCATTCCCACATACACTAGCTTTAACCCTTGTAACTGAGGATGAAGTCTCCAATCTATTATCAACCTCTCCACAAGATCCTATTCCATCACAGTTACTTCCTCCCCTATCTACCACACTTATCCCAGCTCTCACACATATATTCAGCCTTTCCCTAAACACTGGAAAGTTTCCATCATCTCTAAAACATGCTATAATTACTCTTCTGATCCAGCTAATGCATCTTGTTATCTCACTAGCATATCCTACTGAATGTCCGCCCACCATCTCAAACTTAACAAGTCAAAAAATGAGTTCCTTATTTTCCCACCCACTACTAGAGCATCCATTCCTCAAATATCATTAACTGTTGACAATGCAACTATCCCTCCCTCCCAAGACTGAAGTATTGGGCAACTCTTGGAGAATGTCTCCATTCCTGTGTTGTCATGTGGGACATATGTCCTAACAATTACATCTCCACAAGTTCTACATATATCTGTATTTACCACATATAGTTAATAATAAGAAGGTGGGTAATAAAAACCGAAGGTGTGGAAAATATTAGCAAGCGGAGTACTGATCATAAATGATGTTCTGGATACCAAACTATAAGGAGGACTTTACTTATGAACCCCTTGATTTATTCTTACAAATTTAAATCAATTATTTCTAATTTATTACTCCGTAAGCATATACTTTGTCATCCAATTTACAGATTAAGCAAAACTGAACTTTTGTTGACCTAGTTCTGTATTTTTCATGTTCATGTTTGTAATAGACATGGGATTAAGCTGTCTACTTTGTCACTGAATGCAGTCAACACAATCAATTTAATGGATACGTATTATCATGAATATAAAATAAACAAATGACATATAAATATACAAGCATGGAATTGTTTTATTTTGTATCAAGATATCATTTTTGCCATGATGCAATGACTTGTTTTATATTTTTTCATTATAATAAATAGTATGCATAAATTATGTTTTCATTCCGCTGTTTTGTTGAAGTGAACTGATAATTCTGATTTAGTACAGACAAGGTAGGGTGTGGTGTAGGGGGATAATGTAGATAAAACAATAGTCAAGACATTGACATGAAACTCTAATGTAATTTCAGTACAAAATAGGACTGGCCTGAAGCAATTACTCTTAAAATTGGGAATAGATAGGCGAAAACACACTTGTCATTTGTTGACTTAATTGTATGATTTTATGAGATGTCTCGCTAAAAAGGATTAAAGCTACTTTAATAACACTTCCTTTTAGAAGAATTTTATTTTTGATTTCCCAGCAGGACTGTACAGATAACAGCAGGGACACTTTTTATATTCTTTTAGTGCTTTTCTTTCTTTTAAAATCACGGCTACTCATCTTAAAGGAAGAATATTGTCATATTTATTAACAAAAAGAACATGCTGAAATGATTTAAATGCAAGAATATAAAGGATACATTAAGAACAAAGATTATTATGCCATCTCTGCTTCACAGCTACAAAAACATGCATCAAAAATTGTCTTATAAATCACTATGAATTATATTTTTCAGATCATCAGAGCTGTAATGGCATTTTTATACTTGAATCTGAATTACTAGTGTACATAGTGCTATAAAGTCAGAACATTATAAATACATTAAAGTTTAACAATGAAATTCTTGTGAATCTGTTATTGTATAGGCTGACATTTAACCATTTTTATGTTACTAGACAGTTATTCTCAAATATATGAAAAGAGGAGAATTAAATGTAAACTGAAGCCACATATTTTGTGCTATGAATTTTTAAAAGCAGGTTTTGTACATACATAGAAAACAGTCTTTAAAACCAGTGCTACCAAGATTAATCAAATATTAAACTACTTTTGCAATAATATTGGTATATCCTTCTAAAAATCTGATGATCTGGTGACTATTATTAATTCAATAATAGTATATATTTTATATGTTTCACACATTTTTTGATAATTTTATTTTTACCTATCTTTTTCAATGCTGTGATTACAACATAACTTTAAAAGATTAATTAGCTCTAGTACTGAAAATAAAGGCTTCAGATATTATTCAAATATTACGCTAAGTTCGATAGTTAAAATAATTTTTCAAGCAGATCTTTACTAGAAACTTGATTTAAAAATTAGTTAAAATAAAAAGTATTTGTAGTTTTCAGTAATGGAAAGAAAAAAGAGAGAGAGAGAGCGCATGCAACTTTCTAATAAATTTTTTTCCGATTTCCGATTTAAAAATATTAACAGAAACATAAAAATGGACATTCACATTTGTCAACCTCTAAAATAAGCGGTATATATATACACATAGATCCCATCCACATCCACGTCACTTGAACTGGAACCCTATGATGCTTCTCCAAGTATGGGAGATATCAACTTGTATATCCAAAATGCTAATGCTTCATATAAGGGTTGGAACATATATTGAATTTCCTAATGGCACCACTTAAGAGTATAGAATATATCTAGGGCCTACCAGAGCCCTTACCTCCACCCAGACACTCTTAGGGGTAATTGGCCGCAATAGGTGCCTGAGTCTGGAGTTGGTAACCAATACTCTAGTGTGACCCAAGAGTACTCCCTTTTCCAGATACTAGCACCCCTAAAAAGTTATACACATAAAAATAATAATAATCGTATCTCGCAAATCACATATGAAATCAGATAAGATCATGTAAAAAAGCTAGCTTCAAAAAGTAAAAAAAGAGAGACACCAATAATGTCTACAATAGTGTCTAGAATGGTACTATTGGAGCCCTATTATCAAAGATAGATACTGTGATAACAAGCGGCGACAGAGGCAAATGTAAATCCATGCCCAAAAAGAAATGAGTAAGGGGCAGGAACATGCCCAGCCAGTCAAATAGCAGCTCTCATCAGTAGAGAACGTACTCATCTGGAGGATATCAGTGTATTGGTAGTAAGTCTCCAGAAATAACAGACCACAGCATCATTCAGGGCAACTATGCAAGAGGACCACCAGCACCATCCAAATCTGCAAGGTTTAAGTTCCCTGGAAGGCCTAGGCAGTGGTGTGCGAGCCATTGTAGCAAGGAAGAAGAAATTAGTGTTTGCAAGAATAACAATGGTCTAAATTAGATCATAGTTTTCTACTATTGTCACTGTAAAAAAAAGAAGCTGAATATAATATGTCTGCTTACAGGAGGTACAATCAGTGGTCTAAATTAGGATATAGTTTCCTACTATTGTCACTGTAAGAAAGGCTTAATATCATATGTCCATTTACAGGAGGTACAGTGACCACCGGGAGAGTGTCTAATAGTCATAAGATAGTAATTAAATTAATGCTAATTGTTTCTTCTTAAAAGTGTCACCCAAATGCATCATTGTCATATGTCTTTATTGAGATAACAGTGCAGTAATAATAAAAACATACACTATATTAAATACTAAGTGGTTCGACAGATAACACAGCATTGGTAGCACTGCTTGGAGATCAACAATATGTAATAATACTTAGGTAGAAAATAAAAACTTGATCCTTAGTAAACTACAGATATCCATCATATTGCTATAACTTAATACAATTACATATGTATTTTTTATTTCTTTTTATTCCTCTGCCTTCTTTTTTTATTTTTGGGTGATGCAGTGATTTTTCTTTTTTGAACATTGAGAGTATGTGTCTTTTGTCGATGTCAATTATACTGACAAGATGAATAACATATGTAGGTTTTATGCATTATTTATATTAGTTCCATTTTAGGAATTCTATAGTTTGAGAGTCCCTTATCTATTGTGATATTTATTATGGTGTACTGACAAGGTATAAGACACATAGGCGCAGTGCATTTTTCTAAATTATCACTGGTTAGTTGAGATTTTATAATTTATTTTTCAATAAAGCTTTAAAACTGATTCACTGTATTTGTGTATTTATTTTAAGTGGGTGAATGATTTGTGCACATACACTAGAACAGTGGTCAACTTGGTCCTATGAAGGCTACCAAGAGTTCAGGATTGCAATATCTATCATGTATATTCAGATTTTCTCTTCTTGAGCCCAGGTGCAACAATAGATTGGTTTTATCACGTGTAGGGCTCAATTTCTATTTTGTGTATTTTGTATGGTCATGAAAAATTTCGTGTTTTTTTTTTTTGTATTAAGTTTTAACATGCCCACCCTCATTTTTAAACATCACATTAAAGCGCTTGCTAAGGATTTGGCTGCTTTTACATGTTGGCCTCAATTACATTGCCCTCACTGAAAATGCACAGGTAAAAAATACTTTTGCTATTACATGCTGCACTTAAAGAAACTGAGTGATCGCTACCTTTCTCTTGTCCATTTTGTCAAGATGGAAGTCAACGGACAAAGAAGAAAAAAGGAGAGGCAAAAATAGGTAAACAAGATAAGAGTGAGAGAGGAGATAAAAGAAAGGAATAGTGAGAAAAATAGAGAAAATAGAGGAATAGAGAAAAAAAGTGAGAGAAAATACATGGAAAAGAAGACAAAGCCAGGAAGAGAGAAGTGAGAGAAAACAGCGTTAGAGAACAGAAGAATGGAATAGAATATATTGAGAGAATATAAGAGAAAAAGAAAGAACAGAGAGGGAGAATAACACAAGAGATAGAAAGGACTATGAATAATAGGGAGAAAAGGCAGCAAAATATGTGAAGATAGTAAAAAAAAGAGAGGCAAAAGTGAGATGGAGAAAGAGAGAGAAAAGAGGACAGTGGGAATAGTGGAGACAGGAGATGAGAAGGGAGTAAGAGAGAATACATGTATACAAAAAGGATGGGGCCAAAATGGATTAGGAAAGGAAGGCAGGAGAAAGAGAAAATGGGAGAGAAAGAAAAAGAAAAAGGAAGACATAGGGAGAGAAGAAGAGATAAGGAGAAAGGAAGAGAAGGGAATGAGACAGTATAGGTAAAAATAATAAAACTAGGGGAGAGAAGAAAGAACAGAATAAGTGAGAAACAGAGTGGAAGATTTTAAGAAAAAGGAGCACAGAGGGAGGTCAAAGAAGTGAGGGTGGAAGCCAAAAATGGTCTGAGAGGAAAAGAAAGAGAGGGAGAAAGAGACAAAAGGTAAAGAATGGATGACAGAAAGATGGTGAGAGGAAAGGGGAAGAAAAAGAGGAGAAGAAACATAAGAAAGAGAAAGAGTTAGACTAAGGCAAGAGACAGACAGAAGTGGGAGACAGGCAGGGATGGAGGAGGAGCTGAGAGATAGAGGGTATGAGAGAGACAGGGGGTAGAAGAAAAAGATATAGACATGGGTATAGAGATGCAGGAGTAAGAGACAAAGGGGATGGGGAACTAGGATGGAAGAAAAAAGAGGGGAGACAAGAGGGAAGGGAGGAGAAAAGAGGGGAGGGGGAAGGCAATAGGGGGGAGACCAGAGGAGAAACAAGGGTAGAGGGGGAGACAAGAGGGAATGGGGTGACAAGGGGGAGACAAGAGGGGAGGGAGGAAGCAAGAGGGGAGGGGGAGAAAAGAAAATAAATAAATATTTAATACTTTAAAAAAATTCCATACATTATATTCATGTGTGTGCTAGAAATTACAAGTAATTTCATTTAATTCACCTACATGTTTAATGTTATGTAGTTTTTAAGGGCATTGATTTTAATAGAAAATGTTATACTATTATTCATATACTGTATTTTAATTTTTGCAATTTTTGCTGATGCACTTGAAGTGACTTGGGCCCATTGTTTCTGGGAAAATGTACATATATAGAGCCTCATTAAATTTAGAAATTGTAGCTGACGAGAGCCCGTAATGTAGCCCGTAAACTAATTTGCTATTCAATTGGCCTCTTTTTGTGATCTGCAAACAATCTACGGGTTACAGGCTGAAAATTCTTGCAGTTGTTACAACCGTAACTTACAACCCATTTAAGACTTTGATCTATCAATACCGCAAGAGTTACAATTGCAAATCGCTATTCAATTGCTACAATTCCTCAAGCCCGCAAATATTTTCACACCCGTAAATGTAAAATGTAGAAAAAAATCCTATGGGTACCACAAAGCACTCGCAAGGGGATTTAACCCCTGTTCGTAGCACTGTAAATGCAATAAAAAAATACAACTCCTAAAGGAGAAAGAAGTGGAAAAGAAAACCCTGTGGCCACGCAGAGCAGTGTGCAGCAAAGATCTGACAACCCTAAGAAAGGGTAAATGGACGTAACAGAGAGAGCCATATGCAGGAGGGGCTTCCAGCTCTGACTACAGGGCACAAAGTGTAAGAAGGAAAAAAGGTGGAGATTTGTGGAACGCCGGTTTCACGGAGGAAGCGGGGATCTCACGGGCAAGTCTGTAGTGCCGTGACGGCGGACCTCAGCAGCACAGACTCAAGAGGTTGGGAGCACAGAGATGGCGATGGACGCTGAGCCAGCAATAAGGCAGACGGATCCCCGGAGACAAGCTTAACAAAGTTAAGTAAACGATCACTTTCTTTATTTTGATAATGGGAACATAATTCAGCAATTGCTGTAATACATGATACAAGACTCAGTAACTGGGCCTGGCCCCTACAGAGAACACTTACACAGTAATAATGGCAAAAGCGTGCAATATGCTACATTTTAAAAAGATCACTCCATAAGGAAGCAAACTTGCTCAAAAAGACTGATTAAAACGCTAAAAGACTGTGCACACGGTTAAGGAAACCATTGGGTCCCTAGTAAATAACCTACAAAAACAAAGGGATAAGACTATACTAATCTCCTCTAAATACCTGAAAGGATATATGTCCACCATTTTTTGGGGGAATGTACTGTCTGGATATTTCTGTAGAAATGTGGGTAACAGATAGAGGCTTATTAAAGCTATATTGAGTCTGGAAGAGGTGAAAAATAGCTGGAACTGGATAAATCTGAACAAATATGGATCTTTAAACATAACCATAAAAGTACTCCTGCAAAGAAAGGGAAAGAGAACAAGAAGGGAGGAAAAAAAAAAAAATAGTAAAAGAGCAGGGGGGTTAACTCCTGGTATTAGCCTATATCAAGGAGTTTAAAGTGAAAGAGAAACAGAGAAATAGAGGAAAGAAGAAAAAGCGAAACTGGGGAGGAAAAAAGGTGACAAAATGGCTACGAAAAGCAAAGCTAAAGTAAGAAATAGTCTGACGGCAGAGCCACGCCCCTTTTTTACTCCAAAGAATTTAACTAATTTGACTCAAAAACAATTGTTGAAAGAAGGATCAAATCAAAGTACAATTCTTCCCTCTCCTAGCTCACCAACTAGAGAACTGGAGTCTCAAGAAGGAAATTTACTCACTATTGACAAAATGAAAGAAATTTTAAAGAACTTCCAAGCAGAATTTTTAGCAGAGATCAAGATCCAAATTATGGAAAATGCCAAATCAATAAAGGAAGTGAATGAAAGATCAGCAGATTTGGAAGTCAAATTTGATAAATTAGTTATGGACCATAATATGCTATTGGAGCAATCCTCAAAAATGTCTACTCAAATTATAACCTTGAACGATCAAATAAATAAAATGGAAGACAAAGAACGGAAAAATAATCTCCGTATTAGAGGAATCCCAGAAGCTATAAAAAAAGAAGAACTCTCAACATATTTAAAAGATCTATTTACTAATATTATGCCATCCTTCTCACAACTGGATCAGAAATTTGAGGCAGTTCATAGAATCACTCTACCAACGCACTTACAAAATAAAACTTCAAGAGATGTGATTGTTAAAATCCAGCACTTTCCAACAAAGGAAGCACTCTCTAGAGCAAGTTATATAAAAAAGATATTTGATGCTCCGTATGAAAAAATACAAATCTTCTCAGATTTGTCAAAAGCGACAATCAACAGAAGAAAGGAATTTAGACCCATAACACAAGAATTAAGGAAGCACAACTTCATTTATAAATGGACGTCTCCAGCAGGTTTATTAATTTTACAAGGATCCTCTTGGCATAGGATTTGTTCTATTGCAGAAGGAGACATTTTTTTGAGAAACCTGAAGACTAACTCACGAGACTCAGAAGATTTGTCTTCTGAACTGAAAATTTCCACACCAGAGTGGCAGGAGAAATGACTCCCAAGAAGAGAGAAAAGAGTGGAACAATGACTTATACTCTTATTCGGACTAATTATTGTATAAATTGGAGGACTTATTTTCCTTTTTTTTTTTACACAGACCAAGAAATTACAGTATTAATAGTTTAAGCAGTGTAGAGTAATTATTTACACCCTCTTAGAAACAGGATAGAAGTAAATGGAAATGGGAAGATTAGTAATGATACTGCTTAGCAATTAATAGTTTTAAGAAAGGAGATATAGAATTATAATTAGAGTAAAGAAGAATAATTTAAGTAAACGGTACTGCCATCTCTACATTATTCCGCTACCCATTTTTGAACAATGGCTGAATCCCTGGGGAACATAATTGGGAAAAGAATGCAGAATAACCCAATTTGTTCCAATAGTATGAATGTATGTATAAATGTCAGTAAGAAAGGGTTTTGTTTGTTGAATTATAAATTCATAGCAAATGAAGCACTCTCAAATAATTGTTTGGTAAATAATAGTAATTTTAGAGAAGTACCCCAACAAAAATGGCCTTGAAACTATTAAGTTGGAACGTTAGGGGTTTTCACCCAGCAAAAGGAAAACAATTTACAGATACTGTAAAAAGGAGAAAGCAGATCTGATTTTTCTCCAGGAAACCCACTGGGGGAAAGAAAAAACTCTGGGGTTTGCGGAAGGCCATTTTGATCTTAGACATCACTCAACAGGGGAAAAAATAAAAGAGAGCAGTATCAATTTTTCCCCCAATAATTTAGAAATAGTGGAAGTAATTTCAATTATAGATCCAGATGGTCGTTACATTTTATGGAATGGCCAAATTAATAATCAGAAAATAACGTTGATCAATATTTATGCTCCTAATGAGAAACAAATGAAATTTATAAAAAAAGTAGGAAAGCTAATTAAGAAATATGCACAGGGCCCACTCATTATGGCAGGGGATTTTAACTTGGTTTCAAACATAAATCTGGATAGGTCTAAAATATTGGTTGATAAAAATTTAAAAAGAGTGAATAAAACTGCTCAAATATTTACAGAATGGATTATAAATAACAGCTTATTTGATGCTTGGCGAGTTCAGCACCCAAATCCAAAAGAATTCTCATTTTATTCAAACCCTCATAATACTTATTCACAAATTGATTTAATATTAGTAAATTCTCAAATAATTAATAAAATAACACACACTGAAATAGGTAATATTGTAATTTCAGATCACGCTTATACCACACTAATGGTTGAAATAAATAAAGTAAAATTAGATAGATCACAATGGAGATTAGACGACACTATATTAAAAATAGAAAAAAATAAGAAAACTCTAAATAAAGACATTTCTGAATTTTTTTATTTAAATAATCACACTGTTCCTTCATATTGCACGATTTGGAACGCACAAAAAGCTTTCACAAGGGGTTTGATTATCAAACTTAAAACTCAGTTGATAAAACAGAGAGGAGATTCACTAAAAAAATTATATATAGATTTGAATAAACTGGAATACAGATTTTTGATGGACCCGCAACCGCAGATTATGATGGAAATTAAACTAATACAAAATAAAATAAATAAGATTAACCAACATAGATCAGATAGTGCTCTTTGGCATTATCAACAGATATACCATTTTCAAAACAATAGAAATAGCAAACTACTTGCCACTCAAGCAAAAAAGAAAAAAGAAAAGAAAAGAATAGTAATTATTAAGGAAAATGGTAAATACCTCTCTTCCCCTCAAGAAATAGGACAAGCTTTTTCAAACTATTACCAGGGCTTGTACAATCTGGAAAAAAAAACCTTCCTTTATTAAACCAACAGTAGAGGAAATTCAAATATTCTTGGACAGTATTCAATTACCGAAGCTATCGGAAGATGATCTAACGGAACTGAATAACCCCATTACAATTCAGGAAGTTCAACATGTGATTAAGGAATTGAAACTTTATACTACGCCAGGCCCAGATGGATACACTAATCTTTTTTACAAAACCTTTTGCCAAATTTTAAGTCCTTGTTTGACAGAAATGTTTAATGAAATCAAAATAAAAGGTACTATGCCAGGGGAAATGACAAAAGTAGCATTAATAATGATACCTAAGCCCAACCTAGACCCACAATTGTGTGCCAGCTACAGACCCATTTCACTACTAAACGCAGATATTAAATTATTTGCAAAAATTCTGGCACTTAGAATTCAAAAAAATCTGGAGAAATTAATTGCAATAGAACAAATGGGTTTTATGGCTGGAAGGCAAGGATCAGAGAATATCAGGAAGATCATGAATTTGGGTGAGGTAGCAAGGGCAAAAGGTACTCCCACCCTGTTCTTGTCTTTAGATGCCGAAAAAGCATTTGACAGAATAGGGTGGGAGTACATGCAATGAACATTGTCTAAATTTGGATTTGGGGAATTTGGGGCCCGAGCGGTAGGGGCTCTGTATAAATTCCCCCTGGCAGAAGTAACAAGGTTGGGATGTAGAACAACTCCCTTCGGAATATCAAACGGCACTAGACAGGGCTGCCCCCTCTCTCCCACCCTGTTCGCATTGATGATAGAACCATTGGCGGAAGCCATAAGATCATGCCCACAAATACATGGGATCGGGGTGGGAGAGAGGGAGCACAAAATTAGTTTATATGCAGATGACTTTGTTTTATCTCTCACCAGACCTGAGATTTCACTTCAATATCTGTCAAAATTAATACAAAGCTACAGCAAAATCTCCTATTATAAGTTGAACTATAAGAAATCAGAAACACTGTTTTTCAACTTTTCAGTAAGCTTGTTAGCTAAGCTGAAAGTTACCTATCCTTTTGATTGGAACTCTAAATCATTTAAACACCTGGGTATCACATTTTTGGGTGACTCTCAGGAAATGGTAGATAAAAACTATAAGGAGTTATATGCCAAGTTTCAAAATACTTTAGAGAAATGGAGAGGAGATAGATTTTCATTCTAAGGTAGAATTGCTGTAGTTAAAATGATTTTACTCCCAAGACTGAATTATGTTTTGAGATGTATTGCTTATAATATCCCTAGGTATTGGTTAAAGAAACTGCAAAAAGCAATTGATTATTTTATACATCATTCGAAACATATGAGGGTGAAAAAAGTAGTGATGGGGAGGAGTTTCCTAAAAGGAGGACTCTCCTACCCATCGCTGCAACTTTATTAAGAAGCTAATTGTATAGTTCATACTTTGAAATGGCTGGAACCAGCAGATAAACTACCTTGGATGATTATAGAAAGGGCTTTAATCCCAGATTATCATCCATCAGCTTTGGTGTTTGGGGAGAAACCCCTCTACAAGGATCTTATGATTGGATCATCTGTGATAAAAGAAATTTTAAAAAATTGGAGACAGATTAACAAGAGTAAAAATTTGCTTCCCAAAGGCAGTGTAGTCACGCCAGTGGAAGCCTTGTTACACCCAAATATGGTAGGTGGGCTCAAAGTGTGGAACAACAAAGGATTAGAACGTGTTAAAGACACGTTGATTGAAGGATCAATAGCGTCCTTCGAACAAATTAGAAACAAATTTAACATTGCAGCAGAAGGATGGCTAATATATGAAGCTTATAGAGCAGACTGTGACGAATTTAACTTTGGCCCACAAATCGATAATGAGTTAAAACTGATGGAAAAAATCCTCCTTAAATCGGGGAAAAAACATTTGATATCAAAATGTTTTAGTATCATAAGATCCTTGGGGGAACAAACCAAAACGAGCAGTATGAGGCAATGGGAACTGAATTTAAATCTGGCTGTAAAAATGAGGGTCTGGGATAGAGCCTTTAATCTGACCAATAGATTTATTAAACAACCATCACTTAGAGAAATGCACTTTAAAATAATTAATAATTGGTATATTACTCCGATGAAAATCTCGCAAATTTCACACTCTCCTTCGGACAGACTATGCTGGAGGGAGTGTGGTAACTCTGCCAACTTATTACATATCTTATGGGAATGTTCTAAACTAAAGTCTTTTTGGGAAAAATGTTTTGAATTGTTATTTAAGATTGTGGGAATTCATTTCCTAATGACAGGAGAGTGCAGTCTGCTACATTTTTTTCCAGACGATGTCAGTACAGAGAAAAAAGCATTTGCTATTTTGACTTTTTCAATAGCTAAAAAGTTAATAATCAGTAATTCGAAAAATAAGACTGCTCCTCTCTTTGCTGACATTGTTTGGAAAATAAAACATACTCGTGAATTGGAAAGGAACTATATTCAAAGAGATTTAATTAAAGTGGATCCTTTGAAATGGAAATCATGGGATGAAAATCAAGGACCAACTAGTTGATTTTCCTTTTTTGTACTTTCCTTTCCGTTTTTAGAATGACTGTGGAATGAATGAGTAAGAATGGTAAATTATTTAATGTAATGATTTTTTTGTAATACTTATGTTAAAAGAATTTCAATGTGTATTTATTGTTTGTTCTAAAAAAAAAAAAAAAAAAAGCAATAAAAAAATCAATACTACACTTTTAAGATGGGTAAAGCGATGAAACATTAGAATTATTTGCATAACAGCCTCAAGCTTGTAAATCTGAAATTGAAAATTATTTTTTGTTATGTAATTTCGGTGTTATATAAAATTTGGGGAATTAATAGGTTCAGGCCAACCACATGCACTATAACATGTCCTTCATTCATTTTTTATTATTTTTTACATTGTCGGATTGCAAGTCTGATTGTATATCGGACCCCTAAACGCTAATTGATTAACATGTAACCTTCATGTTTTACTTACCTAAAGATAATGGTCACATTTTCTGCTGGCTGTTTCTAAATGGGTAGTTACGGCTTTTCTCAATTGATCATGTTCACGCTCTGAAATGCTCCGTACAATTACGACGGAATCTTGCAGTTGAATGAGGCCCATGCCATTAAAGTTATTTGTGTGCAGGACTTTAGGAGACCATGTAAGGATTAGAATGTCCATGAATTCCTGTGACTTATATTGTTAAAATATTATCGCACTCTACATAGCAATATGTAAACATGCAACTAACCAAAACATTTTTAAAGATACTTCAAGACCTTGTATGTGAAGAAACCTTTGTGATTTTGAAAGCTTTGTACTCCATCAGTTAAGAAAGCTCCGATGGGTGCTTCAAAAAGTATTACCTTTTACAGCCATCTTGCAAATTATACAATGTAAAAGAACCACTAACAAGCAAAGCTATAAAATAATAAATCAAGAGGTCATTAAACAGAAAAAAAATATAATACGTTTTAAAGGGATGGGGTCATGTGGAGAAGTTGTAAAGTGGGAGGATGAAAGTAGACTAGAGACCTCATCCTCCGTTACAGTATTGAAGGAGTTCATGATGGATGTGGGAATTGGGAAGGGTAAAGGCTGGGAGTTGTTGGTTTGTTGGGAGGTGGGTGTGTTAGGGCCACGTTGGGAGAAGAGTTTGATTTGGATGTTTTTGATTTTATTTTTAAAGTAGGTGGCAAAGTCATCAGCTGTGAGACAGGAAAGGGCAGGAGGTGGGGGAGGGCAGAGAAGAGTGTTGAATGTGGCAAACAAACTTTGGGGTTGGAAGATAGATTTGATATTAAGGATGAAAAGTAGTGTTGATTAGCAAGAAATTTGTAATTGAGGAAGAGATGCGAGATTTCCTCCATTGTCATTCATCGGCGCTGGAACACCTCTGGATCTAGCGTGTTAATGTAGTATGCCATGGTTAAGGATGAGAATTAGTGGTTTTTGGGGTCAGGGGGTCAAGTGTGGAAGTTAGAGTCAAGTTGAATTGCGAGGTAGCAGCATTTGGGAAGTTGAGGGAGGTGAGGGGACAGAATGTGTTGTAGTACAGAGGCAAAGTGTTGATTGCAGGTTTCTGTGAGTTTTGGGGGGAGGAAGTGTAGAAGGGCAGTGCATAGGAGGTGTAGTGAGGTTGCTGGTAAGGAGGTGGTGGTCAGATAGAGGAAGGATGGAGAAAAGCTCATGGGAGCAAAAAAAAGGAGAGTAGGGATAGAGAGATTTTTGTATTATTGGAGACATTGTATGGAGAAACTGTGGAGAAGTGTCTGAGAGAGGCAGGAGGTTATAAGGTGGAAGAAAGAGTGAGAAAACATTGGGCCTTATTCGATTGCAAGCCCACAGTCTGCGTTGTACAGGCCGTATGTCTGCAGGCTTGAGATTTGCTACAATTACAGAGTGATTCAATTGAACAAGCCAGCAACTTATGGGCCGAAAGCCGAAACCGTAAATCATGCACCTGTAAGTAGCATTTCAGAGCGTGAACATGATCAATTAAGCAAGGCCGTAACTCCCGATTTAGAAACAGCCAATAAAAAATGAGACCGTCATCATTACGTCAGTAAAACATGGAGGTTACATGTTAATCAATTAGGGCCTCATTCAATTGAGATTTGGCCAATTGAATAGGGCTCTAAATAAGCACATAGCATATATTTTTTAAAGAACTTTTGGGTTAGTGAAAAACTTGCTTTTGGGTAGATGTTTACTAACTCAAAACTTCTTTAAAAAATATATGCTATGTGCTTATTTAGAGCCCTATTCAATTGGCCAAATTGCAATTGAATGAGGGCCTTAGTGTTTAAGGGTCCGATATACGATCAGACTCGCAATGTTGCAAAATAATAAAATGAATGAAGGAAATGTTCTAGTCCATGTGGGTGGCCTGATCTGTATTAACTCATTGATTCCTGAGATTGATATAACACTGAAATGACACATAAAAAAATAATAATTTTTGATTGCAGATTTGCGAGCTTGAGACTGTTGTGCAATCAATTCTAATGTCTATTATCGCTTTCCCTGTCTTTTAAAGTGGAATATTGATTTTTGTATTCATATTTACAGTGTTACAAACACGTGTTTAACCCCCTTTCGAGTCCTATCTGGTATCCATAGGATTTTCTTCTACATTTGACATTATCGGGTGTGAAAATATTTGCAGCTGATTTGTAACTCTTGCGGGCCTGAAAGATCAAAGGCTTAGATGGGTTGTAAGTTACGATTTTGACAACTGCAGGGTTTTTCAGCCCGTAACCCGTAGATCGTTTGCGGCTCGCAAAAATACGCCGATTGAATAGCAAATTAGATTACGAGCTACATTACGGGCTCCCGTAAACAACAATAGCTCAATTGAATTGTATGCAGTGTAAGTGTGTTCAATACTTGTTCAGTCATGTATAATACTTGTTTAGTTCAACTTGCAGGTGGGAGTGAGTAGGGAAGTCTGGTCTAGGTAGCCATGATGGGTGGGTTAGTAGTAATGTCCAAGGTGATTTGTTGGCAGGTGTTGCTGATTGAACAGGTGTGGTAATTTGTGTGACTGCATATAGTAATTAAGACAAGGGGTGGGGATGGAAGTGGTTCCAGCATGAGAGAGAGAAAGGCCTTGTGTATAGTGGAGGCTGTGAGAGAAAATGAGAAAGAATAGCAAAGGTTATTCACAGATAAGAGGTAATAAAACTAAGGAGTTTGGGGTGGGAATGCAGACAAGGTAAGGGGGGGGTTAGAATCAAAAGGGGATTTTTAAATATAGCAGTGGTCAGTTAATCATATTGTGTTGGCCCTTTTGAAGGCTTGTTAGACACATATATCAATCAATGGTATAGAAGTTGACTTGTGCTTACAATTATTATATGTCTTTCCTGGTAAACTTGCCTAATGCTATTGGTAACTTTCATTGCTGAAATTTGGAAATTCTGTGTTATTTTTATGACATATTTAATTTTCTCATTTAAGAGATAATTTTTAATGTTATATGCAAATTTCACTATTAAATTTACATATTGTCTTACTTTTGTTCTTTTTCATTTGTCCTCTTCCAGAATATTTTACGGTAAATTGTTGAAATGGGACACATTAGCAATCATACAAGCCATCAACTGCCATAACAATGAAATGATTGTCTTTGTACATCATCACCATCGATCTTTTTTAATAAAACACAGGCCATTCATCTCTATATTCTGCAATCCTATAATCACCTTTTCAGGGCTATTAAAGTCAAGTCAGAAGGAATCATTGACTTATTGTCAACAGATCCAATCTGTTACCTTAATGTAAGCTCTCCAAGAAGACGTTTAAAATATAATGCAAGAAAAAGTCTAACATACAGAGCATGCAAGATATCATCTATTAACATATCAATTACCTTAAGATAATAAGAAAAACATAAGTAAAATTAATGTTCTGGACTTGTTGCTTAGTTAGAATTTTTTTTTAAATTAACCTTCCAACATGGTACTGGTGAAAAAGGAAAAAATGCATGTGCAGCATAAATATATATTTACTAATATTTATTGACATAGCTGCCCTGAATTGAAAGAAAAGTATAAAAGGATGAGCCTAGCACAATCCAGTCTAGACTGACTTGAACTGCAGTTCTTTGGACTGCAAGTTAAAGCAGCTAAATGACATCATATGTTCCAAACATGGCAATTTACTAAAAATCTATAGGGATACTTTTAACATAATGAGTTGACGTGCTATAATTGTACTTTGAACTGAGAACTTACACTAGCTTAGGTGGTACTTTTTTTGGAGTGCACTGATAATTTAATATAGAGCAAATCAAGTTTCTCCTACATTACATATCTCCTAAATGGACAGATTGACTAAATCAGTGGTTAATAAGATGTACCATTGTTCTCCTTATTTCTGTAGCGTAAAAAAAAGAGGAGTTTATATTTTTCAGACTTCACTTTTATGCATCTAAGGGTTGAGTTCTGAGTCCTGCTTAATGAAACTTATGATCTAATAAAACATGTCTGATCATCTGTGATTTTTGTTACTTAATATGATGGTTGTTGCAGTCAATTCATGGCCTCTAGTGACTTACAGTTGGGTAGGCTGTGAGGGAGACCTAGAAAAGTCAGATCTAACAGAAATCACACCAAAGTGCTAGCTGTTAGATTCTGTCGTGCTGTCCTGCTATGAGCCTTTGTGCTGTTTGATTCACTGATGCAGCTTCTGTGTCCTGCACTGCTGATTTTGTTACTGTCTGACAGGAGTTCTGCCTGTGTCCAGTGCTGCTGCTTCTGTTCTTGTCTGGCAGGAGTTCAGCCTACACCCACTACTCTGCTCTGTTCCAGCACTCACCACCACCTGTGGGTTGGTTCCCGCTTTCAGCTCCCAGTCTCTTTTGGAGGACCTTTGTTCTCACTATCTGCTGCTGTATAGATGTCTACTGTATTGCTAGTTTGCTGTCAGTGCTTGATTGTGATTATGTTGTTTTTTATGCACATGGACTCATACAATCATTGGACTTATTTTTTATTTTTTATTTTAAGGGATACTCACCAAGCTTTGCATATCCTGTTTTAGATCCATTAAATTAGTTTTGCAATCTCACCCTTGAAGAGACTGAAATTACCTGGTACCTGGTTCTTGACAGTACAACTGGCTCATATTTACCTGGAGTCACATTTATGGAGCCCATCAAAATTACCTGACCTGTGTGTGTGTGTATATAGTAAAACGTAATTGTTTAGGTAGGTGCAGTGAGTGTTTTTTTTATTAAAAAGGGAGAAAATAGGTTACTTATTCTAATAAAAGGCTAGCAAACTTGGATAGTTGGATATGTGATGACATTTACTTTTGTGGATTGTGTTGTAGACAGTTTTTAATGCTTAGGAAAATGAGAGACAGTCTGAATAAATGAATTATAGAATATTCAGGAGAGTAAGTTCAGCAGGAGTAAAGTACTTCAGGCAGGAGAGTGAGGAAGTAATGAGTGAATGAGCAATAAGTGCTGAGCAGAATGAATAGAAACGATTTGTAGAAAAGTAAAGGTACATTACATGTAAATTATTATTAAGGGTTTTGTAAATTAAATTCAGGATTAGAAATTGTATTAGGAAGCATATGAGGAGCCAGTGCAGAGACTAACAGATAGTTATAAGAGGTTAAAACAAAGGAGTGGAAAAGAGAAAAGAAATAAGAACAAATTATGAAGCATGCCAAGATTCAGGGAATATAAAAAAAAAATACAAAATGATTCCACTCATTTGGAGTGTATGTTCTGTAAGTATACGATTCCAAGGTATTTACAATTGTGTTTTAATCATCAGCACATCTGGTGTAAACAGGAGGTCCTTTAAGTCCATGGTCTAATTCTTGATTTACCAAGGAACCCATTCATGCATATATATTATACTTAGCATGACCCAACTTAACTGTCTTGAGTGATGAAATATAAAATACTTCGGTGTGCCCAAAGGAATAATAAATGTAAATCTAATAGTATGAATTCCAGGTCTACAAGGGATAGCGTAGTCAGAAACTTCTAGCTTGTCCCGAGCTTAAGAACCCAGATATAAAGGGAATTATTGATACTAAACCCTTAGGTTGTAAGTTTGCAAATTTTCAATCTTGTGTCAGTGCCTTGGAAACAAGCTCTATGTACATTTGATTTTATGCTCAAAAACAGGGCCCTCCATTCTTTACAAGGTGTTTAATTTGTTTTCTGCTATGTACTCAACCCCTGTACAGCGCTACGGAATATGTTGGCGCGATATAAATAAAGATAATAATAATAATAATAATACTGAACCCACCCTGATTGATGTCCATTGTATATCAGAAAAGTCCACTGCCAAATCTCTATGCCTTTCAACAACCAATCCAGGACCAATTACTAAAATCTCAAACTTATGGAGTGAGACATCATTAGAACAAGGTAACAAAGATGACCACCTCTAAAAGAGTTGGGTTCCACTAAAGAAATGCGTAGAAAGTTGATATCAGCGCTATGTACATATTTCACTGCATCAGTTGGATAGATCGGAGCACTGTATAACTTAAGTGCAGCATAGAAGACGTCCATCTGTGTGCACTTAGAAGACATTCTGATATGCATCCTTCTATGTTCACTTTCATTCTGCACTTTGTAGACTTTTCTATGCAAAACAAGTTAGGCAAAATAACTTGAGAAAGTTAATAATTTTAGAAACATTGGCTTGCTGAAAGTATGGTTCATCAAGCTATATTTATCAAAGAAAGTTAAAAAGTATAATTAAAGAAGAGATCTGTGTTTGGTTTAACTGAAAACTACTTTTACTTGAGTAGAATGCTATTAAAAATTAACCAGCACGCTAAAAGTTCAATTGAACTTGAACAGCCTGATTTACCCTCCTCTGCAGGTTATCCATTTCTGATGCATATTACAGTTTCCTGCATCTTCATTATCACATGCTCATAATGATTTATGTAGCTAGCTTTGAACAAATATGGCAGCTCAAAAACACCATGTGGATGATAATGCAAATCAGGCAAATAACAGAGAAAAGGAAGCATCAATTAAGTTAACTTGATTTCCTAAAACATTGTAAGCTAAGTTTTAGTTAAATTGTAATAATACTTGTTTTATATGTCAATTTAAAAAAACTCTTTTCCATTTCCAATGTTTACACTTTGTAATACTGTGTGATAAAAATTGCCAGTGATCTTATAGAATAAAATAAGTTAAATAGATGTTATTTTAAATGGATGGACCAACATATAAAAAAAAAAAAAAAAAAAAACTGCTCGGCGTTTAAGAATTATGCTTCTTGTACAAATCCAATCTATAGTGTACATTTTTAAAAGTTACAAGGTCTTATTTTGGATTGAAAGTTGAGAGTAATGGATTAGCCGTCAGATTCAGTGAACATGGAAGTGGCCTTTAGATAAGATGAAAGTTTTGTAGTTGACTAAGGACAGATTTGAACGAACATCTTTTTTAGAATACTGTTTGAGTTATTAGTAGAGTAAATAGTCACAGCTAGATTTAAATGGCACAGTATTATATATAGAGTAACTAGCAACAATTTTGTAAATGAGTACCTCTATGACATATAATGGAGCTTATTACACAGAGAGTTGGGATTAATTAATTTAATGTAGAATGACAGTGTATTAAACAAATAACTGCTTCAAGTTAATACGCAACCTGAAAAATGTTTCTCCTTGTTATATGTGATGTCATTTTGCAATGGGATCATAAAGTGAAGTTTAGCAGTTTTGTCAGGCAAACGATGCTCAGTGACATTTTCTATAACCACATAAGACGTGTCTCAGGTAATTTGTTAACTCATTATAATTCACTTTTTCGCTGTGCTGAATCGAAAATTCTTCTTACTTCCTTGGCTATCTCAGAAGTATACTTATTTATAAGGTAAGAAAGCCTGCAACTGGCCAAAAGGAGATAAATAACACCACTATCCAATCTGGAAAATAACCTATATCAATATTTTTTTAGCAGCAGTACTGCCTATTTCAACAGAAAGATTTCATCATCAAAAGGAAATATTAGAAATTATATTAAATACAATTATTTTATACCTGAAATGTAAAATAATAATTAAAGGGAGTAATGAGCCCATTTAGCCTAGTTATTCCCTTGGGGTTGCGCACACTCTTTTCAGTTACAAGGATTTATAAAAAAATACAACTAGAGATTATGGGGTGAATAAGCAATGTTGGTTAATATTGACCCATTAGAAAGCAATATTAGTCTTAGCAGATTGATTAGAAAGGCTGATTGGCAGGTAAAACTTGAAAACTATTGAAAGATTTTTTTAAAATAATATTCACGTGATAAAGTACTTGTTATTACATAAATATTTAAATTATATTAAGCTGAGAAAAAGTCTCAAGTTAAATGTCAAGGTAAAGATCAGTGTTTGCTAGTGGTACATTCATATAAATGAATCACAACCTTGAGAAATTACATTTACTTCTTGCCAACTGGAATGTGTATTAATTAATGGCCAGAGAAAGAAGCAATAATTAGCTGTAATTTTCCATGCAAAAATAAAGTTTTAGGGAAATAAACAACAGAAACAACATGTAAATATAGAGTCCCATTGTGTACAGGGTGCATAATGAATACTTAAATAGCATTATTTGATATAGAAGAGAATGTTCTTTTTCAATTTACATTTTGCTTTATTATTATGGTTATATCACACAGCCCCCTACCCAGTACTATCAGCCAGATCCAGTAGAACCCCAAGACAACGGGCCTGGAGTTGGGAGTGATGATGATGTTGTCAACATTGAGAGATATTTGAGGAGTGGAAGCTATAGTAGAGGGTGGAAAGATTAGGAGTTCAGTCTTAGACATGTTGAGTTTGAGTTGATGGGCGTACATCCAGGAGGATATTCTTGAGAGGCAGTTGGAAACTTGAACTAAAATAGAGGGGAATAGATTGGGTGCAGAGAGGTAGATTTGAGTATCATCTGCATAGAGATGATACTGAAATCCAAAGGATTTTATGATGGTACCAAGGGAGGAGGTGTAGATGTAGAAGAGGAGGGGGCCTAGGACATAACCTTGGGGAATGTCAACAGACAGAGGGAGAGGTGAAGAAGAGGTGCCAGAGAAGGAGATGCTAAATGTAGGATCTTTTAGATAGGATGTGAACCATGAAAGAGCAGTGTCCTGGATGCTAAAAGAGCAGAGAGTTTGGATTTGAAGAGGGTGGTCAACTGTGTTAAAGGCAGCAGAGAGATCCAGGAGAATTAGAATGGAGAAGTGACCCCCTTTGATTTGGTGGTTAGCAAGTTATTGGTGACTTTTGTGAGAGCTGTGAGGGGGATTGGAGGAAATAAATTGAGTGAGGCAATTGTAATCAAGCTGCTCAAGCAATTTAGAAGCCAGGGGAAGAAGTGAGATAGGGCGATAGTTGGAGGCAGAAGGTGGGTCAGATGAGGACTTCTTGAGAATGGGTGTAATTATGGCGTATTTTAAAGAGGATGGAAACTTGCCAGTGTTTAGGGAGACGTTGAATAGATATGTGAGAGCTGG
The DNA here is from genome assembly GCA_027410445.1 of Discoglossus pictus. Classification (NCBI taxonomy): domain Eukaryota; kingdom Metazoa; phylum Chordata; class Amphibia; order Anura; family Alytidae; genus Discoglossus; species Discoglossus pictus. Next base: position 552,509,465 of record CM050163.1, read on the forward strand.
GATAAGTATGTATGGATAGGGGAGGGATTAGCTTTGATGGAATAGGATCATGTGGACATGTTGTAAGGTGAGAGGTTGATAGTAAGGTAGATACTTCATCTTCTGTTACAGGGTCAAAGGAGTCCATTGTGGAGGAGGGATTGGGGAAGGGTAAGGGCTGGGTATTGTCGGTTTGTGGAGAGGATGGTGGGATAGGGCCAAGCTGGGAGGAGAGCTAATTTCAAATGGTTTACATTTTATTTTTAAAATGGCTGGCAAAGTCATCAGCAGTGAGACAGGAAGGGACAGGAGGTGGGGGTGGGCAAAGGAGGGAAATAAATGTAGCATGTAGCAAATAAACATTTAGGGTTGGAGGACAGTTTTGATATTAGTGATGGGAAGTAGTGTTGTTTGGCAAGATTGAGGGTAGAGAAGTAGTAGCACAAGGTAAACTTGTAGTGGAGAAAGTCTGCTGAAGTGCAAGATTTCCTCCATAGTTGTTCTGCAGTGCGTGAGCATCTCTGTAGATAGCATGTTTTTGTAGTGTGCCATGGCTGTGGATGAGAGTGAGGGCGTTTGCTTGTGATTATGGGGGCAAGAGAGTCAAGGGTGGAGGTTAGAGTAGTGTTGTACTGTGAAGTGGCGATGTCAGGGCAGGCAAGGGTGGTGAGGGGGCTGAGAAAGGGTTTTAGTACAGTTTAAAATTGTTGCGGTTTGAGTAGGTTTCTGCGGGTTCTGGTGGCAGGAATTGAAGAAGGGTGGCGTGGGGAAGATGAGGGGGGTTGCAAGTTTGGATGTGGTGGTCAGATAGGGGAAGTGGCGAGATGACAAGGTTGGAGATACTGCAGAGATTGGTGAAAATAAGGTCAATGGAGTGTTCAACACTGTGAGTTGCTGAATCTGTCCATTGTGAGAGGCCAAGTGAAGAGGTAAGTCCAAGTAATTTTGCAGTTGTTGGGGAGTGTCAGTGGCTATGTTGAAATCACCAAGAATGAGTGAAGGTATATTGGAGGAGAGAAAATGAGGGAGCAAGGCGGCAAAGTTGTCCAGAAATTGAAAGGGTGGTCCAGGCGGGCAATAGATCACAGCTACTCGCAGAGGAATGGGAGAGAAGATGCGTATAGTGTGGAGTTCAAAAGATGAGAATTGGAGGGAGGGAACAGGGGGTATGCAGTGAAAAGTGCAGCAAGAGAATAGTACTATGCCCACACATCCACCTTGTTTGTTCCCAGATCTAGGAGTGTGGCTGTAGTTTAGACCACCATGAGAGAGTGCAGCAGGGTAGGCAGAGTCAGATGGAGTGAGCCAGGTTTCCATGATAGCCAGTAAATTGAGGGAGTTGGAAATGAAGAGATCATCAATGAAGATAAGTTTATTGCAAACAGACCTTGCATTCCAGAGGACACAGGAGAAGGGCAAAGTAGATGGTTTGTGACAAGTGATGGGTATTAGATTATGGGTGTTTTGGGCATTTGCTGTCCTGGGGACTCTGCGTGGCAGCAGGTGGGAATGAGTTAGGTGCCTGGGTTAGGGGATATATCTCCACAAGCCACCAGAAGAAGGATAGAGAGTAAAAGTAGATGGGAAAAGGACTTACATTGCTTTGCATTTCTGCTTTTCAACATTAGTGGAGGGATGAGATAGTGACTGGAGGAAGGAGAGGAGCTCATGGGAGCAAAGAAGAGGAGAGGAAAGCAGAGAACATGAGAAGTTATATTATTGAAGACATGCAGCCTTATTAAATTGCAATTCAGCAAATTTAAAAGGGCTCTATTTAAGCACATAACATATTTTTTTACAGACGTTTTTAGTTAGTGAAAACCTTGCTTTTGGATAGAAGTTCCCTAACTAAAACCTTCTGTAAAAAAATATGCTGTGTGCTTAAATAGAGCCCTTTAAAATTGCAGACTCACAATTTAATAAGGCTGATGTTGTGTAGAGACAGTATAAGAGAGTCTGAGAAAGAGACAGGAGGTTATAATGAGGAATATGATGTGAGAAAACATAGTGACACTGTGTAAGCAAGTATTCTTGAAGGGGGTGGTTAGAGGTAACAAGCAATGTCACTGATTGAACATGTGCAGGTTATTATTATGCCTCAATATCTTAAGTGTAAACAAGAGTGGGTGTGTAGAGGGGCAGGGTGGGAGGGGATTGCATTCCGGTGGACTTCTATGAGATATGCTGGGCTACAGTATGTTTTAAAGGTATCTATAAGACAAAAAAGGAGTTATTTGAGTGGATGGAGATATAGGGTCAATAAATGGGATAAGTGAACACAGAACATTTCTGGCTTACAAATAAGCAGCAATATATCATGACAATAGCAGTAAAATCTAACAGAAAAAAATATGATTGATTATCATAACACAGATATATGTATTAACACATTGATTTGGGAAAAAGCACTTTCTACAAAGATTCTAAGCTCAAAACAGGTCCCTCCACTTTTTGCAGTTTGTTAAAATGTATATTTTTCCTTGTTCATTTCCTCTGTATAGCGCTACGGAATATGTTGGCGCGTTACAAATAAAAGTAATAATAATAATAATAATTGCCGGGATCAATATAACACAGATAGTAAACATAAAAAAGTATTTTATATTGCAGATTTGTGTGCTTGAGAATGTTGTGCTATTAATTCTAATACCTAACATCACTTTCCCTTTCATTATAAGTACAGTAGTGTGTTTATATTTGCATTTACAGTGCGGGTTCTCTAGTACCTATTGGCTTTTTGGCTCCATTTGTGGGTTACGGGTTTGAACGCCAGATGATTCGTAGCAATTTATTAGCAATTTTCGAACATAACAGTTACGGGCTTGACAGATCAAAAGACGGAGTTCCAATTTCGACATCTTGTAGGGTTTTTCCACATGTAAATGGCAAGTCATTTGCAGGTAGCTTTACGAGGCCAATTTAATAGCTTTAAGTCCTACGGGCTCCGTTACAGGCTACGGCTTTACACTTTCGGGAAATTTAATCGGGCTGTATGTTCACTATCTTTAAGTACACTACATCTATTTTCAAAATGTTTAAACTAATCTGTTTAGGTAGTGTCTCTTGGTCAACTTGCTTTGTACTTAATATATAAAAAATGAGTTTCGTTGGAAATTTAGCTTTCTACTTCCATCTTTGCTATTGGATTGCATGAAATAAAAATAAAACAGAATTTAAAAAAACAAAACAAAAGCTAAAAATAAACACTCAAAAATGTTTCTCCTTACATGCCCCTTCTGGATAGCTGCCTTCTTGGTGAAGGAGCAATATGTTAATAAAGCTGTGAGTTATCCCATGTAGGGTGAGCCAAGGTGTGCAGTTCATAGCAGGGAGGTCAGGCAAATCGTACTCCACTTGAGAAGGAACAGGCAACCCACTCCAGTATCTTTGCCAAGAAAACCTTGTGGATAGACACAACCAGAGACAAGGTGTGCATGTCGGACACGACTGAAGGACTAAACAACAACAACTCCTTACATTATTTAGAAGAAAAAATAAAAAAATAAAAAAATATATAAAGTATATTTAACCTTATACATGTTAGCTGCATAGAAAATTGTTTAAAAGGTGTATCAGGTAGGCCAAGACGAATGTCTCCTCAATCCCAGAGTCTTCACAAAATAATTTAATTTGTAACACCACAACTTCTGATGCATTTATTCAAGTTAGATTGTCTACTTATCTACTCAACAGTTTTGGGTCCAACCATGGACCTTTAGCATCATGGACTTTGTGCTAGAGCTTACTAATCTCCAGGGAACTCCTTTTGGGTCACTAAAGACCTGCTATATAGCAATGCACATTTTATGTCTGGTAAGAAGCATCCCATTGCAAAAATCTTCCTTAACCTCCAAGGCCATATTAAATTCCAGCCTCGTAAGTCCAACGTGTAGCACGTTAGGGCTGCATGCTTCAAATTTTTCCTACTTCGTTGCTATTAAATTAGAAAGGTCTGCGAGCTACGAGCGTGAGGCTCTATTTCGTAAACCAGTTCTCGGCCGTCTGGGTTGCGTACTTGAACACAAACAATTAAGCAAGCACGTAGTTACGGGTTCAGATGGAGCCAATGGAAACAGAGATTGTTAGAGTTACGTCACTGAAAAAGGGGAGGGTAGATTTCGACATCCTACATCCTTCAATTACAGTTTGCGGTCAGACCCACAGGCCAGATATAATGTAATATTACAAAAGCAGTAAATATGATATTCTATTACATGCGAGTTACAGTATATGTCGTAACACATTGAATGTAGGGATTGATATAACACAAAAAATATTCATGAAATAAAGTATTTTTTGGGGCTGATTTGCGGGCTTGAGAATGTTGTGCTATTAATTCTAAGGCCCTAACATCACTCTCCCTTTTAATAAATGTACAGTTGAGTGTTTTTATTTGCATTACATGTGCTACCTATTGTACTTTACCTCCATGCGGGTGCTCTAGAGCACACGTTGGCCATTGAGCTCAGTTTGCATGTTAGGTGCTTGCTAGCGAGGGACCACGTTACAATTTAATAGCTGAATTGAACAAGTAGCGGTTAGAGGCTCGTCAGATCAAAGGATTTAAGTGCGCGAATTTCAACATTGCTCAGCACATAGCCTATTGTCGGCCGTCCTACGTGTTAACAGGCCAAGCCCGCTGCGAGCAACGTTACAGGGCTAATTTATTACCCGTAACACGTAAAACTGAGTTTATGAGCTACGTTTTAACACATAGCCCCAATTTAATAGGACTGTAGGTCAGTATTTTTGAATGTCAAAGCTGTACATTGTTTTGTATGGAAATTTGATGTTTCATATTGTAGGCTTGTAATTCTTAGGAATCACTCACTTAAATATGTCCAAACAAGAGTCTAGTAGACATCCCGGGTATGATAAAGTTTGAAACACGAAATCATAAATTATAATATAATTAATAATTTTACAAAAACACTGAAATGTGTCTAAACAAGGGTGCAATATTACTAGTCACTGTAATACTAGAGACTGCATATTGATTTAGTGAACATCCCGGGTATGAAACATTTTGAAACATGGGACTGCACAAAGTCCAACGAGACAATCAGGATAATGGAACTTCTATCCACTGTCATCTTGCTTCAATCAAACTACGCACATCCTTGTAGGTGCTGACATTTCCTTGGTTGGTGGGATGTGCAGGAAGTGATGACCAGTCAGGGGTTCCGGGTTGACAACACCAACAGCGTCAACGTCCAGCTCTATTCCAAGACATTGATGGTGTTTGTTAGTTCACAAAGATACATTTGGCAACTTTCCAAATGAAGTCAGAATGAATCTCAGGCTTATCACTCTTTTTTTGTAGGCATTCCACAGATGCATGAAGGTCTTCTTGTAGTACCTCTTTTGCTGTTTCCTGATTGCTGGGTAGAATGTCATTGCTTGGTCGACACCTCCAATGATGTTATTGTAGTCTATCACTACTTGTGGCTTCATTTCCCACCTTTCGTGTGTACCATAACAGTGGAGGTATTATGAACTGTACTCATTAGGCACACATCTTTCTTGTTATACCATCGCAGTGCCATAATTTTTCCTTTATTCCAGGCAACCATTTCCCCAGTCTTCAGCTTCTAATTTCCAAACATTAGCAGCATGTCGTGCCGGTTAGCCTTAACGGTTCCATAGGCATCTGTTTTGTTTTGCAGAAGAAACTCAGAAAGTTCAGGAGACGTATAAAAGTTGTCGGTTGTTACGCAATAGCCCTGATTAAGCAAACGGAAGAGGTTGCCATTCCATAGCTGCTGTATTTTGGATTTAATTTTGTTCCTTTTCCAGTGTAAACAATTGAATTCCAAATGTAGCCAGTTGATGACTCGCATAGCATGTAGAATTTTACACCAAATCATGCTCTCTTTGATGTAATGTATTGTATCCAGATGATCCTTCCCTTGTAGGCCATTATACTTTCATCTATGCTGATATCTCTTTCTGGCACATAGTTTAATTGTAAATTCTTGAGAATCATTTGAGATACTTCCCAAATTTTCCTTAGTTTTGGTACAGGGTGAATAGTTTCATCAAATTCTTCACTATTTTCGAAGTGTAACAAATTTAATGATATGGAAAAATCTGTACTCTGACATGACCGTACCAAAGAATGGAGTGGAAGGTAATTTATTAGTTGTCCAATACCACTTCATCAGGGGTTTCCCCACCACGCCCTGAACTATTATTAGTCCCAGCAATTTCCAAATGTCATCTTTGGTCACTGGTTGACACTTTCTGGTTCTTGAAAACTTCCGATGCAGAATAAGTAATTGTTGCTCTTTATACCGGTTTGTCTCGGTAACTATTTTTTCAATAATTTCATTGTCAGAAATGATTGTAAGTATGCCAAGGGTTTTTTGTTTTGAACGTCTACTTTCATACCAGATGCTCCAGCACATGGGAATCTTGGGGGCGCTGCCTGATCCGTACCACAGTCAATAAAGCACCAAGTTCGCACATCACTGAGCTCAGAATCGACACTGACTTCATCTCTCAACTCTGCAAGGGATTCTAATTTACTATCGCTGTTTTCTAGCTGGCCTAAAAGGACACTTTTAGGATGCCATGGACGTTCTCAAGTTTCCAGGCAGAATGAACAGTAAAAGTGCAGGCAGGACACTGAACAAAGTACTGGGACAAAACTGAGGTGAAATGGTTTGATACAGTAATGTAACAGATTACACTGTATTACAATGGGACCTTGCGTGTTAGTCCAACGCCAAAATGTCCCGGAGGCCGAACTGCTCTACACTTCTCCCAGTAGTCGGTCACAGGCTCTGTATCCCTTTGTCGTCCTAAGGTGTATTAGTACAGTTACCACCATATAGATCAAGAATGATATTTTAGCAGAAAGAGTGTTATACAGACATTGGGGGGGGGGGGGGCGGTCCGAATATGGGACCTGGGGGGGGGCAGAATTGGGGACATGGGAGGAGGAGATCAGAATGGGGGACCTGGGGGTGAGGAGATCAGAATGAGGGACCTGGGGGTGGGGAGATCAGAATAGGGGACTGATCTCCCTCCCAGGTCCCCCATTCTAATCCCACCCAAGCAGCCACACAGATTTACCACTTTAGGTACTTAAAATTAACACTGAGTGATGCTCGGGATTATCGTTAGAAAGGTTAAAGAGATCATGAGCACTTTTTTCTTTGTTTCATCTGTAGGAGGCTATTCAATAATGTACCAATGTGTGTCTTTCTTTTTCAAACGATGCTCTCAAAGCAGAAAAAAACTAAGTGCAATGATTAACTGATATGATGGCTTAACCCTGTTAGCCAATGAGCAGTAATAAAGTTGTCTACAGACAAGCATATGCTCTGTTCACTTCCCATTATTTTCAATTCAATTTATACAGGCTTTACTTTTTTCAAACAAAATAAAACGTTGGTAATATTTAAAGTATTTTTTTTTAAATGCATGAAAAAATATTGGGTTATGCCTTCAAGGAGAACTTCTGCCTCCATAGGCTGCCTACTGAAATTGTCTTGGATTGGATCTTTTAGTTTGTGGCTTTGTTCTGGAGGTTATTCCATAAGCATCCAGGACCCTCATGACACAAAGTCTAAGCAGTACACTACACTATTAAGCCCAACTATACCCCATTAACCCATACTAAACCCTGTTAGTCCCATCTAAATCTATGTAATCCTAACTGGGCTGATTTAACCCCATCTAGACCTCTTTAACCATAACTGGGCCTATCAAACCCCATCTAGACCTATTTAAACCTAACAGGGCCTATTTAACCCCATCTATACCACTTTTACGCCAACTGGGCCTTATTAACCATAACTGGGCCTATTTAACCCTAACTGGGCCTATCTAACCCCAACTGGACCTATTTAACCCGTCTAGTCCTATGTAAGCCTATCTAGTCCTAATCTACCTTAACTGGGCCTATTTAACCCCAAATGTACCAAGTAAACCCTATCCTACCCTACACCATTAAACCCCCTTTACCCTTTTAAACCCAACACTACCTACCTACCACTTAGAGAAAGAAACAAAAAAAACCTAATCACAGAAAATAATAAAATCGAGAGTTACAGAAAACAAAAAAAGGACATTACAGAAAAAAAAGGACATTACAAAAAAAAAAACTATGCACCTGGAAAGAAAATACATGCACAAATTACAAATTATATTACAATAAATCAAATGTTACAATAAATACAGTAACAATGCATCAATAAATACAATGAAGTTCAAATATACCCCTATCTACAATCAATTAACCCTATCTGCAATACATTAACCCTATCTACAATACAGTAACCCCATCTACAATACAGTAAATCTAACTTAAATCTAACCTAAAATAGAATAATAAATCCCACTTACCTTGCCAGATGTCACTTCAGTAGATCAACCACCCATAGGATAAAAGAAACATGAAATTAATATGAAATTAAACACAACAGAAACATCAACATCATGGTGGAAATGTAAGTTTAATATTTAGAATGTTTTGGTGTTTGTGTTGTGTTTATTTTCATACTAATTTTATGTTTCTTTTATCCTAGGAGTGGCTAATCTGCAGAAGGGACATCTGTCAAGGTAAGTGGGCTTTAATATTCTATTTTAGGTTAGATTTAGTTTTTTTCATGCATTGTAGATAGGGTTACTGTATTGTAGATAGGGTTAATGTATTGCAGATAGGGTTAAAGTATTGTAGATCGGGTTAATTGATTGTAGATCAGGTTAATTGATTGTAGTTATGGGTATATTTGCACTATATTGTATGCATTGATGTATTGTAACTGTATTTATTGTATTAATTGCTGTAATGTAATGTAATGTATTATTTGTACATGTATTTTCTTTTCAGGTGCATAGTTTTTTTCTCTAATTCTAGGTTTTATTATTTTCTGTGATTAGGTGTTTATTTTCTGTAATTAATGGGGTAATAGGGATTTTATTAGGGTGGTAGGTAAGTAGTGTAGGGTTTAACAGGGTAGATGGGGGTTAATAGTATGGAGTAGGATAGGGTTTACTGGGTTTTCAGGTGTATCGTTTTTTTCTGTAATGTCCTTTTTTGTTTTCTGTAATTCTAGGTTTTATTATTTTCTGTAATTAGGTGTTTTTTCCCCCTGTAATTAAAGGGGTAATAGGGATTTTATTAGGCTGGTAGGCAGGTAGTGCAAGGTTTAACAGGGTAGATGGGGGTTAATATTATAGGGTAGGATAGGGTTTACTTGGTACATTAACGGTTAAATAGGCCTAGTTAAGGTAAAATAGGACTAGACAGGCTTACATAGGTCTAGATGCGGTTAAATAGGTCCAGATGGGGTTAAATAGGCCCAATTAGGCATAAATAGCTCTAGATGGGCTTAGATAGGCCCAGTTAGGGTTAAATAGGCCCAGTTGGGGTTAAATAGGCCCAGTTAGGGTTAAATAGGTCTAGATGAGGTCAAATAGGCCCAGTTAGAGCTAAATAGGACTAGATAGGCATGCATAGGACTAGACAGGGTTAAATAGATCCAGTTGGGATTAAATAGGTCTAGATGGGGTTAACATGATTTATTATAAGTTAATAGGGTATAGGAGGGGTTAATAGTGTAGTGCTTAGACTTTGTGTCATGAGGGTCCTGGAGGACCGTCATGGCACTTATAGTGTTATTAAAGGGGTTAATTAGTGTCCTATAAGGGTCTATGTAGACCCCTATTGAACATATGGGGTAAATAGAGGCTTACGGGGGTCTGTATAGATCCCATAACTAACAGGGTTTATTAGGAGCTCATGGGGCTCTGTATAGAGCCCCATGAGTTATAGGGTTAATTAGGGGCTCTGTATAGAGCCCCATGAGTGATAGGGTTAATTAGCCCCATGAGTTATAGGGTTAATTAGGGGCTCTGTATAGAGCCCCATGAGTGATAGGGTTAATTAAGGACTCATGGGGCTCTGCATAGAGCCCCATGAGTGATAGGGTTAATTAGGGGCTCATGGGGCTCTGTTTAGAGCCACATGAGTTGTAGGGTTAATTAGGGGATAATGGGGCTCTGTATAGAGCCCCATGAGTAATTAGGTTAATTAGTGGCTCATGGGCTCTATAAGCCCTATGAGTGATAGGGTTAATTAGGGGCTCTGTATAGAGCCCCATCAGTGATAGGGCTAATTAATGACTCATGGGGCTGTGTTTAGAGCCTCATGAGTGATGGGGGGGTACTTATACTACCCCCGCGGCAGGGTATACTATTTTATTTAGAGCGGGTCCTTGCAGGACCCTTACGGTCCTTTAAGGACCCACACGGTGGGAATGTTTAATTGTTAAATGCAAAGGAGGTCCCAATCGACACCTATCCGGACCCCCATTGCATAGTTAATATGGGGACACTTTGGTGGTCCCGATGGGTACCCCCAGTATAGAGGGGGGTTAATGTTAGGTACCCCCATGGCCAGGATTGGCTAATGGTGTGCCGCAGACCCCTTTTGGGACCCCCTGCTTGAATTGAAAATTATTTAAATGCAACGGGTGGTCCGATCGATGCCAATCGGGACCTCCGTTGCAAGAGTTAATATGGGGAGGCTACGGGTACCCTGATCGGGACCCATGCATCATGGGGATGTGTTTAGCGATCAGATGCTGGAGTCGGGCTGCTCCAATGCAGCATGTATGGGCTTTGGTAGCCCCTGCAAGCACTTTTTTCTGCCCGTAGGGATTCCATTGAGGTACGAGGTTCACCCACAAATTTATGGCTGAGCATTACTATGTAGCTCCCTCGTAGCATATTTTCAGTCGTTTTTGGGTGTCATCTCGCAATGGTGGCTGCGAGGAACATATTGAGGAATCGGTCCTCGCTAAGATTCCTTTTGCGAGGACCGAGGGAACAGCGGATTCTAATTTAATCTGGCCCTAAATCAGGAGATTATGTGAGATGCTTTGTAAATTCCCTCATTTCTTGGTTGAAAAAAAGTTAAAAGAAATATATGATTAATAATTGTTTAGAGTATTTATATATATATATATATATATATATATATATATATATATATATATATATACAATTCACCATGCGCAAATAACAAGGTCAAAATTTTAATATAAAATTCTCCTGACACAATAAGTTAAATGTTTTAATGATATTTCTCTTAGGAAGACATTTTACTGCAGTTAATATGGTAACCAGGTGTGCTGATGTTTATATCCTGGTAACACATTCCTTGTTAATAAGCATAGAAAAAAGTTAATGAGTCCAAATATAAATGTTCTCTGACAGGATGCATGGTTTCCAAGCTTCTGACAGGAATACTTGGTTTGTGAAAGATGTTTTCCCCTAGGGATGTAATTTGATTTAATTTTTGTTAAATTAAATTAGTCAAAATGGGTTTATAATCCTCTAGGGAAAGTACGTGTTCTTGATAGAATGATGACTTATTTTAAAGTAAGTAACTTTTGAATAAATTAAAACTGCCTCTGATAGATACAGGCTTGCTCATTTTTAATTAATGGACAGACTTAATGAAAAACTGCAAAACTTATCCTACTCTAAGCAGTCTAGTTTTCTCACACATTTTATAAATATTGCTACGTCCAAATTTAACACATCATTTAATAGTAGATACATTAGCATTACCTAATGGTGTATATTTTTTCATGGTGTATATACATAAATTCTTTGCTTTAAAATTACACTTTTGTTAAATGGTCTACTTAGAGCAGTGTTTTTCAAGGACGTTTCCAAGGTTCCAAAGCTACATTCCACACAGTAAAAGGGTCATTAAAATGCATCAACATTTTTATAATGAAAAGCTGTAGAAAAAAAAAAAAAATGTCTCTGTACCATAGGCAAGAAAGTATAATACTAACTAATGGTTATAGATTTGATTTCCATAGGGTCCATAGAGATCCTCAGTAAATTTTAGGTCCATGGAGGTCCATAATGGGGGTTGTTAGTCGTTCAATCATTTTCGACTCTCTGTGAACCTATGGGCCACAACATGCCAGGTACATCTGTCACTCACCACTCCTCTGAACTCCATTAAGTTCATGTTCATCACTTTAATGATCTCACCTATCAATTTCCGTCTCTGCCATGCCCTTATTCATGTGCCTTCAATCTTTCTCAGCATCAGAGTCTTCTCTAGGGAATCATGACTTTGTCTTGATTTCCTGAAGTATTGATTTAATGGACCTTCTTGCAGTCCAAGGGATTCTCAGCAGTTTTTGCCAACACCACAATTCAAAGATGTCAATTCTATGGTGCTCCGCCTTCTATACGGTCCAGCTCTCACATCCTTATGTTACTACTGGGAATACACAGTTCTAACTATACAGACCTTTGTTTACTAGCTTGTTCAAACCTGCCATAGCTTTACTCCGCAAAAGCAAACATCTTTTAATTTCATGGCTACAGTCACCATCTAAAGGGTTCTAGTTTTTGCCCTCTCTTCTTTTACCCTTGTCAATAGGTCCTTTAGTTCCTCCTCACATTCAGCCATCAGAGCAGTATAATCGGTGTATCTGAGGTAGTTGATATTTTTGATAATTTTTTATCCATCAGACATTCGCAATTATGCCTCTTCCTCTGACAAACCCGGCTGGTATTTCCTGGTCCATATATTGTTGGAGCTAAGCTTGAAGGATTAAGCTTTACCTTGCTGACTGTATAGAGCTCCCCGAGCTTTGTCTACAAAGTATATAGTCAATCTGATTTATATATTGTCCATCTGGTGATGTCCACATGTAGAGTCGTCTATGAGGCTGTTGGAAGAGGGTGTTTGCTATGACTAGAGAATTATTTTGACAGAATTCAACTAATCTCTGACCTGCTTCATTTTGTACTCCAAGGCCAAACTTGCCCGTTGTTCCAGGTATCTAACAAATTGTGGGACAACCAGAGACAAAACAAAATGGCACTGGAAGATGACCCCCCTGGGGAGGAGCAGATGACAAGTACAATAGCACAAGATCTAATGAAGTGTTTGGGCCAAAGCCGAAAGGAAAGTCTGCTGCTGAAAAGAACAAGTCTGCATAGAAACCTTGAATGCTAGAACATGAGATGACAAAATTAAACTTTGATATCCTGGGAATTAATGAACTTAAATTCACTGGAATGGGACAACCACCAGATCTACTACTGTTTTCAAGAATCCCACAGAAGAAATGGAGTAGCCCTCATAGTAAATCAAAGGGTGGCCAAAGCAGTGCTTGGTTACAACCCAATAAATGACAGAAAGATTTCAATTCAAATTCAAGGCAAGCCATTTAAAATCACAGTGATCTAAGTCTATTCACCAACCATGGTTGCTGAAGAGGCTGAAGTTGTCCATTTCTACAAACATATTCAACATGTCAAAGGAACCCTCATGTAATATATTAATTATATGTACCATGAGGGTTCATCAATAGAATAGATTTAAAGAGCATAGATTGCGTTACCTTTGGGGCCTATAGGGACTCTCAGTACATTTAAGGGGTCATGGGTGTCCTGGTTATACATACTGTGATAGAGTGCCCCCTAGAGGCTGGTGCAAGATACAGAGATGTGAAGATTTCTCACCAGGAGAAAGATAGCTGCAGGTGTGTTAACCTCTTAAAACAGAAACACAAAAAGAGGGATGTGCCTGCCGGTTAGGCTCTGATGCCTAGCAGAGTACACAGGCTGTAAGGAGCCTGTTAGTTACAGCTAGCAGCGAGTGCTGTTAGATTTTGGACTGCTGCAGTTTTTAGAACCTATTTGTGTGTGGAACTTTGCTTGCACAAATGCACAAGGTGTGCTGTTTTTGGAGAAGCTGTTGTATTGCATGATAAATTGCTGTTTTCTGGAGCTGCAAGTGTATGGAACTGCTGGATACACAAATCGAAGAGAGAGAGGGACAGCCTCAGTCTGAGAGAGAAACTGAATACATGAAATGTTGGAGTTGGGAGATCCCAGTCCAGAGAGAACCTGTATTTAGACTATGTACCTGCCCCCTTTTGAACGCGGAAGTTCACCTCCAGAGTTGCCTTAAATGCACCACTACTCAGTTCTACAGACTGCTGAAGACAATGTACCAAAATCTATGATTTCTTTGATAAACCCCCAGGGAAGGGACTGTATTTTGAAGCATATATTTCTTACTGAAGTGTAAACATTGCTTATCAAGGGTCCCTGGGAGGAGAGCACTTGAAGAGATGGGAGGGCCAGTACTCTATCCACAGTATTGGGTTGTTACAGTGGAACAGTGTCCTGCAGAAAACAGAGACTGAAACCGTGTATCCCGAGAAAATACTTTTTTATTATTTTCTGATTTTTCCCCTGGGTCAGACGAACTGCCCAGGCATAAAGAGGGTGTTCCGGCAAGTGAGTAAGGACATAAATGTAGATGTTTATTTTGATCAATTGTTTTGATTATTTTTTTTCGCTTTCTTGGCACAATAAATAGTGTCTCCTGCACCTCACCTTTGCTACCTCTGGGCAGTTATTTGAAAGCTGGAAACAGTTTTTGTACAGACATCTTTGCCACAATACATGCATCATGCTAACAGATTAATGTTAGGAAGATTTCTGGGCACAAATTAACAAGACAGGGTTAAAAGGTAGGGTTTATTTGTAAGCTTTCCGGGCACAAGGTACTGTAGAAGGCCTTTGTGTGTTCTACATGCTTCCTATCTAACCTAACTAAATTTAGAATAAAAACATATATATCTACTCAATCTATTTCTTGTTTTTTTATGGAACCGAACAGGGAACCATTCTATTCTGATTTCCATAGCTAGCATATTGTGCTATGGTTCCTAAGTAATGATGTCCCGAACAGTTCGCCGGCGAACTATTCGCAGCGATTTTTGCATGTTCGTGTTCACATGTGCTATTCTTTATCATTGAGGAAACTTTGACCCTGCACCTCACAGTCAGCAGACACATTCCAGCCAATCAGCAGCATACACTCCCTTCCAGAGCCTTCCATATGAAGGACAGCAACCCAAAAAGCCCTTTTTAGGGCTAGAACATCATTTATTTAAAAAAAAAAAAAAATCTGTGTAATCTAATTGCATATGCCTGCCTGCCAGCGTGTGTGTGTGACAGGCTAACACCTAACAGCTTATATTGTGCTTAGTGAAATAAAACAACACTTTTTTGACTGTAATAGATTGAATGTCAGTTGCCTGCCTACAGGCATGTGTGTGAAGCCTATTGCATCTACTCTGCCAACTTTTGCCAGTGCACAGTGATACGTCATATCTGGTGCAACCATAGTGTACAGTTACATAAAACAACACTTTTTTGACTGTAATAGATTGAATATCAGTTGCCTGCCTACAGGCATGTGTATGAAGCCTACAGCGCCTACTCTGCAAACTTTTAGCAGTGCACAGTGATACGTCATATCTGGTGCAACCGTAGTGCACAGTGACATAAAACAACACTTTTTTGACTGTAATAGATTGAATAGCAATTGCCTGCCTACAGGTGTGTGTGTGAGGTCTATTGCATCTACTCTACCAACTTTTGCCAGTGCACAGTGACACTCATATCTGGTGGCACCTTAGATTGCAGGTGCAGTGCCCCAAATTTGAAGTGGGAGGACCGACCAAGCATCTTTTTCCATCTCCCGCTTCCAAAAATCCATGCCATATACACGTCCCCTGACAGTGGATGTAACAGGGATTAAACCGATAGGAATAGTACTACTTAACAGTACACACCTTATAATAATGCAGACAGAGGCAACGCGTATAATCTTCCATGCTGTGCAGTGGAAGCCCCCAGACTCTGACCTGTGTATAATATTCCATGCTGGGCAGTGGAAGCCCCCAGACTCTAACCTGTGTATAATATTCCATGCTGGGCAGTGGAAGCCCCCAGACTATGACCTGTGTATAATATTCCATGCTGGGCAGTGGAAGCCCCCAGACTCTGGGAGTCTGACGAAGAGGAGTCAGAGGAGGAAGGTGGCTTCGAGGAGGTGGAAGACCAAACACAGCAGGCGTCCCAGGGGGCTTGTTGTCATCTTTCGGGGACCCTTGGTGACTGGGTGGAGGAAGAGACCTTCAGAAACACCAGTGAGGACAAGGAACGGGACATGGCTAGCTTGGTATCCAACCTTGTGCAAATGGGGAGTTTGCGGTTGTGCAAAGGGACTGTTTGCGGTTGTTTGCGGTGCATTAAACGGGGAGATTGGTCTGTTACTGTTAAGCGGGTGTAACCCTTACACTACCTGATCGATACAACATCATACCCAAAGCATGTTATTCCAAACAATTTTGGAATGTTAGGTGATTTATGCCCTTTATGGCTTAAAACCAGACTCTGCATCAACTATGTAATTTTCCGTGGGAGTTTTGCCATGGACCCCCCTCCGGCATGCCACAGTCCAGGTGTAAGTCCCATTGAAACAACTTTCCCATCACTATTGTGGACAGAAAGACTCCCTGTGGGTTTTGAAATTCGCCTGCCCATTGAAGTCTATGGCGGTTCGCCGATGTTCGCCCGTTCGCGAACATTTGATGAAGTTCGCGTTTGCTGTTCGCGAACCCAAAATTTGATGTTTGAGACATCACTATTCCTAAGTTGTATATGGCACAAGTTCTTGACATGTCATGGGTGGGCTAATAAGTAGTAAACTTGTTAACCGCATGTACTAGACAAGAAAGAAAGACAAAAAATTAAATAACAGCTTCAACCATCTAATTCAAAGCAAAGTTCACATTATATTCAACATAGAATATGGCATATAAACTGTCTTATTTAGTACAATTTATAATACAGTTTATATTATAATATTTTGTTGCAGATAGAAAAAATAAATAAAACTTTATTTTCTAAATATATTGTTAAACAAATAAGGAAAGCCTAATCTTTTCCAAATTATTATATTACTAGCGACTTGCCCGTCAAAAAATGCCAGCAATGAAATTGTAAGTGAGCTAATGCTGTTTGGTGTATAATAATGAAATATATAATACATTAATAAATGAATCTACTTTACGTATTTTGAAGCATTGTGTTGAAGAGCTGGGAATCTGTTTTGATGTTGCTGCAGCATTAGTGGTGTGGAGGTGCTGTGTAAACGTGATGAACGTGTGCAGTGTAATAGTGTGCGTGCGCGAGACGAAACCTTTAGCGTAGTTGGGTACTTCCGCATTAGCGTAAAATGGCGGGTAATGTGTGGTATGCGTCTTAGCGGAATATTCGTAGGTCGCCGTCTGGAAGTTTTATTAACAGGTGCCTGGTGCTGCGGCTCCGCCCTCTCATTCATTTGTGTGGCTGCCAGGGAGATGCATGGGAGGTGCAGGCCGTGTGCTGGTGGGACCCCGGGAAGAGGATTAGGGGGGAGCATACACCCGGGATATGTGATAGAGCAGCGCCCGAACATAATGGCCGAGGAGCTCTTCTGTAAAGTTGTGTCTATGCAAATCAAGTGTCGGGAACTGAGACCCTCGCCCGCAGCCCTCGCTACGCGAGGGCCGCGGCTCCTTCGGCGCTCCATCCCAGCAACTGAGGGCCTTGCCCGCAGTCCTCGCTACGCGAGGGCTGCGGGGAAGGGCAGCGAGGGCTGCGGGCAAGGGCTACGTGAGGCCGCAAGCATGAGCAACGGCCCGTACGCTCACAACTATATATGTGATATATGTATACACTCTGCACATTACACACACACCACACATACAATACATCATTATATATACAGTATATATGTATACACTCTGCACATTACACACACACCTCACACACACACAATACATAATTATATATATATATATATATGTATACACTCTGCACATTACACACACACCTCACACACACACAATACATCTTTATATGTATATATATATATATATATATATATATATATATATGTATACACACTGCACATTACACACACACCTCACACACACACACAATACATCATTATATATATATATATGTATGCACTCTGCACATTACACACACACACACACACAATACATCTTTATATATATATATATATATATATGTATACACACTGCACATTACACACACACAATACATTATTATATATATATATATATATATATGTATAGGGCTGCGGGCTGCGGGCAGCAAGGGCTGCGGGCAAGGGCCTCAGTTGCTGGGATGACGCTCCATCCCAGCAACTGAGGCCCTTGCCCGCAGCCCTCGCTACGCGAGCCCGCAAGCGTGATCAACGGCCCGTACTCTCACAACTGAGGCCCTTGCCCGCAGCCCTCACTACTGCGGGCAAGGGCAGCAAGGGCTGCGGGCAAGGGCCTCAGTTGCTGGGATGGAGCGCCTTCGGCCCGCAAGCCCGCAAGCGTGAGCAACGGCCCGTACGCTCACAACTATATATGTGATATATAAAACACATTTTTGATAGATTTTTCATAAACTTGTTACTTCAATAGCAGAAGTGGAGACATAAACATTCACCATGAAAACATATCTGTACATTAAGAGATGCATAAATATGCAAGGGATATAGTGATAACTTTTTTGTACACAGTTTCTAACCGTGTTATTTGTTTCCCAGTAAAATAATTTAATAGCATTTAGTGCAAATCGTCTTCCCAAGTGAATGTTACTTTTTTAGTTTCCATGAATGTTTTCTTTCCATAAAAATATCTTCAAAAATGAGTAAACCAAGTTTTACACTAAAGCATTTTCTTTTCTTTATACTAGCCAGTTCCTTTGTGTAATTTAGATCAAAGGTTTGTAGCTTTATTGACTACACACTTATAGTCGTATTAACAAGCTTTCTCTCTGTGGAACATGCATGGGCATATGATTAGAACAATTACTTATTGTACTTATTTCAATGCTTTCCCTTTTTTAATTGTACTACAAAGCATTGATTAGAGAAAAGCAATTTAGGTATTGTTGGAGACATGTTTAATGAGCCATGTAAATCATTCTACAAGATTGAAGACTATTTTGTGGAAATATTGTCCATTTTGCTGGGTGTCAGTAGGGGGGATTTGGCTACCACCTATATATGTTTTTTTTTTTTCAAAGGAAGCAGATAAAGAGAAACAAAAATAGACAAAATCAAAGGAAATCCTAAGTAATTACTAAAGTTAGAATGAGATATTTTTAGTAGGGTACAGAATGGCTCATTCATCCCTAAAACGAGAGAATTGCTATGAGTCACTGCTACAAGTGAACTGCACAACAAAGCCAAAAAGCAAGGCAAAATCCCAACTGAATTTTGCACTGCCTAAAACCCACGAGTTACTAAGTTAGACTTTTACACCCAAACCCTATGCCAATGTGATTTTAGAACTCACTTGCAAAATGGGGCAATGCCCTAACTACAAAAAAAATGAAGGAAATATTATGGTTACCACACACAACTCCAAACAACTAACCCCGGCACCTAAAATGTTAATGCATGCAACGGGAGTTCTTAAAGGACTCCCCCTGTCACTGAATTTTAGACCCCTATGCTGAGCGGGTCATTGATGGACCTCCTCAGCATAGGGGTTAACTATTTAGGTGCTGAGAGGGTCATTGTCGGACTTCCTACAGCATAGGGTTAATGTTTGGTGCTACAGGGGAACCCGATCGGGAACCGATGCAACAGAAGGGTTTAGTTTTAGGTGCAAGGACAATTCCTTAAGAATACATTTTGCAGAGATTAACTGTTTAGTTGCCATTGGGGTCTGTAAAGTTTATTGTTTTAAAATAAAAGTTATGTTAAATAACAAAAGAGGTAACAGCAACTGAATATGGATTTAATGTTCAGAGTGGTTTAGAGAAGTGGCAAGGCACATGGTGAACAGTCGTATAATGAAGCAGCAATGTTTATGTAATGATCAGGAGTGTGGGAACTGGGGGCATGGGGTGTACAAATCCCAAGATTAAATGAATAAGCGACACAAAAAATGACAAAATCAAACATAATCATGCATTACCAGATTTGGCACAATGGCTTTCCCATGAAAGCGTGGACCCATAATTTATTTTACTACTATATACATCCTTTTTTGAAGGGCACTGCAGCAATGCACCCCCCCCCCCCCCCCCCCCCAGATCAAAGCCCTGTTGAATTGCACTGAATACACCGGCGGTAGATCCGCCCCTTATTTCTGTCCTGGGAGTAGAGTTGAAGAATCGCCCCCAGATTTTTTTGGGCTCCGTGGTATTTATAGAACTTTTGTTAAGAGTCAACATTTAGGTCCGGGGAAAACTTTAGAGAAATAGTGTGTTATATGTAAGGAAAGAAGCATAGGGTGATGTCTAGTGTGGAGAGAAAGATTTAGTGAAATAGGTTTATGATTGGAAAGAATATCAAATTAGGAGGGCAGAAGATATAAAAAATAAAGGCTTACAGTATAAAAATAGAATATGTATACAATGAAGAAGCTTACACTAACACCGCAATTAATACTTTAGTTACTTAAAAGACCTTCACAAGCAACCACATTCTCCACTTTAATATGTCCCTTATAAAGAGTCTTCCAAAGGACCTCAGTGGTTTAGCAGCTTCAACCCACAAAATATGTATGACACGTAATAAAAATGGAGAAAATTGCTTAAAAAAATCACACCTTGCTTACTGAAACAATATTAATAACATAAACTAAAAAGGCACCAGTTGATAAATTAGGTTTTATTTTGTTAGATACCTTTTAATTAGGATTGGTTTGTTATCACCTTTTTTTGTGAAAAAAAAAAAGATAAAATGAAAAAGGTGAGAAAGCACAGCATTTGCTTTTTTCTAAATGGAAACTTTACAGAATAGTTCAAGCCAAGAATATTAATTGCAGTGCCTCTTAATACAAATCAACATTATAACTAATTGCTACTGAGAATACATAATCTTTTAGGTTTAGACCTGACAACATTTTTACATTTTAAGTGTGTTCCATTAAATTAAGAATTTCAAATGAATCTCATTTTTCTTCTCATCTACTTCCTGTCTGTTTTCCTCTGAAGCTCTTTGTCAAATATATGTACTTGTTCTGGTCAGGTTTGTTTCTTTATTATGCTCCCTTTAGTTGCCAATTTATCTCATTCTGTGTAATTACAAACACTAGACATTTTCAGTTGAGGTAGCCAAAGGCTGGGTCTGGGAAGCACTGTTTCATTTTGAACATGGAAGATAAGGCATATTTGAATAGAATGTTAAATACATGTTTGCTAGGAAAAAAATACAGGTGAATTTGTAACACTTTATTTATAGTAAAATAAAAAATGATGAGCGGAATAATGCAGTCCCCTTGCATTAAAAAATGCAAAAATTACTGTTGAATCTTTTTTATATCAAGTTAAGTTATTATTGAATCTTGTTTATATCAAAGAATGAAAAGACATCCAATAGCTAATTAATTCACACTAACTCACTGAGCATTTAATAATTCTACTAACCTTTTCAAACAGGGTCTTAAAAAAGCTAATCTTGATATACATCACCGGTTTGAGTATGGATGCATGTGCTACTGTTCTGTGAGGGCTATCTAGATCAGTGACTCTCAATTGTTTGTTTTTTTAGGACTGCTGCTGGCCCCTGCAATCTTATGTACTGATTCTCAGGAACAAAGAGATACACAGAGAATACTGCAATTAGTCATAGTTAATGACAGATTATTAATGGACATATCTGCAGAAAATTAATTTTATTCTAATCAGTGCAATATTTAATTACATTTTAATTTACTGAGTATCACTCTGTTTAAAATATGATGAATCTCAAAAGTAGTCAGCCAAATTAAAATTGCACTATTCTTTATTTATCCTTCTAGACCCCTTGGCACAGTTGACCACTCACTTGTTCTCCAAATTCTTAGCTCCTTGGCTTCTGATATTGTGTCTGTTTTCTCTTCCATGTTCACTGCCGATTGCCCCTTCCCTGCTCAAACCATATTCCCCATTCCGCCGATCCCCCTGATCCCCCACCTACATAACAATGGAGGTTCATTGAGACCCCCATGGCACGTACAATTTTTATGCCTGCCTTTGTGGCTGCTTTTCCTTCCATGTTCACTTCCGATGGCTCCTTGCCTACTCGAACATTATCCCACATTCCTCAATCACCCCAATTCCCAATCTACATAACAATGTAGGTTCATTGAGACCCCCGTGGCACCTGACATTGTTATGCCTGACTTCGCAGCTGCTTTCCCACACTTTAACAAGTGAAATGATAGTCATATCCCTTAGTTTTGCATGGAAATTAAGCTAATGCATAAAAGACAAAATACATGTTACAATAAAAGTGTAGAAACTGTAACCGTTACATTAGATTTTTTTTAACTGTACATAGTGTTTTTGTTCAAAGTTATTCAAATGTTCTTTCAAATACTCTTGAACACATGACGAGGTCAATTGCCAAACAAGATTTGAGGTTTTAAAACAGAAAGAAAATGACCAGGTTAGATACTAAGGGCCAGATTCAATTGCAAGCCTGCAACTCGATCATAGTAGGCCGTATGTCTGAAGGTGTGTTGCGGGCTCAAATTCGTCTCTGTAACCAGAGCTATTTAATGCTCAAGGCCGCAAGTTACTGGCTCAAAGCAGACTCCGTAAACCATGCACTGATTCATAGCAGTTCAGGGAGGGAACATGATCAATTAAGCAAGCCCATAACCTCCCATTTTGAATCAGCCATTAGAAAATGAGACTATCATTAGTACAGCAGTAAAACATGGAGGGCTTGGGGAAATTGAGCAATTGAATAGCGATTTGTGAATTTAGCCATTGTAACTCTTGCGAAAGTGAAAGATCAAAGGCTGCAGGAGGTTGTAAGTTACGGGTTTAATCATCACAAAGTTTTCAAGGTCATAACTCTTAACCCGTTTGGAGCCCGCAAAGAGGCGCAATTGAATAGCAAATTAACTTGCAACCTCACTTACGGGCTACAGTAACATGCGAAAGCTCAATTGAATCTGCAGTCATCCCAACTTCCAAACACTCTTAGTAATAATTAATACTTTTTTTTAAACATTGTTTTGCTTAACTTTTTAAGGTGACTATTTTCTTCCAATATTATGCCATGTAAGGAACCATGCTAAAATACCAAGGGAATCAAATGAAAGCATTATTTTTACTAACCAATTAAAATATTTTTTTAATGCAGGAAGAGGATAATATAATAATAAGATAATATTACTTGTTTATTAAATATTATCAGAATAATAACTCCACAATTTCTTTAACATAAGTGATTTTTACTATTTGTATATACAGGGCAGATGCACTTGATACTGATATATACACTATGTAGATACAGATATGTAATATAAATCCTAATTTTCTGTCTTCATTAAACGAGGAAAAAAATCGTGCCAATGGTGTCAGGGTCCAGGATTTTTGCATGTTTCAGATTAGTTACTACTTATTTCAGATTTGTTACTACGTCTCCCTGGTATGACTTCTGAAAATAGGACACCTAATCCATCAATTTAGTTTTCTGTCAAGACTTCTTGCCTGGTTTTGTGGAGTTATGTCTGTAGCAGAGGACTTATCTGTGGGTGGTTAGAGAAATAAGATTGATAGTCAAGTGTAATGTTCTTGGAACTACTTTGCAATGTCATTTAAGTTTCTCAGGACTTGATTTTGGATTGTTACATTGGGTAAGCCCATCATTTTTTTGTCTGTTTGAAATTATGTTGTAAATATCTGAATTGATAATTTGACTACACAACGATGGAGTATGTCTCTATGTATTGTTAGTGGATCTTTATCTTATTGCAGGATGAAGTCATGAATATATCATTTATGTATGTATGGTGCAAAGTGACTCTATTTTCACTTTTACCAGTTGTTTTAAGATTACATTTTTTTTTAAATATATAATTTATTATATCCTCACAAATGATATCATGACTTACATCTGTAGAGTATTCAAGGCCACATTCTAAATACCAGATACTGTATATGTTTTATTATACTGTTATGCATGCCCAGTTGATTGGATCAGCATGATATGAGAAGTGGTTACACCATGTATTGCTGACGCAAATAATTGGGCATGCTCTTTTACTGCTAATCATTCCCATATGTGAGTGTTAACCATGTAAGTGAATTTTGACACATAGATTCTTCTGAAAAATAACAATATTTAATTTAAATTAAACAATATTAAGTTAGAACTTTTTGAATAACAACAGCAAATATCCTCGATATGTCCATTCAACCTATAACTAAGACCTTTGCCTTAAAGCTAATTATATCATTTATTGAGACAAAATGTACAAAGTAAACATCTCAGAAAAAAATACATTTTTAGAATTTGACATTTTTTTCCACTTTTATGGTTCTTTCATGGAATATATTTTTATTCATCACTGCACTTACTTTTTTTTTTTACCTATAATAATAACTAAAATATATATAGTGGTTCTTAAGGTAACAATGTGTGTAATTGATTAAACAAATAATGAGATTACATTAAGCTTTTATTTGTTGATACTACCATTCAACTGTCAAATAATGTGTTTTATTGTGTTACAAAAAAGATTATTTGTTTAAGTGCCTATTTGTTTAGCTGTGAGTTTCAGGTGTTAATGGACAGCTTACAAAACATTATAGCATGTTCTTTTGCGCTAGACTTGGTAATGGACCACATGTTATATATATATGATTTCACTGGATGAATTTAACGAAGACCATGTGGTATTCTTCACATTTTTTGTTAGATGCATAAGCTATACCAGGGGTTCAGAAGAGCCGTGAATGGCTGTGATTGTAACTTGTCTCCTAGGAAATAGACGCAACATTGTTGATCTGCTTTAATTATTCCACGGGTATCACATATATAGTTGTGAGCATGCGGGTTGCTGCTAACGCTGCGGGCTCGCATAGTGACCTTGCAAAATTAACGGACTTACGAGAAAAAAATACGAGATGCAGAACTTAGAAAAAAAAAATTACGACCTCGCAAAAATACGACCTTACCGCCCGAAACCCTCGCACATGAAAACATTAAAAACACAATAAATACACACAACAAATACATAAAAAGCTTACCTACAGCAAGGGGGTGCACCCAGGACCTCGAAAACTGAAGTTACACCTCAATTTCACTCGAAATACAAGAGTTTGGACACCTGAAATTCCCTGGCCGCCGAAAAAAAACGAAAACGAGGCTACAGGATTCTAAAGACGCAAAACACCACCAAACACCTAAGGATTTTCTGAAAAAGACGGACGAGATCCAAGAACAAGGACGCAAAATCAGCCAAAGCCGAGTACCACGCATTAGGCGCTATTTTTTAACACTAACTTAGACAATGCGGAAGTACACAGCTACCCTAACGGATTTTCTTTGTGCACGCACACTATTTACACTAAACACATTACTGACACTTACACAGCAGCTCCACAACAGTGAAAACACACATAGGCCCTCATTCAATTGCAATTTGCCCAATTGAATAGGTGTCTAAATAAGAACATAACATATTTTTTTAAAGAAGTTTTTACTTAGTAAGCATCTATCTAAAAGAAAGGTTTTCACTAACTAAAAAGTTATTTAAAAAATATATGTTATGTGCTTATTTAGAGCAATATTCAATTGACCAAATCGCAATTGAATGAGGACCATTGTATACTGCAGCAACATCAAAACAGATTGCCAGCTCTTCAACACAATGCTTCCTCCATATATTACTTTAAAATAGGTAAAGTATATTCATTTATTAATGTATTATTTCTTTGATTACCATATACCAAACAGCATTAGCTCACTTACAATTTCATTGCCATCATTTTTTACGGGCAATATTCTAGTAAAATATATTTCTGATATAAGTTCACCATTAATCCCCACCTATTCATTTTTAAATACAATTTATTTTTCAATTGGGTGTTGCTCGTTTTACTTATTTATGGTATTTCTGGGGCTTTATTCAAATGTGATTTAGCCAATTGAATACGGCTCTATATAAGCACATAGCATATTTTTTACAAAAGTTTTTAGTTAGTGAAGATCTTGCTTTTGGATAGAAGTTCACTAACTAAAAATTTCTGGAAAAAAAATATCCTCTGTGCTTATATAGAGCCCTATTCAATTGGCCAAATCACATTTGAATGAGGCCCCTGGTCTCCCAACTGTGCTTCACAGACCACACATACTCTATGATTTCCATTTTGGTGGTCAACAACACAATTAGGATTATAAAAAAAGCTTATGAGATACAATTAATAAAAATAAATAAAATATTTTACAGTCATATATAGAGTCCAGTGTTAATAGTTTATAACTAAACAAAATATATTTTTAAGTATAGCATCATAACTTTGTTAGCTAGCAGAAAAATCAGTATATGGTCCACCCAGACCCTATTTACTGAAAACATTTCTGAAAACCACTATTTATGTTAATGTGAGTTGAATATTGATCTACTAATTTCAATACAAAAACAAAACAAATAAAAAATGCTTACTTGCAGCCTTATTAAATTGTGATTCAGCCAATTGAATAGGGCTCTATATAAGCACAGAGCAAATTTATTTACAGAAGTTTTTAGTTAGTGAACTTCTATCCAAAAGCAAGGTCTTCACTAACTAAAAACGTCTGTAAGAAAATATGCTCTGTGCTTAAATAGAGCCCTATTCAATTGGCCGAATCATAATTGAATAAGGCTGTTAATTCTCAGACCAATTAGCCACAACTGCATATTTTTCATTGCTCATACCAATGTGTTCGTTTCATATTCAATCCAATATATTTCCAATTTTCACATCAGTTCTATTCGTAATACACTTCCCCCATATGAATGTTTCATTCTATGATATTTTCCTTTTAGGAATTGTTTAACGTTCAAATTGTGTCCATTTTCATAAATTCATTTTTTGACAATATGTGTGAAATACAACAACAGAAATTCCAATTTGGCATTATCAGTATGTGAACTGAAACGTTGATGTCAATCAGGATTTAAAACATGGCGGAATGCCATTTTAATTTAGATCTCAGTGTGTAAGATAAGAGCTGTAACTGTTCTATGCCATTTCAATATGAAGACTATTCTCTTCTCTAATAGCAGTTGAATTATTAAACATCCAAACATGCAGTGGTTCTGATAGCTTTGCTACTATTATGTGTATTTATTTTGTAAGCATGTAAAATAGTGTTCCCCATGCATATTGCTATACATTGGAGTTATTGAGCCGTTAATACAGACTTGTAAATTAATTTTTCTTCTATTTTTTGTGTCATTCTTTGAAAGATTGCAATCCTAATCCTTTTCATTTTGTTTATATCCAGGTGTTCAATGAAAAAAACAAATCCTTTATGCATCAGATAACATCCCTATCTTGTTCCTTATCTAAAACTCTCAAAACCTACACATTTTGCAGAGGAGCATTTCAATGATTACTAGTTTAGTAAATAAAGTATGAAACAAACTAAAAAAGTGATTCAAGATCATAAAAACATTTTGGATAAAACCTTAAATATTAGCAAAAAGAGTAGAGGTGCTTATCTGAGAACGAAAAATACCTCAGTGGGATTTTTCTATAGGTCTGGTTACCTACTCAGAGCAGCCTTTTAGTTTACTTGTGCCCTTCACAGGGAGAACTATCCTGAAGTATATCAGTCTGGTCTCACTCATAAGAGTGATCCAGGCCTGAAATACAAGGGAATTCTCGCTGGACAGGAGAAACAGCAAACCCAAGACGTGTTTCAACCTCGTCATTGAGGTCTAGCTGTACTCTCTAAGGCATAGTGAGCAATATAGAAATGTAGAAATCCATACCAATTAATAAATCAAATAAAATAGAATTTTTTGATTCATTTGCCATTTATGGATTTGAAGGCAATTGCGGGCTTGTTAAATTGCAACGATTGAATATGGATGTTACATCTTTAGCACTGATAACATTTATGGGTTTGAAAC
This sequence comes from Discoglossus pictus, assembly GCA_027410445.1. Taxonomy (NCBI): domain Eukaryota; kingdom Metazoa; phylum Chordata; class Amphibia; order Anura; family Alytidae; genus Discoglossus; species Discoglossus pictus. The sequence continues at coordinate 552,537,214 of CM050163.1, forward strand.
TTCAAAGGAGGAGATAGGACAGAGTTAAAGGGATAGCTAAATTTCCTGGATTATAAATGCATCTGATGGAGGAGAATCAGAAGTGTATAAAAAAAAATGTTTGCATGAAAAAATACCAAAATAAACATTTAAACACTTACCTTGAAGTTAGCAACATCTATTGTAATTTCTGACAGTTTAAAATTAAGTTTAACCACCCCTCCAATTTGTTTTGGCCAATCCGGTTAGGGAAAGATTTCAGACATAGCACTATGTTAGTTGCTATGGCAACACCATCTAGCATAGCCATGTCTCACTGACATGTGACAGGAAGCTGCAAGAAGGAAGCTGTAAGGAGATTGGCTGAGCAAGCAACAGCAGGTAAATAGTGGGTTAATATTGCTCCCCGGGTGCTGCATGCTGATTGGGGGCACCAGGAAGTCGTGTAGACACCCCCTGGGGGTGTCAGCATAATCATTAGAGGGATTTTTAGATATTAATAAAAATAAAATGTTTAATGAGATGTGCTGCATACAGTGTACAGAAATGTATTAATCCAGCTCACTTAGATTCTGAGCCTGTAACTTGCAAATGGTTTGCGAGAAGCAAAATGTAACCAATTAAAAATCAGTAACTTTTATGGGCTGCATTACGGGCTTCTGTAATTGTTATTTGGACAATTGAATAGGGGCCTATGTCATCATTATTCTGACCTCTCCTCCAAGGAGAAAAATGCTTGTATTCCTGTTCATAGTACTGGGGATATGGATATAGAACAATTTCTCAAATAGTTTACAATATATAGGTAATGATTATAGTAACCTACATTTTACTACCCTGCTGAACTTATAGATATCAATCATAGCAGGAATCAATTTTTTGATTACTGCACAAAAACATATATCATCCATGGTATTTATGAGGAAAAGAAACAAAAGAGGGAGAGGAGGATAAAAAAGAAAATAATGTGCAGATAACTTTTGTTAGTTAGATGCATCATGATATGAAACAATTACAAAACAATTGCAATACAGGAGATATAACTGCTAACCCAGGCCCCTTATCTAACATTTGCATTGGCTGATTATATTATCTGACCACTAGGGGCATATAACATGTTACATACTAGAGCCATTCGCCTCAAATTACTTTCTATCAGATCCCTTCCCTCTCCTACTAAATGAAAAAACCTTCTAACTCTGCATACCTTTCTACTTAAGTAAACTTTCACCTTCTTCCTAAACCTTACTTTCCCTATCTGATTTCCTTGTACAGGTTTTTTCCTCTTCCACTCCCTCTAGATTGTAAGTAGCGAGTTTCCAGTAGGGTGCTTTGGAAAAAAGCACTTTCTATAAAGATTCTAAGGTCAAAACAGGGCCCTCCATTTTCTGTAGTTTATTGACATTGTATTTTTCCTTGTTCTCATCCCCTTTACAGCGCTATGGAATATTTTGGAACGTTACAAATAAAAGTTAATAATAATATAATAACAGTCACTGTTAGACATTTATTTAAACACATCTATGTTTACTTTCGTTTTATAAGAAATATAGAAAATGTTATATAATATATCCAATATGGCAATATATCCAGTACTTGTCATTCGCCACATATTAGTAAGATAAAATCACAATGTAGGTATAAATTTAAAGAGTTTACATTATTGTACATCATGCTAGTAAAATTTCACAAAGGTAAAATATGCTCAAGAAGTATTTTATGGCTAATATTACAGAATAAAAGTAGCTTTGTGGCTTATTTTTGAAATTGTTCTGTTTTTCATATTTCTTGTGGTCTTACACAAAAATGGAACATTATACTGATCCTAAGTATGAAGCTCTTTTATTGTAATGCCACACTCGGGATAGAAGTTAGGACGGAGGTAGATAAAAGCCTATTTTAATAATCCAAATATGGATTAACAATAAAAGGAACAGTATATTCATCCGGTGGTACTTTTATAACTGGTATGAAATTATTTCACAAACAATAGCATTAGAGCCTAATAGCCACATTAAATTCCCCTAACGTGTAAAACCGTAGCTCATAATGTAGCCCACAAGACTTACGCCTATTAAATTGGCCTCATAAAGCAACCCGCCGATGACTTGCGGGGGTAGGGGCGAGAAAACCTTACTGGATGTGAGAATTCTACTTGCGCACCCACAAATTCTTTGATCTGTCAAGCCCGTAACAGTTACGTTTCCAATCATGCTATTAAATTGCAATAAATTCACTGACGTTCAAGCCCGTAACCCGCAAATGGAACCAAGAAGCCAAGAAGTGCTAGAGAGGACCCACAAGGGGGATAAAATCCAAACCGTAGCACTTTAAAATGCACATATACACACATTACTCTACTTTTCTTAATCAATGTGTTAATACTTATAATGGAACTCGCATGAAATAGAATATCATGTTTACGGCTTTATCAGTATTGCATTATATCTGGAATATGGGTCAAATAGTAACTCGTAATTGAACCCCCTAAGACTTTGAAATCCAACCTCCATTTTTCTGTGACGCATTTATGACAATCTCCATTTCCATTGGCTCCATCTAAACACGTAACTATGGATTTGACTGATCACGGCCGCGAATCCAAATTGTTTACGGGTTTGCGTCTCAAGCCTGTAACTCACAGCATGTTCTCATTTAATAGCTCTGTAACTCAGCCGAATTTCTAGCCCACAGCCATTGCGGGTCTCACGTTGCACATACGGGCTTGGAATTTAATGTGTCTCTAAGTCATTGCTTCCTATCATTGTCATGATCTGATACACCTAATTATGACTGGTTTCTATGATTCGGTATTAAAGTGACTTATGACAGAGATAGTTATCACATATATAGTTGTGAGCAGCAGAAAATGTTGCTAACGCTGACATCATAAAGGGGGCGTGGCTATGATGTAAGTGGGGGTGGGCCTAACACCTGATCTTAACAGAAGCGTGGCGGCCATTTGCATTTCAGAGAAAGACAGCAAAGTGAGAGAGGGAGACAGGTACAGAGAGAGAGGGAGACAGCTACAGAGAGAGAAGAAGACAGGTACAGAGAGAGAAGACAGGTACAGAGAGAGAGGGAGACAGGTACAGAGAGAGAGGGAGACAAGTACAGAGAGAGAGGGAGACAGCTACAGAGAGAGAAGAAGACAGGTACAGAGAGAGAAGAAGACAGGTACAGAGAGAGAAGAAGACAGGTACAGAGAGAGAAGAAGACAGGTACAGAGAGAGAGGGAGACAGGTACAGAGAGAGAGGGAGACAGGTACAGAGAGAGAGGGAGACAGGTACAGAGATGGAGACAGGTACAGAGAGGGAGAGAGACAGGTACAGAGAGAGAGGGAGACAGGTACAGAGAGAGAGGGAGATAGGTACAGAGATGGAGACAGGTACAGAGAGAGAGGGAGACAGGTACAGAGAGAGAGGGAGACAGGTACAGAGAGAGAGGGAGACAGGTACAGAGAGAGAGGGAGACAGGTACAGAGATGGAGACAGGTACAGAGAGAGAGGGAGACAGGTACAGAGAGAGAGGGAGACAGGTACAGAGAGAGAGGGAGACAGGTACAGAGATGGAGACAGGTACAGAGAGAGAGGGAGACAGGTACAGAGAGAGAGGGAGACAGGTACAGAGAGAGAGGGAGACAGCTACAGAGAGAGAAGGAGACAGGTACAGAGAGAGAGGGAGACAGGTACAGAGATGGAGACAGGTACAGAGAGAGAGGGAGACAGGTACAGAGAGAAAGGGAGTCAGGTACAGAGAGAGAGGGAGACATAAAGAGAATTACAGAGCAAGAGCACACACAAACAGTGAGGGAGCACAAAGACAGCGCAGAGAGAGTTCACAGATAGAGCGCACAGAGAGAGAGTGCAGAGAGATTGACAAAGAGAGTGAGGGATACAGAGACAGAGATTGCACACAGACAGCAGTGCACATAGGGTGCAGATAGAGAAAGCGCACACGCAGAGAGCATGCCCAGCCGGTACATCTACACATTATATAGTAATAATAATAATAATAATGCACAAGAGCATGCCCAGCCGGTACATCTACACATTATATAGTAATAATAATAATAATAATGCACAAGAGCATGCCCAGCCGGTACATCTACACATTATATAGTAATAATAATAATAATAATGCACAAGAGCATGCCCAGCCGGTACATCTACACATTATATAGTAATAATAATAATAATAATGCACAAGAGCATGCCCAGCCGGTACATCTACACATTATATAGTAATAATAATAATAATAATGCACAAGAGCATGCCCAGCCGGTACATCTACACATTATATAGTAATAATAATAATAATAATGCACAAGAGCATGCCCAGCCGGTACATCTACACATTATATAGTAATAATAATAATAATAATGCACAAGAGCATGCCCAGCCGGTACATCTACACATTATATAGTAATAATAATAATAATTGCACAAGAGCATGCCCAGCCGGTACATCTACACATTATATAGTAATAATAATAATAATAATAATGCACAAGAGCATGCCCAGCCGGTACATCAACACATTATATAGTAATCACATATATAGTTGTGAGCGTACGAGTTGTTGCTAACGCTGCGGGCTCGCTACGCGAGTCGCGGCCCTCGCAAAGCGAGTGCACTGGGCGAGGGTCTCAGTTGCTGGCATGGAGCGCCGAAGGCGCTCCATGCCAGCAACTGCGACCCTCGCAAACTTCACGTCGCAACCCAAACAGCACGACACACACATTACGACACTCGCTCACACACATTACGGCCTCGCAACACTCGGACGCAACTCGCGAAACATTACAAAATGTAAAACACAATACATACACACAGCACATACATAAAAACCTTACCTACACCAAGAGGGAGCACCCAGGACCTCAAAAATGCCACTTAGACCTTCATTTTACTCGAAATAAAAGAGTTTAGAGACTAAAAAAAACTGTAAGCGAGAGAAAAAATTGCAGCCGAACAAAACGAAAACGAGGCTACAGCACTCTAAACTCGCAAAACACCACAAGAAACTCGCAAAACGCCACAAACGACATACGGATATTCATACCACACAGTGCACACATTCAGCATGCTTACACAGCAGCTCCACACCACTAATGCTCCAGCAACATCAAAACAGATTGCCAGCTCTTCAACACAATGCTTCAAAATAGGTAAAGTATATTCATTTAGTAATCTATTACATATTTCAGTATTATACACCAAACAGCATTAGCTACCTTACAATTTCATTGCCGTCATTTTTTGACGGGCAATATTCTAGTATTAAAATATTGCTTAAATTAGATCAGTATATTCAAACTTAACTTTTATCAGATTATACATTTTATTTAAATATGTTTTTTATATGTACAAATGTTATTTAAAATGTTTTTATATGTATAATCTAATACATCTCTGCCATGTGTCACTTTGATAGGGAACCTTGCTACACACTATATGTCAAACAACTTTTTGTCTCATGACAGGAGTGTGCAACTATTATATGATTTAGTATATGTTACCTAGACACATAATGCTGTTACACTCCATATACATTTAAGAATTTTTTGTCACAAGACATGAATGGGAAATTGCAGTATGATATAATCTGATTTTCAAAGCCAGTGTTAATATTGAAGACTCCTAGACCAGTGGTCATCAACCTTTTTATACCTACCTCCCACTTTTGATGGTAACATTTCCTGAACGCCCACCAGTGCAGCAGTAACTCAATTTGCTGGTTACATAAATCATATGACCCTAGCTATGTATCGCCCTGTACTTCCTAGATAGTGATCCGGTCCTGACTGTTGTCCCCAGGCTCTCTCACCAGCCAAGCGACAGCACATAGCGATTACCCCACCGCCCACCATAAAAACTTAAATTGCCCACTAGTGGGCAGTAGGGGCCAGGTAGACAAACACACATAAAATAAGATTTATCTAAAAATGCTATTTATAAACCTGGGTAACAAAGCTGCTATGTTGTTTTTATTTTGCTTAATACAAAACAGGGATTTTTTCTCCCCAAATTGCAGCTGTCCTTTAACAAACTGCTCATGCTAAAACCTGAATTATTTCTGTAATGATGCAGCAGTGGGACAAATATAAAAATATTTTCCTCGTTGTCAATAAGATGCATGAAAATTGCTGAAACACTGTTGTTTTATTCATGTAACTGCAAAAAAGATAATTTGAGTTAATATAAACTTATAACTACTGTATATTCAATTTACATAAATATTTACAAAAATGCAGACACAAACTTAAAAAAATGTTCCACTGTAGGCAGATAATTATAGGAAATGAGTTTATGACACTAATTGAAATGACTTGGCCCAGTGATTCTATTTCTAAACTCATCATGGTGTCTGGTGAGCAATTAAAAATGATTTGTCCACAGTGCCAAAAGACCAAAGAAATTGGCCTAGATTTCCTTGTAATTCTTTTTGGGTCTACAAGAAGAGTTTTGATCTTTTATTGTATTTTTTACCTACAATAGTAAAAGTGCTGAAACAAGTCGAGTCAGTACATTTATATAGTGTATTTATATAGTGTATGGTTTTTAACCTTTTTCAATAAATGTGTATGAAATATACAACATGTAGTCACATCTGGACTGTTAAAAGGACTTTTTTAGGCAAACTTTTGTGTGTATTATATGCATATTTTTCTCGATATAACTGTCATTTAAAATACTTTACTTAACTCTTTTCACCTTCTGCAACCTTCCCAGTCTTTAAGTTTTCTCTCATCTAAGGTGCCATGTCTCAGGTATAAGGCCAGAACCACAGGCATGGACAGATTTACCATTAGGCCAACTAGGCAGCTGCCCGGGGGCAATTTACTGTGAAGGGCACCTCATTTCACACTTTGAAATGTTCCTTTGCATATATAAAGAAAGGAAGCACTGCAGAACCCAGACTTGCTACTGACTGGAACTTATATGTCACAAGTGGGAGGAAGTTGCTGTGAGAGCTGTCACTGCATGGATATATATATAGTGCGTGTGTGGAGGGTAACTGCAAGGTTATTTGTATAGTGTGAAAAGCTTGAGCTAAATATTTTACATTATAGTGTCAGTGAAACAGTGTTTGAAAATCTATAATGTGAGAGTATCAGTATCTATCTCTCTGTTAAGCTCTGTATATCTCACTGCTCTGTATATACAGTGCCTTGCAAAAGTATTCACCCCCTTGACGTTTTACCTATTTTGTTACATTACAGCCTTAAGTTCAATGTTTTGGTAATTTGAATTTTATGTGATGGATCAGAACACAATAGTCTAAGTTGGTGTAGTGAAATGAGAAAAATATATACATAAGACTATTTTTTAGAAATGGAAAACAGAAAATTGGCATGTGCATATGTATTCACCCCCTTTGTTATGAAGCCCATAAAAAGCTCTGGTGCAACCAATTACCTTCAGAAGTCACATAATTAGTGACATGATGTCCACCGGTGTGCAATCTAAGTGTCACATGATCTGTCATTACATCTGCACACTTTTTTTGAAAGGCCCCAGAGGCTGCAACACCTAAGCAAGAGGCACCACTAACCAAACACTGCCATGAAGACCAAGGAACTCTCCAAACAAGTAAGGGACAATGTTGATGAGAAATACAAGTCAGGGTTAGGTTATAAAAAATATACAAATATTTGATTATCCCCAAGAGCACCATCAAATCTATCATAACCAAATGGAAAGAGCATGGCACAATAGAAAACCTGCCAAGAGACGTCCGCCCACCAAAAATCACGGACTGGGCAAGGAGACATTAATCAGAGAGGCAGCACAGAAACCTAAGGTAACCCTGAAGGAGCTGCAAAATTCCACAGCAGAGACTGGAGTATCTGTACATAGGACAACAATAAGCTGTACGCTCCATAGAGCTGTACTTTATGGTAGAGTGGACAGAAGAAAGCCATTACTTTCAGCAAAAAAAACAAAATGGCACATTTTGAGTTTGTGAAAAGGCATGTGGGAGACTCCCAAAATGTATGGAGGAAGGTGCTCTGATCTGATGAGACTAAAATTTAACTTTTTGCCCATCAAAGAAAACGCTATGTCTGGCGCATACCCAACACATCACATCGACCAAAGAACACCATCCCCAAAGTGAAACATGGTGGTGGCAGCATCATGCTGTGGGAATGTTTTTCAGCAACTGGGACTGGGAAACTGGTGAGAGTTGAGGGAAAGATGGATGGTGCTAATTACAGGGATTTTCTTGAGCAAAACCTGTACCATTCTGTGCGTGATTTGAGGCTAGGATGGAGGTTCACCTTCCAGCAGGACAATGACCCCAAACACACTGCTAAAGCAACACTTGAGTGGTTTAAGGGGAAACATGTAAATGTGTTAGAATGGCCTAGACAAAGCCCAGATCTCAATCCAATAGAAAATCTGTGGTCAGACTTTAAAGATTGCTGTTCACGAGTGCAAACCATCCAACTTGAAGGAGCTGGAGCAGTTTTTGCAAGGAGGAATGGGCAAAAATCCCAGTGGTAAAATGTGGCAGGCTCCTAGAGACTTATCCAAAGTGACTTGGAGGAGTGATTGCAGCAAAAGGTGGCTCTACAAAGTGTTGACTTTAGGAGGGTGAATAAATTAAAAAAAAGACATCTTCAAAGTTTTGGGAATGTTCTGTAAATTAAATGATGCAAATCCTCAAACAATCCATGTTAATTCCAGGTTGTGAGGTAACAAGAAATGAAAAATGCCAAGGGGGTGAATACTTTTGTATATATATATATATATATATATATATATATATATATATATATATATATATATACATATATATATACACTCTGCAATGCTGGTGTTGTCCTCAATGGTGTATTGCCTACATAAGGTGTCCCTGTAAGCGAGGGCAAGTATTTGTTTTATACAACACTGTTTTACTATTCAAACTCAGTTATTGAAGCCTGTATTATGAGGGGAGGGTCTCAAGCATGTTGTATGTTTATGTCACCACCTCCTTGGTCTTCACCTCCAAATCCTGTCCCCTTCTCTGTCTCTGTACTCTGGCTAACTGTCAGCTCCCCTGCAAATTAAAGCAGACTTGTCCTCTACTTACCTTGTCATGCTACTATTATTACAATTTCTTTGTGAGTGAATCTATTGTTTTAAGCATCGTAATTTACATTTACCACACACAAACACACACAGTGTGTGTGGAGGGTCATCACCAATGTGCACATATTGTGCAGCTAAGAAAGTTATGCCTAGGGGTGCTGGAGATCTAACTCAGGGAGGCGATTTATACACCCAATGTCTCATACTTTTGTGCTGCAAGCAGACAGTGACATGATGACTGAACATCATGAGACAGTGCAGCGTGAAGCATCTCGCTGTGGGCATGGCTTTAGGTCACATCTGTGAGGCATGACTTCGTACATGAGCAAGAACAGGAAACTGTTAATTATGAGGCTTCTTAAGTAAAATTTAGACTTTATGTGACAATTATATTAAAGAGGAAAAAAATAATCTAAAGTTTTGTTCCATTAACACCCCTGCTGAGGTCAAAGTACCATCTCAAAGGCGCTCATTGCCTGCTCGCCTTGTGATGCTATGCGAGCACTGAAGGCAATGAAAAATTAGACACCAAACACTTAGTAAACGCGCATTCGCATTAGCCTACAAGCTTGACAAAGGCGGGACTTAGAAAAAAAATAATTACGAGATGCAGGACTTTAAAAAAATAAAAATACGAGACGCGGGAAAAAAATTCCAAGATAGCATAAATACGAGGTTAATGGCCGAACCGCGAAAATCCAAAAAACACAAAAAACACAAAGAAAATAAAAATAAATACAACAAAAACATTACCCACAGCACGGGGGTACAACCAGGATGTCTGAGAGTGAGGTGGAACAAGAATTGAAGGCGATTTTGACAGTTTACACCACACGAAAATCGGCTAAGCGATAAAAAAAATTAAAAATGAGGCTTCATGACCGCGGACCTCGCGAAAAACTGCCAAATGCATAGCACTTTCACACAGGAACGAACTAACTACAAAATTCACTATTACAAATGATGGAAAATGCTTGCGACTCGAGTAACAAATTAATAACATTACCAATATCTACAATGGTGCTTTATGAGACGCGGGACTTTGAAAAAATAAATACGACATAGCAAAATTATGAAGTTAACGGCCGAACGGCGAACAGCAAAAAAACACAAAAAACACAAATAAAATAAAAAGAAATACAAAAAAAATCACTCACAGCACGGGGGAACAACCAGGACGTCAGAGAGTGAGGTGGAACGCAAATTTAGGGGCGATTTAGACAACTTGCACCACACAAAATTGCCTAAGCGAGGAAAAAATGGACGCCGTAAAAAATTAAAACGAGGCTACATGACCCCGGACTGTGCAAAACACTTCCAAAAGCGTATCACTTTCACACAGGAATGAACAAAATACAAAATACACTATTACAAATGCCGAAAAATGCTTGCAAGCCGCGGAACACATTAATAACATTACAAATATACAATGACGCTTTTCACAACTACACAAATGGATTTATCTCGCGCACGCAGCCTATTTATAATGCACAGTTAGGACATTCATTACACTTTAGCATCACAGAACCAACCCTCAAACTGTACATTGTATGCTGACTGAAAATATAAACAGATTGTTAGTTTTTAAGGCTATTGATTGCTGGATAAATTATTTACAAAGCGGTAAAGTATATTAATTTATTCAAGAACTCATTAATTCATTATTGATTAAGTAAATATAGATAAATATATATATCTCTTTATAATGAGTGACGAAGGTGCTCAGAGAATCAAAAATAGACAAGAGGAGAGGCTCACCATGAGCGCCAAAGGGGCTCATGTCGAGCCATGCGATGAGCGCCAAAGGTGCTCAACGCGATGCTCGCAATGAGCGTCGAACGTCCTCAGAGTAAAAAAAGGTTTACATTGTGTGTCAAACAGAATTCCCATGGCTTAAAATGTTATTGCCCAGTCATTTTTGACGGGCAAGTCGCTAGTGTATTATAAGGCATTGCATTTCCTACTTAAATACAAACAGTGTTATATTGATTACAAATGTCAAACTGTAAAGAAGAATCCTTTAAGAATAGTCTAAGTGACATGATCGAACATTGTGAAAAAAGCAACTATGCAATAATCTAAGGAGTTCCCTTATGTCTGAATTGTTTAGTTTTGTTTAGCAGATTATGGCTTTTATTTAAGGAGATTGCGACATTCCCAATACAAGTTCTTTACAATCTATAAAAGAAAGATAAAATATTATGCTTTATCATAAACTGTAATTTTTACATTTATGATTAGATTTTAAGAAATTAAATGTAACTTTTTTTAAATCAAAATTAAAAATACAATATGTTACTGTAATATCCAATATACAGTATATTCCTCATGTTTTTTAATACTTAGAACAACATACCTGCTTAAATTGGGTAGATATACTTTTTCAAATAAATAATTGAGAGTCACTCTGTTGTCTCTGAATGACACAGTTTACACATTTATGGCATATTATTTCTCAGGTTAGTTTACTGAAAACTAAACATTGCTGAGTTTTAACTATGTAATCCAAAGTATTATATTTATTTTGATTTTAATGTATGTGCACTTCTCTTTTATTTGTTTCTCTTTTTTTATTTGTCTTACGCCAAGTCACAACAGTTAGAAGGAGGTAAGTTATAAATTAGGAAACATATTCCCAAATAGCTGAGAATTTCATGCTACATGGCATTTTCTAATATCATGCTGTTTTTTCCATCTTATGGTGTGATAGTTGTACTGGTGATTTCTATCTTGTTGACCTGCTATGTTGACCTCTCACTTTGTACATCATATGGAGACTTTAATAAAATATAGTACTGTCTGAATATGTTTACTTATTTCAGAAGAATGATTTTTCTTCCTTAAAGACAAACTCTACAGATAGGCATTTCTTAGTAAAGATAACAAGGATGGTTTAATAATACAGTTTCATGTACATATTACATTTGGAAAATATCTGAAAAATCTCATTCCTCAGAAATACCTACCACATTTATCTTTCAGAAAATCTGATTTTTTTTTAATTGTAAGAATAACACAGAAAACTAAACATAACAGGTCCAGATGAAAGAAATACTAATATATGTAGGTTAATGGTAACAGCACATAGAAAAAGAATAAAATGAAAATAAAAAAATAGATGCAAATGTATAACTCCTTTCATTTTGAATTGTGGTCATGAAATTGTAATAAATAAATAGAACATCATTGCAATCAAATTAGTAGAGACAATAAAGTAAATTAATTTAATACATGAAATTTGATCTATAGGCATACTATTTGAGACTTTAATTATAAAATTAGACACATACTCTTATCATTATCCTCATACACCTGATTCTGATAATTTAATCCTCATAACAGTCTTATTAAATTGCAAATCATTAAATTAAACTAATTGTTTTCTTTTTTTCTTATTTTCATTTTCTAAACAAAATACAAAAAGCAGCCAAAACTTTAACAAACTTTTTAAACAACCAAAAAACTTTTTGCACAACCTGAATTTATAATTCTGTTTTATTGGTGGGTTTTAGCATTCTACCAAATAGACTATACTTCTAATAATGTGTATCAGGTTGTTGCCGACTCTTTATTAGCATAATAAAATGCTTAAGACAGTATGGAAAAGTACTATGTAATATCGTACAATGGCCCAATATACTGAACTGCTACAGATGGTTGTGAACTATCTCAATTTATTCCCTCTTTAAAATAAATAGAAGAGAACTATCATGCTTAAACAATGGAACAAACTGTCTTATGTTTGGTGGAAGTGGTGCTGTTTACCTTAAATGAAAAAAGCTCCAATATGTATTTGCTTTATCGCTTTTAGGTCAATTCTTGTTCAGTGTTGTGTTAATGGTAATGACTACAAATTATACAGTATGTTCCTTAGTACCTATTTTGTTGGAGAAGATGTGATACCCAACCAAAGACATTATAACTATTTTCATTATTATTTTTCTACTTTACATAATACAATTTTCAGTATATTTTATTCATAAGAACTATTTATTAGTGACCAGGTTACTTCCAAAGTTCAAACTCTGTTGAGACCTAAATAATTGTTCTCATGAAATATCTTCATTTTTTAATGTATTAAATACTAATTCATTAAATTATTATTTATTTATTAAATGCTGCTCAAAAATTAAACACATGATAACTTAGTAAAATTATATAATTTAGTGAATTAATCTTGTATTTTTTGGTAAATAAAACAAATTTTCTCCTCAATCATATTAGGTAGATTAATCTTGTACGGTATGCATTTCAATACTGGATGTGAGCTATTGTGGCACTTTATCAAAGCCAAATTTAAAAATGGCCAAGAATTAGTGGTAAAACTTTTAGAATTTAGAAGTAGTACATGATTGCCTATTTATAATTTTTTAAATTAACATTTTTACTTACTTTGCTTTGAACAAACGTAGAACCATTCCTGCTTCTATATTTGAACCACAACCATGTTGTTCTGGTTCAAATGTAGAACCAGTAAACTGTAAAAAGACAGATTTTGATAAAATAATCTGACTTATTTTGGAGTGGTAACAGGTGCACTTTAACAGCCAACATGTTTTTAGTAAATTCATCTATTACCTGCTCTCTTAGGGCCTCATTCTATTAGCGGCCGTAAATCGGCCGTAAGGCTGCGATTCCTTGCGGGGGTTCAGTTAACTCGCGATTCTATTATACGGCCCCGCAAGGATCTCCTTTTACAGCCGGCCGCATATCTTGGAACCGGCCGTAATCTCAGAAATATAAAAACTCAAAAATAAATTCAAGCCTGCACTGTACAACTCTGTAAATGCTAGGGATCATATTGGGGGACATGAGGATTAAAAGTAGCCCACTCTCAAGATTGCACATCTGCCCAAACCCGAGTTCAAATTAACTGTTTATTTTCCGGCTGCGGCGTGGGTGTGTCTGAGGTGCTCCAGGCACTCTGGACTTTTTACATGGATATTTTACGGATATTAAAAATAAAATATTTTACGGATTTGAGTACAGGATAATTATGTGCTATTTTTTCTAACACCTAAAATCCCTTTATAGTCTTCTCAAAGTGCAGGATGGCTTTATTTGAGCTATTTTATGTGCTTAATTGGTGCTAGCGAGACCTCTTTCCTGCAAGTAAGCTGCGGCTCGCTTTTAGCCTTGCAGAGAGGTTTCCCGGAGGAATTGAATTGCAAAACTCTTGCGGCCGTTTTAGATCAAAGGCTTTCCTCTGGCGCGAGCGGCCGCAAGAGATAGCAAGGCACCGGCCGCAAGCCTGCCGGAGCCTCCGGCCGTAAGGGAATAGAATAGCCGAATAGCTTGCGGCCGGTCCATGCGGCCCCGCAACGGCTGCGGCCGCTAATAGAATGAGGCCCTTAGACTGTGGTTTTGGATATGTTGTTCCAATACAGTGTTAATGATGCAAGTTATTTTCAGGTTGCTCCAATAATTGTAGAAAATAAGTTTATCTCTGTAGTTAAAAACATCACTATTTGGGAACAACAGATTTTTATGTTGTGTCATCAAGTGATCACACAGATGTTCTTTTAACAGCTTTTTGTTCTTACATGTTTATTTTTTAAAAACTTTTAAGTTTTAAAGATAAATACTGTTGTTTCTTCTTTTTTAAGAACCTAAAGTATTAAGCCTCATTTTTTTCTTGATTACTCTTGTATCTTTTCATTCCAAAATTTTACATTGCCTCCCATATTTTAGCTTATAGCACATAGTTATATGCTTAAGCATAGCTTTCACAATACTTTATGGGTATTATTTTTAAAATTATTATTATTATTATCCTTTATTTGTAATGTGCTTTTTCCCCCCTAACTTCTACACTAATGTAATACAGCACTCAATGCACAGCCGTAGATCCTGCCTTAGGCGCAGTAGGTATATGTGCAGAGAGAAGCCAAACCAAGCTTTACGGATGAGACACGGCTGTAGAAGCCAATTGGAAATGCAAACGTCATGAATATTATAATGAGTGGGAAGTGCAGTAACAAGTGCCTTAACTGCAGTTCCAAGGAAACTTTAGAAATATATAAAAAGTTTTTTTTTATTAAAAATATAGTTTGATATTAAAAAGGTGTGACAATTATATTTAAAGCTTCAATCAGTAAAATCTAGTTTATTTTGTGTTGAAATACTATATAGTTACTAGTGACTTGCCCGTCAAAAAATGACGGTCAATAAAATTGTAAGCCATGGCAATGCTGTTTGGCACACAATGTTAAGCTTTTTACACATTGTGAGCCTCACGCTGAGCGCCTTTGGCTCCTCTCTCTATTTTTTTTAAATATTAATTAATGAATTAATTGAATAATAAACTAATATAGTTTACCTTTTTCTAATTTATATATGTAACAATCAATAGCCTGAAGATGTAACAATCTAGTTTTATTATCCTGCAGCATATAATGTCCGGTTGGACTGTTGCTGGCCTGTGGAGATAGTTTTATGAATGTCCCAACTTTGTATTGGAAATAGGCTACGTGAACAAGGGCTCGCAAGCAATGAGCACCTTTGGCACTCATTGCCTAAGTCATACACACCACGCAAAGCGTGACAATGTCTCGTAGTTCGACAATTATAATATTTGATAGACTATGTATCAGAACATTTGTTCCTAGGCAAAGTGGCTTTGTGATGTGCACTAACCCTGTAATTATTGGATTTTGTATAATAAAACGGGCTAAATACTAACATATCATATTTTTTTATTACATATATGTTGATATTGGATTGTTAAGCGTCAAATAATGTTGAAATTTTATCATTTTGTACTGCATTTTGTGCTATTTTGCCACTTTAAATGCTTCTTGGGAACTCAGCAAGGGTTTGAAAGCTACAAGAGGTCTTCTAGTTGTAAATCTTTCTTCCGCTTTTTGCAGTTACGGCAGTGCCCTGGTTTGCAAGTGATTCAGGAAATGTTATTAGCATAGGGTTTAGGTGTCAGGGTGAAATGTAGTAACTCGTAATTTATTGTCAGTGCAAAACCCAGTTGCGATTTATACCTGCTGTTCGGCTTTATTGTGACGTTCACTCATAGCAGTGACCTGTAGGAGTTATCTCGCAATGTTTTAGGCATGGGGGATTAACATAGATTTGTAAGATTTGCTGAATGATGACATTTTAAATAGGTGTTTATTTTTTATTTTGACACATAAACTAGATGTCCAGAGTTATACTTTCAATATTTTCTGTAGATCACAAACATTGTTAAACTACCACATTCATAACTAGACTTCCACAGTCTATAGCAGCAGGAGTTGCCATGCAACATTTTATTTTCTGAATGCAATTAATTTCTCTAATTAAAAATAAATTAGATTGTTATAGTTTTCCTAATAATCAAATTAACAATATTTCTGTGTGCTGTGTGTTACACAATATAGCACTATTTAAATAATATATGTGGGACAATTATATTCTTGTGTAGGCACTTGTAATGCCTACTTCTAAATGTCTTCACAGAATTATCCTTACCTGTTTATTTATAATTTAGTATTGATGAAATAAAAGTTATTGAAACTAATAAATACATTTCACTGTAATGTCTTACTAAAGTTATTTATTCTGCCTAATCAAGAACGGAACAATGAAGAAAAATAATAATAAAAAACACTGTATACACCAAGCAAAGTCCTTGATGATACTATTATACTGTGAAGCAGTTTACCTACTTTCACATTTGTTTGTCATTATTCATATTTGAAGTTGTAAAAGAAAGAATACTCATTATTTCCCGTTACGATCAACACAAGCTAATTAAAAGAAATAAAATGTTTCTGTTATAGATGTATCACAGCATATATAATGACATTTTTATAGCTTTACATAATTTGAAATGACACTAGACAAAAGATTGCATTATTTTACTGATCATAAAGAATCTAGTTTTATGGCAAACCTAACAACTGTCCTACAGACAACAAAGTTACAAGAAGAATGTTGCTTGATTTGGAAACAAATGAGATGCTCTTTTTCAATTTGCAAATGAAGACGGAAAAAAGGAGGAGATACTGTGACCTTCAAAAAGCAGCATCTAAGGTCAATTTCCCAGTTACATAGTTACATAGTAATTGAGGACTTTTGGCCCATCAAGTTCAACATTTTTAGATATTGTAAACTTTGAATATATGGATTAATTGTTAATTAATCCAGAGGAAGGCAAATTGTAGAAATTAACATTGAAACATTGCCAATTGTCTCATAAGGAGAGAAAAATATTGCTTCCTTACCCCAGATACTGATATTCTGGCCATCCTGTTCTCTAGTTATCCAAGATAACCCTGAATGCCCTTTTTGCAAAAACATATCCAATTCCTTTTAAAGTTATCTATCGAATCCGCCGTCACAACCTCCTTAGAATATTCCACAGTTTATGCACTCTTACTGTGAAGAACCCTTTTATTTCTTTAGGGTGAATTTTTTTTTCTTCTTTTCTTCCTAAAGGGATGTCCTCTTGTCAGTTGAAAACCTCTTGGCACAAAACATTCACTTGACAAAGCCTTGTATTGACCCTGGATATATTTATATAAGGTAATCATTTTCCCTCTTAGACAACTTTTTTTGTAGAGATATATAATTAATTTGGTTAGCCCCTCCATTTCCCTTATAAGTTTTGTTGCCCTTCTCTGTACTTTTTCCAAGCTCTAAAATGTCTTTTTTTTTAACAAGTGGTGCCTAAAATTGTACTCCATATTCCAAATGAGGGTGTACTAGGGATTTGTATAGTGGCAGAATTATATTTGCTTCCCTTGCTTCTATACCCTTCCTGATACATGCTAATATTGTGTGACAGTGAATGTTGATTCCAATAAAATACTACAGTTTTATTCTATTTTGTGGTTTATATAGAAAAATGTTCATCGCTCAAGTAAAACATATTAAGTTATAATTTTTATAATGCCCATTGGTCTTATTGGAGAGTCATGTTGAATGTAATCTCCAACCAGAAGTACTTAGTCTATAAACAGTTTGAGAATGGGAGATATATGAAAAAACTAGTTTACACTCCTTATTTATGTAAAATAAATAGATTAGTTTAATTTAATCTGGCCCTTATTCAATTGCAACAATTACAGAGCAATTCAATTGAACAAGCCCGCAACTACCTGCCCGAAAGCTTAAACCGTAAACCATGCACCCGTAAGTAGCATTGCAGAGAGTGATCATGATCAACTAAGCAAGGCCATAACTACCGATTTAGAAATAGTCAATAGTAAATGAGACCGTCATTATTTCGTCAGTAAAACATGGAGGTTAAATGTCAATCGATTAGCACTTAGAAGTCCAATATGAGATCTGACTCGCAATCCGGCAATGTAAAAAATAATCAAAATGAATAACTATACTGTACTAGTCCATGTGGGTGGCCTGATATGTATTAACTCATTCATTCCCAAAATTGACATGACAATAAAATGAAATATAATTTTTTTTTTTTTTGATTGCAGATTTGCAAACTTGAGACTGTTGTGAAATTAATTCTAATGTCTTTCATTGCTCTCCCCGTCTTTTAAAGTCCAGTATTGATTTTTTTATTTGCATTTACAGTGCTACAAACAGGTGTTTAATCCAATCTGGTATTCATAGGATTTTCTGCTACATTTGCCATTTAGGGGTGTGAAAACATTTGCGGGCTTGAGGAATCCTAGCAATTGAACAGCGATTTGCGATTGTAACATTTACAGGCTTAAAAAATCAATGGCTTAGCTGGGACGGAGTTACGATTTTAACAGTTGCAGGGATTTTCAGCCCGTCAATCGCAAATCATTTACGGCTAGTGAAAATACACCAACTGGATAGCAAAATAGTCTACAGGCTTCATTACGGGCTCTCCCAAATACAATTTTCTGAATTGATTAGGGGTCTCTGTTTTTTGTAACTTTTTCTTACTGCTTTAATCGAAAACTTTTTCATTTAATGAAGTTGCATTGATACAGACAAATGCAGAAAAGACAGAAAGCCAACATAAACATACTTTCAGTTATTGTACATCCTATATTGAATTCCTAGTGTGGCTTGAATAATCTATATTGAGAATGTATCCCAAGTTAAAATAGCATGTTAACGTTAATAATTTTATTTTGTCAGACAGCTGTCAGTTATACAGAAACAATGATCCTCACAGTATGAGCATACAGAATAGCATTATAAATACAAATAAAAACATAATACAGCCCAAGGATTGTATCAAGGGAAGGTGGTCGTCCTTGGCATCAAATTGAAAAGAACCATCAACATAGAAATAAAAAATGCTGATGTAAACAACCTGATAGATCTAGTTAGTTCATGTCCCAGCGTGCTTTAAATCCTCAATTCCTAAATAATTCATACATTAGATTTCTGCTTATGTGAACTATTTATTTTCAATAGTTATATACATGTAAATCATTTTTCACTCATGAATGAATGTTTAAGAATGGGGTCTTAATTTGAGTTAAAAACACTTTGGTTTAAGACCAAAGATCCTCAAGTAACACTAGAACTTGCTTGACACGGCACAGTCTATAAGTGCCTTGCCCAAAATAAAGACCCATATATCTAAAATAAACACACGTGACACCTGTGTGAAGTGACAACTGGTGACAGCCAATATCAATATTGTAAATATCTGGGAAGGAGGAGGAGCCCGGTCTATGGCGGGAAAACCCTAACTACCTTAAGCACGGGCCCAACTTCTCAATCGGCACACCCTACTAGGGTCAGGACGCCCCCTTTTCTGCCACTGGGCTGGGCAATTCCCCCCACCCACCAACCACTGTGATAGAATATAATTTCCTCCTATAAAACTTGCTTGTTATTCATATATTTGTTTATTATTATTATTATTTTTTTAAATTCTCATTCACATTATGAATATCCATTTTTAAAATTAACACCAACTGATAACAAACAAAAAAAAACACCCACCACCTACCCCCAAGAACCAATACTATCAATAATTCTTTAATTCAGGGAGGGAGGGAGGGAGTCTCCATGCTGTCCGGCTGCACTGTGATCCAATATGGTGTCCCCGCAAGTAGGACACACCCTGCTCCACCCACCTACGTGAGCGCCACCCAATCAGCAGCTGGCAGCAAATGCCAGCAGTGTCAAGTCCTCCCTCCGCTAAGGACATGCAGGTCCTGCCTACGAGGGGCTTCATGACAAGGCACGTTCTATAAGTGCCTTCCCCAAAATAAGGACCCATATATCTAAAATTACCCAGCATGACACCAGGGAAGGTTCGCCCCCCCTCGCAAATGGAGCCCAAAGCCCAACGTGTGCTCAAGAGCACCCGCAAGGGGTTTAAAG
Organism: Discoglossus pictus; assembly: GCA_027410445.1. Classification (NCBI taxonomy): domain Eukaryota; kingdom Metazoa; phylum Chordata; class Amphibia; order Anura; family Alytidae; genus Discoglossus; species Discoglossus pictus. Next base: position 552,557,556 of record CM050163.1, read on the forward strand.
TCCAATACGTGGCACTTGTAAAGCAAATAAAAACACACTACTGTACTAATATGAAAAGGGAAAGTGATGTTAGGTCTTAGAATTAATAGCACAACATTCTCAAGCCCGCAAATCTGCTCAGAAAAATACTTAATTTCATGTTTATATTTTTTGTTATTCTAGAAATCAATGTGTTAAAACATATACAGTAAATCGCATGTGATAGAATATCATATTTGTGGCTTTATTAATATTCCATTGTAACTGGAATGTGGGTTCGCTCGGAGATCATAATTGAACCCAATAAGACTTTGAAATCCATCCTTCATTTTTAGTGATGCAATGCTGACAATCTTTGTTTCCATTGGCTCCATCTAAACCCGTAACTACAGGCTTGCTTAATTGATTGTGTTCTAGCCCGCATAGCTACAGGACGCTAAGTCTAACCGCTACCTATCCCAACTTCCCAATATAGCTGGAAATTAACTTGTTGAATTTCTGCCTAGCCTTCTCTATGCTCGCATTCCTCCACAACCTCCTCTTCAACGTCTTGGACCAAACCATCCAAATCCCAGGGAACCTACCCCTCCAAACTTCTATGTCCCATTTCATAACTTTTAATAGCTGTTTGATGGGAGTGCTCCCCAAATCATTCTCCCCAGCATGAATCAACAGCAATCAAGAAGCAGGTCTTCCCAAGCGATGGGTGGGTGTTTTGATAGACCCACTCGCTTGCCTCCACTTCATGCCCCGAATGCCACACCAGCATACACTCCACTCCTCTGTGAACATACCCAATCGCAAACCATCTCTGGACACTGCAGCAAATCACTCCATCCAGTAGATATAAGAGTGGTCGATCACCCACAGCTGCCTCCGGCGGCCTGCATCGGCATGGAACCATTAGTACCCGACCACAGACGGCCTCATGTAAGATTTAAAATTAGACGATTCCCATTTTCCAATTCTCTCAAGCACTCCAACCGGGAGGCTCTGTCCAGCTGCCTCCGTAGCAGCTCTTATTCAAAAGGAGTACGTCTTGAACTCCGCCTGGTTCAAGCCTAACCGTTCCAAATATATCTACAACACTCTAGAGAATTGGAACCGACACAGAGCCCTTCCGTCCTCATGCATTAAAAACGTCCCAGGAACCCGGCAAAAATCCGTTCCCACTTTATATAACCTAATTTACTTGATCTTACTTGGATTTCCTTAACCAGATCATCATTCCTTCATCCTGCAGGTGTACATCCTCCACCTGTATACCACCATACCAGCTAGCCAATCCGAAAGGCACCAAAGAAGGCTAGAAAAAAGCTGTACAGAATAATAAAACCTCATATCCCGTGTAACCAACTTGTTTTAAAGCCATCAAAGCATTAGCAACATGGAAAACGTGATAGGACGCATTCCGTCCTTCACACCATGGTCTCTTGATCAGGTCCTTTTGCCCGGCTAACTAAAACATAAAAGCTAGGGCCGTAACCTACCTGCCCAACAAAATGCCATCATCCATAGACCTCGGGATGATCCACAGCAGTATTCCCAGCCTCTGCTCCTTCGAGTCTTCACCCCCAGCAATGGACACCATGTCTGACCACTTGTACAAAACTTTCATGTAGGCTGTACACGTGGCTGGGGCCAATGACCTCCGTATCAGGGCCACTACCTCTCTGATCCAAGCTCCCAAAGCTCCCTCGAGAACTGCTCCCTTTCTGCATTAGCCCCTGGAGCCAGCTGTCTAAACCTCTCCCACTGAAAGCGAGACAGAGCATCAGCAATGCCATTCTGGAAACCAGGAACATTCAGCTGCAGAAGGTGTAATACTAAATGCCAAAGTAACCTCATGACCAGCACGGATGAAGACATGATATTATTAAAGGCATGCACCACCGGCATGTTATCTGTGAAGAACACCATGTGTTTATCCCTGATCTCCTGATCCCAGAGCATGACCACAACCACTGTTAGGAAGAACTCGATGAATGCGAAGTTCGGCGTCAGACCAGCCGCTGACCATGCCGGTGGCCATTCTGTGCCCCATTTTCCACCAAAAAAGGCTCCAAACCCATGCGCCCCCGATAAGTCTGTGAAAAATTCCAGGTCTATACTAGTCAGTTGACGATGGTGAATTATCCTGTGCCTGTTAAACACACCCAAAAACTCCAACCACACTTTGGCGTCATCCCTCATATGTGCCTTCAAGCTGACAAAGTAATGTTCCTTGTGAATGCCCGCTGTAGCTAGTGACAGGCGCCGACAAAAAATTCTACCCATTTGACCAGCAGTGATTTCAACTGTCAGATCATTATGCTTCTTGCTCCAGCCAGCTTAGCCAACTCATCCCTGATTACTGTCACAATAGTGATAGCCAAAAAGTTTAGATGCCTCATCGGACCCCAAATGACCGTGCCACTCGTGCACACTTGCTGACTCTCCGGTCCCACAAAAAAGAAATCATCCAGGTAATGCATGATACTTGCATATCCGATTCCTGCACTGACACCCATTGTAGGAAAGTACTGAAGGCCTCAAAGTACGCACAGGATATCGAACAACCCATCGGGAGACACAGGTCAACATAATAATGGCCACCAAGGCGACAACCTAGCAAACGATGACTGCTCGGATTCACCGGCACAAGACGAAAAGCAGACTCAATATCTACCTTAGCCATCAGTGCCCCCTTTCCAACCCGTCTCACTTAGCTGGTTCCCGAGTCGAAAGATAGTTAGGACACCAAAGATATCTCTTTGTTGATCTCGTCGTTGATGCCCTTTACAAACTCCTTAATTGAAGGAGAAGCAAACTCTCCAGGGCCCCACTAGCCGCAGCAGCTGGTGATCTGGGCCATCCACCCCCGCTCTGAAAGGGCCCTTCCACTCTCATTGGAGTCATCTCATTAAGCCAATGCGGTATGGCCTTTTTGTTCCATGCCATCTCCGGCCGAGCAGCTAGGCACTTACGGAAACTCTTATCATACTGGAGCAATGCCATATCACCCTACATCCGATATGCGCATCGAGTCTCCTGGAGGTAGACGAACAGCGTGGAACATTGCCCGGGGAATCTCTCACCTATTACACAGGCAAGGATGGAGTAAGCCTGTAGCCAATTAGCGAAAGACCAAAGAATCCGTCACTGCCCCCGCCACCTGTCGTCTCCTTCCTCACGAGTCGTGACCGCCTCTTGCATCTATCCCTGATGCGAGGAGGAAATCAACGAGAATATATCCACAAATACCCGCTTTCATATCTTTTCTTACCAAGTTGTGCTACAAATGACTGTGGACCTAACCGCCTCTTGACACGTATAACCCGCAGATACAGGCCCACTGGGAGACAAAGCACATGCCTTTGCTGCCAAACCTGCAACCCATTCCCCTAACCCTTCCTTGGTAATCTGAACATTGTGTGATCCCAATAATTGCTGAAGGCCTGACAAAAACGTGTGTGCCTGTGTGGCGTTGGTGCAGAAGCCGGGTGCCAACCCCTCACCTGTAACCCCACCACATGGGGTGGGCTGTGGTCCAACACCTCATCGACAGCCTTTGCAGCTAGTTCTGCTGCTTCTTCCATGGTCTGCACTCAAATCTCTACGAACTGGATTGCCTCCTGCAGTGTTGCCTTGATGTGCGGCTACCGGAGCGCGACCTGTCACGTGAAAACCTGCGAGAGCAACAAAAACCATAAGGCAGATGTCTATGCCCATGTTGGCCTACGACCTGGCCACCCCCAGAGGATTCACTGATGCTGGCTCTAAAGCCTGAGGGACTTCCGTGATGGTCTAAGGACCTGGCCTCGACCCAGTGACTGCTATCCCCAGTTAGCGAACCCACAAGTTCACTGGCACTTGTCCCAGGGTCACACTCACCCACCCTCCCAACTGCACTGTCAGCTGTCATAATGGCGGGAAGCATGTGATTAGGCCTAGCAGGCTGCTTACCCCCCTAGGCATCACGAAAGAGAACAGACTGTACCTGAACATAGCACCCTGCGCATAGCACCCCACACGCGCAGGCGCTACCCAGCAGCCGGCAGCAAATCCTGACAGTGTCAAGGCCCCCTCCATTAAGGACCTGCAGGTCCTGCCTACGGGGGCTTTAGACATGTAACTGTTTCATTCAACAAATGATCAGACTAAGGAATAAAGTCTTATATTATGGAAACTTTCAACTGCTATTTGAATCTTTTCGTTTCCTGTAATTGATATATTAACCAAATAAAATGATATAAAGAATGTAAACAGTAAGTTTGCAAATATGGATTTTCTTTAGCTGTCACTATACTGAAAATGGCATAGGCATAAAGTAATACATACACAGTTTGATGCACAGTGACATCAGTTGTAAGCTGTTGCTTAATTAAAGCTAATTACTTCACTTATAGGGTAAACCTTAATATGAGTTATGAAAGTTGTCTCTTTTACTATACTGTTAGCTCCTCACAGGAAATAATATAAATTCGTGAGGATCAGTTTCACTTTACCCATGCTAATTTTATAACATAAAACACTCTCTAAAGCTAGAACTTTAAGGAGCACTGTAATGGCCTATAAATAAATGCTAAATATTTTTTGATTATTAATAAAATTCATATTTATTTATGTTCTTCTTATGTCTGAATTGAGCTGCTTGCCTCCTTCCTTATTACATTGTCTAGGCTCTGGCTTGTGTTCTAGACAGGGCTCTTGACTGGCTGTCGCCTATGTAGAATTGGAGTCAACTGTCCTAGAATATTAAAATCAGCTACTTGACTACAACCATTCACAAAATTAAAATGTAATACATTACTTTGTGCAATAGATTTTATAACATAATAAATAATAAATGTTCAAAGACATTAAACCACAGATAGTACATAGGAGTACCCTTCAACCTGGATAGAATAATTTTAAATATTTCTGATAATGTAGGCAAGCATATAAAATGTATTGTGTTTGAAAGCTTGGATAATGCATTCAGAATAAAGTGTAGCAAGCTGGAGAATAGCTGACCTGGTGTACAAACTTGTGAACACAGCAGACTGAGGTTTCTTCACTGGCTTGACCATGCAGGAGTCTGTAACCTGCAGCTAGACAAGGACAAACACTGAGAACTCATGCAACTAATAGCCAGAGCCACAGTAGGCCTAAAAGAGTAGGCACGAGATATGGAAGTGCTACTCAATGGACTGAATATATAGGCCCTGAGACTACTGCATTGGCTAAGCCCATGCTCTGTAGTTAATAAAGAGTGGAGTTATGACACATGGAGTAAATCACCATGTCATGACAACTGCAAAGCTCCTCACAAAGAGCGGAAGCAGGTCTACCAGAATCTCCCATGTCACAGGGATGTGGAAGGACCTGGAACCAGCTCAATGTATGCAGGTGCCAGAGCAGACGCATACCTCCTAGACATACATAGACTACTCAGTACATGTGTCACTAGAGAGTGTGGATTCACAGACCCATCATGGATGCCCCCACAGTCCTACAAAAAGGCCTAACAAGATTGTTACTCCTCCTGATAGTATGATTGTTCATAGATTCTGAGCTGAAGCCACTGAACTTGACTTTTACATATTGGATCTTCAGCTTATAGAGGACACTGGTAATTGGTCTCATCCCTATTTGAAATAAAAATACTAGCATCACTTCTGGAGTTATTCCCAGTTTCTTAATTTAAAATGTTACATTCATGGGCACAAAACTTTCCTCAGATTAACACTCCTACTCTTTTTATATGCATGGACAATCTTGATGAACTCTCCTGAGTAGACTGCAAATAATATTTCACGGCATGTTGTGCACCTTTAAAGCTTTCTTTAATAATGTTATGTTATATTTTGTTATTGTTAATAAACATAACCTTATAATATAAAAAGCATGTCCTCTTGCTTCTTTCACCAAATAGAAACTTAGTTTATTGAGTTGAATGCTACCCTCTACCTTTAAGTGTGATCATTTCATCAAATTATTTTCTGTAATATTTATAACATTTGACAAATCCCCACAGTATCCGGTACAGGTTCTGAATTTTTTTTGCCATTCTAACATACTATTTTAAAATCTCAAAAAAGATTAATAATTCTATTTTTATGCACTACTGTTAGCTTGTATAAAATCAACTTGGTACCATGCTATTATTTTATTTATGTTCGTATTGGATGCACAATTCTCTGTGTTGTTCCTCTCCAGTGCTTGAGTTTTGCCATAAATAGTTTGGTTTATATCACTGAGATACGATTGATAAATGCATTATGCTTCTTTTCTATGGTTTGATTGCCTCTTCAATTATTACAATTACCTATACCATTATGCACATCCACAAATGAATAGCACATTTTGGACAATAAATATTGGTGAATCGTGACTCATTCTACAAATTCCAGATTTATATGTACGTGATCAATATAATCAGCATGTTTATCATTTTTACATACAATTAAACGAGCAAAGCAATGGCTAATAACTACAAATGAGAAGAAGCTGTATTATAATTACAAGATTTATATTTTAGTCTTTCTAGCATCTAACAGCTTTTGAAATGTATTGGTTTTCAATCTCTCTCCCAAAGAAATTTGCTTTCAGAGCAGCACCTGGTACATCTTGGATCAGCTAGTTTGTTAAGAAAGAGTAGATGCACTAGAAATGATCTGGATGAAAAATAAATTTTATGTTACAACAATAAGAGATAAGTTATTCATATAAATATATAGCACAGATATACAGTATATATAGTATAAGCTGATCCGAGTATAAGCAGAGGCACCTAATTTTACCACAAAAAATGGTAAAAAGGTTGACTCGAGTATAAGCCGAGGGTGGAAAAGAGGGTCCTTCCCCCTTATCATCCTCCTCCTTCCCCCCCCTTATCATCCTCTTCCTTCCCCCCTTATCATGCGCGTCACATCATTAGCATATGCCAGTACGGAAGACGTGCTGCAGTGTTAGGTTCAGCATCAGCTCATCGGAGCATAGTAGCAAGTAAGGAGGAAGGGGGATAGGGATTGGAGAGTATGTAGTAAAGAGGAGGTTATGGGAGAAACAAGATGATGATAAGGGGAGAAGGAGGAGAAGGAGGAGGATGATGATAAGGGGGGAGGAGGATGATAAGGGGGAAAGGAGGAGGATGATAAGGGGGAAGGAGGAGGATGATAAGGGGGGAAGAAGGAGGATGATAAGGGGGGAAGGAGCAGGATGATAGGAGGGGGAAGGAGAAAGATAACAGGGGAAGGAGGAAGATAGGGGGGGAAGGAGTAGGATGTTTTTTTTTGACTAAGCCATAAAATAATGTGCTGAAAAAGTCAGCTTATACTCAAGTATATACGGTACTTAATATCTAAGTACGTTGACTTATTGTTACTCATTGTTACTGGCAACTCGTGCTAGAAGAGAGGGGATAGATCTGGTGCTGAGACTAAGATTTGAGTGTAATCAGCATATACATGATACTAAAATCTCGAAACTTGAATTAGGAAACCAAGGGAACATGTATAGATGGAGAAGAGGAGTGCCCTAGGACTGCAACTTTCAGTATACACTATATATAGGGATGTGCCTGTCGTGCTGCGGTTCATAGAGTCATAAAGAGTTGTATACACTAGACACCATTGACAAAGTACATAGCTCCCCTACAATAAATTCTAATAGAGAAGTGGCCAAATGATTTGTCAGTGAGCAGGTCTTTACTGACTTTTGTGAGAGCTGTTTCGTGGAGTGTTGGGGTTGGAGGTTGGATTGGAAGAGGTCAATTATGGCATGTTATAAAGATGATGTAAACTTGCCATTATTTAGGGAAAGGTTTTATCTGAGAGCTGGGATAAGTGTAGTAGACAGGGGAGGGATCGGCTGTGATGGAATAGGATCATATGGATAAGTTGTAAGACAAGAGGTTGATAGAAGACTAGAGAATTCACCCTCAGATATAAGGTCAAATGAGTCCATGATGGATGTAGGATTTGGGGAATGGTGAAAGCAGGATGCTATCTGTTTGTTGAGAGTAGAGTTAGTTCAGATATTTTTAATTGTGGCTAGCAAGGTCTTCACAATGAGACAGGAAGGGGTGGAAGGTGGGAGTGGGCAGAGGAGACTGCTAAATGTGGCGAACAAATGTTTGGGGTTCGAAGACAGATTTGATATTAATGATTAGAAGTACGTTTGGCAAGACTGAGGGCTGAGAGATAGGAGCTTAAAATAAATGTGTAGTGGAGGAAATATGATGAAGTGGGAGATTTCCTCCATTATCATTCATCAATATGGGGGGACCTTTGGATGTAGCATGTTTGTGAAGGGTGCCAAGTTGTAGGTGAGATAAGGTCAAGGAGGGTTTTGACATTGCTGACAATGTTCTTGCAAGGACATTCTTTCTGGCTGATGTTTTAACCACAATTTTTATTATTATTACTACTAATTATAAGGTAATTGTGATCACTAAACACAAGACAAAACATGCATAATGAGTGAGTTAAATGTCTTACTCATGTGAGAGTAAAAGTATGTGTAAAAGGTGTCTTAAATAAAAGATGACAGTGTGGTCTTATTTAGTTAATGTGAGGTAGTGTGTATTATACTCTAACTCTCCAAGCTCAATCTATAGAATATGATAAATAACATTTCCAATGGGTTATTCGGTACAACTTCTTGGAAACTCTTTGAATAAAGAGTAAGAGCTGAAATTTTTTATTTGATGACACATAATGTCACATTAAACTTCTTTTCATATAGTATGCAGTAAAGTGCAGTAAGAATTACAGGTACAACTTTATAGTTTGTTATATTATTGATGCTTTTTCACTTCATTGAAAGGACACAAGTAAGAAAGCCTTCAGGCTGCAACCACTTTGGAATAAAGGAATAGCTTGAAGATTGGATAAATAATAAATATAACTTATAGGCACAATTTATCAAAGTTTTTTGCAGACAGAAAAAAATCTGTAATTTTTTTTCTGCAAGAGTGTTATTTTCTTTGATTTATGAAGCAATTACAAGCCTGGAATATTAATACTGGAGACAGGAAGGAAAAACTTCTGTCTAGGGCTCAAGAATAAGTAATACTTACATTGAATTACAGTAAAAATAGACAGTATTTTTTTCTTTTTAGAAACATGCCTTGCTTATAGGAAAAAAGTAAATCTTGCATATTGAAATATATTGCATATTTAATTTTATATAAACATTTAAAATGCAAAACAATACATTTGTAGAATATGCTCCTTTCTCAAAATGTTTTTTTGAATGCCAAAAGCAAAGATTTGAAGTCTTCAAATATATGCTTCCCAGTAATATTTTACTTGTGAAAATCACACATTAAAAAATGTTGAGCAATCACATTCTTCAGGTTAAAAAACCTAACCTTCATTTACATCAGAACTCTCCCTATTGTAAGAGACCATTAATGAGTACACTTCCTTACCATAATTTCATGCTTGTGAAGGGAGATTATGAACACCTCCACCTAGCCCCCCTTCTAATAATATAATACAGTTCTGGAGACCACAGATGAGCTCAATAACTATGGATATTTGGGCCCTCTTCAGCTCCAGCCCTTGTATTTGGGATTATTTAAATTTAAGATGCTTACGCCAAGTGCCTATACCCCTCGCCTCATCTAAACCTACCTGCCCTGTCCATAAACAGATTCAACATGGGGTCCATATGGACCCCATGGTTTCCAACATAAACCCCATGAGACCTAGCCTTAAACACCATAAATTTCTATTACGAACACCTTTACATAAGACCTATCACCTTAACCTTACCCCTATTGGATCCTCAAGAATCCCAAACTCCTTGTGGAGGACACTTGTAGCAAAAACAGAGGACTATTGGACCCTCTAGCCCCACCAATATGATCTATTGCATCCAAACCCCTTCTAACGTTTGTGACAGCTCAATGTTAAAAAGGTACTCAATGTTAAAAAAATCACCAGAAAAACATTACAGATTAAAGTAAAAAGCAATTAAAAATGTAAAAGGAAATCGATAGTTAATATTTACCACCCTTGATACAGAGTAGTAATGCAATACCTTGATCCTTTCTTTGGCCCTTGTATATAGGCACATTCATCCTGATTCAAGACATGGTTCTTTTCTTCGGGTCCATAAAAAAATTCCACTCATCTAGACCTTAACACCCTTAATCCTCTCCTGTGGTCCAAGGATTAAACAAAGCTCCTAAATCTGTGCCACAAAATAATTAAAATAAGAACCTTTACCTAGACTAATTAAACCTCCTCCTATGAGGAAATCCCCTCAAAATTGTTATACATTTTTGGCATTCTGACTGAGCTAGAAGTATTGCATGCTTTTATTCCCAATCTTTTTAATGTGAAAAGTTAAGATAAACTGGTAAGAAGTGTTTCAAAAAGTACTTGTTTTTTTCTGTTCACTGGGCGTCACAAAATATAACTTGCCCTAAATTATGTTTCCCCAATAATTTAAAGAAACATTTTAATAATTGTTTTTGTTCTCCATATGTGTTCATAAAGACTGTGCAAGAGTGACTATTTTTGCCTGGTGGCTTTGATATTGGCTTACCATATGATCCTGGGCCATTATACAAATGTAACACCTCTGTCCTTTCCTGATCTGGTCATTTGTGATTGCCTTGGATTTCAAAGGACCTGTCGATCTATTGATGAGTCACTGAGAGTGAAGGAAACATTGACAAGAAAGTGTCAGTTATGGTGATTGACATATGTAGTTGGTGAGGATTGACATATACTTGTCCCAGATGGGTGAGGGTATGGGAGTGTGTCACTATTTTTTTTATTGTGCAAAATGTGAGTTAGTTAATAAAGTAGTGCTTTGAAGTGCAGCATGCTCATTAATTGACTCTAAGTATCAGCTCTAGTCCAAGAATTCCCAACTCCTCTTTCATCACACTAACAGATCACATCCATTATTTATTTCTTTCAGTGTGACTAGAGAGTTTTCTTAAGTAAATATGATGTATTCCACATGCAAAAATACTTCTACAATGTATGAATCAATAAAAAGTGTGGAACTAAAGTTACCCTTTAAGGTAATTCAAGTTTCTTTCTCTTTGAAGAAATATTGACATAAAGACACTGCTTGCTTGAATCTTAAGAGAAGATTTATTTTTCCTCACTTCTACACCCAGGATATGAAGAGAAAAGTCACATTTCTTGTGAATAATACACATTATTTTTTTAGCAATATAAACAATTATAGTTTATATGGTGTGATGGATTGATAATATTATATTGATTTCCTCCAAAGTCCTACTGGCAACAAAAGCAAATCTTCTCCGATGATTCAAGCGAGCAGTGTCTTTATGTCAAGAAATAAACAAAAGAACAAAAGCAGAAACACAAATGAAAAGAAAATAAATAATAAAAAGGTCCTGTAAAATAGAAAAGTACATATGCTATATTTTGAAAATGTCGGAGCTAAGTAGATACATACATTATATTATATTTAGTGATGTCGCGAACATCGCGAATTTCATCAAATGTTCGCGAAAGGGCGAACATCGTCGAACTGCCATAGACTTCAATAGGCAGGCGAATTTCAAAACCCACAGGGACTCTTTCTGGCCACAATAGTGATGGGAAAGTTGTTTCAAGGGGACTAACACCTGGACTGTGGCATGCCGGAGGGGGATCCATGGCAAAACTCCTACGGAAAATGACATAGTTGATGCAGAGTCTGGTTTTAAGCCATAAAGGGCATAAATCACCTAACATTCCTAAATTGTTTGGAATAACATGCTTTAAAACATCAGGTATGATGTTGTATCGATCAGGTAGTGTAAGGGTTACACCCGCTTCACAGTAACAGACCAATCTCCCGTTTAATGCACCGCAAACAACCGCAAACAGTCCCTTTGCACAACCGCAAACTCCCCATTTGTACAAGGTTGGATACCAAGCTAGCCATGTCCCGTTCCTTGTCCTCACTGATGTCATTGAAGGTCTCTTCCTCCACCCAGCCACCAAGGGTCCCCAAAAGGTGACAACAAGCCCCCTGGGACGCCTGCTGTGTTTGGTCTTCCACCTCCTCAAAGCCACCTTCCTCCTCTGACTCCTCTTCTTCAGACTCCTCTCTCTGCGTTGCCTCTGTCTGCGTTATTATGAGGTGTGTACTGTTAAGTAGTACTATTCCTATCAATTTAATCCCTGTTACGTCCACTATTAGGGGCCGTGTATATGGCATGAATTTTTGGAACAGGGAGATGAAAAAAGATGCTTGGTCGGTCCTCCCACTTCAAATTTGGGGCACTGCGCGTGCAATCTAAGGTACCACCAGATAGGAGTGGTGTTTTCAGTTGTACTATTTATTCCTATCAGTTTAATACCTGTTACGTCACCTATCAGGGGACGTGTATATGGCATGGATTTTTGGAACAGGAAGATGGAAAAAGATGCTTGGTCGGTCCTCCCACTTCAAATTTGGGGCACTGCGCGTGCAATCTAAGGTACCACCAGATAGGAGTGGTGTGTTCAGTTGTACTATTTATTCCTATCAGTTTAATACCTGTTACGTCACCTATCAGGGGACGTGTATATGGCATGGATTTTTGGAACAGGGAGATTGAAAAATATTCTTGGTCGGTCCTCCCACTTCAAATTTGGGGCACTGCGCGTGCAATCTAAGGTGCCACCAGATAGGAGTGGTGTGTTCAGTTGTACTATTTATTCCTATCAGTTTAATACCTGTTACGTCACATATCTTTCCTCCCAATAGCACATTCTATATGTCATCAACCGGCCAGGGTGTATTTAGAGAACCACACTTTAAGGCCCTTAACCTGGGACAAGGTGGCTTGGCTATCAGAATTGCCTCAGAGCCTTAAAAACTCACCAAACCCCCTAATCATACACTCACTGTCATACTGGAAATGGGCCAAGAAACACACGGGTTTGTTCCCTGGATCCACCCAAATGACCCCAATTCTTGACCACCCTCAGGCCCCGAAACACATGAGCACAACATCACAACACTGGTGGAGGTCAAGGAAACTAGATAAACTGGGAGACTGGTTAGTAAAGGGCCAGATGAGGAACTGAGGGACAAGCATGAGCTACCGCTGTCAGAACATTACAATTACTGTAGACTGAGGCATTTCACACACTCCCTGACCCAGAAACAGGGGACACCGGTCTTAAATTGGTTCTCCAAAATTTGTAAAGATAAACCTCTATCAAGGGGGATCATTGGGTTGCTTTACAAATATAAAACATTTGTTACTGGTTGAAGTGACACTGGGGGAAGGACCGGGGTTCATCGCTCCTCATAGTGTCGATATCTGTAGTTATGGCGAGGTAGTCTGTTACCTGACGGTCCAGTCGTTCTCTGAGGGTGGATCCGGAAGAGCTGTGGCGATGCATAGGACTTAAAAAGCTCTGCATGTCCTCCATCAACAACACTTCTGTAAAGCGTCCTCTCCTTGCCGGCGTGGTCGTGGGAGGAGGAGGATTATGTTCACCTCTTCCGCTGTTAGCTTGCCGTTGTGCGGTTACATCACCCTTTAAACGCTGTGTAAAGCATACTTTTTAATTTATTTTGGAAGTGCTGCATCCTTTCCGACTTATGGTAATTCGGTAACATTTCAGGCACTTTCTGCTTATACCGGTGGTCTAGTAGCGTGGACACCCAGTACAGGTCGTTCTCCTTCATCCTTTTTATACAAGGGTCCCTCAACAGGCACAACTGCATGAAAGACCCCATTTGCACAAGGTTCGATGCCGAGATAGTCATGTCCCATTCCTCGTCCTCAGTGATCTCACTGAAGGTATGTTCTTCCCCCCAGCCACGTCCAACACCACGGGTACCAGATAGGTGACAACGAGCACCCTGGGATGCCTGTTGTGGTTGGTCTTCCTCCTCCTCCTCAAAGCCACATTCCTCCTCTGACTCCTCTTCCTCACAATCCTCTTCCAGCGTTGCCGCAGGTCTAGCAAGCGATGCTGATAAGGCTGTTTCTGGTGGTGATGGTGACCACAAATCTTCCTCTTCCTCTTCACGCTCATCTACAGCCTGATCCAGCACTCTTCGCAGGGCACGCTCCAGGAAGAAAACAAATGGTATGATGTCGCTGATGGTGCCCTGGGTGCGACTTACCAGGTTTGTCACCTCCTCAAAAGGATGCATAAGTCTACAGGCATTGCGCATGAGCGGCAAAAAAAATCCCCAGCTCTGCAGAGGCTGTCCTAGCACCCGAATACTCGTTAACAGCCTTTTCTTGTTGGAGCAGGTGGTCGAAACATTAGGAGTGTTGAATTCCAACGTGTCGGGCTGTCTAAAATCAAGCGCCTCGCTGGCATGTTGTTTCGCCGCTGGATATCTGTAAAGTGCGCCATGGCCGTGTAGGAATGCCTGAAATGGCCACACACCTTCCTGGCCTGCTTCAGGACATCCAGTAAGCCTGGGTGCTTATGCACAAAGCGTTGTACAATCAGATTACACACATGTGCCATGCACGACACATGTGTCAACTTGCCCAAATTCAATGCCGCCAACAAATTTCTTCCTTTGTCACAAACCACTTTGCCGATCTCCAATTGGTGTGGAGTCAGCCACTGATCCACCTGTGCATTCAGGGCGGACAGGAGTGCTGGTCCGTGCTTTCAAGGAAGTCAACCCCAAGACGGCGTGACACTGCTGTATCCGGGATGTGGAATAGTACCTGTGGAGCTGGGGGGGGGGGGGTGCTGTTGATGTGAAGCAAGACATAGCAGCAGCAGAAGAGGACTTAGCCGAGGAGGTTATGGAAGAGGATGGAGTAGGAGGAGTAGAGGAGGTGGCAGCAGGCCTGCCTAAAAAGTCGTGGCGGTGTCACCAACTCCTCTGCAGAGCCACGTGTTCCATGCTTGGCAGCCGTCACCAGGTTTACCCAATGCGCAGTGTAGGTGATATACCTGCCCTGACCATGCTTTGCAGACCAGGTATCAGTGGTCAGATGAAACCTTGCCCCAACACTGTGTGCCAGAGATGCCATTACTTCCTTTTGCACAATCGAGTACAGGTTGGGGATTGCCTTTTGTGCAAAGAAATTTCGGCCGAGTACCTTCCACTGCGGTGTCCCAATAGCTACACATTTTTTGAATGCCTCAGACTCCACCAGCTTGTATGGTAAAAGCTGGTGGGCTAAGAGTTCAGACAAGCCAGATGTCAGTTGCCGGGCAAGGGGGTGACTTTGTGACATTGGCTTCTTACGCTCAAACATGTCCTTGACAGACACCTGACTCTGGGCAGATGAGCAGGGACTGCTCAGGGCGAGACACGGAGTGGCGGATGGTTGAGAGGGGGCAAGCAGGGCAGCAGTGGTTGACGTGGCTGAAGATGCTGGACCAGGAGGAGGATGGCGGCTTTGACTTTGTGTGCTGCTTGTACTCTTGTGTTGATCCCATAGGCGTTTGTGATGTGACATCATGTGCCTTTGCAAAGAAGTTGTACCTAGGTGGGTGTTGGACTTCCCACAACATTTCTTTTCGCACAGGTTGCAAATGGCATCACTGTTGTCCCAGGCAGACACACGAAAAAATTGCCACACTGCTGAGCTCTGCAATGAAGGCATTCTGGTGGTGGCAACAGCATGCGTTGACTGGCGTGCTGTCTGGCTGACCCCGGGTGCCGATGCATGCTGTCTGACTGTGCCACTAGTTACTTTCGACGACCTCCCGCTGCTTCCAACTCGTCTCCTCCTCCTCTCTGTCTTCCCATCTGAACTTTCCTCCTGTTCTTCTTCTCTGACAGCGGGCACCCACGAGACATCCACGGACGCATCGTCATCATCAACTGCTTCACTTGTATCTGACAACTCAACAAAGGAAGCAGCACCGGGTACAACATCATCATCATCATCAGACCGTACGTCCATGTGTGTAATGCTGCCTGACTGAGACATATCCCTGTTATCTAAATCCTCTGGCACTAATGTTTGTGCATCACTCATTTCTTCCAACGAATGTGTAAATAACTCTGCTGACGGATCAAGTGAAGCAGCTGTGGTGCTAGTGTTGGTGGTGGCGGCAGGCGGGCGCGTGGTAACTGCAGAGGTGCCCTGAAGCTAAGCTGGAGGAGGATGGTGCGTCTAGGTTCCGAGCGGAAGCTGTAGAAGATTGGGTGTCCTGTGTTAGCCAGTCAACCATGTCCTCAGAACTGTTCAAGTTCAGGGTACGTTGCCTCTGAAAACTGGGCATTATTCTAGAGCCAAAGGGAATCACAGCACCACGACCACGACGGCCCCTGCTGATTACAGTCAAAAAAGGGTTCTTAAATTTCACTGTACACTAGGTTGCACCAGATATGAGTGTCACTGTGCACTGGCAAAAGTTGGCAGAGTAGATGCAATAGGCTTCACACACACGCCTGTAGGCAGGCAATTGCTATTCAATCTATTACAGTGAAAAAAGTGTTGTTTTATTTCACTGAGCACAATAGAAGCTGTTAGGTGTTAGCCTGTCACACACACACTCTGGCAGGCAGGCATATGCAATTAGATTACACAGAAAAAAATTATAAAATTAAATAAATGATGTTATAGTACTAAAAATAGCTTTTTGGGTTGCTGTCCTTGCAGCAGAAATCAGATGAGTCCTTCAGGTCTGTAGTGGAAGCTAAATACACAGCCTGGCTATCTATTTCCCTATTAAATCAGCAGCAGCTACAATATATGTCCTCTCTCAACGAATGTAGCTTCAGAATGATTCTAAAATGGAGGCTATCCTTCAGATGGAAGGCTCTGGAAGGGAGTGTATGCTGCTGATTGGCTGGAATGTGTCTGCTGAATGTGTGGTGCAGGGTTAAAGTTTCCTCAATGATAAAGAATAGGGGGCGGACCGAAAAGCGCATGTGTTCACCGTTCGATGCGAACGCGAACATGCCAAAATCGCTGCAAATAGTTCGGGTGCGAACTGTTCGGGACATCACTAATTATATTATATATTTAACCTCAGTCTCTGATCTCCACACTTTCAGACCTTTGCAAAGTTCCACATTTTAGGTCTTCTCGTCATTTCTGGAACCCTTCTTGGCTTCCATATAAGCTATTTCCTACTTACTTGACTGTTAATAACAAAATGACTGTGGAAAATTAAAAGCCTAAATCATAGGTATGTAGTGTTTTACCTTTATTTTAATATTTCTGTTGTTTAGTCATTCAGTCATGTCAAATTCTCCATGGCCCTGTGGACCACACAGTGCTATGCACACCTGTAAGCCACTGCCCATCTGAGCTCATTCAAACCCATGTTCATTGCCTCTGCTGTCCTCTTCTTTGTTTGCCTTCAATATTTCCCAGCATCAGAGTCTTCTCTAGGGAATTTTGTCTTCTCATGATATGGCCAAAATATTCAAGCTTTAGCCCCATGATCAAACCATTCGGTGAACAGTTTGTCTTGATTTCCTAAAGTATTTGATTGAATCTTCCTGCAGTCAAAGGGACTCTAAGCTGTTTTTTCCAACGCCATAATTCAAAGGCTACCATTCTACAGTGTTCAGCCTTCTTTATATTTTTTTATATAAAATGTTGATTAAATGGACATTTTTCCAGACTCCACAAGCCCTTAAAATGTCTATGCAGATTTATCCTGAGCAAAATTACCAATGTAATAGCTCATTTCACAGTAATTTGCATTATATATACAAGATGACTGGCGAAAAGCAGAGGTGATACCTATATTTAAGAAGGGATCAAGAGCAAATTAGGGGAATTATAGACCAGTGAGCCTCACTTCTGTAGTGGTAAAGCTTTTAGAAGGGTTAATAAGGGATAATATGTAACTCTTGCAGGCTTGAAAGATCAAGGCTTAGTTGGGTTGTAAGTTACGATCTTGACAGCCCCACAGATTTTCAGCCTGTAACCCGTAGATCGCTTTCAGCTAGCAAAAAAAAAACGCCAATTGAAAAGCAAATTAGCTTACGGGCTCCATTACTGGCTCCCGTAAACAACAATAGCTCAATTGAATCGAGGCCTTTGTCTATTTGAACAGGATTATAAGTAGGAGTCAACATAGATTTATGAGGGATAGGTCATGTCAAACAAATCTAATTAGTTTCTATGAAGAGGCTAGTAGGAACCTGGATCAAGGCAATTCAGTGAATGTAGTCTTTTTTGGATTACCACATTGAAAACTATTGTGCAAACTAAGGGATACAGGAATTTAAGTAAGTATCTGTTCATGGATTGAGAGCTGGCTAAAATACAGGAAGCAATGGGTTGTGGTAAATGGAACATACTCCGATTGGACTAATGTGGTAAGTGGTGCAAGGTAATTAAATCCGATAATGATGTACTTGCACCTCCAAAGGGATTTGCATAAATTAGAGGAATGGGCATCTAAATGGCAGATGAGATTTAATTTAAAAAAATAGCCATGCAATTTATAATCTTAATGGAGCAAATCTCGGGGTATCTGATATTGAAAGGGATTTGGGAGGACGTGTGGACAACAACCTTGGTAACAGTTCTCAATGCCAAGCAGCATCTGCAAAGGCAAATAAAATATTAGCATGTATTAAGAAGTGTATAGAAGCAAGGGAAGCAAATATAATTCTGCCACTATACAAATCACTAGCACGCCCTCATTTGGAATATGGAGTACAATTTTGGGCACTACTTCATCTAAAGGACATTTTAGAGCTGTAAAAAGTTCAGAGAAGGGCTTCAAAACTAGATAGGGGAATGGAGGGGCTAAGTTATGAAGAAAGACTAACCAAACTAAACGTATTTTCTCTAGAGAAAGGCGTCTAAGAGAGATATGTTATATTAAGTTATATAAATACATCCAGGTTCAGTATATAGCTTCATCAAGTGAGTTTTTTGTGCCAAGATGTTTTCAACTGGCAGGAGGACATCCTTTGAGGTTAGAAGTAAAAGGATTCCCACTTAAAGAAAGCAAAGGGTTCTTCACAGTAAGGGTGGTTAATCTGTGGAATTCTCTACCAAAGGAGAAGGTGGCAGCGGATTCAATAGATAACTTTAAAAAGAGACTGGATATCTTTTTAATTAAAAATGGCATTCAGAGTTATCCTTGTTAATTAGAGAGGGAGAATTGATGCAGGGGAGATTCCGATCACCAGTATCGTGGGTCAGGAAGGAATTCATTTTTTCCCTTTTGAGATGATTGGCTTGTTTCACTTGTTTTTTTTTCTGTTTGCCTTCCTCTGGATTAATTTACAACTAATCCTCATATTGCAGATCAGAAGAGATCTTAAAAGTCTGTTTTAAACCTCAATTACTATGTAACTATGTAAGTATGTAAGATTTGGAAGATACACATGATCTTCTAATGTTATATATTTTATTGTTGTTCCTGGATGTATCATTTTCATAACAGAGTTCTGTTGCTAATTAAGGTTCCAATTTCTATGTTTAGCTGCTCCTTGGTTGATTTCCTATGGAACAGTTTTTGTTTTTGTTTATTGCATTTGTGGTCATTACCTTCTTTGTAAATAAATTGTAGTACTGATAGAATGTAGCTGGGTGTGCCAAATGATACTTGATCTCTTAGCCTGCTTAGAGGGCAATAAATCCAAATGTAGGAAATCAACTGAATTAAGTAGTGTTGATGTGGAAGCCTCATGTATTTCAGTAAATAAATTAGGTATGTATCTGGTTAAACTGTTAGATTTCCACCTACCCATGGTTTGGATAAGGTGGGCCCATGTTTTAGATCTAAGATGCGGCACCTATATAGAAAAAGTAACCTGAATATGCAAAGAGGTTAAGTCCTAGCCTGATTGAAGCTGACTAGAAATACTGAGTAACAGGTGATAAGTTAGTTTGCTAGATAAGGAAAGTAGAAGCACGCTAACTGAAGTGATAAGACATCAAGCATTGTTTGTTGAATAATAATATACTGGTTAGTAATATTAATATATACTGGCTTGTTACTATTATTACAAGAATGGAGTTTAACAATGTAAGGAGTTCAAGGATGTAATAATCATTAGAAAAGGTGATGTCTTGTTTGGAAATGTGGTAAGATTGATGTTGTGAAATGGTAAATTCTCTGGGATGGAGAAACCCCTAAAATGCTAACATGATAGCAATAGAGATGGTATAGGAAATGTCGTTGGCAATGCAGGATATTGATACGTTTCTTAAAATAGTTTGCTGTCCATAGGTAGACGTTGTGATTTAGGAGAGGAAGCTCTTAATGCTACTCCTCTTAAAAATAATTTAATAGGTGTAGATGCTAGTATGGATGGGTTGGTAGATAATTCACTAGTAATGTGGAATTGAATACCAGTAAGGTAGGTTTTAATTACTGTATTTACTCGAATCTAGTCGGCCATCAAATCTAATGCGCACTACAAATTTGGGACCCATGAATTAAAAATATGTTTTTGCAGGCGAATGTAATGCGCTTTTGTCATTTGTACAAGAAGTGCCGAAAAGTGATTTTATGTTATCAACTTATGGTAGTTTTATTATAAATGACACTACTGTACAACAATATGATCATATTGCATACATGCATATTGCATATTCTTAATGCCAGTCTTTGAGGAGCCACTTCCTCCGGCGGTGATGCCCCCCGCCGTCATCTGCCCATCTGAAAGCCCCAGTCACATGGTGGGGTGGCAGTTTATACCGGCATGTCCTGGTCTGTATTTTCCTCTTTTGCTATTACCGGTAATGCAATGTTATCGATGGCGCACTAGATTCAATGTTTTAACCCTGAAAAAGGGGTTAAAACATCAAATCTACTGTGCCATCGATTCTAATGCACACCCAAATTGTAGACCTGATTTTTCACGAAAAAAGGTGAGCATTACATTTGAGTAAATACAGTATATTGTAATTTAATTTAAGGTGAGCATCACAATGGGCAACAAAAGCTAGAAAATAAAGAATATTGTAGGGAGATTTGATTTTATAATGGAAGGCAAAACGTTCAAATAATCTCCAGGCTCTTTTATGTTTTGAATGTGCTTGTTGCCATCTGGAGTACACGGTGCTTCCGGCTGCTGATAGTAAAGGAATTAGACTAGTGCTTTGCATAATTGATACGGAGGAGGGCAAGCAAAATGGTGCATCATATTGAGTTGAATTCCTTTAGAAATTGAATTCATAAGGTGACGATTCTTGAAGGCGTGAGAAATTTTAAAAATGTTGGCAAAGTGAAATGAAGGCCAATTCTCTCAGAAGAGACATCATGGATTTAATTATGGACCATAATTTGGAGATTGTAATACAGGTTGGATATATGATGTAATAAGGCGAATGATATGTCCAGTCCAAAAGTTGGCCCCATATATGGGTGGCAATGAGTGTTGTGATCACCTGCTTTTCTATGGTAGAGTTCTTTGGGGGATATTGCAAATGTTAGGTAATAATTTTGTTGTGGAAGATGATGTTGAAGCAATTTAAGCTAGTGAAGACGTAGAATATTGGTGATATCTGGGTTGTTCTGGTGTGCATAAAAGACATTCCAATTGGAGAAAAAGAGTGACCACAGGGAAATGTCCTCTAAAGTCTGGTCTTCAAGAATTAAGGGTTCTTGAAATTTGGATGTTCAAATCAGTTCTGCTAGTAAATTGTTAATGAAGGCTCTCCCTTGTGGAAGAATGTAAGTAGCATAGTTGAGATGTCCCAGGAATAATTGGAGTTCTTTTGTAGAACATTTTTTTGACATAGTGAATGCCGCTAATGAGTCTTGAAGTAATTTAAATTTGTCTTCGGGTAGGTGAGCTTCCAATCTCACGGAATCTAATATGATACCTAGAAACTTGATATTGTGTGCTGGACCCTCATTCTTATTTTTGGCAAATGTAATTTGGCGAAAAGCTCAATAGTTTTAGATAAGCTGGAGGGTCCAGTACTGGGATCTTTAATAAAAAAAAATCATCAAAATAGCAGATAACTGTAGAGCATCTGTTAATATTAAGGAGAATCTACGACAGTCTTTCAGCAAAAAAATCTAATATTTTAGGACTACTCTTGGATCCAAATGACAATTTAGTGGCAAAAAAGTATTGAATTTTCCATTGAATCCCATGCATGTGCCATAGTGCCTGATCTACTGGAAGTTGCCTAAAAACATCTGTTATATCAGTTTTTGATAGCCAGCATTTGCGACCAAACTGAATGAGCTATGGCATCATCGACTGGTTGTATTAGAGAGAGTATTTCTCAGAAGGGATTAGAGAATTAATAGTGAGAGTAGTTAATATTGTAAGGGGAGGAAAAGTCTATCCACTTTTGAGAAAGCCCTTACTTGTTGCGATGCCAATGGGGTTTATATGCCAAACAGGGAATGGTTAGGTAATAATTTTGCAAATAGTTTATAGAGATGGCCTTTTGATATTTCCAAAGTAATGCAAATATGCAGCAGACGGCATCCATTAAATGGTACAACCCTTAGAGTTGAAATGATTGAAAATATAGCTGGCCCCAAGATAATGCACCTGCCTGACTAATTTATATTTTTTTCTGTGATGTGAGGAGGAAGATGGGAAAATAGTGACAGTGTTTACAGTTGTGAAGTGCTGGGGTGGACACAATTAGGACAGAAATTAGAAGAGTGTATAGTAGACTGGCAGTGAAGACATGTGGTAGCCTTAATGTCTGCAAAGTGTTGGCAGAAAAGTTATTGCTCTAATGTTGCCCAGTTGGCCATAATGATCTGTGATAATCATTATAATAAGTATCGCTGTTTGTATGGGCTAGATCAATGATAAGATACAGATAATCTTCTAATTCCTGACGTCTATGATGGCATACGGAGCATAGTATGCCCTGATAGATGCTGAAGCCCAAGACAACATTTGGTCGGTTTGATAGTTTATGATTAAGTCTTGGGTCTTTAGGTTGTACCATTACTGAGACATCGTCTTCTGGTACAGTTTTATTCTCAGTGGCTTTGTATGATGGAATAAGAAAAGTTACTAAGTTGATGTCTTTGCCCTACACCATATTTGATAAATGAAAAAGTGACTAAGACCGCTATGTGGGGATTGGCATGTAATTATTCGCACTTAAGCACTATATCATGGTAGTATAATCAGGTATTGAATTTTATACAAAATAAAAATATCTAATGTATTACACTTCTTAAAATCAATACGTACTGGGGGGGGGGGTATGGTGACTTAGGATCATAGATATAAGAATGCTGTGAAAGTTTCTCAAGAAGTGTCCCAAGGTGGAATTTAAAGAACAGCAATTGACCAGCGAAATGAATAAGACAATGGACTGTGACTGTCTAATTTCTCTGCAATGACCTAGTCCTCTTGTATGAATCTACATGGTATAGTTCACAGCTTCAATGAAGCGTGCAAACCTTTTTTTTATATCTATACTTAATCTGAATAGAAGAAACTGTGATGGCAACTCTTGTGATCCTTACTTATAGAGGAATGACTTAACTAATCGTGCATAGTAAAGGAAGGCATAGGTTAATGATAATCGGTTAGTAGAAAACTAATGTGAACTCCTGGGCCTAATGGATATTTATTGGTGAAACATGCATGTTTTATGATGAATATAAGACTGAATCATTGAATTGTGACTGAGTTAAGTAGCATTGCGAATTGACCGATGACCTAACATAGTGGTGGCACAGGAGATATCTTAAAATTTTTTTTCAAGTTTTGTGAACTGCAGAAAAAATTAAAAGGAAGGGAATCAGATACTGTGAGAACAGTTTCATTGAAAGGGAATGTGATAAGCCTGAAGACAATGCCGTCCTGAAACAAGTGCCTGAAATACGTCATATAGGTGAAACACGTTATAGATGCCTATACATGACTCAGGACCCTGCTATGATACATAGTGAACAAATGAAATTATATTGATGGTAACTGGAGCTAAGCAATTCATGATAATCCTAAACCTGAAAATGATGATCCAGGTGGTAGAAAGAATATGTTAACAACTTTATTTATTGTATGGCATAGTACTAGTATATGCATACATGATTCTGATGTTACATCTTGCAATAAACATTTTCTATTTGTCATAATATAAAAAATAATAATAATTGCATATATAAAAATGCCTACTAAGGTATGTGCAAGAAGCTGGTGATCTAAAGAATAGTGGTAGTAGGTAGTAATATGTCAAGTCAATAGAGAAATCTAACATGAACAATAAATGTGCTGTGAATTATGATATACTTAATCCTTATAATAAGGACCTATCGGGTATTGAGTAATGAGCTATGAAGCTAATTGTAATATTGGTGATAGGTACCAACGTGGTGTAAAAAATATCAGCAAAACCTTATATACAAATTTACACAGTGAAAAAAGGGAGAATATTACTGAACTTCAAGTGGTAACAAGAATATCCAAACAAAGTTAAAATGTGTAAAAAAATGGTACCTGGGCGGCGAGTACACCTTACACTTCCTCTGCAGTGTGGCAAGAAGGAGGCTGTCATGAAGAAGACCATATCCCCCTGGTGTTTGAGATGTACTCGATTGAAAGTGGAGGAAGTTGTGAGGGGGCGCTGACGCAATACCTACCTCTGAATTATTTACTGCTAGTGGGGCGGTGAGTGTGGGTAAAGCGCTGCAAAGAGGAAGTGTTCTGGGTTATTAAAGTGCCTTGGCAGTAAGAAGGAAGGGGTAGAGAAGGTGGTGCATCTAGTGAGTGCATGGTTGCCCAGGTTGTGCAGTATCTTCACACAATGTGATTCTTAAGTATCACTTATCAGCATGTTCCTTAGAGAATGTAAAGCTGTGGACTACAAAGAATGGCAATTGTAGAAATGAAAATACATGGATTGAAAGGGGTCTAAAAGGTTCTTGCAAATGTACATAATTACCAGGGAAAGGGATGAGAAGTGAGTAAAGTGTATAATGTAATGGACTAACCTGTGGAGCCAAGGACACATGGCTATTTCACAAAAAAAGCTAACAGCTTGTGCACCACGTGTCAATGAGGTTGATGCTATGTGCGTGCACCTAGTTGTATGAGAGCCGGGGTTTAAATAGGGGATATTGCTCCTCCCACAACTCCAGGTTAATACCTATACATATATATATAATTCACACACATATATATAAATACACTTTGGGCCCTATTACATTTTGAGCCCACAACGGCCTTGGTACAGCCGCAAAGCCTGCGAGCAATTAAATTAGACAAGCCTGCAACATATGTGTCTGACATCCAAATCCTTAAACCATGCTTCCGCACGTTGCATTTGTGGCCATGATCAATTACTCAAACCCATGGTTACGGGTTTAGACAGAGTAAAGAGCAAAAGAGATAGTCGTCACTAAGTCACTAAAAAAATGGAGGTTACATTTCAATCACTTATGGGTTTGAAGTAAGAGTTGCGATCAGACCCACATTCCAGAAATAGTGCATTATGAAATAATCAGTAAATATGGTATTCTAGTCCATGCGAGTTCTATTACATGTATTAACACATTGATTGCCGGGATCGATATAACACAGAAATGAAACATAAAATAAATTATTTTTTATTGCAGATTTGCGGGCTTGAGAATATTGTGCAATTAATATTAATACCTTACATTAGTGATGTCGCGAACATCAAATTTTCGGTTCGTGAACCACGGACGCGAATTTCATCAAATGTTCGCGAACGGACGAACATCGGCGAACCGCCATAGACTTCAATGGGCAGGCGAATTTCAAAACCCACAGGGACTTTTTCTGGCCACAATAGTGATGGGAAAGTTGTTTCAAGGGGACTAACACCTGGACTGTGGCATGCCGGAGGGGGAACCATGGCAAAACTCGCTATCAGGGGACGTGTATATGGCATGGATTTTTCGAACAGGGAGATGGAAAAAGATGCTTGGTCAGTCCTCCCACTTCAAATTTGGGGCACTGGGCGTGCAATCTAAAGTGCCACCAGATAGGAGTGGTGTATTAAGTTGTACTATTCATTCCTATCAGTTTAATACCTGTTACGTCACCTATCTGTGGACGTGTATATGGCATGGATGTTTGGAACAGGGAGATGGAAAAAGATGCTTGGTAGGCTCTCTCACTTCAAATTTGGGGCACTGCACGTGCAATCTAAGGTGCCACCAGATAGGAGTGGTGTATTAAGTTGTACTATTCATTCCTATCAGTTTAATACCTGTTACATCACCTATATTTCCTCCCAATAGCACATTCTATATGTCATCAACCGGCCTGTGTGTATTTAGAGAACCACACTTTAAGGCCCTTAACCTGGGACAAGGTGGCTTGGCTATCAGAATTGCCTCAGAGCCTTAAAAAGTCGCCAAACCCCCTAATCAGACACTCACTATCATACTGGAAATGGGCCAAGAAACACACGAGTTTGTTCCATGGATCCACCCAAATGACCCCAATTCTTGACCACCCTCAGGCCCCGAAACACATGAGCACAACATCACACCACTGGTGGAGGTCAAGGAAACTAGATAGACTGGGAGACTGGTTTTGTATGTTGGCAAAGTGAAATGAAGGCCAATTCTCTCAGAAGAGACATCATGGATTTAATTATGGACCATAATTTGGAGATTTTAGCACAGGTTGGATTATATGATGTAATAAGGCGAATGCTATGTCCAGTCCAAAAGTTGGCCCCATATATGGGCGGCAATGAGTTTTGTGATCACCTGATTTTCTATGGTAGAGTTCTTTGGCGGATATTGCAAATATTAGGTAATAATTTTGTTGTGGAAGATGATGTTGAAGCAATTTAAGTTAGTGAAGACGTAGAATATTGGTGATATCTGGGTTGTTCTGGTGTGCATAAAAGACATTCCAATTGGAGAAAAAGAGTGACCACAGGGAAATGTCCTCTAAAGTCTGGTCTTCAAGAATTAAGGCTTCTTAAAATTTGGATGTTCAAATCAGTTCTGCTAGTAAATTGTTAATGAAGGCTCTCCCTTGTGGAAGAATGTAAGTAGCATAGTTCAGATGTCGCAGGAATAATTAGAGTTCTTTTGTAGAACATTTTTTTGACATAGTGAATGCCGCTAATGAGTCTTGAAGTAATTTAAATTTATCTTCGGGTAGGTTAGCTACCAATCTCACGGAATCTAATATGATACCTAGAAACTTGATATTGTGTGCTGGACCCTCATTCTTATTTTTGGCAAATGTAATTTGGTGAATAGCTCAATAGTTTTAGATAAGCTGGAGGGTCCAGTACTGGGATCTTTAATAAACAAAATCATCAAAATAGCGGATAACTGTTGAGCATCTGTTAATATTAAGGAGAATCTAAGACAGTCTTTCAGCATAAAAATCTAATATTTTAGGACTACTCTTGGATCCAAATGACAATTTAGTGGCAAAAAAGTATTGAATTTTCCATTGAATCCCATGCATGTGCCATAGTGCCTGATCTACTGGAAGTTGCCTAAAAACATCTGTTATATCAGTTTTTGATAGCCATCATTTGGGACCAAACTGAATGATCAATCGCATCATCGACTGGTTGTATTTGAGAGAGTATTTCTAAGAAGGGATTAGAGAATTAATAGTGAGAGTAGTTAATATTGTAAGGGGAGGAAAAGTCTATCCACTTTTGAGAAAGCCCTTACTTGTTGCGATGCCAATGGGGTTTATATGCCAAACAGGGAATGGTTAGGTAATAATTTTGCAAATAGTTTATAGAGGTGGCCTTTTGATATTTCCAAAGTAATGCAAATATGCAGCAGACGGCATCCACTAAATGGTACAACCCTTAGAGTTGAAATGATTGGAAATATAGCTGGCCCCCAGATAATGCACCTGCCTGACTAATTTATATTTTTTTCTGGGATGTGAGGAGGAAGATGGGAAAATAGTGAGTGTGTTTACAGTTGTGAAGTGCTGGGGTGGACACGATTAGGACAGAAATTAGAAGAGTGTATAGTAGACTAGCAGTGAAGACATGTGGTAGCCTTAATGTCTGCAAAGTGATGGCAGAAAAGTTCTTGATCCAATGTTGCCCAGTTGGCCATAATGATCTGTGATAATCATTATAATAAGTATCGCTGTTCGTATGTGCTAGATCAATGATAAGATACAGATAATCGTCTAATTCCTGACGTCTATGATGGCATATGGAGCATAGTATGCCCTGATAGATGCTGAAGCCCAAGACAACATTTGGTCGGTTTGATAGTTTATGATTAAGTCTTTGGTCTTTAGATTGTACCATTACTGAGACATCATCTTCTGGTACAGTTTTATTCTCAGTGGCTTTGTATGATGAAATAAGAAAAGTTACTAAGTTGATGTCTTTGCCCTACACCATATTTAATAAATGAAAAAGTGACTAAGACCGCTATGTGGGGATTGGCATGTAATTATTCGCACTTAAGCACTATATCATGGTAGTATAATCAGGTATTGAATTTTATACAAAATAAAAATATCTAATGTATTACACTTCTTAAAATCAATACGTACTGGGGGGGGGGGGGTATGGTGACTTAGGATCATAGATATAAGAATGCTGTGAAAGTTTCTCAAGAAGTTGCCCAAGGTGGAATTTAAAGAACAGCAATTGACCAGAGAAATGAATAAGACAATGAACTGTGACTGTCTGATCTCTGCAATGACCTAGTCCTCTTGTATCAATCTACATGGTATAGATCACAGCTTCAATGAAGCGTGCAAACCTTTTTTTTATATCTATACTTAATCTGAATAGAAGAAACTGTGATGGCAACTCTTGTGATCCTTACTTATAGAGGAATGACTTAACTAATCGTGCATAGTAAAGGAAGGCATAGGTTAATGATAATCGGTTAGTAGAAAACTAATGTGAACTCCTGGGCCTAATGGATATTTATTGGTGAAACATGCATGTTTCATGATGAATATAAGACTGAATCATTGAATTGTGACTGAGTTAAGTAGCATTGCGTATTGACCAATGACCTAACATAGTGGTGGCACAGGAAATATCTTAAAAAATGTTTTCAAGTTTTGTGAACTGCAGAAAAAATTAAAAGGAAGGGAATCAGATACTGTGATAACAGTTTAATTGAAAGGGAATGTTATAAGCTGGAAGACAATGCAGTCCTGAAACAAGATGCCTGAAATAAGTGATATAGGTGAAACACGTGATAGATGCCTAGACATGACTCAGGACCCTGCTATGATACATAGTGAACAAATGAAATTATATTGATGGTAACTGGAGCTAAGTAATTCATGATAATCCGAAACCTGAAAATGATGATCCAGGTGGTAGAAAGAATATGTTAACAACTTTATTTATTGTATGGCAAGTACACCTTACACTTCCTCTGCAGTGTGGCAAGAAGGAGGCTGTCATGAAGGAGACCATATCCCCCTGGTGTTTGAGATGTACTCCATTGAAATTGGAGGAAGTTGTGAGGATGCGCTGACGCAATACCTACCTCTGAATTATTGACTGCTAGTGGGGCGGTGAGTGTGAGTAAAGCACTGCAAAGAAAAGTGTCCTGGGTGGTCAAAGTGCCTTGGCAGTAAGAAGGAAGGGGTAGGGGAGGTGGTGCATCTAGTGAGTGCATGGTTGCCCGGGTTGTGCAGTATCTGCCACACAATGTGATTTTTTAGTATCACTTATCATCATGTTCCTTAGAGAATGTAAAGCTGAGAACTAAAAATAATGGCAATGGTAGAAATGAAAATACATGGATTGAAAGGGGTCTAAAAGGTTCTTGCAAATTTACATAATTACCAGGGAAAGGGATGAGAAGTGAGTAAAGTGTATAATGTAATGGCCTAACCTGTGGAGCCAAGGACACATGGCTATTTCACAAAAAAAAAGCTGTGCACCACGTGTCAATGAGGTTGATGCTATGGGCGTGCATCTAGTTGTATGAGAGCCGGGGTTTAAATAGGGGATATTGTTCCTCCCACAACTCCAGGTTAATACCTATACATATATATAATACACACACATATATTTAAATACACTTTGGGCCCTATTACATTTTAAGCCCACAGCGGCCTTGGTACAGCCTTAAAGCCTGAGAGCAATTAAATTAGACAAGCCTGCAACATACGTGTCTGACATCCAAATCCATAAACCATGCTTCCGCACGTTGCATTTGTGGCCGTGAACATGATCAATTAGTCAAACCAATGGTTACGGGTTTAGACGGAGCAAATAGTAAAAAAGATAGTCGTCACTAAGTCACTAAAAAAATGAAGGTTACATTTCAATCACTTACGGGTTTGAAGTAAGAGTTGCGATGGGACCCGCATTTCAGAAATAGTGCATTATGAAATAATCAGTAAATATGGTATTCTAGTCCATGCGAGTTCTATTACATGTATTAGCACATTGATTGCCGGGATCGATATAACACAGAACTGAAACCTAAAATAAATTATTTTTTATTGTAGATTTGCGGGCTTGAGAATATTGTGCTATTAATATTAATACCTTACATCAATTTCCCTTTAATTTAAAATACAGGTAACTCAAATTCGCCTAATTTAATTGGGCCCATAATTTGATTAATTCAAATTATAATTAAGTAATATCCATTTGTGGGGTATTTCAATATTATGCTATGTACAATTAACAATACACATTATTGTTTCCTATACTGTACCTGAATATTTTTTACCCTTTACTGACATTTGCTGCACTTGATCGTGATCAAAGTTTGTGGAGAGTTAGAGAATTGGGGCTCTTTATGAATCACATTATAATAAACAATTTAGTGAATAAAGTGAAGATTACTGGTGTGAACTGCATCAGTCTTTCATGATCTTTTGTATCAAACCATTAGGAGTTTCACCCAATGTGTATTGTATTGCTCAATATTATTAAGACCGGTTTTATGTAGCTTTTTGAATATTATTATTTAAAGAATTCTAGACATCAATGTCCTCCAGACATGCAGTCCTATTAAATTCCCCTAACGCGGAAAACTGTAGCTGTAATGGAGCCAGCAAGACTTATGGCTATTAAATTGGCCCCTAAAAGCTACTCGCAAACAACCTGCTTGGATTACAGGCGGAAAAACCCTACGGGATGTCGAAATCTAAACTCTGTTGCTGCAAATCCTTTGATCTGTCAAGCCCATAACTGTTACGTTCAAATGGAGGCAAAAATATTACGGCCTCCAAATTGGACCCGCAAAGGGTTTCCAGACAAGTTCTCAACACTGTAAAATACAATATAAACACACCAGTGGACTATAAAATATGGAGAAAGCATGGAAAGGCATAACAATTACTTGCACAACAATCCCCAAGTAAAAAATGATTTATTCCATCAAATGTTGGAATGGTCAAGCATATGCCAATATGAAAAGCCATGCTACAGCAGGCTTAAAGCAATTAAAGACACACTTCCCAATTAAATTGCAACTCAAAAATATTAAACTGATGCCATATCAACACTTCCTCACTCACATAGGCTCTAATGTGGACCCTGGAATATACATATGATTGCATATGCATCTCACATCTACATTGTGAAAACAAATAGTGGCCAAATGACACCGCCACATCACATATATCAAGTACCAGGGGAACATTTTATTATTTGTTGTTCAGTCCTTCAGTCGTATCAGACTCTCTGTGACCTAACATTTAGCTAGGTCTCTGCCTGTGCTATTCCACAAGGTTTAAATGCCAAATATACTGAAGTGGGTTGCCAGTTCCTTCTCTAGTGGACTGGGATTGTCTGACCTCTCTGTTATATATATACCTAAAGTGGCCCTAAATGTTATAGCTCACAGCTTCATTCAGGTACACAAGCCCC
Organism: Discoglossus pictus; assembly: GCA_027410445.1. NCBI lineage: Eukaryota > Metazoa > Chordata > Amphibia > Anura > Alytidae > Discoglossus > Discoglossus pictus. The sequence continues at coordinate 552,589,153 of CM050163.1, forward strand.
TTCACCACCATCATGTAACAATCCACAAGGGAACATTCACACCACATATGTAAATTGATGAATAGCAAAAGATAATGGGAGGTCACCAAATGGGAATGGCCATACATATTGGCACATGGCCACCAGCAATGGTTTGGGACTCACCAGGATGGGCATAGTGGAGATTACCCCTGATGTAGATGAGCTGTTGATCCATGTGCCTCTGCACAGCCTCCATGTGTTTTTTCAGCACCTCTTGAAGGGTTAGAGTAGATTAGTGTGGTGTATGTTTCCCTTGTCCCCTTCAGCATTGCTAAGTGGTGGTGGAGAAGGAGCTTGTGTACTGCAATGAAGATGTGAGTTGTACCATGTAGGGTCACTGTAGTTGGGCAGGTCATATCAGAGTGGTCAGACAAATCACAGTCCACCAGAGAAGTAACTGGCAACCCACTCCAGTATCACCTGTCATATTCCTATAAGGCCCTCAGTGGAAGGTTGATACTTCACAGTATCATTGATTGGACTTTGCATGTGCATTTACCCTTTATTTTGTTTATATATGATATATATTATTATATGCTATCTAATGTATGTGGATGTCCCATAACCCCAACCATTGAAAACACACTGACATGGTGAGAAAGGTATAACGAAGCTTTGTTTTATACACAGAGCACAATCAGAACTGGTCAAGACTGTGCATTCATATAATGGGTGTAATGATATAGGAATCACAAGGTTGTGGAGACCAGCAGCCTAGGTCAGTAATGATCCAATTCAGCAACTTGTAGGTGAAACAGGAACAAGGTTTATTGAAGTGATCAGGAACCACACAATAATCTGGCAAGGATACAGAGACAGGAAGTGGCTTATATAGGCCAAGAACCAGACAGCTGACCAGACACAGCTAAAGAGAATTGTCACTGATTGCATTGCTTTTAGAGTCAAGGTATCAGATCTAAGGCAAATCTGCAAGAGGCAGGCTGGTGTACCGGTAGGGAAGAGGTCCAGCAACATGCAAACCAGGGTTTGAGTGCCAGCAGAGTCAATTCCTCACAATACCCCCACCTCTATAGGCGCAGCCTCTGGATGCCCTATTACCCGGTTTAGTAGGGTACTGTGCATGGAAAGACCGAAGAAGATCAGGAGCATGAATATTGTCCACTGGTTCCCACGATCTATCCTCCTCACCATAGCCTTTCCACTGAACCAAATATTGAAGCTTGTTACGGAAGATCCTGGAGTCAAGAATTTTTTCCACTTCGTACTCATCCTCACCATCCACGAGGACTGGAGGTGGGGCAGGCAGGGCTCGGCCAGGGAAAGTATTTTCATGAAAAGGTTTAAGCAGTGCAACGTGAAACACTGGATGTATTTTCATGGAATTTGGAAGTTGCAAACGGAAAGTGACAGCATTGATCTGAGCAATGATCTCAAAAGGTCCCATGAACCTTTGACCCAATTTATGAGAAGGAATCCGAAGCTTAAGATTCTTTGTTGACAGCCACACCTTGTCACCAACATGATAGACTGGGGCCTCCTTTCTATGCCTATCAGCAGCTCTTTTGTAACATTCCTGAGCCTCAAGAGTCTCTTTCAACAGTGCTTGGGAATCACGTAAGGCGGTTAGCCGGTCAGTGACAGCAGGAATGGAAGTAGTAATTGGGAGACTGACTAGAAAGGTCGGATGGTAACCATAGTTGGCAAAAAATGGGCTCAAAGAAGTGGAGCAGTGTTGGGCATTGTTATAGGCAAACTCCGCCGTGGGTAGAAAATCCAGCCAGTCATCCTGCAGGTAACTAATATAGCACCGCAAATATTGCTCCAAAGTCTGGTTGGTTCGCTCAGTCTGTCAATTACTTTGCGGATGAAAAGCTGACGACAGATTTACCTTTAATACCTAGATTAGAACAAAAATGTTTCCAAAAATGAGATGTAAACTGCACTCCCCTGTCAGAAACTACTTCATCAGGCACTCCATGTAAGCAAAATATTTCCCGAACAACCAGATCAGCCGTCTGTTTAGCAGAAGGGAGACCACGAGCTGGTATGAAATGACCCATCTTAGTTAACCTGTCCATAACAACAAGAAGTAGTGTGTTCCTTAGAGGGAGGTAGTTCCACAATAAAGTCCATGGATATAGATCCCCAGGGACGATGAGGAATCGGAAGAGGCTGAAGCAAGCCAACAGGGGATGAGCGAGGAGTCTTATGTCTGGCACATACATCACAAGAGGACACATACTTCTTAACATCCTCATGATACTTCGGCCACCAAAAGGATCGGGCAAGTAGCTCTTGTGTCTTTCGGATTCCTGGATGACCTGCTGGTTTTGAGTCATGGTAAAGACGTAAAAGTTCCAGTCGCACAGCCTCTGGAGCAAACAAATGTTGTTGAAAAATCCAAAACCCATTAAGCATCGTCATATGGAGATCACGGGGAGGATCACGAAGAACTGGGTCTTCAGCGTAGCCCTTTTTAATGCGAGACATCAGATCAGAAGGGACTGTAACTCCTATAAATATATCCTCCGGCAAGATGGTGGTCTTGGTTACGGTAGTATGGAGGGGGTCAGCTATTCTAGACAAGGCATCCGCCTTACCATTCTTGGAGCCGGGACGGTATGTAACCAAAAAATTAAACCTCGAGAAGAATAGTGACCAGCGTGCTTGGCTGGCTTTGCTGATCAAATACATTCTCTTTGCTGATCGAATACATTCCAGATTTTTGTGATCTGTGAGGACAGTAATTGGATGGGTAGCTCCCTCCAAGAGATGTCTACATTCGGTGAAGGCAGCTTTTATAGCCAATAGTTCTTTATTCCCTATGTCATAGTTTCTCTCTACTGGCACCATCTGGCGGGAATAGAAAGCACACGGATGTAACAGCATCTTAGGTCCAGTCCTTTGAGACAGTATAGCACCAACAGCTGAATCAGAAGCATCAACTTCCACAATAAATGGTAATTCCGGCTGAGGATGTACCAGGACAGGGGCAGATGTAAACAGAGTCTTTAATAGGGAAAATGCGGTATCCGCCTTATCGGACCACTGAAATGGAGTCCCTTTACGTGTAAGTTCAGTGATCGGTGTAATAACGGCAGAGAAATTCTTAATGAAACGCCTGTAAAAATTGGCAAACCCCATAAATCTCTGAACATCTTTTTCATTCTTTGGGATGGGCCAGTCCAGCACAGCTTTAATTTTACTTGCGTCCATACTTAAACCTTTGGGAGTTATTACATACCCCAGGAATTGAATTTCTGTTTGTTCAAACTCACATTTTTCTAGTTTAATGTATAGGTGGTGGGTACGAAGGCGCTCCAGAACTATACAGACCTGTTTTCTGTGGTTTTCAAGATTATCAGAGAATATTAGGATATCATCCAAATATGCCACAACAAACTGATCCAGGAGATCTTGTAGTACATCATTGATAAGATGCTGGAAAGTTGCAGAGGCATTACACAGCCCAAATGGCATTACTAAATATTCGTAATGCCCGTACCTGGTTCTGAAAGCTGTTTTCCATTCATCATTTGGTCTTATGCAAATCAGATTAAATGCCCTCCGAAGATCAAGCTTCGTAAATATTTTAGCTGAGCGAAGTCTCTCCAAAAGTTCAGGAATCAGAGGCAAGGGGTAGCGGTTTTTAACAGTGATGTTATTAATGTCCCTGTAATCAACGCATGGCCGTAGGCTGCCATCTTTCTTTTCTACAAAGAAAATAGGAGCTCCTGCTGGAGAAGTAGATGGTCGAATAAAGCCTTTGGAAAGATTTTCTTGTAGGTATTCACGAAGAGCTTTCAATTCAGGCTCAGAAAGGGAATATATACGGCCAAATGGGATAGCAGCCCCAGGCAACAGCTCTATTGGGCAATCATAAGGCCTGTGGGGTGGAAGCTGATCAGCATTCTTCTTATCACAGACATCTGCAAAATCCCGATATTGTAGAGAAAGCTTAGTCAAGTTTGTAGCAACCATTTCATTAATTGTTGTGGCAACAGGTGTTACTTTAGAGGGTTGACAATTCATTAAGCAGTGTTCTGAAGGAAAGGACAAAGTTATGATCTTCTAATCAATCCGTGGGTTATGCAGAGCAAGCCAAGGTACCCCCAAAATCACTGGAAACTGTGTTGAGGAAATTAGGTGGAAAGAGATAGCCTCATGGTGATTCACTTCCAGAGTCAATTTTAAGGGCACAGTCTCATGTGTAACCGGGCCTGACGTAAGTGGAGAACCGTCTACTGTCTCCATTAACATAGGTGAAGAGTTAGGGATAGACTGAATTCTATTTCCTGCTGCAAATTTAATGTCCATAAAGTTTCCGCCTGCTCCAGAATCTATCATAGCTGTAGTTGAAATTTTACGATCACCACATTGCAACGTGATAGGCACCACAAAATGAGGATGTTGAGTCAACATACCCTCTTCACCATGAGCCAGAGAAAACAAGGGTTGTGTGACAGAATCCAGTTGATCTGAAATCTGGGATTGGTGTTGAATCTGTGCACCCTCAGCCGCCATAGCTATTGTTCTTTTGGATTTGCTAGGGCAATTGATGGCATAGTGCCCTGCACTACCACAATACAGGCATAAATTGTGAGTGCGTCGCCACTGTTTTTCTTCGTTGGATAATGGTCCTCTTATTAGATTTACCTGCATAGCCTCTGGCTTAGAGTCTGTAGGTGTTTGTGTGATCGGAGTAGAAGTTCTTGAATAGTAAATTGGAGTAGTACTTGGTCTAAAAGAGCCCTGTCTTTCCAATCTTCTTTCAGAAAGTCTCCGATCAATACGGATAGCCAAACGCACAAATGCATCAAAGTCAGCAGGAAGATCAACACGAGCTAGCTCATTTTTTATAGCTTCTGAGAGACCTTTTCTGAAGTGGAACCTCTGGGCTGATTGGTTCCAGGTAGTATCAGCAACCCACTGTCTGAATTCAGCAGCATATTCAGCCACCGAGCGCCTCCCTTGATGCAAATGAAGGAGAGTGGCTTCTGCTGTAGCACATCGATTTGGGTCATCAAAAACTAGGCACATGGCCTCAAGAAAGTCATTTAGATTACCCAAGACTGGACTGTCCTGTTCCAGAAGAGGGGAGCCCCAAGCCAGGGCTTCATCTTTGAATAGGGAAAAAATAAATCCCACCTTCTCTCTTTCAGATGGAATTTGGTGAGGTAACATCATGAAGTGCAAACAGCATTGATTTAGGATACCCCTAAATTTTTTGCGATCTCCTCCAAACTTTTCTGGTAGGGGCAAGCAGGCATCTTGTGCAGGTGTAACAGTAACAGCCGCAACATCACGTGCCCTGTAGCTGGTATACTCACTGTGCATTGACTGAACTTTATTTTGCAGTTCAGCTACCTGGTCCTGCAGCACTTGAATGGTCTGTGCCTGGGTCTGCACAGTTCTTGCAGTAAAAGCAACCTGTTGGGCCTGCAGTTCAGTTACCTGGTCCTGCAACACTTGAATGGTCTGTGCTTGGGTCTGCACAGTTCTTGCAGTAAAAGTAACCTGCTTGGCCAATGCAGAATCTGACCCGGCGGTCTCCATGAAATGGCCAGATTATTCTGTAATGATATAGGAATCACAAGGTTGTGGAGACCAGCAGCCTAGGTCAGTAATGATCCAATTCAGCAACTTGTAGGTGAAACAGGAACAAGGTTTATTGAAGTGATCAGGAACCACACAATAATCTGGCAAGGATACAGAGACAGGAAGTGCCTTATATAGTCCAAGAACCAGACAGCTGACCAGACATAGCTAAAGAGAGTTGTCACTGATTGCGTTGCTTTTAGAGTCAAGGTATCAGATCTAAGGCAAATCTGCAAGAGGCAGGCTGGTGTACCGGTAGGGAAGAGGTCCAGCAACATGCAAACCAGGGTTCGAATCCCAGCAGAGTCAATTCCTCACAATGGGTGTGGTATGGTGGATCCCGGGAGAGCAAGAGGCTTGTGGGAAAAAGGCGATACCTACAGGGGGTAATGTCATACTCTAGAATGAGCATGATGCATAGCACCTATCAGGGTCCCATCAGGTCATAATATACCACTGCAACCGGAATCCGATTAAAAAAAGGATCATCAGAAATCACTCCATTTAATTGAAGAAAATATTCATGTGCATAGCAATTACAACTTGTCTAGCCCTGCTCAAATAAACAGATGATTCCATCTCTGGACTGTGTAATCCAATCCAGTTTCACACTTACAATGTGGTGACAAAACAAAATCTGAAAAAAAGTGGTCAACTAAAAAAAGGCGGAGAAGGATAAAAAAAAATAATCAACATGCATGTACAGTACAGTGCTAAATACTGTAACTGTCACAATATACCAACTCACCTTATTCCCAACTGCAAATATTACTAACTATTAGCTAGGTCTATGGATAATCAGTAATATGGGTAAATAGCCATTAATACGGACAGGACACAAAAGTCAGCAGCCAGATTCAATGTTACTTTCTTCAGACCCAAGGATCTGTTCTCAGACCGATATTGAGGTCAGGATTACATGCTTCACTAGTGCATATATCAATGCTGGCTGTCATTAACATGCCATTGTGAGACTTTGCAATTCCACCACCATAGCGGTATTAGTCTACATTTAAGCTAACAACAATAATGTCATAGATATCTGGCTATATGATTGCTTTCACATGTTAAGGGGGTCTGTCATTGAAGGAATGTCTACCTGAGAGGCACTGGGTAAACCTTACACCTCATACATTTTTTTCACAAGGCTTGCAGATGCAAAAGATGTCTTCATGGACCTGAATTGTATCTAAAACAAAACAAAATAATAAAAAAAATAACACCTACAAAATAAAGACTTAAAAATGATAGGTACTGCAGCATCTCTTCTCAACTGCATTCCTCAGTGACCATCAATTGGTGACATGGTCAACAGAACCCTACATGTCCACAGAGAAGATGATCATGGACCATGTGATGCGAGGTAGGCATATGTATACACAATATCACCATCACATAGGCAATGATGTGTCATCACTCCAGTGGAAGGAGGAGGGGGATAATGGGGTCGACCCCACCAGCCATATTACATACTCCTCCTCCGAACCAGGACCTTCAGCTTCGCTTCTCTCCTCCTCCCCCTGTGCCGGTTCCTGCTGGACAGGGCCTTTCTCCTCCACTTCCTGCTCTGATGGAGCTGACGCTCCCGCCTTTGGTTCGCCACTGAACCCAGACCTCCTTGGCACTGAAAGAGAGAAAAGAGTATATGTCTTTAGTATGATGAATAATATATTGTTTTGTGTGCATTCCTAACTATCTGCCATCTAGGCTTGGAACTGGATGATTCTACTAATTGCAACTCAGATTAGCTATCACTTGCTAGATATGATCTTCTCTTTGGATATTGGTCTTGATCGTTCTTGGCTTCTAACGCTATCTTGATTCCGGCTTCAGTCTGTAACTGCATAGGCTGCAGTGGGCACACTATTACATGGACTCTCTACTGGTTGATTACTGTTGTTAAGCCCAGGATTTACTGATTTGTCAGCTTCATGTATTTAATGATGCATCCATCTATCCCTTGTTAATTCCATAGAGCTGACATGTCATGTGTAGTGTATGTAATGTACATGTATGTGGCATTTTGGTGTATGTGATATTCACCTGACATGGAGGCTGGGTCCTGCTGGGCCACCAGGCCTGAAGATCCAGCAGTGGGCACCTATCTCAGACCCTCTCCGACTCATTATAGGTTACAGTCATGTTGTTGTCCTCCCTGGCCATCATTCTCCTCACCTTGGCCCCCAAATGGTGCTTGACGGACCTCACATCTCTTGGCGCTGTGCCTACTGCTGCAACCTCTACTGCCACATCCTTCTATGCCTAAGCCCTAGGCCCTGGCCCATCTTCCCTCCCACGGAGTGGCCACGGATAGCACCAAGTAGGACCACATTCTCCTAGTTCGTGTAATTGTGGGCACTGTGATTGCCCTTAGCCTCTTGCCCTCCCGTCTGTGAAGAGGGATCCTTACCTCCCTGACCTGTCCCTAAGGTCTGTCCCTCCCCTAAACTACCACCGCCCTGGGATCAGGCCCCTCTGTCCCTCTCCTAGGTGTTCCTGGTGCTCACCCACCATCCACCTCATCCTCTACACTCCCCTCCTCCTCCTGCTCCTCCTCCTCTCCACCACTCCTCTCACCCTCCTCCTCCTCTCCACCACTCCTTTCCTCCTCCTCCTCTCCACCTCTCCTCTCCAACACTCCTCTACTCCTCTCCAACACTACTCCGCAGGGCCACCTCTCTCTACTCTCTCCTCTCCTTGCCTCTCCTTTAACCCTCCCCCCCCACCTCTCCACCCCTTTCCCCTCCTCTCCACAATAGATAAAAATAAGTGTTACTGGAAATATATGATGGGAAAAAAATGTGTGTATTATGTGTAATTAATAACTGTTGAGGGATGGGGGCACATGGAGTGACCTAGCTCTATATGTCTCTATGTGTTTTCTTTAAATGATGTGTATTGCAATTATGTGGAATCTGTAAATATGTGTAATCAAGTATTAAGTGTAGAATCGTAAATAGTATAAGATAAATGAACAAAACCGCAAATTACTGCTCCGAAAATACTCTCTTCCTCTCAAAAACCTCCAACTCCTGGACCTGCGTGCTACATCGTCAGAAAATACAACACAGTCAATGCATGGGCGGGTGGAACGCACATTTATAATCTCCCTCTGTCAGTCATCTGCGCCTAGACCGGTTTCTATTGGCTAAGAAGCTTGTGTCGCACTACGTTATACCATGATTGGATCGTAATGGCTGATCGTGTCATGGCCAGCCCCTTAACAGCTTGCGTGCATGGAAAGGGTTTATGTTCTTGCATCTACGGACCCTAGGTCGTGGCATGGTTGAATGTAATAACTTTGTAACTCTGCAGAATTTCAAGCCTACGGACTTTGCGGGTGTGCCGTTGCTGCTATGGGCTTGAAATGTAATATAGCCCATGGTCAAGTTATTGGTCCACATTCACATATAGAGCGGTGACACATTTAGTATGTGTATCAGTAAGTCTATTACAATTATACAATAATCTATATTTCCATAAAAAATATTTGGTATAAGTTTGCACCTCTGTTTTCCATTGACACCAAATAATGTACACAAACCGTCACTTTCATACAAAATTACATTATATCCCTTCTTTTCTTCTTGAAAAAAGAGAAAAATGCAAATTGTAGTAATATACTATAAAAATGTAGATTTTGAGTTTTTTATGGTGTCTGCTAATTATATCCAGGTCCCTACAGTTGTACAAGATCAGTAGCTAATCAAATTCTAAATTAGCCACTAATTAGCACAATGTGGGATTCACTAAGTGGATCTGCAAATAGGATAATGCTTCCAACTCTGAGTTGGATGGTTATTTCCACGTCGTACTGTCAATCTGCACCTGTGCACGTACTGATTTTATGTTTTGTTTCTTACTTGAGTCTAGCTCTGCCCCAAGGTGCAGTAGCTGGCCACACCACCTGTTGTGCTTTTTGTTTTTAGAAGAACAGAACAAAACCAAATCCAAATGATATAATAATGACTTTATTTAAGAAATGCATTAAATGGAGCATGTAGCTGTATTGTTCCCATAAAGATCAAGTTGCTTCATAGTTTGTGATAGCTTCGGAGACTGCAGAGGTCCCATACCTCATGAAGAGCCATCTGCAGGCTTGAAAGCTTGTGTGATATGTTAGTGCATTGAATGGTATCCACATATTAAGATGTGAGAAATGTTGCAGACACTTAAAACTTTGCATAATGTTATGCAACAGAAAACAAAAAGGAAATGTGCACACTTGTATAGTTAGGTTTTAATTAATGTTTTATTATTGTTTGTTTATATATTTGAAAGCCTTTGGGCTTTCAGAATTACAACAAATTCTTATAAAAGCAAAACTCTCAACTTCTTGATATATATATATCTTAATATGTGGATACCATTCTTTATTTATATATATATATATATATATCACATATATAGTTGTGAGCGTACGAGTTGTTGCTAACGTTGCGGGCTCGCGCAGCGAGACGTGGGCCTCGCAAAGCTAGGGCCGTGGCTCGCATAGCGAGCCCGCGGCCCCCGGAAAGCGAGGGCACTGTGACAGGTTCTCAGTTGCTGGCATGGAGCGCCGAAGGCGCTCCTTGCCAGCAACTGAGGACCCTCGAGAAGCGAGGGCCTCAGTTGCTGGCTTGGAGCGCCACAGGCGCTCCATGCCAGCACCTGAGGACCTCGCAAAGCGAGGTCTTCAGTTGCAGCAACTGCGACCCTTGCAAAATTCACAACACAAATTCCCAACCCAAACAACTGCGAATCTTGCAAAGTTCACGTCGCAACACATTACGACACTCGCAAACAACATACGACACACGTTCACACACATTACGACACTCGCAAACAACATACGACACACGTTCACACACATTACGGCCTCGCAACACTCGGACGCAACTCGCGAACATTACAAAATTACAAACACAATACATACACACAGGACATACATAAAAACCTTACCTACACAAACAGGAAGCACCCAGGACCTCAAAAATGCAACTTACAACTTAATTGCACTCAAAATAAAAGAGTTTAGACACTAAATAATTTGTTAAGCGACACAAAAAATGGCCGACGAATAAAACGAAAACGAGGCTACACACGCAAACACCATACGAGACACGTTCCCACACATTACGACCTCGCAAACATCGGACGCAACACGCCGACATACAAACATTTAAAACTTAAGAAAGACACACAACAAACACATAAAAAGCTTACCTACAGCAAGAGGAACCAGCCAGCACCTCAAAAAAACAAGTTACACCTACATTTAAATCAAAATAAAACACTTTAGACACTAATACCATCGCTAAGCGAGAGAAAAAATGGCCGACGAACAAAACGAAAACGAGGCTTCAGACGTAACTACACTACACTTACTCGCAATAATGAAACACATACTATGCGAAACGTATCACAATCATATTAAACACCATTTTGAACAGTAATACGCAGAAAATGGCGGATGGAACGCAAATTGTAAGCTGGAACGCAAATAGCGCATGCGTATTGCGTTCTAACGGTCTCACTTTCCAGAACTTTCTACAAGTTTATAAATACTGCCTATTTCAAACAAAAAAATAAATTTCTCCTCAGGTGATCAACGGAGTGACTTCAGAGATAACTGCTGCTTTTACTTGAGAAGACAATTCTTTACTAATTTACTACTTTGCATTGTGCAAATTACAACTGAGAGGTGAGCTATAATATATTACATTTTACACAATAAACTAGGATTTATGTAGTGACATATATGGTACATTTATGTGTATAGGCTCACAAAAAAAATACGGTTCATTTAACAAAACAACAAAAAAACATAATTCTATATTAAACAGAGGTTTATGTATAGTGACATGTGACACACACATATATGTCTATAATGTATAGTGACATGTGACACGCACATATATGTATAGAATGTATAGTGACATGTGACACGCACATTTATGTGTATTGCCCCTGCATAGTGACATGTGACACGGACATATATGTGTATCATGTATAGTGACATGTGACACGCACATTTCTGTGTATTGCCCCTTTAATAGTGACATGTGACACGGACATATATGTGTATAATGTATAGTGACATGTGACACGCACATTTCTGTGTATTGCCCCTTCATAGTGACATGTGACACGGACATATATGTGTATAATGTATAGTGACATGTGACACGCACATTTCTCTGTATTGCCCCTTTAATAGTGACATGTGACACGGACATATATGTGTATAATGTATAGTGACATGTGACACGCACATTTCTGTGTATTGCCCCTTCATAGTGACATGTGACACGGACATATATGTGTATAATGTATAGTGACATGTGACACGCACATTTATGTGTATTGCCACTGCAACAAAATTAGCTTAAAACAAAATCAGTAAACAACTACATTTAAATGACATTATATGTCATGTATATGTCACACGCACATATATGTGTATCATCTATAGTTACATCTCACACACAGACATTTATGTGTGTTGGAAAAAAATATATAAGGTTAATTTAACCATTTAAATATGAGTCATGTATACGGATATGTCACACGTACACAAAATAATTACATTAAACTATGGAATGTGCTTCATGTATGTGACATATGTGTGTAGCCCCCAACAAAAAATAAGGTCAATTGAAAATAATTACAGAACTATATTTAAATGACATTAATTTACTGCAATTCAATAGATCATATAAAGCTGAATCTTGCTATTTCTTTTAATATTCAAACAGACTCTGCATCAACAGCGTCTCTCAACAATTTGCACCGTGCACTGTGAAGCACAATCCCTTTTAAAGAACACCAACAAAGAAGAAGAGGTAAGATACAACAAGACATAACATGCTCAAAAGGCCATGCTTTGCTAGATGAAAAATTATAAATATACAAATAACTATTTCACTTTCTTTTTCAAACAGACACTACAAGAAGACCGGCGGATTAAGATTGGCAGGAGGGGACCGTCTGTCATTCCAAACTTCAATCAAGGTAAAGTATTAGGTATAAACAAGAAAGAACCATGAGCCTTATTCAATTGCGACTTCCTCAATTCAATAGGGCTCTATATAAGCACATAACATATTTTTTATACAGAACTTTTTAGTTACTGAACTTCTAACCACAATCAAGGTTTTCAAAAACTAAAAACTTTGCTCAATAAATATGTTATGTGATTATATAGAGCCCTCTTCAATTGGCAAAATTGCAATTCAATGAGGACCTATATATCTTTAATGGCCAAGGGCCTCACTCAAATGTGATTTGCCCATTTCAATAGGGCTCTATATAAGCACAGAGCATATTTTTTAAAGGAACTTTTTATTTAGTGAACACGTTGCTTTTGGATACAAGTTCACTAAATACAAAATTCGGTAAAAAAATATGCTGTGTGCTGATATTGAGCTCTATTGCATTGGCCAAAACACAATTGAATGAGGAGCTGACAATATAACAAATGCAGTAACCAAAGGCCCTCATTCAATTGCTATTTTGGACAATTAAATATGGCTATAAATAAGCACTTTTAGGCCCTTATTCAATTTAAAAAAATATATGTGATGTGCTTATTTACAACCCTATTCAATTTTCAACATTGCAATTCAATGACGGCCTTAGAGTACTATTACATTGTAAAAAATGCAATTGAATGAGGAGCAAACTATGCAACATATGGTACACACAAAGGCCCTCATTCAATTGCAATTTGCCTAATTCAATAGGGCTCTAAATAACAACATAACATTTTTTTTAAAAGAAGTTTTTAGTTACTAAAAATCTATCCAAAATAAAGTTTTTCACTGACTAAAAACTTCTTTAAAAAAATATGCTATGTGCTTATTTAGGGCACGATTCAATTAGCCAAATCGCAATTGAATGAGACACAAACTGCTACACACAAAACAGAATTTCTTATTCAATGTTTAACAACCTATAAGCCTTACAAAGAAGCAAAAATAAGAATAACAAAAGTGTTGCGCACCTAATAGCATTGTACAAAAAATCACACAAACACATAGGAAACTACATTAACATTCTTCTTTATTGTTTAACAACCTATAACCACTACAATCAAGAATAAAAAAAATTTGCACAAGTGGTGCGCACAAAACAGGATTGTCAAAAACTAACACAAACACATAGCAAACTACATTAATTATATTATTTCATGTTTCACTAACTATAACCATCCCAATAAAGGTTAAATAAGTATACCACAAGTGGTGCGCACAAAACAGGATTGTACAAAAAATAACATAAACACATAGCAAAATAAATTCATATTCTTATTTAATATATCACAACCCACAAGCCTTACTAAGAACCTTAAATAAGAATAACAAAAGTCGTGGGATTGTACAGAAAGTAAAAAAAAAAATATCGAAAAAAATAACCATAACTGATACAATAAAGCCAAATTCATACATTTTTTACTTATTTAAAAGACATTTCACTCAAACAACATTTTCTATTTTATATTACAACAGATACTGCGTGAAGACAATCGGACGAGGACTTTCTCCACAGGACCGGACCATCGGACGAGGACTTTCAACACAGGACCAGACCAGCAGACGAGGAATTTCAACACAGGACCAGACCAGGAGACGAGGAATTTCAACACAGGACCAGACCATCGGACGAGGACTTTCACCAAAGGACCACAACATCGGACGAGGGCTATCGCCACAGGACCACAACATCGGACGAGGGCTATCGCCACAGGACCACAACATCGGACGAGGGCTATCGCCACAGGACCACACCATCGGACGAGGACTTCCAACAGAGGACCACACCATTGGACAACGATTTTGAACCCAGGACCAACAAACATTCGGATTTAAATCACACTTCAACCAAGGTACAGTATAATAAGTACTAAAGTATAAAACTAAAGAAACTGCTTTCAGTTGCATCCGTGTCAACAGAAAAAAAAAAAAAAATTTACTATCTCCCTTATTCTATTTAAATTGCTACTATGCAATACATAGCTCAATAACCACATCACTTTTTTTTTTAGCAAAGAAGTTTTGCAGTGGTAAATATCTATCCACAAACAACGTTTTTAATAAATAAAACCATTATATAAAAAAAATATGTTACATGCTTATTTACAGCAGTATTCCATTGGCCAAATTCTTAGCCAGTGAGGACAGGAATTATAAATTTAACTAAATATAAATGATACATTAATGATTTGCCTTTTATTTCACCAATTGTGCACAAGAATCTTTAACAGGAATTACAAATTAAAATATACACAATTACATTTATTTTTTTTCCTTTACAGATTAATATGGCTGATAACGAGACCAAAGAAGATAAGAAAAGACGTCAAACTAGAGAAAGACAAGAGACATGGGCCGCCCAGCAGACACCGGAGGAGAAAGAAATTTGACGAGAAAAAGAACGCAAAAGACTTGCAAATAAAAGAATATCAGCTGCAAAAATGAAAGATACAACCAAAAAAAATAAAAAGATATTAAAGCATTTACAAACTGTTCCTCAAACATCAGATGACATTTTACAAGATACCAGTCAAGACAGACCAAAAAAAGCAACTACAAAAACAAAGCATTTACAAACTCTTACTAAAAACTTACAGGACATTTCAACCAAACAAGGACAACATATACCAAGAAAATCCACGAAAAAAACTAAACATTTAGAACCTGTTGTTGAAACATTTCATGACCATCCCATATGCTTTGCAAATTGTCCTTTACTCAAGTCTTTAGCAGTAGAGGTTCATAGTTGTGGGGACATGAGTACTCAATGTCAATTTTGTGAGGCTTATTATTTTAAACAGGAGAGACCCAGAGATGGACAATTTATTAGTTGTTGTCAAAAAGGCAAGTTCAAACTTCCAGAAAGGAAACAATTTCCAAGCTATTTACAAAATATTATGACTGAACCTACTTTTCCAAATTACAAAAATTTTAAGACAAACATAAGATCCTACAATAGTGCCATATCATTTGCATCTATGGGGGCAACATTGGCTGCTAATGTACCAGGACATGGTCCTTACTGTATTAAAGTCCAAGGACAAATTTATCATCGGACTTCACATTTACATCCAGAGGTAGGAGAGCAAAGAAAATTCGCTCAACTATATGTCCTAGATACAATGGAAGCTGTTGACCAACGTATGCAGAAGGAAGAAAATAAAAAATGCTTACCCAGTGTTTTTATAGAGCTAAATAACATTATGGACAACAATCCCTACAGTAAAGCTTACAAAAAATTGGCAGAAGTAGAAAATGAACAACTACTTCATGCACAAAGACATCAATTACCCATGCCAAAGGTTAATATGGTGCTTAAAAGAGACAGACATACTGATAAACGTTGTTATAACTTGCCAACATCAAATGAGGTTGCAATGGTCTTTCAGAATGATGAAGACATATCCCATCTTTTTCCCACATGGAGAAGCAGGTTGGCAACCAAAATTAACCCTTCCCAGTTACCCAAATGCTAAAGCCAGAATCCGAAATAATGTTTCTATGCTTGAATTTAAAGTTGCTCAAATTGCCATTAGAGATGAATTTAATCCAATTTTATGTGGTGGAAAACTAACACAACAATGGATTATTGATTCATATTTGCAAGTTGAGGCAAATAATTTAAACTTTATAAAATATCAACAAGATAAACTACGTGTAGAACAATATTGTGGACTCATGGACTATGTTGCTGACGTGGCTACAAGCAGAGACATGACAGCTGGCAAAGCCATCATTTTACCATCTTCTTTTCAAGGATCTCCTCGAAATATGAGAGAAAGATACAATAATGCTATGGCTATTGTGACAAAATTTGGAAAACCAGATTTATTTGTGACATTTACATGTAATCCACAATGGCCAGAAATTAATCAAAATCTACTTATTGGACAAAGTGCTTCAGATCGACCAGATTTAGTAGCCAGAGTTTTTAAGATCAAATTAAATGAATTAATACGTGACTTTACTATAAATCAGTTATTTGGCAAATGTCTTGCTTATGTACATACCTTTGAATTTAAAAAAAGAGGCCTTCCATATGCACATCTTCTCATTATACTTCAAGAGAAAGATAAATTAGATACTTCGGACAAAGTGGATGCAGTCATAGTTGCTGAACTACCAGATCCAGAACTATATGGTAGACTATATGAGATTGTTACTCATCGCATGATTCATGGACCCTGTGGAGACCTTAATCCACAATCACCATGTATGGAAAATAATCGACGTTCAAAAGATTTTCCAAAAGATTATAGAGACAAAACATATGCAAATTGTGATGGATATCCACTTTATAAAAGAAGAGAAGGAGATAGTGCCATTATTCGTGGAAAAAAAGTGGACAATAGATACGTTGTACCCTACAATCCACATTTACTCATGAAGTACAACACCCACATCAACGTAGAAGCCTGCACTTCCATCAAATCCATTAAATATGTCTACAAATATATTTACAAAGGTTACGATGCAGCTACTGTAGTCGTCAAAAGTGCAGACAACCCTGAAAGTAGTGAGTTAGTACATGATGAACTTGCATCTCATGTAGATGCTCGCTATGTCAGTGTGCCAGAAGCTATGTGGCGGCTTTTAAAATTTGAAATGCATGATAGATCACATGCAGTATATAGGTTAGCAGTACATTTGCCACAACGACATTTAGTCTATTTCCATGCTGGAAATGAAATGAATGCATTGGCCCAAAGTGAAGATCGTCACACTACACTAACTGCATGGTTTGCATTAAATTCCACTGATGCTCAAGCAACACAATACTTATATATTGAAATTCCATATCACTATGTTTTTGTGAATGGATTATGGAGAGCAAGAAAAACCAGAGGCAATAAAATAATTCCACGAATTTACACAGTCAGTCCAAGAGATGTTGAACGTTTTTGCTTACGGATATTACTTTTAAATGTACCAGGAGCACAAAGTTTTGAACAATTAAGAACTGTTAATGACATTGTATATGAATCCTTCCATTTAGCTGCAAGACATAGAAACTTACTGGCTGATGATACAGAGTGGGAAAGATGTTTAGAAGAAGCAGCACAATGTCAAATGCCACGACAGATGAGAGAACAGTTTGCTTTTATTTGTATCTTCTCAAATGCTCCAAATGCATTAGCTTTGTGGGAGACTTTTAAAAGTAATATGGCTGAAGACTTTATGCGACGATACAGTGAACCCATTGCACACTTAAAAGCGTTAATGGAAATTCAAGAAGTCTTTTTAACTCATGGATTAAGTTGTGCAAGTTTTAATTTGCCTGATCCAGGTATTATAGATGACATTAACTTTGAAGTCTATGACATTCAACTACAAGCAGAAAGAACAGAAAAAAGACTTGCAACTTTAAATACACTACAATTGCAAGCATTTCATGCCATTAAAAATGCTATAGATGATGACATGGTGACAGAGCGTTATTTCTATCTTGATGGACCTGGCGGATCAGGAAAAACATATTTGTACAATTTATTAATGAGTTCAGTACGAGCACAAGGAAAAATAGCAATGGCGTTTGCCACTACTGGAATTGCTGCACTTTTATTAGAAGGTGGAAGAACTGTTCATAGTGGATTTAAACTGCCAGTGCCTATTTTAGAAAATTCTGTGTCAGATATTTGCATGACATCCTTACAAGCAAAGAAATTGAAGAAATGTAAATTAATTATAATAGATGAGGCCACAATGATGTCATGCTATGCCCTCCAATGTATTGACCGTTTGCTTCGTGAAGTCATGGATAATATTTTTCCATTTGGTGGAAAGGTAATGTTGTTGGGTGGCGATTTTAGACAAACATTACCTGTCGTTGTACATGGAAATCGAACAGACATTATTGAAACATGTATAAAGTCAAGCACAGTATGGAAACATTTTACCCATCTTCAACTGCAACAAAATATGAGATCAGAAGGCCAAACTGATTTAAATGATTTGCTTATTAAAATTGGAGAAGGCAAACCAGAAAAAATACTACATTTACCTGACGACACTGTAGAGATCCCACCTCATATGATTTGTCAACAAGATATTATATCGGCTATATTTGAAGGTGTGGTGTATCACCAAATTAATATATATAAATATTACACAAGGTTTGTCTACATTAAAAGGTATTTATTAAAAGGCAATAACACAATACTATAAATGCATCACAAACACACAGCCCAGACCCACGGAGCAACACCCTTTTTAAATCTATCTACCTATATAATAATCCCCTTTCCCAAACGCTTTATCTTACCCACGGTTAGACCATTGCCATCATCACCACCATCAACCATCACCAACACCATCCAGCAAGAAAAACAGGAAACAGCACCAGTTTCCTGCCTGGATATATCCTTAGTTGAGATGATGTAATTTACATCACATCCTGTCCATGACTTCCTTTAGCAATTGTGGGAGGGAAGTAAAGATTCTCAGCCCTCCTACAAAGGCCTGTTTAAATTACCATTCAATGAAGACAAGTTACCACATTCCCTCACTTTTTCTTCTATGTTGCTCAGTTTTCTAGTTATCCCTCTAGTACAGGAGAACCTAGTGGGAGCAAAAACCTGATATACAGGAGAAATTCAACCCACCGTCCCTCCGGAATAGTTCCCTCAGCGACATAAGTTCTCCTGTACTTTCCTATGGCTGTCAATCCACATATTACACAAAAACAGAATTTATAGAATTTAGGTGAGAGTGTGTGATAAATGTTTATGTATGTGCAATGTAAAACTTTATTGAAGAATGTATGAGAGAGAAAGAAGAGGAAAAAGACACATTATTATATATCCTCCTTGCAAGTTTCTTCCTCATTTGTTTCATTGCCACACAAAAGTATATTATTATAATTGTTGTTAATACTTGAATGAACATGAGTACCAGCGACAGTGTTCGTAGGACTGGATGTGTCTCTGACTCATGAAGTTCCAAGGTAAAAAGCTTCATTGTCAAATTTGTCCAATCTGCATTTGCAGTAAAATTGATCATTTCAGTGGTAAGGTTTCTTGATGGAAATACCATGATACAAGACCCTTCTTCCACCAAACATATTTCATCAACTGTCCTATATTCAGAGTGGCCGATAAAGCATGCAATGTCCCCTATGCGGATCACTTCTTGCACCAGGTTTTCTTTTATCAACTGCACCCAGCCATCCTCCTCAGCTCCTTTCTCCCAAACACAACTGCACAGCCATCGGTGTTGAGATTTCCTGCAACAGCTTTCATCCATCTCCAATCCTGTAATAGTGGCCAGTCTTTTTGATGGGAAGTGTTGCTTGTAGATTCCATCACTTAACGTGCCAATGCTATGTATAAAGTTCAGTTGCTCTGCCTGCCCCTCCCAACGGGGAATTGCCAGGATTAGTCCTATTGTCCCAGATTGTAGTCCATGTGGCATCCATTGATCTGGGCCTTCAATATAGCTGTATTTAAGATTGTCCTCAGTGATGTCCACTCCTTTTCTTTTCAATGACGTGATAATCCTTGTTGCATTGATTTGTCTTGCCCACTTGTTTTCCTGGATGTCTTTAATAGTTTCCTTTAAATCTGCCAACAGCTTTCCTCCAATCATAGAACAGAAAATGGCAGTTCCCACTATTTCATTCTTAATACTGTTAGCAATGGAAGCAATATTTTCCTCAACTAGATGCAGGTTGTTGGCAATGGTGTGTATGTCATCAACATTGTCTGTCAGTCTACTCACTATAAGGGAGTCAGCTACTCCCCCTGTTTTCATAGCATGTCCCATGCCATCAGTAAGGGAGTTTATCCTGCTGTTCAGTCCAATGATGTCTGCTGAATTT
This sequence comes from Discoglossus pictus, assembly GCA_027410445.1. Taxonomy (NCBI): domain Eukaryota; kingdom Metazoa; phylum Chordata; class Amphibia; order Anura; family Alytidae; genus Discoglossus; species Discoglossus pictus. The sequence continues at coordinate 552,609,562 of CM050163.1, forward strand.
TATACTCCCAATCCAGTTCCGACTCCTCCTAAAAGGGCTGCAAGTGTGGCCCGTTTTTCTCGACTCCCTGCTCCGGTCCACTCAATGATGGTCTCTTGTATACTTTGCTTAAACCACTGCCGCTGTAATTCCGGGCACTTTGGTGGAATAGAAAAATCATTAAAATTTAGAATTATTGGGTAGTAAGTCCACCCAACCCCTTGCACAACTGTTTCATGTGTTGGTACCACCACCAATCCGCCTATTGGCCATGGTACCTTCTTCTGATCTTTACAACGTTGCAGCTCCTTTACAGAGACAAATACTTCATCTATTGTTAGAACACACCCCTTTCCAGTATCAAAATTGCAGAATTCCTCTAGATCAGGCTGGGCAGCTATAACTGCAGCGTCCCATTCTCCACCTTCTTCTAATGTTAAGTTACTCACTACTACTGTAATATTTGTAACCCTCCCTTGTACCTTTGTTGTTATTTTAGTCCTTCCTTTAAAGTTTCCTGTATTCATTATCTGTCCATATCTTATAACCCATTCCCAGTTATGTCCCTCTATACTTTTTATTGGAGCTCTAAGAGCTAATCCCCTGGTACTATTATGTGGCAAAATAATGTTTACTTGAAACCCTCCGCCCTCTTTTACTTCCAATTCCCTGGGCCAAATAAATCTATCTGCTTGAACATAATGTAACTCCAATCTTTTCAAACTCTTTCTCTTATTTGCGGTATCTTCTGGCCTTATTGCCTGTCTCCCCATTCCTACTGTGATACAGCTTATACTTATCCATCCTGTAACAAGGATCCACCACAATCTTCTGTTGACACGCATCTTCATTCTTATACGGCCTTGCTCTGTGGGAACACTAGATTCCATCATTAGAAACATATACATAACAAAAACAACAGGGGACATTCTTTTTGCAAGTTTGTTCACGGCCCTGTAATCAATGGTAAGTCTCCATGATGAGGCTGCTTTTTCATCTCCATTCCCTTTTAACACAGCTTTTCTCACAGGCCAACATGGTGAGTTACATGCATACCCATTTCCAGATTTAATTATTCCACGTCTCTCCAGCATTTCTATCATCTCGGTAATTGCCCAAACAGGTATGTCTTGGATTAGCTTCTGCAGCCATTCTGGTTGTCCGTCTAGTTTCAGTTTGTCTTTTTTCAGACTTTTTATCGGAGAGACAATATATGCCATTGGGAGCACAACCCCTTTCGTCAACTCTGTACTTACCTGATTCACCTTTTCTGTCTTCCACAAACAAAAATTGGCAAGATCTACAATGAAATTTCCTTTTTTTAAAGCTTCTATTCCCAATATTTCCTCTGGCCAACCCACTATTGCTTCTACTTGTATTGTTTTTTCTCCAACTGCTACATCAATTGGACCTGCTCTAACCTCCTGTGGATTCCCAGTAACTCCCATACTACTTACTGAAGAATTCCCATTTTTGACCCTGTTGGTCATTGTAACTGCTGCTCCTGTATCTACCAACATATTTTTCCCTACCCCTGCGATGACTGTATAAATGGTAGGCCGACCTGCCTCATCCATGGTTAAATTAGCTGAGTGAATGAGATGCTGAGGCGCAGGGGTTGGGATTTGTCATTGTGACTCACTTCTACTCTGTCCCTCTTTTATCATCTTTGCCTCATTTTCCTTCAATTTCCTCTCTGACTCAGCTACCTTGTTTTTAAGTATGTGATTTTCCTCTTCTATCCAATCCTTCTGTCTCCTGAGTTCCCAATAGCCCATGTTACCGTTTCTCTCTCCCTCCTGATTATCCCTCCAGTTGCTGCCATCCCTATTACTATAGTCCCTAGGTGGATCTCTCCATCTTTTGTCAAAGTTCTGTTTTGGTCTCCAGTTTTGATCATCCTTCTTGTTCTGGGGTACATCCCACGTCTGGTTTCTCCAATTACCATCTATATCTCTACCAGACTCGACCTTAAATGTTCTTACAGCTGAAACAGAGCAGGCCTGTTCTGTGAAAGGATGCTTGATCCACCACTTATCAGCTCTAGTTAGTACCATTTCCAAGTCTGTTGGTGTTGGATCAAAAAGCCTGATAAATTCTTGACACTCCCGGGGAAGGGCTTCCATTACTTTTGCTATATGTTCTGGTGAGCCCAGCACTAGAGGCTGTTGAGGTTGTCGTACAGTATACCAAAAAAATATCCTTTGAGCTACCTCTCTAGGACCATCTATTGGCCTCATGGTAATATTTGCTATTTCTTTCTCTATGCTAAGTAGATAGAAATTAGTTGCAGCAATTCTTCCTGCCTGATCAGACACACTGTTATTAAATCCCAATAGTCTACTAGCCAAAGGACCCATAGCGTATTCTAACAGTTCTGTCCATTCCTCTAAGTTAAGACCTCCTTTTTTAGCTCTATCTGCTCCCCTCATAAACCAATGTGTAAACGTATTAAAGTTGTTAGTTGGCATACTTCCCCACCATTTCTGGAAATTGTCTTTATCTGCCATAGACATCGGTCGAGTCTGCATAGAAAATCCTGTAGGTGTTTGCCTTGCATTAAATAATTCTGAAACAATAACTGGTGCTTGTGGTATGGTATCTACTTGTGGAACAGAATAACATAAGAAATCTTTTCTATCTTGGTTCATTTTCAGCACTGGTTCTTTATTTTGTGCCACGAACATATCCAGATCTGGATATATTTTGGCAATGTCTCTGACTCCTTTTATCCCTTCTAACTTTGTTTTATTTTTATAGTCCATTATTATGTTTTGAAGTTCTGTTATTTTTACTCCATAAGCATCCCTCTGTTCTTCTATTTCCCTTAACTCCCTTTCTAGTTCCCCCACAATTGTAGTTGTTCTCAAAGCTGCAATTTTTAAACAATCCCTTTTGTCCATTGCTTCCTCCATTTTATTTGTTGTTTCCAAATTATGCTGCCGTAATTCTACAACTAAGTCTATTAGGCCTCCTATTGTGGCTACAACAGCTTGTGTGACCAAACTTTTTCTCTTCTTTGTTCTATACTCTTTGTTATTTACAATTTGTTTTAGAACATCCATTAATCTCTTCTCTTTTTCACTGTCTGGGTTTGCTGGCTCTGGAAGCTCATATGGACCATCATGTTTTTGAATATGTTTCCTAAAGTACTCACGCACTTCTGTGGGAAAGTATTTGGCCCCTTGAAAAGACATTCCTACTCTTTTACTCACCCAAGTAAGAATCCAAATCAATTTGCGACTAAAGTAGCATGCTTCTGAGTAGCCAACAATAGTTGATGACTATTCAGTAGGCCAGGTGTAATATGTAGAAAAATAGATTAGTACCCACAATGCAAATTATACTTACCTTAGTATGGTGAAGGTAATACTTGCTAATTAACTTAAAATATAATAGCAAGGCCTGCAGGGTAGGAGATATACCCGAACTAGGATATGCAAGACACCCAAAATGTATAAGGTATGGAAGCCTATAGTGTATTAAAATGCACGCCTGAAATAATGGAGGCTTGAATTAGCATTTAAATACACAAAGAAGCCACATGGAGCCTTATTCAAATGCAGGCCTATGCCTGTACTTTGATAGTCAAAAGCACAACAAAACTCAACTCAGATAAACCCACAAAAACAACCTGTATGATATATATTTGTTTTATGTATCAAAATAAGCTAGTACGAACAAAACTCAACTCAGAAGCTAGTACGATATATATTAAAAATGGAGGCTTGAATTAGCATTTAAATACACAAAGAAGCCACATGGAGCCTTATTCAAATGCAGGCCTAGCCTGTACTTTGATAGTCAAAAGCACAACAAAACTCAACTCAGATAAACCCACAAAAACAACCTGTATGATATATATTTGTTTTATGTATCAAAATAAGCTAGTACGAACAAAACTCAACTCAGAAGCTAGTACGATATATATTAAAAATGGAGGCTTAACCTAGACCCCACACATAATCAGCACTTGATTTCCCATGCAGAGGATAATTAGACAAAGTACTTTTTTCCTCCCCCCCCCCCCCCCCCCAAAAAAAAAAAAAAATCTGACTATCTATTAATGTGATATTACCTCATAAATAACCTTTGTAGAAGTCTAAAATTCGTGGTCGCCAAATGTGGTGTATCACCAAATTAATATATATAAATATTACACAAGGTTCGTCTACATTAAAAGGTATTTATTAAAAGGCAATAACACAATACTATAAATGCATCACAAACACACAGCCCAGACCCACGGAGCAACACCCTTTTTAAATCTATCTACCTATATAATAATCCCCTTTCCCAAACGTTTTATCTTACCCACGGTTAGACCATTGCCATCATCACCACCATCAACCATCACCAACACCATCCAGCAAGAAAAACAGGAAACAGCACCAGTTTCCTGCCTGGATATATCCTTAGTTGAGATGATGTAATTTACATCACATCCTGTCCATGACTTCCTTTAGCAATTGTGGGAGGGAAGTAAAGATTCTCAGCCCTCCTACAAAGGCCTGTTTAAATTACCATTCAAGGAAGACAAGTTACCACAGAAGGGAGCATAAATAACGAAGAATATTCCGAGCTTGCCAACCAAGTTATACTAACGTGTAAAAATAAAGATGCATTAATACTCAATAATGAAATCTTAAAAAAAATGAATGCACCACAAAGAAATTATCACAGTGCTGATTCTGTACTTGCTGATGACAATGAAAGTCAGGCAAACTTTTCAACTGAATTCATTAACTCTTTAACTCCTTCTGGAATGCCACCACATATTTTGCAGCTAAAGAAAGGTGCAATTATCATGTTACTGCGAAATATGAACCCCAAAAAAGGCCTATGCAATGGCACAAGATTAATTGTTCAACAATTAAAGGACCATTTTATAGATGCTGAAATTTTAACTGGGACCCATAAAGGAGAGAGAGTTTTCATACCAAGAATAGATTTAGCACCAAGTGAAAGTAGTCTCCCTTTTATACTTCAAAGAAGACAATTTCCCATTATTATGGCATTTGCCATGACCATTAATAAATCACAAGGTCAAACTTTCAAATCTGTGGGTATTTTCTTGGAAGAACCAGTTTTTGCACATGGTCAATTGTACTTTGCGTTGTCACGCTGCAAAAATCCACAGGCTATTAAAGTTTACATTGAAAACAATGAAAGTCAAGGTGATTTATTAGAAGATGGACGTATTTTTACTAAAAAACATTGTCTACTATGAAGTACTATAACTTTGCAGGATACAAACTAAAGCCATGCAAACATTTTGGAAAAACATTCAAAAATACAAAACAATTGGTTGTTTAATTCAGTCATAATTAATGGAAGTCATGTTTATGGATAATTCGCTGATACAAATTGCATGTTAATACTGATTAATTTAAAGTTAAACTGTTTTTACATTCAAATGTTAATACTTTTAATTCAAAATTATGTTACAAAATGTATTTACTATGTTCCTGTTTATAATGTTCAAAATTACACAAATGTTTTGCAAAAATTCCAAAGTTACATAAAAAATAAAGTTCAATTTTAAAAATATATACTTTCAAGGTTATTCCTTACATATATTTTAAACTTCATGTTAAAATTCGGCACGTTGCAAAAAGTCTTTTTACTTTTTACTTTCCTCTGGATTCTATGTATATTAAAGTGAACAATTCTTCAGATACAAAATTCATTTTTAAAAACCATTACATCAACGTTTTACAAAAATACATGTTCATATCACAATACTTACAAGGGTCAAAAATATATTTAAATAACTAAACAACTTCACAAACATATACATCACATTGCCGTCATTTTTTGACGGGCAAGTCGCTAGTATATATATATTTCTCAGTTCCTTTATATCTCATGTTTTCAATGTCCCTACAGATTGTGTTACACTTTCTTCCACAAATATATATTGTCCTCCATTGACTATAGTAACTCAGTCACTCACTGGTCTACCCATCAACAGCATATCCCCACTTCAATTCACCATTAATGGCCCTGCAAGTCTCATCAACATTACTCCCCTCTCCTCCAATCTAGCTTACTTCACTCTTTCTACTCCCTATACATACCACCAAAATAAAAATTCGACATCTTGTCCTTGACATTCAAAGTCCCTGACACTATGGTACTCCATCAGACTCCCCTATAACTTTCAAGCTTTTGAGCAGTCTGTTAAAACCCACATTTTTAAAGAAGTATCACCTACAACTCTTGCAATTCACACATATAATCAGTCTCCATGGCTTAGTCTTCATTATGACACACAGCGACCTCCGTCTAGCTAAAGCTGGACCATGCATTGTGAAATGCATTAAACTATCACCGCACTGCATCTACCTTATATCCATCTTCTTTCATTGAGCAATAGATTGGGTGTATTGTGGCTGTGCTAGTAGCCACCAGTTCCCTTTTTGTATGTTCTAACCAATGACGTATCACTGAGCATAAAACAGCTAAGGCTGGACCTACTCTTTAGAACTCCTTGCCTCGCTCCCTCTTCCGGCCTCAAAACCTTCAAAACTTCACTAAAAATGTCTCTGTTTAATTATGCTTATCACCTTAATACTGTACAAAAATTAACACACAGCCACCCCCAATACATCAGCCCACCACCTTAATCACTGCCATCTTTCCTCTGTCAACCTCCTGTCTCACATCCCATCCTTACCTTCTGGTGGTTTTTGGAGTATCGACGTCAACCATGTTGCACCAAGCTGTCTGTTGACCCAATGTATATGTATTGTATTGTACTTGAACTTCTACTTAAATTAGAATTGGTATATACCTTTGTAATTTGTTAACTGTACCCAAGTACTTTATTCTATTTGTAAATAATGAGCAACAACAACAGCAACAACAACAATAATAATAATAATAATAATACCTAGGAAAGCTAACATACCACCAATATTACATGGCAATAATAACCATGTATTTTTATTTAAATACAGTGTAAATCCTAAGTACTACATTAAATGTCATCCACTGTGGTGCTACTGAAACCACTACCAACCTTTTTATTTTTTTATTGCATTTCTATTTTAATAAGCATTCTCAATCATTAGCACCTATAAATAAAACATGTTTTCTGTAATTTCAAGAAAATACAGGTAAACCTCGCTTAATACTACCTCGCTGAGCTCTGGTTCGCTATAGAGCTCTTTTGCCTTCTAATTCCCTGCTCAGTGCTAAATCTCATGATAGAGCGCCAATTCACATTTGTCCCTTTAAATCCACACTTAGCGATGTGCTCAGAGAGTCCCGTTTAGCACTGTTTCACATAGCACTCCTACATGCAGGAAAGTGCTAAACAGGGTATTCCTGTACATGGAAAGCATTGCTATGTATTATCAAATATCAATAAGTGCGTAGACCTTTATGTAGAATTAATATACTTTAACGCAGTGTTGCTTATGTTCTCTGCCTATTGTGTTTGTGTCGCTCAGTCGTGTCTGACTCTCCGTGACCCCATTACTGACCTCATTAGAATGAGGGCATCTTTGTACATCGGGTGAAATGCATGACAGCAATGTGCAGTGAAATTTGCAACCACATCTCATGCAATCAAATGAGAGGCAGAGATAGATAAGTCCATTGAAACTATGTACATGAGCTTGAGGGAGCTTAGTTGGGCAGATTTGACAAATGTACCTGGCGTGACCAAAGGGTCACAGAGAGTCAGACAATATTGAACAAAGAACACCAATATAATGTTTCCGAAATGTTTACCTCTTTTACTTTTTATGTAATTTATACATTTAAATAATTTGTATTAAAAAAATTGCAATTATGTTTCCTATTCATATAGAATGTCAAATTAGAGTAAAAAATAAATACAAGCAATTGTTTCATAGAGTTATTTTGGAGACAAAAAGAAAACACTTCATTTCACTGTTCAGTAATAAAACTGTAGATTTTTTTAATGGCACAGTATATATAGAGTCTTTTATATGCAGGCGATAAAACTTTATAACTTTTTCCACTAACCCAAAAGTCAAAATTTATTATGTGAGTATCAATTTATTGCATTCAACAAAAACAAAAACCTGTCAACTCTGTATTAAAGGCAATATATTACAAAAAAAGGACATTAATGGCAAAAAACAATAATGAAAATTGATTCCTTCTTTTGAAAAACTGACTAAAACAAAGGTGAAATTTTATACAGTAAGTTTATTCTGTGATTTTTAAACATGTTACCTTATCAATTTCATTAATAGAAACATGCTGAAAGGTTCAGACCTACTTTACGGATATTATCTTTAGTATTATTATTTTTTAATACATGCCAGTGTACTTGATTATTGGCTGTGTTTGTTTGTTTATGGTAGAATTATGTATACCAGGGCAGTTGTGTAAAGGTATATAAAAGTTTGATGGGTTTCAAATGTTTGGTAAGAAACAGGCAGTGATTATCATAAAAATATGTGTACTTACAGAGTTAAGTGCAGGAAAGTAAAATCCAGCTTTGCACAGGCACAAGGAGCTTACATAACCAAGTAAACAAAGGAAAGGCAGCCATGAATCACAGGGATGGGTGGGGTCTGAGCTCACAGCTGAATCAGAGGACATGGAGAGCGAGAGAAAGACAGAGAGAATACATATTCCAGGATGATTTGCAACACAGGCACCCCAGATTATGATACAAATGTATCAGCTAACCTCTGCTTTCTCCTGATTAACCAAAACAAATTATGGATTTTATGTTAATCTTTGCAGGGATTTTCAGGGGTTTCAACTAAAACTGCAGTTTGGAAACTGAAAATGAGTTTGTAAATGCTTATTTTGGTTTTTCTTCAGGCAAAAATGTTTACATGCACTACTGATTATCCTGTATCAAATGCATTCATAATCCAGGAAATTTAGATATGCCTTTACGTCTAATTACATTAATCCAAAAAGGCAATTTTATTGCATCAGGATTACTGCTTTTTTTGTTTGTTCAGTCATTCAGTTGTGTCCAACATTCCATTACCCTATATACATAAGGTTTTCTTGGCAAAGATACTGGTGTGGGTTGCCAGATCCTTCTCCAGTAGATCATGGGACCTTTTTGCTGTGACCTGACCATCTTGGGTGACCATACATCTTATAGATCACAGCTTCACTTAGATACACAAGCCCCTTCACCATGACAAGGTAGTGATTCAGAAGGGCAGTGGTGCTTAAAAATATATATTTAAAAATGGTGCACAATGTGAAAACATAGATACTTACACCAAGATGTCTTACATCAGAGCTCATCATCTAGAACTCTCTGGTTTCTTGTGTATCAATGTTTTTTTACCTTCCAAACAACATTTGTTATACAGCATGGTGGTCCTAGTGTCCTCTTGGGGTTAGGATTTGGGGCTTTCAGCTCTGTGACCCGGGTTTGATTCCAGTCAGGGAATCAAGAGGTCACACCACATTGAAGCTATGCACCTATTCATAGCACTGTAATTTCAAATAAAAAATCAATCCTGCACTGTAAGTAACGGGGAAAATGATGATAGACATTAGAATCAATTGCACAACAGTCGCAAGCCCTCAAATCGTCAGGAAGTAATATTTATTTTGAATGTTTCTTTTTGGGGTTAAATCGATCTCGGTTATCAGTGAGTTAATGTACAGAATATCAGGCCACCCATATGGACTAGAAAAGTATTGGCATTACATTTCATAATTCTTTATTCGGAGGTCTGATCGCATATTGGACACCCTGAACCTAATTGATTGACATGTAACCTCCATGTTTTACTGACGTAATTCTGACAGTCTCATTTCCTATTGGCTAATTCGAAATGAGAGGTTATGGGCTTGCTTAATTGATCATGTTCCCGCCCTGAACTGCTACAAACCAGTGCATGATTTACGGTTTTGGCTTCTGTCCCGCAACTTGCGGCCTTCCGCAATTGAGTAGCATCGCAATCGGAGAAGAACGGGAGCCCGCAACACGACCGCAGACATTCACAAGTTCCTGAAATCTTGTACATCTAATGCACTTGATCATATTTTTATTATAGACTCATCAGAGAGCTTTTCAACTATGGTATGGTCTCTTTTTTCAATTGGCCACATTCTAGTATCCTACAAGATTTGAGGACCTCGTTAAGACCATAACTATAGGTTACCTGAGCTGTGAAACAGGAGTCAAAAGAAAGTGTATTTTATTTAATTATAATATATGTGGATTTGAAACATATTCTGCACATACATTTAGCAATCTTGTTAAAAGACCACTGTAGTTCAAGAAATACTGCACTTGACGTTGAAGTCTACAAGATTTGCCAATGTGTAAACCATAAACATTTCAGAGAAAAGCTTTTTCAATTTTTGAAAGACACTGTTCATTTATAAAATAATTCATCTTCAATTTGTTTTATCACTTGCAAAGGGATATAGCATGAGGGTGTGATTTTTATCTTTGGAGGAGGGATGGAGAATCAGGGAAAAGGAGGGGTGAGGAGGTTTTGCTTTTACATTTAATCTCTTTGAATTTGACACCAACCCCCTAACCCCCTACATGATTTGACACAGGCAAATGTGCATTCATGAATAGATGTAGGGTCTGCTCTCCAGCAATGTAAATTCACCTTTCGCACACAATCTTGCCAAAACATCATGAATGCCTCTCTATGCTGAAAGTAATTTACCGTACATACTCAAGTATAAGCAGACCCGAGTATAAGCCGAGGCACCTATTTTAACTCTTGTGTGCCCTCTGTGCCCCTTTCTTGTGTCCCCCCTCTCTCTCCCCTGTGTCTTTTGCCCCCTCTCCCTCCCCTGTGTCTCTCCCCCCTCTCCCTCCCTTGAGTCTCTCCCCCCTCTCCCTCCCTTGTGTCTCTTCCCCTCCTCTCCCTCCCCTGTGTCTCTTTCCCCCTCTCCCCTCCCTGTGTCTCATCCCCCTCTCTCTTCCCTGTGTCTCTTTCCCTCCCCCTCCCTTCCCTGTGTCTCTTTCCCTCCCCTCCCTTATCACCCTCCTCAACTTCCCTCCTCAACCTCACTCCTCATCCTCAACTCCCCTCCTCAACCCCCGTCCTCACCCTCAACCTCCCTCCTCAACCCACCTCCTTATCCTCAACCTCCCTCCTCAACCCCCCTCCTCAACCTCAACCCCCCTCCTCAACCTCAACCCCCCATCCCCAACCTCAACCCCCCCATCCTCAACCCCCCACCTCATCCTAAACCCCCTCCTCATCCTAAACCCCCTCCTCATCCTCAACCTCCCTCCTCAACCCCCCTTCTTAATCTCCCTCGTCAACCCCCCTCCTCAACCTCCATCCTCAACCCCCCTCCTCAACCTCCCTCCTCAACCCTCCCTCCTCAACCTCTCTCCTCAACCTCAACCCCCTCCTCAACCCCCCCATTCTCATCCTCAACCTCCCCATCCTCACCCCCCTCCTCATCCTAAACCCCCCTCCTCATCATAAACCCCCCTACTCACGGGGGTGGTGACTCGAGTATAAGCCGAGTGGGCCCTTTTCAGCCTTAAAAAAAGGGCTGAAAAACTCTGCTTATACTCGAGTATATACAGTATATATATTGGTATTTCTTTTTTAATATTTTATACATGATTTGATTCTTAGGTTTATTATTGTATCCATAATATAATTATGTATAACCTAAGCATGTTCTTTGCTTTTAATAGTTATAATTTAAATAATGTACGCAAATTTAAAATTCATATACATGCACAAAGGCACAAAGCTTCACAGCTATGTACCTCATCATCGAGACCCGTTGTTTCTCATTTGTTTTTCAAACAATATATGGACGGCTGCACACCTGGCATAATTGTTGTCCACTGTAATAAAGAGCAAGGCATATGTAACGCCTGTACAGCGCTCACTGAGCAGACATCACACATTGCTCTTAAACCTAAACCACTGAGTGTGTGCAACGAAGTTGTGTATGCAGTTTCTACAGATGTACCCACAGGTGGGAAAAAAAGCAGGAGAGATGAGAGAGGGAGAAAGAGAGTGCAAGTGCACAAAGAGGGCACGCAGAGAGACAGGGGGCACAGAGAGATAGACTGCACAGAGAGAATGCACACAGAGAGACAGAGGGCACAGAGAGAGAACACACAGAGAGACAGAGGGCACAAATGATTAGGATTTGGTGCTTTCACAGCTGCAACCTTGGTTTAATTCCAGTCAGGGAACCAAGAGGTCACACCACCCTGAAGCCAAGCAGGGCTAGGTCTGGTCAGTACTTGATGGGAGACCACCTAGGAATACCATGAGTTGTATGCAGTGACCCACTGGCAACATGGCTGGATTACACATTAGGCCAACTAGGCAGCTGCCTAAGGTCGCATACCTGTGAGGGGCGCCACTTATCAAAAACTGGACCCTGCTTTTAAAAAAACAAAATGCAGCCGTTCATAGACTGGCTATAAGGGGGTAAGCATCTAGAACAGGAAAGTTATAACAGGAAAAGCAACTTACATGCACAGAAAAGGCAAAAGTTGGTTTGTGCATAACTTGCACAGTCACTTGCAGGGGCTCCTCCACTTCACTGCCTAGGGGCTCCAAAAAGCCCTGACTGGCAACCCACTCCAGTATATCTGCCATGGATACCAAGTGGATCAGCATGGTGTGCTATGGTCCACGAGGTCACCGAGAGTCAGACACAAACACACGTCAAAATAAGAATTAGAAATAAAATGCAAGTTAAGCAAGGCCGTAACACCCGAATTAGACACAGCCAATAGTAAATGAGAACGTCATCATGACGTCACTAAAACATAGAGTTTAAATGTCAATCAATTAGGGTTTTGAGGTCCGATATGCAATCAAATTTGCAATTTGGTAATATACAAAATAATAAAAATGAATGGCGATCCTGTTTTAGTCCATGTGGGTGGCCTGTATTAACTCTTTGATTACCGAGATCGATATAACACGGAAATAAAATATATATAAACAAAATTATCTCTACGCAGATGACACCCAAATCTACCTCTCAGCACCAGATCTATCCCCCTCTCTTCTAACACATGTCTCCAACTGCCTCTCTAGTATATCGTCTTGGATGTCCACCCACCATCTCAAACTCAACATGTCTAAAACTGAACTCCTAATCTTCCCTCCCTCTCCCACAGCTTCAATTCCTCACATCTCTCTTACTGTCAACAATGACATCATCACCCCCTCCTCCCAAGCCCGTTGTCTTGGGGTTCTTTTGGACCCCGCCCTGTCCTTCATCCCTCACATACAATCACTAACTAAATCTTGTCTTCTCCATCTAAAAAACATCTCCAGAATTCGCCACTTTCTTACACAAGACACAACTAAAATCCTTATACACTCTCTCGTCATCTCTCGACTGGACTACTGCAACTCGCTTCTTGCTGGCCTCCCCACCACCCGACTATCTCCACTTCAATCCATTATGAATGCCTCTGCTAGACTCGTCTTCCGTACACAACGTTCAGTGTCGGCATCACCTCTCTGTCAATCTCTCCACTGGCTTCCCATAGCCTCCAGAATAAAATTTAAAATCCTGACTCTAACTTTCAAAGCCCTCAACAAGTGCACTCCCCCATACCTTTCTGGTCTCATCTCCAAATACTCCCCCACACGCCCTCTTCGCTCTGCTAATGACCTTCTTCTTTCCACAACTCTTGTCACCTCTTCTCACTCTCGCCTTCAGGACTTTTCTCGTGCTGCCCCTATTCTCTGGAACTCCTTGCCTCGCTCCACCAGACTATCCTCCAACCTCAAATCATTCAAATCCTCTCTAAAAACACATCTCTTTAAAGAAGCGTATCACCTCCCACCCTAACACACTCTCAAATCTCTCTCCCTCCTTTTCCTCACACAATACCTTTAGGATGTAAGTCTGCGAGTTTCAATCCCACAAGGTGTTTTAGGGAAAGCACCATGGACACTGGATTCCAAACTCAAAGACAGGGCCCTCCTTGTTTTACTATGTGTTAATTTGTATGTATCTTTGTCTTGAACTTATCTTATGTACAGCGCTACGGAATATGTTGACGCGTTTTAAATAAACGATAATAATAATAATAATAATATTGCATATTTGCGGGCTTGATACTGTTATGCAATTAATTCTAATGTCTTTCATCACTTTCCCTGTCTTTTAAAGTACAATATTGATTTTTTACTTGCATTTACAGTGCTACGATCAGGTGTTTAACCCCTTTGCGAGTCCTCTCTAGTATCCGTAGAATTTTCTTCTATATTTGCCATTTACGGGTGTGAGAACATTTGAGGAATTGTACCAATTAAATAGCAATTTGTGATTGTAAGATTTGCGGCTTGAAAGATCAAAGGCTTAGATAGGTCGGAGTTGCAATTTTGACAACAGGGATTTTCAGTTTGTAACCTGCAAATCGTTTGCAAGTAGTTTAAAGACGTTGCGGGTAGTTTAGTCTACAGGCTACCTTACGGGCTCAGTTACCAACAATTTCTCAACTGAATAGGGGCCAAAGTTTTCAGTTTCTCAGACAGTTATTGAACCGCCTTAGCAGTAATCCCGCTCAGGGTTAATTGTCAGTATCGAAAGCAGCAAGCCCGAGCCACGCTCAAGATCACAGGCATCCGTCTTCCTGGTTCCCGTGCCTGGGTGTGTAGGCAACGTGGTCTGGCAGCATCAACACCACCCAATTGTACTGCTTTAACATTCGGGGGCACTGCCACGGCCAGACCGCCAGGACGGTTAATACATATATTAGCTTGAGGTAGGAAAAATAAAGGATAGCCTCACATCATGGCAGTGTGTAGACTTATTCAGAAGAAATTGAAAATCACATCAACACTTTAACATTTTAACCAGTCAGATGAAATATTCTAATTTACTATGTTGTAATCAGACTGATTAACATTAAATTAAAATGAGTTTCTTCTATACTTTTTATAAACTTTATAGAAATATAGGAAGTCTTTTTGGCTTTATTTTCCACTTATATTATTATTATTGTTTGTTATCATTTATTTGTAATGCGCCAACATATTCCGTATCGCTATACTGAGTTCAAGGCAATAACAATAACAATATTTAGACACTAGTAACTTGCCCGTCATAAATTACGGTATTATAGAATGTTATCTTGAATTATCTGTGCTCTCTCTCTGAGCGCTCTCTGTCTGAGCACTGTATCTCTGTGAACTTTCTCTCTCTCTGTGCGCTCTGTCTGTGCGTTCTCTCTCGCTGTCTTTGTGTGCTGCCAGCTCTGTACCCCTCCCACCCTGTCTTTCTCTCTCTGTATGCTCTCTCTCTCTCTCTCTCTCTCTCTCTCTCTCAGTGTGCTCTCTGTCTGTGCATTCTCAATTGTGCTCTGCCTGTGCACTCTCTCTCTGTGAACTCTCTTGTGGTGAGCTCTCTCTCTATGTGCGCTCTGTCTGTGTACTCTGTGTGCGCTCTCTCTCTCTGGGAGCTGTCTCTCTGTGCGCTCTCTCTCTGTGCACTCTGTCTGTTGGCTCTTTCTGTGCGCTCTGTGTGTGCTCTCTCACTGTGAGCTCTCTCTCTCTGTGAGCTTGCTCTCTGTGCACTCACTCTCTTGGTGCTCTGTCTGTCCGCTCTCTCACTGTTTGTGTGCGCTCTCTCTGTCTGTGTGCACTGTTGGCTCTGTACCTCTCTTTCTCTGTACCCCTCCCTGTCTCTCTCTCTCTGTCTCTCTCTCTCTGTGTGCTCTATGTCTGTGAACTCTCTCTGTGCATGCTCGCTCTCTGTGTTCACTCTGTCTGTGTTCTCTCTCTGTATGTGGGCTCTCTGTGCATGCTTTGTCTCTGTGACCGCTGTCTGTGCACTCTCTCTCAGTCTCTGCGCACTCTGTGTGCTGTCTCTCGCTGTCTGTGTGCACTGCCAGCTCTGTGCTCCTGCCTCTCTGTCTCTCTCTCTCTTTGTGCTCTCTCTTTCTCTGTGGTCTCTGTCTGTGCATTCTCTCCATGCTCTGTCTGTGCACTCTCTCTCTGTGAGCTCTCTCTCTGTGTGTGCTCTGTCTGTGTGCACTGTCTGTGCGCACTCTCTTTCTGGGAGCTGTCTCTCTGTGGGCTGTCTCTCTGTGCACTCTCTCTCTCTGTGCACTCTGTCTGTGAACTCTATTCACTCTGTGTGTGCTCTCTCACTGTGAGCTCTCTCTCTGTGTGCTCGCTCTCTGTGCACTCACTCTCTCTGTGCTTTGTCTGTCTGCTCTCTTGCTGTTTGTGTGCGCTCCCTCTGTCTGTGTGCACTGTTGGCTCTGTACCTTTCTCTGTACCTCTCTCTCTCTCTGTGTGTGCTTTGTCTGTGAACTCTCTCTGTGCATGTTCTCTCTCTCTCTGTGCACTCTGTGTTCTCTCTCTGTATGCATGCTCTCTGTGCATTTTTTCTCTCTCTGCACACTGTCTGTGCACTCTCTCACACTTTTTGCGCACTCTGTCTGTGTGCTGTCTCTCGCTGTCTGTGTGCGATGGCAGCTCTGTACCCCTCCCTCTCAGTCTCTCTCTCTGTGAGCACTCTTTCTGTGCATTCTCTCGGTGCTCTGTCAGTGTGCACTCTGTCTGTGTGTGCTCTGTTTTTGTGCACTCTGTCTGTGTGCACTCTGTCTGTGTGTGCTCTCTCTCTCTGTGAACTCTCTCTCACTGTTTGCATGTGCTCCATCTGTCTGTGTGCACTGTTGGCTCTGTACCTCTCTCTCCATACCCCTCTCTATATCTCTCTCTCTGTGTGCGCTCTGTCTGTGTGCTCTCTCATGTTATCTGTGTGCGCTGCCAGCTCTGTACCCCTGCCTCTCTGTCTCTCTCTCTTTGTGCTCTCTTTCTGTGCATTCTCTCAGTGCTGTTTTTGCACTCTCTCACTGTGCACTCTCTCTGTGTGCTCTCTGTCTCTGTGCATGCTGTCTCTATGCACTCTGTCACTTTCTGCTTGCTCTGTCTGTGTGCTCTCTCTAGCTGCCAGCTCTGTACCCCTCCCTCTCTGTCTCTCTCTCGCTGTGCACTCTCTCTCTTTCTGTGCTCTCTGCCTGTGCATTCTCTTTATGCTGTGTCTGTGCACTCTATGTCTGTGTGCACTCTTTCTATCTGCACTCTGTCTGTGCGCTCTGTCTGTGTGCTCTCTCTGTGCTCGCTCTCTCTGTGCACTCTCTGTGTTCTCTCTCTCTGTGCTTTCTGTCTGTGCACTCTGTCTGTGTGTGCTCTCTCTCTGTGTTTCTCTCTCTGTGTGCTCTCTGGCTGTGCACTCTCTCTGCATACATGCTCTCTGGGCATTCTTTCTCTCTCTGCTCTCTCTATCTGTTTACTCTTTCTCTCTGCTCTCTCTATCTGTGCACTCACTTTCTTAGTGCACTGTGTTCTCTCTGTCTTCATGTGCTCTTGCTCTCTCTCTCTGTACCTATCTCCCTCTCTCTCCCTCACTTTGCCGTCTGTCCCTCTGTGCTATGTGTGTCTCTCTCTCTGTACATTTCTACCTCCCTCTTACTCTCTCACTCCCTTTGCTGTCTTTTTTCTCTGTGCTGTCTCTCTCTCTCTGTACCCCTCTCCTCCCTCTCTCACTCACTTTGCTGTCTTTTTTCTCTGTGCTGTGTCTCTCTCTGTACCTCTCTTCTCTCTCTCACTCACTTTGTTGTCTGTCTCTCTGTGTTGTCTCTCTCTCTCTCTTTACCTCTCTCCTCTGTCTCACTCACTTTGCTGTCTGTCCATCTGTGCTGTGTGTGTGTGTCTCTCTCTCTCTGTACCTCTCTCCCCCTCTTTCACTCCCCCACTTTGCTATCTGTCTCTCTGTGTTGTGTGTGTCTCTCTCTATCTCTGTGCCTCTCTCCTCTCTCTCAGTCACGTTGCAGTCTGTCTCTCTGTGCTGTGTCTCTCTCTTTACCCCTCTCCCTCCCTCTCTTTCTCACTCACTTTGCTGTCTGTCTCTCTGTGCTGTGTCTCTGTCTGTACCCCTCTCCCTCGCTCTCTTTCTCACTCACTTTGCTGTCTGGCTCTCTGTGCTGTGTCTTTCTCTGTACCCCTCGCCCTCCCTCTCTTTCTCACTCACTTTGCTGTTTGTCTCTCTGTGCTGTGTCTCTCTCTGTACCCCTCTCCCTCCCTCTCTTTCTCACTCACGTTGCTGTCTGTCTCTCTGTGCTGTGTCTTTCTTTCTCTGTACCCCTCTCCCTCCCTCTCTTTTTCACTCACTTTTCTGTCTGGCTCTCTGTGCTGTGTCTCTCTGTGTACCCCTCGCCCTCCCTCTCTTTCTCACTCGCTTTGCTGTTTGTCTCTCTGTGCTGTGTCTCTCTCTGTACCCCTCTCCCTCCCTCTCTTTCTCACTCAATTTGCTGTTTGTCTCTCTGTGCTGTGTCTCTCTCTGTACCCCTCTCCCTCGCTCTCTTTCTCACTCACTTTGCTGTCTTTCTCTCTGTGCTGTGACTCCCTCTCTCACATCCTCAGGTCTGTGTCTATCTATCATGTATTTTCTCTGTGCTGTCTTTGAATACATCATGGCTGCTGGCTACTATCATTTCCTGATTTAGACCCGGTGACATCATGACCACACCCATTGATGCCATCAGCGTTACACACTATGAATACTAATATGTGTGACTGGCGACTTGCCCGTCTGAAATTACGGTAATAAAATTTGAAGCCTGGCAATGCTGTTTGCCTCAAAATGCGAGGCTCTCCACCTCTAACTTGCTGGCCTCGCGATGAGCACCTTTTCCACCCTCTATTTTACGTGCCTCGTGATTAGTGCCTTCGGCATGCACAAGCCCATAAATCCCCTGTGTCTCTTTCCCCCCACTCCCTCCACAGTGTCTCTATCCCCCCTCTCCCTCCCGTGTCTCTTTGCCCCCTGTCCCTGCCCTGTGTTATTTTTCCCCTTTCCTCTCTCCCCTTTGTCTCTTTCCCCTCTCACTCTTCCCTTTGTCTCCATCCCACCCTCACCTGTGTCTCTTTAGCCCCCTTTCACAGCTTTGAAAACATTTGCGGCCTTGGCGACCTTTAAACCTGTAACTTTTTTTCAAGCCCGCAAGGCTGTAATCATAAATAGCTATTGCTCCAAGCCTTGCGGGCTGGAAACATTTTTGTGCGGTTTAACGCTGCCATTTCTTTTCAAGGCCCTAACTCGGCAGCCATTGGGAGGCTGCCAAAAGACTCCAACTGAATAGCAAATTAGCTTTCAACCTCACTTATTGTAGCCCATAAGTGAGGTTGGTAGCTCATTTTCTATTCAATTGGTGTCTTTTGGTGGCCTCCCAACGGCTCCCGAGTTACGGACTTAGAAAAAAAATAGCAGCTATTTATTTTCAAGCCCGTTACTTGGAAGCCGTTCTGAGCCTCCTTTGCGAGCCTCTTGATTTTTTATATTTAACAATTTGGTAAATGTTGGACATAAGTTCATAGTTTTAATCTCATTCCCCAAGAGACGCATCCATAAAGTTAGATGAGTTTTAGAGCTAGTTAAGCCACTATTGATTTTGCATATGCAGATTATCTTTTCAATAATGTGTTGACATTATTTGTGTAAAAGAGATCAAGTTCACTTTTATTAAATTGTTGTGAATCCAACATCTATATTTCTTTAAATCACCAGATTCTGCATCTAATGATGTTGGCCATAAGGGAGCAAACCATGAACCTCTTGTAAACGACCCAATCTTTTGGAGTATTGGTACCATAATGTAATGTTATGTTTCATTCTTCATGTGAGTTGCATTGCTGAGGGATTAATAGCCAATGTGGTCCATAAAGCTTGTTACAAAAGCATGTTTTTAGTTTCATTATATGTCCTTCTACTGTGACCCAGCAAGGCTTATCAATGTTATCATGGCACTGAGAAAGTTGTGCTAAGTGTGTAGCTTCATAGTAAATGAAGTGGTCCGGTACTGATGGACCACCCTTCTCTTTAAGTGTTGTTAAAATATTTTTCAGAATTTTTCTTGTAATTCCAAGATGACAGGGAGAGCCGCTGTATCTGCTCATTCATCCCCCTGTCAGGAAAGAAGAACATTATGAAAACAAATAATGTGTAATATACATCACTAGCAACTTGCTAGACAAAAAATAACGGTCAATAACATTGTAAGGCTGGGAATGCTGTTTGGCACACCATTTAAAGTTTTTGGTAGCCTGAGCACCTTCGGCGTTCATTGCAAGCCTCGCCCTGAGCGCCTTCGCCGTTTATTGCAAACCTGTCCCCTGATGTACTTTTGCTCCTCTGAGTAACCTCTGAGCTCATTGTGAGCACCATGCTGAGCGACTTCGGCACTCATTGCGAGAATCTCCGCTCGTGTAATTTTGGTGGTGTGAGCACCTTTGGCACTCATTGCAAGGCCGTTGGCGCTCATTGTGAGCCTCTCCCCTTGTGTACTTTTGCTCCTCTGAGCGCTCTCTGCACTCAATGTGAGCCCCATGCTGAACGCCTTTGGCGCTCATTGCGATCCTTTCCTCTGCTCTACTTTCGGTTCTCTGAGCACCCTGTGCTCATTGAGAGAATCATGTAGTTTTTGTGGTCTGAGTACCTTTGTCAGTCATTGCAAGGTGCGCACTGATTGGTTTTAGGAGCTCATTACGAGCCTCGTCCCTCGTGTACTTTTGCTTCGCTGAGCACCCTCTGCACTCATTGTGAGCCCCACGCTGAATGCCTTTGTGGCTCATTGTGATCCTCTCCCCTTTTTTTTTTATATGTATATATATTTTTTTTTTAATGATAATTAATTAATGAAATAATAAATTAATATACTTTACCTATTTGTACTTAATATATCCAGCAATAAATAGCCTGAAGAGCTAACAATCTGTTTTGATGTTCCAGCAGCATACAATGTACATTTGCGGTGTTACTTAAGTGTCAGCAATGTGTGAAGTGTGCAGTGTAAATAGGCTGTGTGCGCGAGGAGAAACCGTTTGTTTAGCTGTGTAATTGGGCATTTTGTAATGGTAATGTTATTAGTTGTAAGTTAGTGTTGTAAAATACTGATTATGGCTCCCTGCTAATCAGGCGATTGCAGCATTGCCATAAATCGTCTACTGGAGTTTTTTCCCCGTCTTACACGTTAATGTAAGTCTTTAGCACTCCCACATTATGTCACAAAGCCCACGTCAGTAACCAAAAAACAGCTCTAGTGACCAATAGAAAATGAGAACGTCATCACATATTATAATTGTCAAACTATGAGACGTTGTCATGTTTTGCGTGGTGCGTACGACTTAGGCAAAGCAAAGCGAGCTGTTAACTCGGAGCACTTAGACGACGAGCACCTTCGGCGCTCATCACCTGGGAGCCTTGCGTATTGAGGCGAGCTGTTAACTAGCGAGGTGAACCGTTACTTGCTGCACTTAGGCGGGCGCTCATCACCCAGCATATTGAGGGGAGCCGTTAAGCCAATAAAAATCGCAGCACTTGGGCGATGAGCGCGATGGTGCTCATCGCCTGCGAGCTTCGCGTAGCGAGGCGAGCTGTTAACTTGCAGCACTTGGGCGATGAGCGCTAAAGGTGCTCATTGCCTGCAAGGCGAGCAGCTGAGGCAATGAAACATGCTGGACTTAGCCTGCAAACACTTAGGAAACGTGGGATTGCCTTAGGCTGCAAGCAGTTGACAAACGCGAGACTAAGAAAACAATATTACGAGAAACGGGACTTAGAAAAAAAAATACGAGATAGGAAAAATACGAAGTTAACAGCCGAACCGTGCAAAAAAAAATCAAACAACGCTATTTTACAATCCTATCTTGCCACTAACAATATTACTCATCTACAGTATTGCTTTACACAAATAAACCAACGGTTTGCCCTCGCGCACGCAGTCCCTAATGCACAGTTGGGACATTCATAGAACTATCTCCTCAGTCCAGCAACAGTCCAACTGGACATTATATGCTGCAGGACAATAAAAAGAGATTGTTACCTCTTCAGGCTATAGATTGTTACATATATTAATTACAAATAGGTAAACTATTAATTTATTATTCAATGAATTCATTAATTAGTATTTAAAAAAATAGAGAAAGGAGCCAAAGGACACGCGAGGAGAGGCTCGCAATGTGCGCCGAAGGTCCTTAGAGTATAAAAAAAACTTAACAATGTGTGCCAAACAGCATTGCCATGGCTTAAAATGTTTAGCCTACAGGTGCATCTCTAACAGGGGCACCTCAATATGGCACTAACAGTAATATTGCTCCCTGTCATTTCCCAGGAGGGAAATGACAGGGAGCTATGGAGTTACTTCCTGAAGCAACAGGGAAGATGTGACGAGAGACAGAAAGGCTACAACACACAGTGAGAGGAGAGGAATCAGCAAGTAGGAAGATATAAAGTGTCGCCAATAAGTGACTATGACATGGATCCAAAATCTTTATTTGTATATAATTTCTCTACAACTGTCAGTGTGTGTGTATATATATATGTGTGTGTGTATATGTTTGTATTTATGTGTGTTTATGTATGTATGTGTGGGTTTGTGTGTATGCCTCTGTGGGGCATCCTCAAACTGAAGGTGGTGTGTGCAAGGTCTCTAACATCCACCAGCTCCGTGATGTCATCATGGAGGAGTGGAAGAGGACTCCAGTGGCAACCTGTGAAGCTCTGGTAACCTCCATGCCCATGAGGGTTAAGGCAGTGCTGGAAAATAATGGTGGCCACACAAAATATTGACACATTTGGCCCAATTTGGACCTTTCCACTTAGGGATGTACTCACTTCTGTTGCCAACGGTTTAGACATTAATGGCTGTATGTTGAGTTATTTTGACGGGACAGCAAATTTACACTGTTATACAGGCTTTACACTTACTACTTTATATTGTATGACAATGTCATTTCTTCAGTGTAGTCACATGAAAAGATATCACATATAATAGTTGTCAAACTACGCAAATGCGGACCCTCGCGAAGCGCACCTACAAACAGTGAAAAAACAGCAAATACTCAAAAAAATTCATAAAAAGCATACCCACCTTTGCAAGTGAAGTTACACTTCCATTTAAGTCCAAATTCCCGAGTTCAGACACACGAAAATCACCTAAGCGAGAGAAAAAATGGCAGCCGAAAAAAACAAAAATGAGGCTCAAAGACCCAGGACCGTCCAGCCACGTACAACTTAGCAAAGAAGGGATCCGAGATAAGCTTGGAAACCCGCATGCACCCCACGGGATCCGAGATAAGCTTGGAGACCCGCATTAACCCCACATTAACCATCGCAGTGGGGGGCCCGATCTAAATTCCCGCGTTACAGGTCCTTAAAGGACCGTAAAGGTCCTTAAAGGACCGTTATAAAAATATATATATATACACTATCACGCATGGGGCTCTATACAGAGCCCCATCAAACATTAATTAACCCTGTCACTCATGGGGGTCAATATACACCCCTATAGCCCTTCATTATCCATGTCACTCATGGGGGTCAATATAGACTCCCCTAAGCCCTTTATTAACACTGTCACTCAGGGGGGTCAATACAGACCCCCATAAGCACTTCATTAACCCCCTCACTCATGGGGGGCAATATAGACCCCCATAAGCCCTTCATTAACCCTGTCACTCATGGGGGTCAATACAGAGCCCCATAAGCACTTAATTAAACCCCTCACTCATGGGGGTCAATATAGACCCCCATAAGCCCTTCATTAACCCTGTCACTCATGGGGGTCAATATAGAGCCCCATAAGCAGTTAATTAAACCCCTCACTCATGGGGGTCAATACAGACCCCCATAAGCCCTTCATTAACCCTGTCACTCATGGGGGTCAATACAGACCCCCATAAACCCTTCATTAACCCTGTCACTCATGGGGGTCAATATAGACCCCCATAAGCACTTAATTAACACTGTCACTCATGGGGGTCAATACAGACCCCCATAAACCCCTAATTATACCTGTCACTCATGGGGGTCAATACAGACCCCCATTATACATATAATTAACCCTGTCACTCATGGGGGTCAATATAGACCCCCATAAGCCCTTAATTAACCCCTTCACTCATGGGGGTCAATACAGACCCCCATTAACCCCTAATTAACCCTGTCCCTCATGGGGGTCCATACAGACCCTTATAAGCCTCTATTTAACCCCATCAGTCCCATAAGGGTATATTAAGACCAATATGGGTCTGTTACAACCCAACATTAATCACATAAGTGCCATGACGGTCCTCAAGGACCATCCTGATAATAAGTATAAACACTACACTGCACTAAACCCCCTCAATAAAACATGAAATATCAACTAAATACCCTCTACACTAACCTATTAACAACTACACTACCTACCTACCCCCTAATAACCCCCCACCGCTCTAATTGCAGAAAATAAAAAAACTAAAGTCACAAAAAATAAAAAATCTACATTACATAAAATAAAAAACCTAAATCACAAAAAATAAAAAATCTACAATACAGAAAATAAGAAACCTGTCACAAAAAAAAGGAACATTACAGAAAATAAAAAAATACATTACAACCCCCCCACTACAGAAAAAAAAAAATACACACCTGAAAAGGAAATACATACAATACAAATAAAATGAAATACAATACACCCCTATCTAATATACAATACATCCTATCTATCTAATATACATCCCCCAATCTATCTAAATAAATACCATAATCTCATATACATCCTATCTATATAATATACATCACCCAATCTATCTAAAAAAATACCATAGTCTAATATACATCCTATCTATATAATATACATCACCCAATCCATCTAATATACAATAAATACTATCTATCTAATATACATCCTATCTATCTAATATACATCCACCAATCTATCTAAATAAATACCACAATCTATCATATAATACATGCTATGCTATCTATATAAAACACATACCCCTAGCTAACATATAATAAATGCTATCTATATATAAAATAATCTATTTCAAAGCTAAAATAAAATAATTAAGACCACTTACCTTTGCAGATGTCCCTTCAGATCAGCAACCTAGGGGGAAAAAAAAAATTAGTGCAACACATTTACAGTAAATAAATAAACATTCTAAATATTCTAAACATTCTAAATATTCTACTCACCTTTCTTGCATGTCCCCGTCCTTCTTCTTTTCTTCTTCTCCGTTGCGGCCCCTGTTAAAAAAACATTACATTAGTACACATACATAAGCATAAAAACAAAATAAAATAAACATAATCTACATTGTACTTACCTCCCCGCGATGTCTCCGGCCTCCTCCTCTTCTGCCCTGGAACAGCACGCTAAAAAAGAAATAATAATAATATATAACGGACATCCGCACACACGGACATCCCCGATGCTAATGAGCCTCGCGGAGACTTTTCTGGAAGAAAATAGGCAATGGCGCCTTCTGATTGGTTGAAAACTCTGTCTATCAATTCACCCAATCAGGAGGCGCCAATGTGTGAGCCAATCAGAAAGGGATACACCCTAACATCCCACTCTGATTGGATAATGCACCTGTCAATCTTCATTTAAACCAATCACAAAGCGCAGATGCCTTCAGCCAATCACAATGGAATACACCCCCACAGGGTGATTGGCTGGAGGCATCTGTGCATTCTGATTGGTTGTTGTCAAAGTCAATCAGTATTACAGCCAATGGGAAGGCGCAGATGTCTTCAGCCAATCACTGCGTGGGGGTGTATATATTGTTATTCGCTGATGGCAATAAAGCCTTCGGATTGGTTCAAATAAAGATCCAATCAGAGTGGGATTTTGGGGTGTATCCCTTTCTCATTGGCTCACAATTGGCGTATTTTTGGCTGAATTTGATAGATTTTGATTGGCTGAATTTGATAGACAGCATTTTCAGCCAATCAGAAGCCGCCATTGCCAATTTTATTCTGGAACACTCCATAGGAGGCTCATTAGTGTTGGGGACATCCGCGAGCGTGGATGTGTGTTGTTTTTTTTAACATTTGATGCCGGTGCCGGTTGCTTGAGAGTCCCAGTTAGCTAGCTGACGGATAACCGGGATTTTACTGTATATACACTTGTACATAAATATATGTATATACACATATCTATTTCTCTCACTCACTGTATATGGTATGTACAAATAAGTGTGTGTATGTGTATATATTATATATATATTAATATACATATTCATATATATATATATATATATATATATATATATATATATATATATATATATATGCAGGGGGACCCAGCAAAAAAATATTATAGCGGCGGCTTTGAATTTTCTGCCCAGGGGCTACAGAAATGTTAATCCAGCCCTGGTGCCTACACAATTGGTAAAGCGTAGGTGGTAATACCTTGCTGTGTCTCACTGATAGTATTGTGTACATAGCTGAATACTAACAAAGCCGCAGTACTGCTTTTGGCCCTTTATGTAATGTAGATGATTGTATTTAAATGGCCATTATAAAGCCCTGACAAAAGAAACTGTTTGATCAATAATAAAATTAAAATTCAATGTTTTCGAAAAGCAACATTCAATACTAAAATTGGTTCCAAAGTTTAGAGCGCAATCCCCCAGTTGGGTTGTTGTCCTCCACCCTCTCCATGAAGAAAGGAAGGATTTGGCAGATATAAATAGCTTTAAGAACAATCAGATTAGATATAGATGGGTTAAAGTAATTGGCTACCTCTCTGCCGCAGCTCATTTCCAAGAGAAACCACATTAACAACCAATGAAGATCATTGTCCCTAAAATTCTGACACCTCCTGCCAGCCTTATTGACCTCATAGGGCCTCATTCAATTGTGATTTGGTCAATTGAATAGAGCTCTATAAAAGCACATAGCATATTTTTTTTTTACAATGTTTTTAATTAGTGAACTTCTATCCAAAAGCAAGGTCTTTGCCAACTAAAAACCTTTGTAAAAACATATGCTATGTGCATATATAGAGCCCAATTCAATTGGCCAAATTGAATGAGGCCCATAGTGAATGGAGACCAGCAGCTGCTAAATTGGATCTTGAAAGTAACCTTGATATTCAATATTACTTTTTTCCAATCATTGCATATGATTTGTGCTAATGATCAAGGTCTAATTCAAATAAATAGCTCCCGATGTTCTTTTGTTGGGGATGGACTTTTAAAATTAAATTAGCAATTCTAGCTACTTTGTGCATACTGATATGTCTTCAGGTATGAAATATCATTGTGATGCACCAACTAGTCACATTTTAACTTGAGTTGTCTCACTGGCTGTGCAAGACTATTTCGAAGAATGTATTATTTTAGTGGTATCAGTGTAGCAAAAAAGAAAGTTTGATATAGATGCTGAAATAACATCTCCATGAGATAGATACCCAGTAATCCATTTCAACTAGCAGGGAACCTTTTGTTATCAGTTACTCACAAGATGATTAATTATTTTGAGATGCTTCTGTTTCTTGTATGCTATGTTAGTTTAAATCTTTGACCTTGCAAAGAAAGATAATAAGAGCCCATATCCCTGGCATTCATGTGATTAATATTGCAAGCTGCCGAAAGCTCCGACTTTTGCTTAGAGACTAAAACTGAAATGCATGAACACACCAAAGAACACATTGCCTTGTTCACCTACTTCCTAAATAATTCATCAGCCTAATGATAATGACATTCAAATATCATAATTACAGCTCTTTTCCAAACATCAATTCAAATGCCGGTAATAAAGCACCTTTCTCTTCCCTTTCCTTCCATCAGCCATTAATGCCTCAAAATGATTTTTATTCATTTCAGTTACATAATCTAAACTAAATGTAGATTTCCCATTTTTCATAAAATTTTCATTCGCACTATTAGTTTCACTGATAGCAGTCTGTGAAATGTTGTTAAGCCACAAGATGGACGACACTGGGAATGCTCAGAATGTTAAAAATCCATAAAATTTTATTCAGTTCATTTGCTTCTACAGGCCAGCAAATATGTGGCAACAAATTACTATTTTTATTGTGTATTTATTTGAACTTTGATTTTTTTTCTAATTATTGAACCATCAATCTAATTAATTCTGTTTCTTTAATGGGCAACTTTTTCCACATCTATGTAGAAGGGACTCTTAAGACTTTTTTTTTCTTATAGAAATACTTTACCTGGGTTACTTTCTTATTTTATTTTTCTCAATGTAGTTATCATACAATTTGCACTTCACTGACAGTTTGTCACCTTCTAGCACCTCCCACTTTCTTCCTGTTCTCTCGCATGTAGTGTGCCATGCGTCACAGCTCTGATCTAAGGCCATACCCATAGAGAGGGGGTTCTCGTTATGCTGTTCTGCAAGAAGATTGTGTCATGCAGAGGGAGAAAATGCACTAGCACGTAGTTTAGAGCTCTCACATACAAGGACACAGAGATTGATAGGTGGACGGAAATACATTGGACTCTCACTTGGTATTTGAGGTATTTATCAGCGTTTGTATACTCCTGGGGAATATTCTATAAGGACCCTCAGTCTCAATGCCCATCAGGGAGTCATGTGCACTGTGCATATGGGTTGTTGCTAATTGCAGGCCTCGGAACTCATTTCTATGACCCCATAGGCGCTCATCCCTACAACCCCGTACAAGTTGGGCAGGGAGCACCAAGGCGCTCACTGCGCTGGTGGGGATGTGCCCTGTAGCCGCTCATCCCTACGACCCCGTACGACTTAGGCAGTGAGCACCAAAGGCGCTCACTGCGCTGGTGGAGATGAGTGCCATAGGCGCTCATCCCTACGACCCGCGGAACTAAATTTCAATTACACCATTCACAATGCGAGACCCAGTAGCAGTTTGAAAAAAAAACGTGTGGAAAAATTACAGCACATAACACTTTCAAAAAGGAAAGCAACACTTAACAAAAAACAATACGACCCCCGGCACTTAGAAAATAGAATATGAGGTAAAAAAAATAAGTTAATGGCCGAACCGCGCACATACAAAAACAACAATAACACCACCAAAATGAACAACAACAACAACAAAAAAATACCAATCACAGCACGGGGGACAGCCACGACATCTGAGAGTCAAGTTGCATGACAAGTTAATCACAATTTGCCGAGTTTCCACACACGAAAATCACCTAAGCAAGAAAAAAAATGGAGGATGAAAAAAAAAAAAACGAGACTACACGACCAATAAACACACAAAAACCACCAGACACATAAGATTTCTACACAAGACCGTACGTGGTATAAAATACACTATTAGGGAGGACGCAAAATGATCCACACCTGCATAACACATACACAATCACCGCCATTTTACAACACTAACTTGCAACTAATAACATTACCAATCCAAAATGCAGGATTACACACCTAAACAAACGCTTTGTGCTCGTGCACGCAGACTACTTATCTTACACAGGCTATACAACCAATACACACACAAAAAAACGCCAGACACATAGGACTTCTACACAAGCCTGTACGAGGTATAAAATACACTATTAGGGAGGATGCAAAATGATCCACACCCGCATAACACATACACAATCGTCGCCATTTTACAACACTAACTTGCAACTAATAATATTACAATCCAAAATGCAGGATTACACACCTAAACAAACGCTTTGCGCTCGTGCACTCAGCCGACTTATCCTACACTGGCTACACAACCAATACACACGCAAAAAAACGCCAGACACATAGGACTTTTACACAAGCCTGTACGAGGTATAAAATACACTATTAGGGAGGATCACAATCGCTGCCATTTTACAACACTAACTTGCAACTAATAACATTACCATTACAAAATGCAGACTTACACAGCTAAACAAACGGTTTCCCCTCGCGCACGCAGACTATTTACCTGCACACTTCACACATTGCTGACACTTACATTTCAGGTCAGCAAGAGAGTAAATGTACATTGTATGCTGCAGGAACATCAAAACAGATTGTTAGCTCTTCAGTTAGCTGCTTGCTGCATATATTAATTACAAATACGTAAAGCATATTAATTTATGATTTTATTAATTAATTCATTATCATTACAAAATACATATAGCACCAGTCGACAGGATCACAATAAACGCCAAAGGCGTTTTGTGTGCGACTAACAATGAGCGCGCATGGTGCTCAAAGGACCAAAAGTACACCAGGGGAGAGGCTCGCAATGAGCATAAAAAGGCGATCAGCGCGGACCTAACAATGAGCGCCTAAGGGGTTCTGATAAACAAAAATACACCAACCGAGAGGCTCGCAATGAGCGCCGAAGGTACTCAGATGACCAAAACACTTACGTTGTGAGGCAAACAGCATTACCTGCCTTACAATTTTATTGCCGCCATTTTTGACTAGCAAGTCGCTAGTATATTCAAAAAATCCTGTTATCTACACTAAGTGCTAGTGTGCTTTCTCCCCCTACCCTTTTTGTTTTACCCTTTTGTTCTCAACAATACTGCACCCTCCTACATATCAGATCTAATGTTCAGATACACCACTAACTGCCCTCCCGCTCTTTCCATGATTTACATATCTTGTCACCTAACCTTCTCAACACTCTCCTCAAGACTTTTCTCACGTAGCCCCGATTTTGGGGAATTCTCTACCATACTCTCCGTTACTCTTCACAGTTTCATAAACTCTTTGAAAACCCATCTATTCAAAGAAGCCAACAACTTGTTCTTCAACATCAGGGAATCAAACAAGACAGTGACCACCTCATGTGCATGGATCCTGCTGCCCCACTGGACAACAAACACAGCCCCTTTAATTGTTTCTAATACCCTTATACCACTTAAGCCTTCGGAATCAGTACTTAACTTAAGTATTCACTTAACTGCTGAATTTACAGCCATGGAATATGTTGGTGTTTTAGAAATAAATGATAATAGATAACTTTCTTTTGAGATGAATAAACCAACATAGATTATGCATTTATTCTGTATTTATTATTTTAACTTTCTGAAAACATGTTATTCATTATCAATTGTATTGTTTCAAAAGAGAATTATGATGCCACATTAAGGACAGCCACAGTGTCTTTTTTATGTCGTTTTGACGTCTTTTTTTTATGTTGTTTCACCCTCTTTTTTGTGGTGGAAATGCAAAGACTAGGCATAGGCTTACAAAGGGTCACAGACATAAGTTCTTCAGTGTGACCATGTCCACCCCACATGAATTGCTTCCCCCACATTAATTAGGAAAGCATCTTCAGGACTACCCCCCCCCCCCATTTTTTTTACAGTAAGGGACCCCTGAACTAGCTTCATTGTTTCGATTTTCTCCATCCCAGGGGCCTCATTCTATTATCGGCCGTAAATCGGCCGTAAGGCTGCGATTCCTTGCGAGGGTTCAGTTAACTCGCGATTCTATTATACGGCCCCGCAAGGATCTCCTCTTACGGCCGGCCGCATATCTTGGAACCCGCCGTAAACTGTGAAATATAAAAACTCAAAAATAAATTCAAGCCTGCACTGTACAGCTCTGTAAATGCTAGGGATCATATTGGGGGACATGAGGAATAAAAGGAACCCACTCTCAAGCTTGCACATCTGCCCAAACCCGAGTTCAAATTAACTGTTTATTTGCCGGCTGCGGCGTGGGTGTGTCTGAGGTGCTCCAAGCACTCTGGACTTTTTACATGTATATTTTACGGATATTAAAAATGAAATATTTTACGGATTTGAGTACAGGATAATTATGTGCTATTTTTTCTAACACCTAAAATCCCTTTATAGTCTTCTCAAAGTGCAGGATGGCTTTATTTGAGCTATTTTATGTGCTTAATTGGTGCTAGCGAGACCTTTTTCCTGCAAGTAACTGCGGCTCGCTTTTAGCCTTGCAGAGAGGTTTCCCGGAGCAATTGAATTGCAAATCTCTTGCGGCCGTTTTAGATCAAAGGCTTTCCTCCGGCGCGATCGGCCGCAAGAGATAGCAAGGCACCGGCCGCAAGCCTGCCGGAGCCTACGGCCGTAAGGGAATAGAATAGCAGAATAGCTTGCGGCCGGTCCTTGCGGCCCCGCAGCGGCTGCGGCCGATAATAGAATGAGGCCCCAGGTATGTATAAAATACAAATAAATCCAGTGTGAAAGAGAATGGTTATACTGTGTAACACTTTTTTAAAGCATACTATTGAGAAACAAAAAAAAAATACAATCTATAGGAGATATATAGCACTATTACATTTCCTCAACGTTGAAATCCGTAGCCTGTAACGTAGCCCGCAAGACGGCTATTAAATTGGCTACCAGCAAACAATTTGTGAGTTAGGTGCTATAAAACCCTACGGGATGTGGTAATTTGAACTGTGCACCCGCAAATCCATTGATCTGTCAAGCCCGTAACTGTTACGTTTCCAATCATGCTATTATATTGCAACAAATTCACTGGCGTTCAAGACCGTAACCGGCAAATGGAGCCAAGAAGCCAACAAGTGGTAGAGAGGACCCGCTAGAGGGGTGAAGTCCAATCTGTAGCACTGTAAATGCAAATATACACACAGTACTTATATTAAAAGGGAAAGTGATGTTAGGTATTAAAATAAATAGCACAACATTCTCAAGCTCGCAAATCTGCAATATAAAATATTTTATTTGATATTTAAATTCGTGTTATATCGATCCCGGCAATCAATGTGTTAATACATATAATGGAACTCGCATGTAATAGGATATCATATTTACGGCTTTATCGATATTGCATTATTTCTGGAATGTGGGTCCAATCGTAACTCGTAATTGAAGGCCGTAAGACCTTGAAAAACAACCTCTATTTTTCAGTGACGTAATGATGACGATCTCTGTTGCCACTTTTTCCATCTAACTACGGGCTTGACTAGTTGATCATGGTCACAGCCGCGCATCCAACGTTCGACAAATGGTTTACGGGCTTGCGTCTCAAGCCCGTAACTCGCGTCATGGTCTAATTTAATCGCTCTGTAACTCGGCCAAATTTCAAGCCCACAGCCATTGCGGGTCTTACAATGCCGCTACGGGCTTCTAATTTAATGTGGCTGACAATTAACCAAATATGCAATGTTATATGTCAAGTTATATATCATATGTTGAAACTCCAACACATGAAAATCCAACCAGACACTTTAAATATCCTATATTCAGTTATAATGGCAACCTGTAATAAAAAGAGGTTGACACTCAAAAATAAATTCATCGTAAATTCAATAATCACTTGCTATTTTTTAGTTTTGATTCTGAATTTGTTGTAAAAAAAATATTAAACAGGCATTTATTTCTTTGTTGCATCCTGTTTAATAATGTTCCACTGTGTTTTTTTTTTTTTCAATCACTCTCAAAGCAGAAAAAAAAAGAATCAAATGTTTAATCGATCTGGGGCTTTCTCTCGTCAGCCAATGAGAAGCAATATATGTGAGCATCCATCTGTGGTGTATCACCAAATTAATATATATAAATATTACACAAGGTTCGTCTACATTAAAAGGTATTTATTAAAAGGCAACAACACAATACTATAAATGTATTATAAACACACAGCCAGACCCACGGAGCAACAACCCTTTTTAAATCTATCTACCTATATAATAATCCCCTTTCCCAAACGCTTTATCTTACCCACGGTTAGACCATCGCCATTCATCACCACCATCACCCTCTCCATCCAGGAAGAAAAACAGGCAACAGCACCAGTTTCCTGCCTGGATATATCCTTAGTTGAGATGATGTAATTTACATCACATCCTGTCCATGAGCAATTGTGGGAGGGAAGTAAAGATTCTCAGCCCTCCTACAAAGGCCTGTTTGAGGAAGTCCTGAATTACCATTCAAGGAAGACAAGTTACCACATTCCCTCACTTTTTCTTCTTCTATGTTGCTCAGTTTTCTAGTTATCCCTCTAGTACAGGAGAACCTAGTGGGAGCAAAAACCTGATATACAGGAGAAATTCAACCCACCGTCCCTCCGGAATAGTTCCCTCAGCGACATAAGTTCTCCTGTACTTTCCTATGGCTGTCAATCCACATATTACACAAAAACAGAACTTATAGAATTTAGGTGAGAGTGTGTGATAAATGTTTATGTATGTGCAATGTAAAACTTTATTGAAGCATGTATGAGAGAGAGAAAGAAGAGGAAAAAGACACATTATTATATATCCTCCTTGCAAGTTTCTTCCTCATTTGTTTCATTGCCACACAAAAGTATATTATTATAATTGTCGTTAATACTTGAATGAACATGAGTACCAGCGACAGTGTTCGTAGGACTGGATGTGTCTCTGACTCATGAAGTTCCAAGGTAAAAATCTTCATTGTCAAATTTGTCCAATCTGCATTTGCAGTAAAATTGATCATTTCAGTGGTAAGGTTTCTTGATGGAAATACCATGATACAAGACCCTTCTTCCACCAAACATATTTCATCAACTGTCCTATATTCAGAGTGGCCGATAAAGCATGCAATGTCCCCTATGCAGGTCACCTCTTGCACCAGGTTTTCTTTTATCAACTGCACCCAGCCATCCTCCTCAGCTCCTTTCTCCCAAACACAACTGCACAGCCATCGGTGTTGAGATTTCCTGCAACAGCTTTCATCCATCTCCAATCCTGTAATAGTGGCCAGTCTTTTTGATGGGAAGTGTTGCTTGTAGATTCCATCACTTAACGTGCCAATGCTATGTATGAAGTTTAGTTGCTCTGCCTGCCCCTCCCAGCGGGGAATTGCCAGGATTAGTCCTATTGTCCCAGATTGTAGTCCATGTGGCATCCATTGATCTGGGCCTTCAATATAGCTGTATTTAAGATTGTCCTCAGTGATGTCCACTCCTTTTCTTTTCAATGACGTGATAATCCTTGTTGCATTGATTTGTCTTGCCCACTTGTTTTCCTGGATGTCTTTAATAGTTTCCTTTAAATCTGCCAACAGTTTTCCTCCAATCATAGAACAGAAAATGGCAGTTCCCACTATTTCATTCTTAATGCTGTTAGCAATGGAAGCAATATTTTCCTCAACTAGATGCAGGTTGTTGGCAATGGTGTGTATGTCATCAACATTGTCTGTCAGTCTACTCACTATAAGGGAGTCAGCTACTCCACCTGTTTTCATAGCATGTCCCATGCCATCAGTAAGGGAGTTTATCCGGCTGTTCAGTCCAATGATGTCTGCTGAATTCCATACTCCCAATCCAGTTCCGACTCCTCCTAAAAGGGCTGCAAGTGTGTCCCGTTTTTCTCGACTCCCTGCTCCGGTCCACTCAATGATGGTCTCTTGTATACTTTGCTTAAACCACTGCCGCTGTGATTCCGGGCACTTTGGAGGAATAGAAAAATCATTAAAATTTAGAATGATTGGGTAGTAAGTCCACCCAACCCCTTGCACAACTGTTTCATGTGTTGGTACCACCACCAATCCGCCTATTGGCCATGGTACCTTCTTCTGATCTTTACAACGTTGCAGCTCCTTTACAGAGACAAATACTTCATCTATTGTTAGAACACACCTCTTTCCAGTATCAAAATTGCAGAATTCCTCTAGGTCAGGCTGGGCAGCTATAACTGCAGCGTCCCATTCTCCACCTTCTTCTAATGTTAAGTTACTCACTACTACTGTAGTATTTGTAAACCTCCCTTGTATTGGAGCTCTAAGAGCTAATCCCCTGGTACTATTATGTGGCAAAATAATGTTTACTTGTAACCCTCCACCCTCTTTTACTTCCAATTCCCTGGGCCAAATAAATCTATCTGCTTGGGCATAATGTAACTCCAATCTTTTCAAACTCTCTCCCTTATTTGCGGTATCTTCTGGCCTTATTGCCTGTCCCCATTCCTACTGTGATACAGCTTATACTTATCCATCCTGGAACAAGGATCCACCACAATCTTCTGTTGACACGCATCTTCATTCTTATACAGCCTTGCTCTGTGGGAACACCATTTCCAGATTTAATTATTCCACGACTCTCCAGTATTTCTATCATCTTGGTGATTGATGCCACTGATTCTCTTGGGACTGGATATTGCTTTTGCCATTGTGGGTCTCCTCCTTCCAAAAAGACCATTCCTTTCATTCTTCCACAGTCTAATTTATCTGTAGCCCAAACAGGTATGTCTTGGATTAGCTTCTGCAGCCATTCTGGTTGTCCGTCTAGTTTCAGTTTGTCTTTTTCCAGACTTTTTATCGGAGAGACAATATATGCCATTGGGAGCACAACCCCTTTCGTCAACTCTGTACTTACCTGATTCACCTTTTCTGTCTTCCACAAACAAAAATTGGCAAGATCAACAATGAAATTTCCTTTTTTTAAAGCTTCTATTCCCAATATTTCTTCTGGCCAACCCACTATTGCTTCTACTTGTATTGTTTTTTCTCCAACTGCTACATCAATTGGACCTGCTCTAACCTCCTGTGGATTCCCAGTAACTCCCATACTACTTACTGAAGAATCCCCATTTTTGACCCTGTTGGTCATTGTAACTGCTGCTCCAGTATCTACCAACATATTTTTCCCTACCCCTGCGATGACTGTATAACTGGTAGGCCGACCTGCCTCATCCATGGTTAAATTAGCTGAGTGAATGAGATGCTGAGGCGCAGGGGTTGGGATTTGTCATTGTGACTCACTTCTACTCTGTCCCTCTTTTATCATCTTTGCCTCATTTTCCTTCAATTTCCTCTCTGACTCAGCTAACTTGTTTTTAAGTATGTGATTTTCCTCTTCTATCCTATCCTTCTGTCTCCTGAGTTCCCAATAGCCCATGTTACCGTTTCTCTCTCCCTCCTGATTAGCCCTCCAGTTGCTGCCATCCCTATTACTATAGTCCCTAGGTGGATCTCTCCATCTTTTGTCAAAGTTCTGTTTTGGTCTCCAGTTTTGATCATCCTTCTTGTTCTGGGGTACATCCCACGTCTGGTTTCTCCAATTACCATCTATATCTCTACCAGACTCGACCTTAAATGATCTTACAGCTGAAACAGAGCAGGCCTGTTCTGTGAAAGGATGCTTGATCCACCACTTATCAGCTCAAGTCAGTACCATTTCCAAGTCTGTTGGTGTTGGATCAAAAAGCCTGATAAATTCTTGACACTCCCGGGGAAGGGCTTCCATTACTTTTGCTATATGTTCTGGTGAGCCCAGCACTAGAGGCTGTTGAGGTTGTCGTAGAGTATACCAAAAAAATATCCTTTGAGCTACCTCTCTAGGACCATCTGTTGGCCTCATGGTAATATTTGCTATTTCTTTCTCTATGCTAAGTAGATAGAAATTAGTTGCAGCAATTCTTCCTGCCTGATCAGACACACTGTTATTAAATCCCAATAGTCTACTAGCCAAAGGACCCATAGCATATTCTAACAGTTCTGTCCATTCCTCTAAGTTAAGACCTCCTTTTTTAGCTCTATCTGCTCCCCTCATAAATCAATGTGTAAACGTATTAAAGTTGTTAGTTGGCATACTTCCCCACCATTTCTGGAAATTGTCTTTATCTGCCATAGACATCAGTCGAGTCTGCATAGAAAATCCTGTAGGTGTTTGCCTTGCATTAAATAATTCTGAAACAATAACTGGTGCTTGTGGTATGGTATCTACTTGTGGAACAGAATAACATAAGAAATCTTTTCTATCTTGGTTCATTTTCAGCACTGGTTCTTTATTTTGTGCCACGAACATATCCAGATCTGGATATATTTTGGCAATGTCTCTGACTCCTTTTATCCCTTCTAACTTTGTTTTATTTTTATAGTCGGTTATTATGTTTTGAAGTTCTGTTATTTTTACTCCATAAGCATCCCTCTGTTCTTCTATTTCCCCTAACTCCCTTTCTAGTTCCCCCACAATTGTAGTTGTTCTCAAAGCTGCAATTTTTAAACAATCCCTTTTGTCCATTGCTTCCTCCATTTTATTTGTTGTTTCCAAATTATGCTGCCGTAATTCTACAACTAAGTCTATTAGGCCTCCTATTGTGGCTACAACAGCTTGTGTGACCAAACTTTTTCTCTTCTTTGTTCTATACTTTTTGTTATTTACAATTTGTTTTAGAACATCCATTAATCTCTTCTCTTTTTCACTGTCTGGGTTTGCTGGCTCTGGAAGCTCATATGGACCATCATGTTTTTGAATATGTTTCCTAAAGTACTCACGCACTTCTGTGGGAAAGTATTTGGCCCCTTGAAAAGACATTCCTACTCTTTTACTCACCAAAGTAAGAATCCAAATCAATTTGCGACTAAAGTAGCATGCTTCTGAGTAGCCAACAATAGTTGATGACTATTCAGTAGGCCAGGTGTAATATGTAGAAAAATAGACTAGTACCCACAATGCAAATTATACTTACCTTAGTATGGTGAAGGTAATACTTGCTAATTAACTTAAAATATAATATAATAGCAAGGCCTGCAGGGTAGGAGATATACCTGAACTAGGATATGCAAGACACCCAAAATGTATAAGGTATGGAAGCCTATAGTGTATTAAAATGCACGCCTGAAATAATATATATATATATATATATATATATATATATATATATATATATATATATATATATATATAATATTTAAAATGGTTTATTTATTATTTTTCTCCAGGCCTGTACTATGATAAAGGACTGGAGAAAGAAAAAGAAAGAAGAGAAAAAAAAAAAAAAATGTTTTTTCTTCTTTTAAAAAAAATAAAAACAAACAAAAACAAAACAAAAATAATAGTATTAACAAACTCAGGTATTTGAAACACACAACAAACTAATGGTGGCCTGATGACCAAGCTTGTATATTAAAAAATGGAGGCTTGAATTAGCATTTAAATACACAAAGAAGCCTCATGGAGCCTTATTCAAATGCAGACCTAGGCCTGTACTTTGATAGTCAAAAGCACAACAAAACTCAACTCAGATAAACCCACAAAAACAACCTGTATGATATATATTTGTTTTATGTATCAAAATAAGCTAGTACGAACAAAACTCAACTCAGGAGCTAGTACGATATATATTAAAAATGGAGGCTTAACCTAGACTCCACACACAATCAGCACTTGATTTCCCATGCAGAGGAATATAATAGCAAGGCCTGCAGGGTAGGAGATATACCTGAACTAGGATATGCAAGACACCCAAAATGTATAAGGTATGGAAGCCTATAGTGTATTAAAATGCACGCCTGAAATAAAATGGAGGCTTGAATTAGCATTTAAATACACAAAGAAGCCTCATGGAGCCTTATTCAAATGCAGACCTAGGCCTGTACTTTGATAGTCAAAAGCACAACAAAACTCAACTCAGATAAACCCACAAAAACAACCTGTATGATATATATTTGTTTTATGTATCAAAATAAGCTAGTACGAACAAAACTCAACTCAGGAGCTAGTACGATATATATTAAAAAATGGAGGCTTAACCTAGACTCCACACACAATCAGCACTTGATTTCCCATGCAGAGGATAATTAGACAAAGTACTTTTTTTCTTCCCCCCCAAAAAAAAAAAAAAAATCTGACTATCTATTAATGTGATATTACCTCATAAATAACCTTTGTAGAAGTCTAAAATTCGTGGTCGCCAAATGTGGTGTATCACCAAATTAATATATATAAATATTACACAAGGTTCGTCTACATTAAAAGGTATTTATTAAAAGGCAACAACACAATACTATAAATGTATTATAAACACACAGCCAGACCCACGGAGCAACAACCCTTTTTAAATCTATCTACCTATATAATAATCCCCTTTCCCAAACGCTTTATCTTACCCACGGTTAGACCATCGCCATTCATCACCACCATCACCCTCTCCATCCAGGAAGAAAAACAGGCAACAGCACCAGTTTCCTGCCTGGATATATCCTTAGTTGAGATGATGTAATTTACATCACATCCTGTCCATGAGCAATTGTGGGAGGGAAGTAAAGATTCTCATCCCTCTTACAAAGGCCTGTTTGAGTCCTGAATTACCATTCAAGGAAGACAAGGTACACATGGTATCATTTTCCGAGATTAATCTGATTGTTTTTATATATTACAAGTGCACTTAGCCTAGTACGTTAATAAATTAACAAATGGCACTAAGCATTGTGGGAAATGAAGTCCAGTTTCACTGCAGTGCGGCAAAGCAAATCTTCCAATTTGGATTAACAATATTATCTCTAATTAGACACATTTAAGAATTTCATACGGTATGAATACGTATGGTATACGTGTTTGAGTGGCATCTAAACAACATCAGGGTTATTGACAAAATATCACTTAGGATCTGGCTTAGGAACTCATGCCCCATGATGGCAAAGAAAAAAAAAACAATGAACCACATTCAATTTGAAGCCTGTATCTCGCGTAATATAGGCCGTATGTCTGCGGGCTTACTGCAGGCTTGAGATCTGCTCCAATTCCGGTGCTATTCAATTGAAAAAGCTCTCAAGTTTCGGCCTGAAAGCCAAAACCGTAAACTATGAACTTGTCTACCCTGTCCTATGTCCACCCATATGTTGTGTCAGCTGCAAAGAGACACATTTTTCCTTGAAGCTCACTTGTAATATAAAACTTTAGTGGTCTTATACTAAAGTTGACTGACCATTGACCATTGATACATTCTTAAAATGGATTAAAAAGTCTGGTACGCAATAGTTTTATATTCCTTAAAGTATATTCTAACCTTGTTCTATATTTTATTTTCTGTCATCCAAACAGTTTTCAATTTGTTAAACTAATAGTATTTTGGAAAATGCTATATATTTTCATTGCTGTAGTAGAAATCTGCATATATAGTTGCTTCGATAAAAATATGAATAGCACAAAATAATATCCATGAAATTAAATTCATTTTAAATTTACAGTAATTCCAAGAGTGAATAATGCATAATGCAGTTAGCTGATATTATCAATCAAATTAAATTAAAATTTTACAGTATTGTTGCTACTAATCCAATGACATGGAATTAAATATATTACAATTCACGTGTCATTCAATGGTCTATGTAAAAAATGTCAGAATTAAATAAATGGACGTTGGCTGGAACCACATAAATGCTAGGTTAGTTCTTAAGGTAGAGATACATTTTATTGATGACTTTGCAAAGTCTGGAGATGTATATATAAAATGTTGATATGGTGATGAGAGAGCAGTGGTGGCTGATATATGTTGTTGTTCATTCCGTCGGTCGTGTCTGACGTCTGTGACCATATAGACAGATCATGCCAGGTACATCTGTCTTTGTTTCTGATTGTGCTTATCCATATGGTTTTCATGGCAAATATACTGGAGTGGGTTGCCAGTTACTTCTCCAGTGGACTGTTATTTACATTGTTACAATTCATGATATGCATCATGGGATGCGCTAAGCTTTGTTTGTTATTATCCAGTTGATTGTTACCTTTTCACACAG
This sequence comes from Discoglossus pictus, assembly GCA_027410445.1. Classification (NCBI taxonomy): domain Eukaryota; kingdom Metazoa; phylum Chordata; class Amphibia; order Anura; family Alytidae; genus Discoglossus; species Discoglossus pictus. The sequence continues at coordinate 552,650,688 of CM050163.1, forward strand.
TTGCAACTGGAGCATGTCATGAAAGTGTTACTGACATTAGCATACAGTGATTTTCCTCATTACATATTCTAAAAAGTGAAGCCTACAGGTTTACCAGTGAGGTTCCTAAACCTATGCTGACAACTTTTCCTTCCTATAGCTAGGTCTATATTCCAGCATTTCAGAGCATGATCATGATCAAATAAGCAAGGCCATAACTACCGTTTTAGAAACAGCCAATAGTGAATGAGACCGTCATCATGATGTCAGTAAAACATGGAGGTTAAACGTCAATAAATTAGCGTTTAGAAGTCCGATATTCAATCAGACTCACAATCCGGCAATGTACAAAATAATAAAAATGAATAAAATGTTCTAGTCCATGTTGGTGGCTTGATATGCATTAACTCATTGATTCCTGAGATTGATATAACACAGAATTGAAACGTAAAAAAAAATGTTTTTATTGTAGATTTGCGAGCTTGAGTCTGTTGTGCAATTAATTCTAATGTCTTTCATCTCTTTCCCCATCACTTACAGTGCAGTTTTCATTTTTTTTTTATTTGCATTTACAGTGCTACGAACAGGTGTTTAACCCCCTTGCGAGTCCTATCTGGTACCCGTAGGATTTTCTTCTATATTTGATATTAATGGGAGTGAAAACATTTGCGGGCTTGAGGAATTCTAGCAATTGAATAGCGATTTGTGATTGTAACATTTAAGGGCCTGAAACATCAAAGGCTTAGCTGGGTCGGAGTTACAATTTGACAACCACAGGGATTTTCAGCCTGTAACTCACAGATCTGCGAATAGCTAAAAGACGCTAATTGCATAGTAAATTAATTTACGGGCTACATTATGGGCTTACTATAGCTGAATTGAATAAAGGGCCCATCTGTACCATAAAAAAATGTATTTACAAGTTGTGGACGAAATTCATGAAAATGTATATTATGTCCATGCTGCATTCCTTTCCTTACAATATATCATAAGATAAGGCACTAATTACTTTTATTCTTTATCCTGAGAGTCCTAAGATGGCTTCTGAGCTGTATCCTGAGAGTCCTAAGATGGCTACTGAGCTGTATCCTGAGAGTCCTATGATGGCTACTGAGTCATATCCTGGAAGTCCTAAGATGACATTTACACTATATCCGGGAGCTCCCAGATATCATTAATATCCGTGACCAAATAAGGATATGAGCCCACCACCTTCCAGAGCCAATAAGAAGCTTCACCTAACCTGACCATAATGACATCAACATCCGAGACCAAATATGGAAGGACCCTTCCTACCATGTCAACCAATCAATAACTCACTCACTGTCTAATAATGAGTCGTATGATTGTTATATCTGATCAACTTATACTATATAAATGTCTATGTTGTATTTGGGGGGGTTGGTTCGTTGGGAAAAATACAAGAAGTTTTATACCAGAACTTTTGGGTCTGTGTAAATTCTTGTCTCTGTGTGCACACACGGCCAACAGATGGATGATTTGGACAGGAACAGATATTATAATATGGGATTATTTTTATCCATCCAAAACAGTACCACTAAGTGATGTCAGCTGGACCAAAACTGGAACATTATTTTTAAGACCCTGTGATCTTTTCCTTTTAACTGCTACCACTCATATTCTTCTTACACCATCCAGGTGCCAGCAGGATTCAGAAGAATACATGTCAATGAAAGATCTTGGAACATGATACTCAGTGACCAAGGAGTACAGCCAGAAAAACACATTTATTGAACCTTAGCAACAAACCCACCCTGGGAAGCACATAGATGGCGCCTCTACTGATAGTTCCCCCGGCTTCACTCACATGTTAAATGTTTTACCTCTAACAAAGTCCTTGATTACATCGATCCTGTAAGAATTCTTTCAAGTGAACTTTCCCATGTTGGGAGCTATGGAGCTATTAAATTCCACCCACAGGAAACCCTAACGAATAAGCCCTCATGAGTGAAAGCTAAGTGTGATATGTTCCCTACTGCTACAGGAGCTTTGACCTAAAGTGCTATTACATGGCTCATATAAGAGTTATTGAACATCCCATGTATTCTTGCAAGACTCTGCTGCTATGGCAGATGTTACCTGTTACATAGCTGTTACATAGCTCCTGTAAGAAATCTATCCTAATCCTATGTGTTCCTGAAGATCTTAGGGGCATTCACATTGAGCCTATAATCTATGTATAAACTCAATCTCAATTGCTTGTGGCAGGGAAGGAGTTAAGTGACAATACAATCAAATTTGGGGTTAATAAGCCAAAGTATCGCTCAGGCCAACAACTTCCATGCCCTATGAGCCGGGGTATCCTCCAGGAACTAGTTAAAATCCAGGGGACCATTAGGTTCTCCTTCCTCCATGGCCTTGTACTCTGGCATGGGGGAACCATCAACCCCATGCCACCTACTATTAACTCATATAACATGGGGGTCCTTGTGGACACCCATGGATCCTTTTCCCATATTACCTAAACTACCACCAAAACTACCGATATTAGACATGATGAACTTCTGGTCTTCAGTCCAGGTTTAACGGGAAATTGGTCCTCTTTTTCTTTGTTAGATGCCATTATAGTTAGAGGCTCTATAGCGGTCCACTGGAGATTCACATTAGGTTAATGGGTCACCCACCCCAAAGCAGAAGGAATTAGGGAAATGGGCATCTGTCGCCCCGACAGGGGATCCCTGGGGCATCCTTAGGGTATAGGTGGTAGAGGATTTTAAAAGCGAAGATCAACCAGCAAAGATTGCTAAACTGGAACATTTAATTTCCTTTGCAAAACTTCAATCCTATGTGTTTGAAGCTGCTTCACCATGAAGTGATTGTTGTTTATAAGCTTGTTTATTTACATAAGAAACTGTAGGAAACATTGGTTTATTTTACTATAGATATTCCGGAAGCTCAAATTTGGCAAAACTGAAGTTTTTACTGACATGCAGGCAAAGTAACATAGAAAACTACAAATAAGAATCAAGAATCCAATCTGATTTCCTGGCTTACAGCCTTATTAAATTGTGATTTGGTCAAATGAATAGGGCTCTATATATTTTTTTACAGAAGTTTTTAGTTAGTGAACTTCTATCTAAAAGCAAGGTATTCACTAACTAAAGACTTTTGTAAAAAAAAAATGCTATGTGCTTATATAGAGCCCTTTTCAATTGACCGAATCACAATTTAATAAGGCTATTGATTTTTTTCTAGAACGGCTTTATGTTTACTATGTTTGTCTCTACCACTTTCTTTGGAAATGGATACCACTTACCGAGTACATTCGCACATTACTCCTAAATCTTCCACCGCCCATCTTCAAACCATGTCCTGAAAGAAATCTATTCCTACACTGGCAGAGAAAACATAAACATATTCTCCTTTATCTGCAGAATATTGCATAGTAAGCAAATTACAATCTAGCAAATTTATTTCCAATACTGCAGAGGAGAATAAAAAAAAAGAAAACACAATGTCGACGAAATAACAATTTATCCAGAGTGTGTGCCACTCTGAGATTAAGTTACCACATTGATATGATTCATTACACATGTTACAATTTCTATACGTTAAAGTATCCCACCACAACGCAATGCACAAGTGAGCTTTGAAAGAACCTTGAGCTCGTCCTTTCATTCCCAAGTTGTAGCATTACTTATCCACTGGCAGCCACATGCTGTTCTGCACAAAAAAAAAATCAAAGAAACATCTTAAGCAATCATCTGGGAAACCTGTATTACTATCAATCTGTCTGGTTCTGTATCTTGCCAAGAGGTGAATGCAAATCAACTTAAAAGCAGCCTAGTGAATACATTTGTCAAACATCATAATAAAAGTGGTTAGTTCCTCTTTGAAATGTTGTTTTATTGTCACCAAGTGAAGCTCAACCAGTGACAACTTAAGCATCTGCCTGTGGAAGTGTCTGAAGTTATGCACATTTATTGCAAAACATTTATCATGTCATGTTTGTTAGCATGCTGTTTTATAGTCACATGGATTAAGCGTGCAATCGCTATAATGTGCAAACTCTGTGTTTTTAACTTCATTTCTATGATATAATCATAAAGAGTTATGTTTCTTACTACCCAACAAAATTGGCCCCAGACGTTAGCAGAGATCAATCTTGTAAAGGAGACGTCTCATGTAAAGAATTTCTTGCCAGTAGAAAATATAGAAGGTTCCAATGTAAATATAAAATAAATACGCAGAAAACATCAGTTTTACATTAGGTTTAGTGCTTGCAGCAAGGTCAAATGATAAAATATACTGCAAGGGAAAGGGTAAAAGTTTTGAAGGATTTGGATATTATGCTCTTTTAAACTTTTCTGTTGTAGGTTTAGTAGTTTAATGAAAGGGACAACACAACACACATTTTATATAGGAAACAAAAATATAAAAATATATATAGAGCTATATATTGTAATGATATTGTAATTAGCTACTGACGATCAATGAATTAGAAAACCAATATCCATTATGAAACCTCTATAACCCCAGGTATTATTAATATTATACTTTATTTTTAACATTCCAACATATTACATAGCACTGTACAGGGATTAGGTACAAATCAAAACATTTTTTATCAAATTGAAAAAGACTGGAGGGCCCTGTTATTGAGTTTAAAATCAAACATACATTGTGTTTTTCCAAAAGCACCAAAAGATTTAAAACTTACAGTCTAAAGGAACAGGAGCTGGTTGTGGTTTGGACATAACAAAGGTTTGCATACGCTTGGGGAATGGGTAATATATGTAGCATGTTTAAAGAAAACATGAGTGAGCAGGCAAGACACATTTCTTTTATTTCTTATGGGATTCATTTTCTACTGTAGGTTATAATGGCACAATCATAAAACAAAGCATGGCAACAAAGAATAAATAAAATGGCCATGTTCAAAAGTTTGCATACCCTTAGTTCTTAATACTGTGTATTGCCCCGTTTAGCATCAATGACATTGTGTAGTCTTTTGTAATAGTTGTCTATAAGGCCCCTAATTCATGCAGCTGGTATAGCTGCACATTCGTCTTGGCAAAATGCCTCCAGGTCATGCAAAGTCTTTGGTCATCTTGCATGAACCGCACGTTTGAGATCTCCCCAGAGTGGCTCGATGATATTAAGGTCAGGAGACTGTGATGGCCACTCGACAACCTTCATCTTTTTCTGCTGTAACCAATTCAATGTCAACTTGGCCTTGTTCTTAGGGCCATTGTCATACTGGAAAGTCCAAGAGTGTCCCATGCGAAGCCTTCGTGCAGAAAAATAAAAATTGTCTGCCAATATTTTCTGATAACATGCTGCATTCATCTTACCATCAATTTTCACATAATTCCCTGTGCCTTTAGAGCTCACACTCCCGCAAAACATCAGTGAGCCACCTCCATAGTTCACAGTGGGGATGGTATTATTTTCACTATAGGCCTTGTTGACCCCTCTCAAAACATAGCGCTTATGGTTGTGACCATAAAGCTCTATTTTGGTCTCATCACTCCAAATAACAGTGTGTCAGAAGCTGTGAGGCATGTCAAGGTGTTGTCAGGCATATTGTAAGCAGGCTTTTTTGTGGCATTTGAGCAGAGAAGGCTTCTTTCTTCCAACTCGACCCTCCAACTCATTTTTCTTCAAATATCGTTGTATTGTGATCCTTGAAACAACCACACCATATTTTTCCTGAAGTTACCTGTGAGTTTTTCTTTGAATTCTGAACAATTCTTCTGTTGTGGCTAAAATCTTTCTTGGTCTACCTGACCTTGGCTTGGTATCAAGAGATCCCCAAATTTTCCACTTATTAATAAGTGATTGAGCAGTACTGACTGGCATTTTCAAGACTTTGGATATCTTTTTATATCCTTTTTCATCTTTATGAAGTTCCATTACCTTGTTAAACAGTTATTTTGACAGTTCTTTTCTCTTCCCCATCGCTTAGTATCTAGCCTGCTCAGTGCATCCACATGAGAGCTAACAAACTCATTGACCATTTATACACAGACACTAATTGCAATTTAAAAAGCCACAGGTGTGGAAAATTAATTTTTAATTGCCATTTTAATCTGTGTATGTCATCTTGTGTGTCTGTAACAAGGCCAAACATTCAAAGGGTGTGTTAACTTTTGATCAGGGCCATTTGGGTGATTTCTGATTTATCATTCTGATTTAAAAAGGAGTCAAGCAACTATACGATAATAAACAGCTTCATATGACTTCTAATCTTCAATAAAATATTTTTTTTGCATGATCAGTCATATTTTCAAAATAAATGCCAACATTCCACAATTTCTGCCAGGGTGTTAAAACTTTTGAGCATAATTGTATACAGATAACAGTATACAGTACATAGAGTAATGCTAAAAAAAATTCAATCACTCTGAGGGTAGTGAGATGGCAGTAGTGCTTGTAAAGGTGAATGTCAGTAGTCAATAAAAAATGATAAGAGTCAATTGTTTTATTGTGTCTAGCTTGAAATAGAGACGACTCTTGGGCAAAAGCGAACATGCAATCCCAATAAATTCTTAATTATAATAACTCTGGTAATTAGCTTGAGATATTGTTATAATTGAGTAGTTACTGAGAGATATGGAAGTGGTAGCTAACGGGGCACATTTAGAAGATAAGGGTTTGATGTGATGAACATTTTTGATCAGAAGAACATCAAGGAAAATAAAAATGGTAAATTGAAATTTATACCTGTAGAGAAGACCAGATATAAAGAGAAAGATGTGTTTATCATAATGTGATAAGTTATGTGAGGTTTGGAAGTCAATGACAATTATAAGCAGAATATCGACAAGGAGCCAGGGCAAGCAGCAAACTAATTAAGTGTTATATGGAGTTAAACCAAAGAATCTCCATGTAACATGCCAATAATCCAAACAAGTAATACAAACTCAAGTTGAGCTGCAGCATAAAACTGAACTTGATTGCTTCTGCTGCTCTAAATAATGATTGATGTTGTTCATTTGTATCGGACTCTCTGTGACCATAAGGACTGAAGCACAGCAGGCACATCTGTCAGCCAATGTCAATTTCAGCTCCCCGAGGTCAAGTTTATTTTAATGACCTCTTCAATCCATCTCCGCCTCTACTTCACCCTTCTTCTTGTACCTTCAATCCTTCCCAGCATCGGAGCCTTCTCTTGGCAATTCTGTCTTCTCATGATATGGCCAAAATATTTGAGCTTCTGCTTCATGATCAAACCTTCCAGTGAACAGTTTGGCTTAATTTCCTGTAGTACCAATTGATAAGGCAATGCGCTTATGGGCTTTACATACTAGAAAACACATGGAGGCTGTGCAGAGGCACGTGGAGCAACATCCAACTCATATCCATCATGGATAATATCTGCTACGCCCATCCTGGAAAGTCCCATCCATGGCTGGTGGCCATTTGCGAAGATTTATACTCATGTATCTGCTACTCATTATCATTTGGTGACATCCCATTAGCTTCTGTTCCTTCCTAACTATCTGACATCTAGGCTTGAACCTGGATGAATCACTTACAGGGCCATTGACCTCATTCTCAGTGCTCTTCATTGTTTGACAAAACAGAAGATTCCATGTTAATTTAGTGTTTAACTGCTGGCTGATTACATACTTGTAAGCAGTTGAACCATAAGTTGAACCAACCAGTTAAAACGTTTGTTGAGGCAGAGGCTGTTATTCATCACTGTGTCTGTAGACAAACCTTAGACTGCATATAACTCTTCTTATTGAAATTACAATAAAGCAATAGATCATTTTAACAGAGAATCTTGTTCTCTTTCACACAATGAATATCACCTATAGTAAGGTAACTGTCCCTTCGAGTGCAACTCTGAGTAGCTATCAGTTGCTGGATGTAATCTTTGTTGGGTTCTTGATCTAGGCTCCTAACGTTTTCTTGTTTCTGACTGCGGTCTGAGACTGCATACGCTGCAGTGGGCACACCCATACATGGGCTCGCTATCGGTTGATTAATGTTGTTGTGCCCACTGAAGACAGCCAGCCTCAAGAATTTAATGATGAATGACTGATGCATCTATCCCTTGTAAATTCCATGGAGCTGACATGTCAGTTTCCTTGTTTGTCAAACTGCATATGTGTAGTGTGTGTGATGTACATGTGGTGGCATTTTGGTGTATGTGATCTTTACCTGACATGGAGGTTGGGTCCTGCTGGGCCACCAGGCCTGAAGCTCCAACAGCAGGCACCGGGATCAGTAGGTCCTTGAGGTACCTTTCCCATACATTGTAGGTGATGGTCACTCCTACTACTGGGGCTACAACTTTTTGCTGAGGCTGCGACCATCTCCTTAGCCATCTTCCTCCTCACCAGGACCCTGATTTCACCCAACCTGTGCTTCACAGACCTCACATCCCTTTCCACCGTGACCACTGCTGTTACTGCAACTGCTACCTCCTTCCATGCCTGGGCACTAGGTTCGGGCCTAACTTCCCTACCCCCTGAAAGGATAGGGAGCTACTCACGGATGGCACGCAGAATTACCACCATCTCCTGTGGGGATTAATTTGGGGCCCCAGCCTCTTGCCCTCCTGACTGTGGGTGGGAATTCTGTCCTCGCTCAACTGTACCTGGGGCCTGTCCCTCATCCCTGCTACCACCCCCTGGGATCAGGCCCCTCCTTCTATGACCCTGAGGACAATGTGCCTATCAATATGGCTCCCCCTCCTCCCCCTCTACACCTTGTCCCATCTCCTTCTCTCCCACACTCTCACCCTCCTCCTCATCTCCTCCTCCACTCACCTCATCCTCAACCTGCACCTCCTCCTCAACCTCCTCCTCCACCACCTTCTCACCCTCCTCCTCAACCTCCTTCTCCTCCAACTCCACCTCAACCTCCTCCTCAACCTTCTTCTCTTCTTCCTCCACCTCCTCTGTCTCCTCTCCAACACTCCCCGTGGCTACCTCTCTCTCCTCCTTGCCTCTCCCACTCTTCTCCTCCCACCCTCTCAACTCCGCTCCCCTCCTCTCTTCTCCTGCCATTCCAATCCCAAAAATAAAATAAGGATAAATGAAAAAAAGGAGTATGCGTGAATATATTTCTGATGTAAAAAAGTATGTTTTATGTGTAATTGCTAACTCTTGGGTTATAGGGTGGGGGGTATAGGGTGAAGTTGTGTATATATGTTGACCTGGCTCTATGTGTATCTATGTGTGTTATATACTCTATGTGTATATGTATTAGGTGTAATCAGTATATATGTATAATCAAAATGTAAGTGTAAAATAGTTATGCTGATAATGGAAATGAATAGAAGTGTACAAACCTGCTCTCCAATCTACAACACAGTCAATACATGTGTGTGTGGAACGCAGATTTATTATCTTCCCCTGTAAACCATTTTCCGGGATTCCGCTTTTCATTGGCTCTGAGGCCTGTGTCGCACTCCATAACAAAGGGATTGGATTGTAACTGCAGACTGCATCTATTCCAGCCCACTGACAGTTTGAGGGAGTGGGAACGGTTTACAGGCTCTGGCCCTTTGGTTGCGGCCTTGTTCAATTTAATCGCTCTATAACTCCAGCAAATTTCAAGCCCTCAAACATATGGTCTGTACGATGGCCATTTAATAGGGGCCTAGATCTCATTGGCAGACACTTATGACTCATACAGATATATTGCAGCCCATTGGCTAATATGAACAATCCCCCAAATACTGTTATACATTCAAAGCAGTATTATCTGCTCTAGGAGCTTCCTTTTAAAAAAAGAAACACACTGTTCAACATTATCAAATGTCCTCTTTCAGAAAAAAAAAATCTTCATTGCCCATTTAAACAATCTCTGGCCCGAGTTTAAATTCTAATGCAATGTATACAATGAATTAAAGTTCCATTTTAACTGTTTCAGGAGCTGAATTTTTCTCATCATGCACCATTATTTTTTTTATAGAAATAGTATTTTAATGGCTCAAATTCACATGTTCATGCTTCATTAAGTGCCCTCCCAAGGCCAGGGCCTAGTGTCATTAAGATGTAAGTCCTTCCAAACTATCTGTACTTCTCTGCATTTAATAACTTTGAAAATCTGGCTGCAGGTTTTTTTTTACAATATTTAATTTGAAGAATAATCAAGGTTGTAGTTGCTGCACTGGAGATAGTGTGTGTGTTCTGAAAATGTTTTTTATCTGTTCAAGAGTGGGATGAAGACACATGCGTCACAAGCTTTTTTTAAAAAAAAATACAAAGGATCTTTAAACATTGCGTCAATATAAAATGTTAAATTACGTTACATTGCTGGTGACAGGAACCAATTTTTTTTAAAATAATGTTTTAATGTCACAGGAAAATATATGACATGTATATGGGTACCACTACTACATTAAAATATCAGTATATACCTGCATAGAATCTCTCTCTCTCTCTCTCTCTCTCTCTCTCTCTCTATATATATATATATATATATATATATATATATATATATATATATATATATATAAACTTATTTTGACAACAGCCATGATGGGGGGTAGAGTCTGTAGTAAAGTGTGGTAGAACCTACTTTGCTTTCTTCCCTAAAGGAACCTAGTCCAGTCTTCCCCAGCGCAAGATGGACATGACACCCCTGGGCTTTGTTCCCAGCCTGAAGCTACCCTTTTGATAATCATGGTTTCCCCTGTTTGGACTGTCTAGGGTCTGGAGACCCTCATCCCCAGTAAATATACTTTGTATCTGTGTGGCTAACTGCTTGTATTTTTTGTAAGTAATTTTGTAATTCATATATATATTAATTCAATAATGGTTTGCAATAGTAGGGCTGAAATGCCCATTGTGAAACTAACACAATGGGGCATCATGTGAGTGATTCAATTAGCTACCCTTCCTGTCTTAATTATGTTACCTTTTGTTACTCTACACCCAGATTAATCAAACTCCTGCGACCTTTTTGTTCTACTATGTATATAAGTCCCTGTGTGCTTAAGTAAAGTTCATTACCCCTTTGAAAATATACAAGTGTCAGTTGTATTTCTGGGGGTTGGAAAAAGAGCTTTGTAATCACTTGTTCCAGTCTAACTAACGGAATCCTGCATCTAATATCCAGAACAACATCCCTGCTCTCCAAAGATGAAGTAAGTGGTTTTAAGCCGTTTCCAGCTTTCATTACATTCTCAGAATAAACTACGAGCTGCACCAGTAAGTAGACCTAATTCAAGTCAGGGGTGCTACAGTTCCAGTTTTAAGATCTAGATATTTGTTATTGTTGGATTTCCTTCATGGTAAAGACTGTAAACATATAGCTGTGCAAAATGTTATGGGTTGACTATTGCATATAAGCTTATGCAAAGTTGAAATTCTCAGATTTGTTATGAACAGTAATTGGAAATTCACTATATATTGTATGCCAATGTTTTTTGGTCTCCATCAAATCTTGGACTGTAACACACCAGGCACATCTTTATGTCTATGGTCGTGTTGAACCACTTGGTTTTTATGGCAGAGATACTGGAGTGGGTTGCCAGTTCCTTCTCCAGTGGCCTACAGCATACAGCTCCTAGTATCCTAAAGTGGTCTCCCATCCAAGTACTGACCAGGCCAAACCCTGCTTGGCTTCAAGGTGGTGTGACCTCTTTGTTCTCTGACTGGAATCAAACCAAGGTGAAAGCACAGAATCCTAACCACTGAACAATTTTTTTTACGGAATATGTAGTTTTCTGAAGAAAAAAAAAACTATTGCCTCTGCCTAAAATCATGAAAATAGTCCCTGCATGGGTCAGCCTACTGCAGCATATGCAGACACAGACCCTGCCCTTTTTTCTCCATCTTTTTTTACAAGGTTGATATAGAATGTATTAATTAAATTATTAATCTTTTGCCAAATTGTTATTTTTATATAATATATATATATATATATATATATATATATATATATATATATATATTAAACTCTAAATATTGCATTTATTTAAATCTTTGTCAAAACATCTTAAAAAAAACTTCTTAAGAATCACCTAGTATTCCATGTTGTAATATGAAGGTGTTTTTCAAGTATTTTTAAAGAAAGCAACACTGTATGGGAGATGTGCATGCCAAGCTACAGAGTTTTCCTTTGAGATATGCCCATATATTTTAGCAAAGAGCTGTAGGAAGCATTTTGCAGTTGGCCTGCTGTCAAAATATGAAACAGAGAGATACCTGGAGAAAGGCACATGAAATAATGCTTTGAGGTGCCTGATTACAGGATTTAGAGTTGCCTTGAGGAAAAGTCTCGAGAGACTGTGTCTGTGAGATGACATTAAGAAATTCAGAGTTGTGTCTCGAGAAAGGTCTTATAGAAAATGCTGTAACTTTAGAATGACATTGAGAGCCACCTAAAAGGAAAGTGGAACTAACAAAACTTAGATTGGGAGCTGCTCAAGGAAAACTGAAGTTAAAAGATTCAGGACTCTGTGACAGATTGTTCATAAAACAGAGCACAGCCCATCCAGGGTGAATGTGACATGATAAACAAACTGAGCTTCTGTTAGTATCAATCTCAAAAAGGAAAACAGAATACAACCATCTAATTCATTTCTTCTACAGTAGGGTGAGTAGAAATATATTTCATTTCACACTTTATAAAAAAGAGCTTAGACCTTGTGGTAACTTTCAGCATCTCACTTAAAAGTGTTAAAAGAACCCTGAAGTTCAACACATATATATATAATGGTTAATAATGGCTAACATTTTAAAGATGGTCTGGAGAAGGTTTGAATGGTAGCTAGCCGTACTCTAGGTCCACTGCTTAGGTATTTCTGAGCATTATTATTTTGAAGCTTAATTAAAGTGCCATTTAATCAGCACTATTTGGAGCACACCGTTGCAAAGTTGTCCTAAAAACATGCTGAAATACCTTTTGAATTTTTTTAATACGTGCATTTTTTTAACAGAAAAGAATCAGAAATTAAACTCTTTTTACATGAGTCACTAACAAGCCCAAGACAGACCCACAGCTACAGCTCCATGTTGTGAGCAACAGCAGACAAAGAGTTAACCCTTCACAAATTCATCTGAGAAATGACTGCTGGAATCAGATAAATACGTCAGTTGGAGGTTAACATCTCCAGCTGCATTACTGAAGTTCAGGGAAAACTATAAATCTTTGTTTTCACAGGGCCTTTATCGCTCGGTGTCAGCAGATGTTGTTAATCATGGAATAGTCAGGAAACATACCTAAGACTTTGTAGCTGTTATTAGTGTAATTAAAAAAACTATAGATAATTTTCACATAAAAACCTTATGCTTGTTAACATGATGAAGAGCTCTTACAGTGAGGTAAATGGCCCTTTAAGTTCATTTTAGAGGATCATATGAAAAAAATATGATCCTCAAATGTGGCACAGAGCTTTTGAACCTGTAAATGTATATTTTTAAAGTTTTTACAACATTCCAACATATTCCTATGAAAAATGGAGGAAAAACCCCTACTAAGTTTTGATAACTCTGAACCAATTCGCAGACATATTGTAATAAGATTTTACTTAATATTTTTTAATGCAAAAACAACGTTGGTAATGTTTAAAGCATATTGTTTTAAATGCATGAAAATAAGCATAGTATCCCATGTCCCTTTAATTTAACTAATATTTGAACGTAAAACTATACTATTTCTTTCAAACCAGTTTGTTTGCCTGCAATGGGAGAGGTAAGAAAGGAGACAGTGATAAACTGTTAAGAGAGCTCCTTAGGAAGATCTGCTCCCATCCCCTGAAAAGCTAATAGGGACAGAGAGTAGCAGGCCTGCTGTAGATGACAATACTAGAAGTCAAATCAAGGGCGGAGCTACCAGTGGTGCAGGTTGTGCAATGCACCAGGGCCCCTCCTCTGAGGGGGGCTCAGCTATGCAAAGGGCTCTTGGTGGGCTGAAGTTATGGGAAATGGTCTTGGGGATGGCTGCTGTTATGGGAAAGGGCATTTGGCAGGAGAAATAGGCGAAGAGATCTTGGGGAGGGGTGAGTTGGTACCAATGTAAGGGTGCCCAGTGCAAAAATAAATTGCAGCCCCCCTCGGGGAGTGCCCCAATTTTGTTTTTGTACCAGAGCCCTCCATTCTCTAGCTCTGCCACTGAATCAAATGTAAGCAAACCTAATTGTTTTCTTTTAAACACCAACTAATGCAAATCAATTATTAATTTACCAAATTAACCCTCATTGAATATATCGTTTTTTTTACATAAACTTTATTCTATTTTTTAACATGCTGCATAGAAGGGGGGGAGGTTAATCTCTTTATTTGTTTTTAGCTATATTGTTGTGCTTTTTAAACAATGCTTTAAGTCTGCTTTCAAAATTGCTTATTTATATTGGATACCTATCCAAAAATCAAAGCTTAGCCATTATTCTGATAGATGTCAGTCATTTTGATTAGGTAATTGCTGACAGCTGCTGTCTCCGAACACTTTTATGTGCAGGCTCATACGCGCATATTGCTTTCTCAGTCCCTTCTTGGTTTGATGTTTGTTGCCACACATTTATAAATAGAGAGGCAATTGATTGCTCCTTTCAAGCAAATGATAAACTATAATAGAGGAGGCAGAGAAAGGTCAATGAAATAGTGTTATCAAGTTTCTTGTGGTTTATAGCAGGTGCTATCTGAAAAGGGCAAAAAATATGTGTATTTTTCATAAAAGACTTAATTTTAATGTATTGCATTATTAAATATTTTCAATAATATATTTTTAGCTGCTAGAAATTATTTGTGAAAAATATATGTTGGCAAAGGAAGGCTGAAAACAAAAAAATGCAAAATAAGCAATAATTTATTTCTTTGAAGATAAAAAGATAGAAAAACACTGGTTTACACCATAATAGAGCTAAATTTACTAAATTCTGATGCGAATATTTGGAATAAAAGTGGGCTTAAATTTTAATTTCATATGTTTTCTATATGAGCGATTTATAAATAGAATAAAAATGTATCTCCACCCAATAGATAAATAAATCCCATAGAAAACATAGAAAATTGATGTGTTTTATGTTTTGACTCGGCTTGATATACCCCATTCACTAAGATCTGAGATATGTTTAAAGCATATTGTTTTAAATTCTGAGATAGGACAGAGAGACTCCATCTTTTGAAATTTATTATACAACCCAGAGTGCACTTCATATTTCCTAAGTTCATACTCTATTTGATATGTGAGTTAACCTTCTTTTGCACTTGTTATTGCTGTTATATGTAAAATGTGATTCAGAAAAACACATTATAAATTAACCCACTGCTGCTATAATAATTGAGATGTACTTAATCAAATTCTGTAATTTAGGCAGGTTTTCCTTAAAGGTCACTATTCGGGGGCTCTTGGTAGTGCTAAATAGTGGCCATTTCTAATCTTCCTTCCATTTATACCTTCAACTGACTCTATCTAGTGCTAACCTGGCAATATAAATTATATACATATTATTTTAATGTATTTCAACTTAGCCTATCAAGAAAAATAAGTATAGCTTGGATTCGTCAAGTGGGGTACAGTACAGGATTATATCATTCAAATTCCTGTTTTCCACATTACACTGTTCTTTCTAAATACTTTTACATATACTTTATTCCTTTAAAGAACTCATTACCTTCGGGCTGGCACTTTGGTCTGTCTAATATAATTTTCCTATAGCTCCCACTTTACTTCTATGTCAACTTTATTTTCCAAAATGTAATTTCTCAACTATGTTATGGATTCCTCCAATTATTAGGTCCTGATCTTCACCCTGTTTATATTAATCTACAAAGCTATTCCAAATAAAAATGTGTTGATTCATCTCTAGGAGACACCAATCACCCATTCTGATCATTTTCAGTGTAAATGTAATAATTGCAATTAAGTTTAAAATTGTAATTTGTAAGCTGAAAATTAGTGTATTAAAATTAAATCCAGACATTGTATAATTGTATAGCACTGCATATTTTATCAGTTATACACAATTTCCCATATTTTCAGACATTTTAAATAAGAATGGATTCGTAACACGATAGTATGACCATGAAAGTGTGCCATGTCTTTGCAGCTGTTTCATCTACTTACTAAGAAGTTAATGGTTAGAGGTTACACTTTCATTAAAACTTGACAACATTTTAAATGCTAATCAAAACTGCTTGCCCTTTCTAATTCTATTTATGTTGAACAAAAATCAACAAAAATAAAAGAGGTCCGTCTTTGAACTGCTACAAATAGTTACTTATACCCTGTTCTGTACGGTTGAGATAAGCACTGTGCAAATTGAGATTCTGCATCTTAACAAGAGAAGTGAAAGATTAGTTGTTGCACAGAGAACAACCACTGAGGTTGTGTTCAATGGTAAATTAGTACATCTTGATTCTAAATATCAGTAAAAAAATTAAATATATCTTTTTTTGCAGACATACTATTATATTCTAGCTAGAAATTGTACATGCAGATATAATGCAGATGTAAAAAGTATGATTTTTGTTTGTTTGGTATTATAAAATTGCTTTTACAGTTCTTCATCGTTCGTCAATCACCACACAACTTGATAAGGCATTGAGATTTGTGAGTGAGTTGGATTAAAGTAAGGGAGAGTTGCGCTATGTGATCTTCACTCTCTCTTCCTTGTCCCATCAGTATCCAGTGACTGGACAAAACCCAAATGGCTGGAGATAGGCAGGGCATAGTGGATGACCAGGATGCCTTACATATCTTCTTGTACTCTTAGAGCTCCACAGCTCTTGCTGAAACCACCTTCCTGACCGCTAATACACTACACTGCAAGGAACATGGAGGTCACATGATGTGAAAGAGTACGTTTTGGATATTACAAAAGTATTAGCACTACAGCGGTAACAATAATTAAACTATTGATTCCACTGCAAACGTATAACAATTTCAATCGTCCATCTTACTGAATTTATTTAATGCATCAGTCAACCACTGAAGGTCTTAATGGGTCAACTAATAATGTTTACATGTATTTGACTGGTGCATTATGGAATAATATATTGTACAAACTCTTCTATACTACTGGTTTATGCATTTTAGTATGGTGAGTTTTAGTAGGGTGAGATTCTTATGAACCACTGAAAAAATCCTGAAGGTCATAGTGGGTCAACTAATATTTATTATTATTATTATTATTATTATTATTATTATTATTATTATCTTTTATTTGTAATAAACCGACATATTCTGCGGTGCTATACAGGGGTTAAGTACATAGCAAAGTCCAATATTAACATATTGCAACTAGTAGAGGGCCTTGTTTTTGAGCTTGGAATCTTATGTAGAAAGTGCTTTTTTTGCCAAAACACTCTACAAGATGGAAAACTTGCTTGCTTACAATCTAAGGGGGATGGTAGTGACAGAAACCTGGGTGAGAATATCAGATAAGGAATAGCAATCATCAGGAAGAAGGTTAAATTTAACTTGGGTAGGAAGGTGTGCAAAGTGAGAAGGATTTTCATATAGTAATAGACAGAAGAGATCTGATTGTGTTTTTCTGCATGAAACACATAAAAATCATACTTATAGAAGCATGATATATGAAGTTTTAGATTACAGCAGAATCACTGGAAGCCTTTTTTATTTAATTTGTCCAGTTGACTAACAGAACACTAATAATATGTTAAATCATATTTTTTGAGCTATAAAAGTCTAAAAAAGACTAAAATATAAGTAAAAATTGCAAATAACAACATTTTCTATAGATGTCTATGTATAAACAAAGAATAATTGATTTCCTACTCACTGGAGTTAACACTTTCAAATTTCTTCTATTTTTCCAAAAATAAGTTTTTGTTTTTGTTAATCAATGACAGTACTATATGCACTTATTACATCCATGATATAACTACATGTATGTATTACACCCATGATATAACTGTTAAGCAAGTTGTTAGTACCTTCTAACCACACATATAATAACTAATGAACCCCAAACAGTCCAGTGGGCCCTTCTGTTCATAACACTTTGCTTGTCCAGATGTGCCATAGCTTTCCTTTCTAGAAGCAAATGTTTTTTTTTTTTCATGGCTACAGTCACCATCTGAAGAGATCTTGAAACCCAGAAAAATAAAATCCGTCACTGTCTCTACTACTTCCCCATCTATTTGTCAGGAACTGAGATTGTTATAAGCAGGAAATAGTAGATAGTAAATGAAGAGATTCACATCATAGCCACTTGTGATGCTTAGTAAATAGCCCCTAATATTTTGTTTGAGTGAATAATATAACCGGCTAAATTAAATTCTACCGATTAAAATGCTTGTTTGTGCACAATCATAAATTTGCCAATGTGGTGGATTATCTCATGTCTAATTTACATATCTTCCAGATCGGCCTAAACCTTTATAGAATATTTCACAAATGTTAGATTAGATAGGCAAATATATTATGTGTTCTCAATTTTATGTGTCTGTATCTATATTTGCACAGAATAATCTGCACATTTCTGCAATGACATTAAGATCTGTTCAAATTTGTTCAGCTCAATTTGATCCACTATAGAGGAACTGAACAGCTACACCAGACATTGCTGTTTAATGATACATGATACAAGATGTGTGCTATAAAAAAATAGGTGGTCACATTTTTATTTTGACATATATTCAAAGTTTGAATTAACTATAGTAAAAATGCATGAAAATCCACAATAAATTCTAAGGTCTTCTTTAATACAATGAATTTCGGTGATTGTATATTTGTGTGAAGCACAATTTGGAGTGGAAGTGCGGAGTATGGGCTGTCTGTACTTTATGTTCCCCTCATGTATTTAAAAGGAAATGTTTTAAATATTACAGATGTATTTTTATACATTAACGGGCCACTGTAGTACTATATCACATATTATAATTGTCAAACTGCGAGTTGTCGTCACGCTTTGCGGCCCTCGCAAAACGAGGACCGCAACTGACAACAACTTGCAGTTTCACAACCCCCCCTATTGCTCCCTTTACCCCACTGATGCTTGCGATGAGCGCCATAGGCCCTGCAGCCTCTGTGCTCATGTCCTGTACATGTCCACTCCCTCAGCTCACTCACCCCGTCCCATGCTTCTTGCTTCCAGCCTCCTATCTCTGGTCTGTCACTCTCTCCCTCTCTGGTCGGATCCGGGGAGCTTAGGCTCTCGCGAGAATCCCCTGCGAGGATAGTCACGTGATCGAGCGTTGCGTCACCATGGATACCCGGGGCCTACCAAGGAAGGGGCGGGGTTTGAGAAGTGTGTGAGTGGCATGTGATGAGTGGGGGGGGGAGAGAGTCACGGCGGGGGGGAGAGACACGGGGGAAAGGAGGGAAAAGCGAGACACGTGGGGCAGAGGAGAGGGAAGAGATACACGAGGGAGGGAGAGGAGGAGGGGAATAGAGACACGGGAGGAGGGGGAAGAGAGACACAGGGGAAGTGAGATACAGGGGAGGGGAGACACAGGGAAGGGGGGAGAGATTCACAGGGGAGGGAGAGGAGGAGGGGAAGAGAGGCACAGGGGAGGGAGAGGAGGAGGAGGGGAAGAGAGACACAGGGGAGGGAGAGGAGGGGGGAAGAGAGGCACAGGGGAGGGAGAGGAGGAGGAGGGGAAGAGAGACACGGGAGGGAGAGGAGGGGGGAAGAGAGCCACAGGAGAGAGAGAGGAGGGGGAAGAGAGACACAGGGGAGAGAGAGGAAGGAGAAGAGAGACAGGGGAGGGAGAGGAGGGGGAAGAGAGACACATGGGAGGGAGAGGTGGAAAGGAAGAAAGGTACCGGGGAGGAGGAGGGGGAAGATAGACACAGAGGAGGGGGAAGAGAGACAGGGAAGGGGGAAGAGATTCACAGGGGAGGGAGAGGAGGAGGGGAAGAGAGTCACAGGGGAGGGAGAGGAGGAGGAGGGGAAGAGAGACACAGGGGAGGGAGAGGAGGGGGGGAGAGAGACACAGGGTAAGGAGAGGAGGGGGGAGAGAGACACAGGGGAGAGAGAGGAGGGGGAAGAGAGCCACAGGGGAGAGGAGGGGGAAAGAGAGGAGGGGGAAGAGAGACACATAGGAGGGGGAAGAGAGACACAGGGGAGGGGGGAAGAGACACAGAGGAGGGGAGGAAGAGAAACGAGGGAGAGAAGGGGAGGAAGAGAAACAGGGGAGGGGGAGGAGACACAGCAGAGGGGGGAAGAGACGAGCGGCAGGGGGGAAGAGACAAGGGAGGGAGGAGGGTGGGAAGAGACACAGGGGAGGGAGACGGGATGAAGAGACACAGGGGAGGGAGAGGGGGGAAGACACAGGGGAGGGAGATGGGGAAAGACACAGGGGAGGGAGAGGGGGAAGGAGAAACAAGGGAGGGAGAGGGGGGAAAGAGACACGGGAGAGGGGGAAGAGACACAGGGGAGAGAGAGGGGGAAGGAGAAACAAGGGAGGAGGAGGGGGGAAGAGACACAGGGGAGGGAGAGGAAGTGGAGGAGGCTCACAATGAGCGCCAAAGCCACTCATTGCAAGGCCCGAGATGAGCGCTGAAGGAGCTCATTGCAAGGCCAATAAAGTAGAGGGGGAGAGGCTCGCAATGTGTGACAAACACCATCGCCAGGCGTTAATTTTTATTGCCGTCATTTTTGACGGGCAAGTCGCTAGTTTAAATTATAATCTTCTAAAGAAGTACACAGAAGTAAAAAATACAGCGCCTAATTTATAAGCATTTTTATGCAATGATGTTGCATTGGAATATACCATTTTGCAGGACGGTAGGAGAGGAAAAGATGGCGGGCGCGCCTGGTGCACTTATCTAACCTCTTTAGCACCTCCACCACCATCACTTGTCACCTAAATCCCATCCATCAACCCTACCAGGTTAGGAGTACCCCAAACTGAGCATGTCATCATGCCGCTTATGGGACCCACTATATGAGCTGGGAGTATACTTTGAATGCAGAAGAAGTAAACTAAACTGCCAGGAGGACTAAATGGAAAAGTTATTTTAGAGGCTAAATTAGACAGGTAAACTCAGAAAATAAATGCTTTCTAATGATTTGTGCACATTATTAGTTATTCAACAGATCATGTGGAAATGATCTGATTGGATCTTTAATTTGAAGATTTGAAAACTAACATAAGACGTTACTGATAAAAATGTTCCTTTATAGGTCTAGCAGGAATGGTCGAAGAAACAGTTATGAGGAAGCCTTATTGAGCGATTATTAAGCCAATTAGCTGTACTTTCTCAGTCAGTAGTGCATTCAGATTAATTTAGGTTGAAATAATAATCAGTTGCCAATACTTCCTCCCTGTTTAAATTATTTGCACTCTGGGCAAGAAGTAGACCCCGCAATGCCTTATGTAGTCTTTTCATTGTAATACATTAACAGTTAGTGATCTCTACTTTTCTGACATATAACCAAATACAGAATGAGAAAAATAATTATGGCATCCATTCCATGGCTCCCATAAGAAAAGAACTAAGGCATCCATTCCTTGACTTCCTTAAGAAAATAACTGAGGCTTCCATTCTATGGCTCCGATAAAAGACTGACCGCAGCTATGGGAGTCTCAGAACTGTTCTATGGCCTCCTGGAAAATAGAAGCCTGTAAGAGGAAGATTTGCCCAAAGCTCCATTTTTACAAGAGCCATGGAATGAAGGGCTATAAGTATTAAAAATGAAGTTTTGGATAATTGGCTATGTCAAATCTTAGTAGTACTCAACAGGAATTGAGACATTTTTCAACAACCCTTCACCACATCACCCACTATCAAGTTGCCAAAAAAACAAGCAAGATTTAAGTGCTTCCTCTACTACTTGCCAGTTCTCCTTTACTTTGTGAGGGAAACTTCTAGAGAAAGATTATGGCCAAAAAATCATCCCGGGATACACACTCTGAATGGCTGATGTGAAGAAAGTGTTTGACCTCACTTCCTTGTTGGCCCCCTTGATGGTGAGTCTAAAACCAAGTAAAAGCATTAACAATTGAAAAAAACATAGGTTTCTAATATTTTGAAAGATGCTTTTCCTGATTCCATAAAGAGAACAAAAAATCCCTAATATTATTCTGTAGAAAATACTATCACATATACTACTCATTTTTATAATTCTTACATTATTCCTTCAATGTTTATACATCTGCAAAAAAGAATGTGATGTATTAATTAAAAGCAAAATGAAAAATATCAGAAGGGACAGGAAGATAAAGTGTGTTGAAAACTAATATTTATTTGAGATTCTTGGAAAAGACAAGCAAAATAAAAATAAATATATCTGATTTAAAGCTAGTGATTTTGATAAATTGAATATATTACCCATCTAAATTTCAATATACCGTCTAAAGCACAGGACCACCTAGCATCTGAACAAAATTGCTGATGTAATAAAATATGACAGTTTTCATGACAAAGATATAGAAGCTGTTGAACATTAATAATGAAATACATCTGCAGAGATGACATTCTATGAGCATCTAGATAGTTCGGAGAAATATGAATTCTTCTTTGGTTTGTATGCTTTGTTAAACCCAGTCATAGGAAACAGACGGTATTTTCTGGCTGAATTATATCTTTCTCTGGCCAGCCATTATGACAGTTCTCATAAACACATTCCTTTTTGGGTTCTGTTAAAACCAGCTACTAAATTATTTATGTTTTTTCGAAAATAATTATATTACAATCTTTGTCATGGACTGTTGAGTGATTGGCAATGGGGTGGCATAATTGTAAATCTGCAAGACTTTGAAAAAATAATTAAAAAACAAAAGTTGACACAATGGGGTGGCCTGGAGTTAAATATCCTCATTTCCTATATTTTCTTTAGGAGCTATTTATCAAGCAGAGTTAAAGGTTGTCCATGATTATCCCACGTTTATAACCACTTAATTCCCACTATCATTCCAATTGATAACTATACCACTATTTGACATCATTTTTAAACTGTGAAGGTTGACATAGTTTGGTGCCATAAAGAGTGATTTTAGATCAAAAAAGGGAATGTTAAGATTCAATTATTACACATTAACAATCAAAATGTTATGATTATTATTAACTTTTATTTGTATAGTGCCACATATTCTGTATCTCTGTAAAGGGATAAGAACAAGGGAAATACAATATTAACAGATTCAAAAATTGAAGGGCCCTTTTTTGAGTTTAGAATCTTTGCAGAAAGTGCTTTTTTCAAAGTACCCTACAAGACTGGAAACTTGCTACTTACAATTTAAAGGGAATGAAAGGGCAGAGACATGGGAAGAGTAACAGACAAGGAATAGCAAAGGTCAGGAAGGGAGTGAATGTTAAAAAGATTTTTATTTAGTGGGAGATGGGAGGGATCTGAGGTGAAAGACTCTAGTATGTTGGCTGACCCCTAGTGTTGAGATAATATAATCTGCAAGTAGGAATGTCAGGTGTTTACCATGGCTCTATAAATCAAATCTGAATTGGGACCGGTGGCTGAGGGGCAGAAAGTGAAGCAGTGTTTTCAGAATCTCACAAACTTAGCAGGGCTTGGTGCAGGAGTGAATTAGCACTGAAAGGAAATGGAAAATGGTCTGAGGGACAGATAGCACAGGAAGAGAGAGGAGTGAGAGAGGAATGAGAGAGAGACCTTAGGAGGCAGGAAAGACTGGAGACATGTGAGGAGGAGGAAAGTTAAGGTAATTATGCTAGCCATGAATGGCGGAAGGATGGGGGAGGATGGAGAGAGCCAAGCTGAATACAGGAAACAGTTGTTAGGAATTGAAAAAATGCTAGAAATATTTCTATCTGCAGAGATATAATAACACACATACAGTAGTAATATTAATAAAGATATTGGCTCCAGGGATGGGGCAATTGCCGTAGTCTCCTCCATACTGTTGGTGTGTATGCAGTTCTCAGAATCTCAAAAGCTTTGCAGGCCTTGGTGCAGGGGTGAATTAGCACTGCTTGTGTGTATGCAGCTCTCAGACAGCCACGTTAAATTTGGTGCTAAGCGTTAAAACATAGCCAGTAACATAAATCTTAGGGCTTTTTGCTATTAAATTAGCCCAGCAACACAGGCCACAGACTACTTGCGGGTTAACACGCAGCAAGGCCGAGAAAAGCCTACGTGTTGAGCATCCTTGAACTTCGCACCCGTAAATCCTTCGATCTGTCAAGCCCGTAAACGCTACTTGTACAATTTAGCTATTAAATTGCAACAAAGTCACCCATGAGCAAGCCCGAAGCCAAATGTGTGCTTGAGAGGACCTGCAAGGGAGGTAAAGTCCAATATGTAGCACTTGTAATGAAACTAAATCACACTACTGTACTTTTATTAAAAGTGAAAGTGATGTTAGGTCTAAGAATTAATAGCACAACATTCTCAAGCTCACAATTTGTTAATACATATACTGTAACTCGCATGTGATA
Organism: Discoglossus pictus; assembly: GCA_027410445.1. Lineage (NCBI taxonomy): Eukaryota > Metazoa > Chordata > Amphibia > Anura > Alytidae > Discoglossus > Discoglossus pictus. The sequence continues at coordinate 552,674,919 of CM050163.1, forward strand.
GAATATCATATGTGCGGCTTTATTAATATTTCATTTTTACTGGAATGTGGGTTCGCTCGTAAGACTTTGAAATCAATACTCCATTTTCTTGTGATGCAATGCTGACGATCTCTGTTTCCATGGGCTCCATCTAAACTCGTAACTACGGGCTTGCTTAATTGATTACGTTCTAGCCTGCAAAGCGGCCGGCTGATAAATGGTTTACAGTTTTGTGCCAAATTTCAAGCACGCAGCCATTATAAGCTTCACGTTGGAGTTTCTGGCTTGGAATTTAATGTGGCTCAAAATCTCACAAACTTAGTAGGCCTTGGTGCAGGGGGGAATTAGCACTGAAATAAAATGGAAACATGGTGTGAGGGACAGATAGTACAAGAAGAGAGAGGAGTGAGTGAAGAATAAGAGAGAGAGACCTTAGGAGGCAGGAAAGACTGGATTTCAAATGTTCTAATTTAAAGTTCTAAATAGCAAGTAATAGGAACACTTCATGTCCCCCACAACAATAAAACAATGTGATATATTAATTAAAAGCAAAATGAAAAATATTATAAGTGACAGGAAGTGTGTTGAAAATTAATATTTATTTGATATCCTTGGAAAAGACAAGCAAAATAAAAATAAATATATCTGATTTAAAGGAAGTGCTTTTGATAAATTTAATATATTACCCAGTTCAAACAGGTTTAGCCTTGTTTGACTTTTTATATTATGAGTGTTTGGTACCTCCTTAGCCAAAGTCCTCATTAAAATTTGGATTGATTAAAGCATTTTTTGCTTTGCCTTACAGATATACTATTTTTATGACTATACATTTCCTTGTTAGAGCCAAGTCTTCCCTGTGAGTCCCTAAACATATTATATGCATTTGTTATTCCAATTATTGTTGGTGATGTCATTCAGGAGCAATTGAAAATGCTGAGTTATGGCCTAGTGTTCTCTGCTTGTATATAACTGGTGAAAATCAAGTATTGACCACTGGGCTCCAAATTTCTTCTAATAAGAGATCCTTTCACTGAAATTAGGTTGACTGCATCGCTTTAATCCTCTTCCCTCCGACAACCACTATGCAAACCTTTCTTTATACCAGCATAAATAATGACTCTTACTTCATCCTAAGACATCATCATAATAATCATTGATTAAGTTGTATCAGTGAAAATGTGAACTTAGTTATAAAATCTAAGCAATTAAAGTTCAGGTGATGCAACACATTGTTGTGTTTTGAGTATGCATCTATTATAAGGGGGTTATAGAGTAAAAAAGACTCTTGGAATATAATCTGTAATTAGCGGAGAAGTTTATGTTACTGTAAGCTATATTGTAAAGCAGAATTGTCAGAGTGTTTAAGAACCAGTGGACTTACAGCCACATTAAATTCCAAGGGCCTCATTCTATTATCGGCCGTAGGAGATGCGGGGCCGCAAGGACCGGCCGCAAGCTATTCGGCTATTCTATTCCCCTCCGGCCGGGGGCTCCGGCAGGCTTGAGGCCGGCGCCTTGCTATCCCTTGCGGCCGCTCGCGCCGGAGGAAAGCCTTTGATCTTAACTGGCCGCAAGAGTTTCGGCCGCAAGAAAATCCCGGTTGCTATTCAATTGCTCCGGGAACACTCTCTGCAAGGCTAAAAACGAGCCGCAGCTTACCTGCAGGAAAAATGTCCCGCTAGCACCAATTAAGCACATTATAAAGCCGAAATAAAGCCATCCTGCACTCTGAGGAGACTATAAAGTGATTGTAGGTGTTAGCAAAAATAGCACAACATTCCCCTATACTCAAATCCGTAAAAAAAATATTTTTAAATTTATGTCAAAACTCCATGGAAAAAGTCCCGAGGGCTTGGAGCACCTCAGACCCACCCACACTGCGGCCGGAAAATAAACAGTTAATGTAAACTCGGATTTGGGCTGATGTGCAAGCTTGAGAGGGGGTTGCTATTAATCCTCATGTCCCCCAATATGATCTCTAGCATTTACAGTGCCGTCTTGAATTTATTTTTGCGTTATTTCTGAGCTTACGGCCGGTTGCAAGATATACGGCCGGCCGTAAGGGGAGATCCTTGCGGGGCCGTATAATTGAATTGCAAAATAACGGAACCCCCGCAAGGAATCGCAGCCTTGCGGCCGTTTTACGGCCGATAATAGAATGAGGTCCCAAGCCCGTAGCGGCACCGGTACACCCGCAAAGGCTGCTGGCTTGAAATTCGGCCGAGTTACAGAGCTCTAAAATTAGCCAAGCCCGCAACAGACGTGTCCGACATCCAAGTCTGTAAACCATGCTTGTGCACGTTGCATTGTGAACATGATCAATTAATCAAACCAGTAATTACGTGTTTAGATGGAGCCAATAGTAAAAGAGATTGTCATCATTACGTTACTGAAAAATGGAGGTTGGATTTCAAACACTTACGGGTTTAAAGTACGAGTTGGGATCGGACCCACATTCCAGAAATTATGCAATATTAATAAATCAATAAATATGATATTCTAGTCCATGTAAGTTCTATTACATGTATTAACACATTGATTGCCAGGATCGATATAACAGGGAAATTAAACATAAAATAAACTATTTTATATTGCAGATTTGCGGGCTTGAGAATGTTGTGCTATTAATTTCAATACCTCACATCACTTTCCCTTCAATTTCAAATACAGTAGTGTGTTTATATTTGCTTTTACAGTGCTACGGAGAGGACTCAATTTGCCATTTTTGGGTTTGAATACCAGTGCGTCTTTGTGGATTTGTAGCTATTCAATAGCAATTTGCGATTGTACCATTTACGGGCTTGACAAATCAAAGGCTTAGCTGAGACGGAGTTCTGATTTTGACAATCCATAGGAGTTTTCCGCCTGTAACCCGCAGCCCATTTGCAGGTAGCTGAAAGAGGCCAATTTAATAGCTGTAAGTCTTGCGGGCTCCTTTACTTGCTACATATTCTCCAGTAGGAGGAATTTAACAGGGCTGCTAGCCTATTTGTGGCAGAAGATCTTGGTACATTTATAGAACATCTATAAACACTTGCATAGCTCCCATGGTGCACCAGTGAGCCATACTGACGTATGCCGCCCTGAATAAAACTTATAAAACTCCTTGGAAAAATGTGTTGTGTATATATTCATAAAATATTAAAGAAAAATAAATTAAAAGGAAAATTAAAAAATGTAAATCTTTAAGATATATCAAAAGGGATAGAATCACAAAAGGTGAGAGAAATAAAAAGTATTTATTTTAACAATTCCATGATTACTGTTTTTAAAATAACAGCCAATGTTTTAGTTTGTAATTTTTTTGGTATTTTTCTGCTTCTGGTATTTGAAAAAAATATTCTACAAAATATCTGCTGTGCCAAGCCCTCAGATCATTATATATTATCTGTTTAATATAGAATTTTAACAAATATTCATTATTTTAGTTACGTGTTCTTTAATTCTTTTTTTTACAGTCAAATGCAACAAATAATTTAATATACAAACTCAGAAACTTACAGTAAATGGCAGAACTTGAGTTGGCAGTCTTTCTGTTATTCACTATGTACAACAGGATTTCAGTTTCATCCTTCAGTGATATTGGCAGAAGTCTGTTTCATTTGGACTTTGAAATGAGAAATATCATGCAAGTCTGCTTCAGCAATTTAAACTTTAAATAAAACCCGCTACCACAGATGGCATTTGAAATTGACACCTGCATAGATGATAACTTGCTGACACTTTCTAGTTTCTAGAATGAAATGAAGAAAATCTGGTCAGCATCATCATGAAAAAAAGGGCACTGAAACATACATTACATAGAAAATGGAAAACATAGTCAGAATTTGTTGTTTAAAAAATGTATACTTTTAAAGGTCCATAGAAAAACTCTTTTAACTCCATTTCTTAAAGATTGGCAAATAAATATACATTTTTTTAAAATTATTTATATTTTGTAGATGAATGAGGGACACTTTCCCCTCATCTATAACATATGTTGTTCTACAGTAAAAGTAGTGTCATGAATTGGGATCTGACTTGGGACTTGGACACTCCTGGATCTCTAATGATCATTTACCAAGTGTTATACCTCATGTAAAGGGCTTTGTTCTCCAGGACTCCAAAATACTGGGGACTATGGTGACTGCTGACTGATTATTGAGTGGACCTCTTTGGTCACAATAACAACCAATGGCCAGGAAACACATAGCCTAAATAAGGCCAAAATGGTAAAATATCACTATGTAATATTGACAAATATGGAAGTGTAACATTTCATACACTGTAACAGAAAAGTCTTATGGGTCACAACAGCTATTATTATTATTATTATTATTATTATTATTATTATTACTACTAATACTTCTACTAATATTACTAATACTAGAAGTAATTACTAATAGTAGTAGTAGTAGTAGGACTACTGTTTTTATTTATAAAGCACCAGCATTTTCTGTAGTACTATTTACAAAATAAAGTATAATAACAAAGCTATAAATTTGAGACGGGAGTGATGACAGGGCAGACGGCAGAGATCAAGACAGTAGGTCGATGCAAGTGGATGTGATTGTGAGTAAGCAATTTAGTAGAGTATTTAGTTTGTGCATGTTAAGGCTGAAGTTTATAAGCTTATTTAAACACATGCATTTTAGTGATTTTTGGACATTGTGAGGCAGGAACATAGTTCGAGCTAAACCTACACTCTAGAATTCCTTGCCTCGCCTCCTTAAACTATGTTCCTGCCTCACAATGCCCCCAAAAACACTATAATGCATCTGTTTAAAGGCAGGAGTGAAAGGAAGTGATAGGAGAGTATAAAGAAGTTATAAGCTGAGTGAAGAGGGCAGTTGGGGGAGTATTTTGAGAAGAGGGCAGAGATGTAAGTATGTACACTGCTGCTAGGAACTTTATATATTTTTGGGCAGAATTTAAAATGTTATTCTGAAGGCTATGGAAGCCATTAGAGTGACAGACAAATAGGTGCTGCAGGCACTGAGCATTGTGTGTGGTTTATAACAAAGTTGTTCATAATGGATTGGAGTGAAGACAGGTGGGTGATAGAAAGGACAACATGGTGTGAATTAGTCAAGGTGAAATATGATGAGAGAATGAGAGAAGGATTATCATTATTATTATTATTTTTGCAAACAAATCCCCCAATCAAGTCACAGGGGGCATGAGTTATCTTTGTCGCATACCCTGTTTCCCCGAAAATAAGAACTATCAGAACAGATAAGTATGTCCAGTACGGTGGGAGTTAAAGCAATTAGCTGCACCTGGATCACCAGGAAGTACAACCTGAGGGGAGCCTCAGTTTGAGAGAGTGAGAGGAGACACCGGAAGCGTTTGAACTGAGGAGGACTGCAGTCCAAGAAAAAGCTGCTGTCTGAATAAACCAGTGCTGCTGGGCAAGCGAGAAGCCTTTTGGAAACTGCAACCTGGAACTACTGGCGAGACACTCACTGGAGCCTGAAGTTACTGGAGAGACTGACCATCAGCTTATCATAAGGGTCGGAAGCCGTTTACCTTAATATTTACACTCCCCAGGTAAGGCACTGTTGATAATAAGAGTGACTTTACTTATTCTAGTACCTGTAGTACTCTTTATGGGTCCCTGGGGGTGGGCACACAAAGGGACGGGTGGGTCAGTGCCCTGACTACAAGGTGGTGAAATTCTGAGATGCTAGTACCTGCTATATTCTAGAGACTGTTTGGTGCACACCGATGAAGACTGTTGCTGTCTCTTATTTTGGTTCTTTGTTTTGTTTTAGTTTTTTATCTTTAGCCGAATACCTTCTCAGGCACAGTCAGGGCATTCCGGAAAGTTAGTAAAACCGTTTATGTAGATTTTTATTTTCTCTAGCCAAGTTGCTGCTAAGGTTATTTTATTTTGTTTTCACTAGCACAATAACATACTGTCTACTGCACCATACTGCACGTTTGTTGATTATTCCTTCAAGAAGTCTCTGTTCCCGGCGGCCATCTTTGTCACAAAATATATATATATATATATATATATATATATATATATATACATAGTAAATAAAAAGTACATATATGTTCACATTTGAATGTCTAAAGCAAGTTAAAAAACCTGCTTCGAGCTCAGAGTTCTGAGAAAAACAGTTATTACACTGCATTCTGGGAAGCTGAGCTGGGACATGCAAATGTGCCCACAAAATATATATACAGGGAGCGAAAAAATAATTTGATCCACCTGCTGATTTTGAACTAAAGAAATTATCAGTCTATAATTTTAATTGTAGGTTTATTTTATTTTAACAGTGAGAGACAGAATAACAAACATAAAACAAGAAAAACGCATGTCAAAAATGTTATAAACTGATTTGCTGGTCAGTGAGGGAAATATGTATTTGATCCCTTATTAATCAGCAAATATTCTGGCTCCTAGGTGTCTTTTTTACAGGTAACGAGCTGAGATTAGGAGCACTCTCTTAAAGGGAGTGCTCCTAATCTCATCTCATAACCTGTATAAAAGACACCTGTCCACAGAAGCAATCAGTCAATCAGATTCCAAACTCTCCACCATGGCCAAGACCAAAGAGCTATCTAAGGATGTCAGGGACAAGATTGTAGACCTACAAAAGGCTGGAATGGGCTACAAAACCATCGCCAAGCAGCTCGGTGTGAAGGTGACAACAGTTGGTGCGATTAATCGCAAATGGAAGAAACACAAAATAACTGTCAGTCTCCTTCGATTTGGTGCTCCATACAAGATCTCACCTTGTGGAGTTTCAATGATCATGAGAATGGTGAGGAATCAGCCCATAACTACACAGGAGGATCTTGTTAATGATCTCAAGGCAGCTAGGACCACAGTCACCAAGAAAACAGTTGGTAATACACTATGCTGTGAAGGACTGAAATCCTGCAGTGCCCATAAGGTCCTCCTGCTCAATAAAGCACATGAACAGGCCCATCTGAAGTCTGCCAATAAACATCTGAATGATTCAGAGGAGAACTGGGTGAAAGTGTTGTGGTCAGATGAAACCAAAATCAAGCTCTTTGGCATCAACTCAACTCACCGTGTTTGGAGGAGGAGGAATGCTGCAAACGACCCCAAGAACACCATCCCCACCATCAATCATAGAGGTGAAAACAATATGCTTTGGGGGTGTTTTTTTGCTAAGGGGACAGGACAACTGCACTGCATCAAAGAGATGATGGACGGGGCCATGTACCATCAAATCTTGGGTGAGAACCTCCTTCCCTCAGCCAGGGCATTGGAAATGGGTCGTGGATGGGTATTCCAGCATAACAATGACCCAAAACACACAGCAAAGGCAACAAAGGAGTGGCTCAAGACAAAGCACATTAAGGTCCTGGAGTGGCCTAGCCAGTCTCCAGACCTTAATCCCATAGAAAATCTATGGAGGGAGCTGAAGGTTCGAGTTGCCAAACATCAGCCTCGAAACCTTAATGACTTGGAGACGATCTGCAAAAGAGGAGTTGGACAAAATCCCTCCTTAGATGTGCGCAAACCTGGTGGCCAACTACAAGAAATGTTTGACTTCTGTGATTGCCAACAAGGGTTTTACCACCTAGAACTAAGTCGAAGGGGTCACATACTTATTTCACTCATTGACCTGCAAATCAATTTATAACTTTTTTGACATTCGTTTTTCTTGGGGATTTTTGTTATTCTGTCTCTCGCTCTTAAAATTATAGACTGGTAATTTCTTTGTCAGTGGACAAACGTTCAAAATCAGCAGGGGATCAAATACTTTTTTTCCCTCACTGTATATATTCTGAGCTATTAAGGTTCTTAATGTGGTGAATAGCGTCTAAAATAGTTACACATTAAGGTAAAATTTCAAAGAACGTAAACATATGTAGCACATAAAAATAAAACTTATTGGGGAGATTAACTTGCCATGATAAAATGTGGTGCAAAATAAACACTATCCAACTGAGTGGTTATCTGTCTTAAGGAGTTTATAATCATTAGTAATGTAGTTTGCAGTATTAATGCTAATGTTTTAATCTGATGAGTCCTGAGCAGATATGCATCATTGAACTCTAAATGAAAGACTTCTGCTTATCTTGCTAAATCACAGGAGCTACTAATGACACCAATTAAGCGTTGTAAATGTCATTTACTCAAGTTTGTTAAATGTAGTCAATAAAATAAAAATAGCGTAAATATATACATAAGATTAGTCAATTTGGATAAAGCAAAAAACTGGTTTACAAGGTTGCTTGATATTATTATTATTATTATTATTACTTTTATTATATAATAATAATCATAATCGTAATAACATTTTACATATCCATGTTGTATCATGTTTGCAGTTGATATTTTACATACTTTTTTTCAACACAATGTAAAAGCTGTTAATATGCTCTAACTTTTAAATGACTTTATCAGACCCAGTAAAAAGGATGAAAAAGTATATATCACATTATTTATAAAATAGGAAGGATTAGAGATTATATCACCATACATCATGCCATAAAGCACAATACCTTGGTTTCTTTCCACTTTTACACCAGTTACAGAGGATGAAGTGTCATCATCTCATGTCACAACTTCCTTACTTGATCTTTTCCTGTCACAAATTGATCCCCCTCTCTCTAAAATCCAAGGTATTACTTGTTGTTATGACCGACTTTTGATCCCAGCGAGGGCTCTGTATGACCAAAAACAATACAGTCATAGCCCCCTGAATGCAGGGAGTCTGTTATTTGGGATCCTAGCCCAAGTGGGATATTATAAGGAACATCAGAAGTGTTATAAGGAGTGTGACATTTTATATTTCATTTGTGTGTAATGTTAGGCCTCAGGCTTTGATCAACTAGGAATTGTTTGTATAATGTTTAGTGTTCAGGTTGTGGTCAGGACATACCAGGACATAACATTGTTATGCCAAGTTCCAACGTATGAAGGAATGTTATAATGTGTATATTCTTGACATGATTTAGCAGTGGTGATATGGGTCATTATGCAATGAATGTGCTCTGTAGTAGTGACGTGTTTTAGTGGTAATTATTGTAAGATTTTATCTTCACTAGTTAGTAACAATAGTAACTGCAAATATGTTATTTTATAAGCAACTAATGTGAATACATTGTTGCTTGTTTAATTTGTGCTTTTATTTACTATCATTGTTTATTGTGTGAAATATGTTGGGTGCAAATGAAGAAGTGAACTTTTAACTCCCATGTGAGGTCAAAGCAGAGAGTCATACACTTGATAAGGACCAGACCATGAATCTGGAGACCCTAACCTATTGACAGCAGAACAATTCCAGATGAGTTTTGTCTAAGACATTGGAATAACAGGGAGGCTCAAGCCTGTCAATCACAATCAGGTGGTTAGGATTAGACCAGCTATTTAGTAATTGGCTGAAAAGTGGATTGCCAAATCAGGGGCTTGTGGGTTTGGGTCTTTGTACTGTTTAAAAATATCTGTGGAAAATGAATAAAGTGCATCACTGTCTGTACACTCTAACCTAAGGCAGGTGTTAGAGTCAGGGAAGGGGTATTTTATTATTTTAATAAGCCAGTAATTTGTTTTATTGACTGAACTGATCCTGAATAGCATGGGTTCTGGTCTCCAAGTCTGGTGGAGGTTTTCCTGCTCTGAAGTGACATGCTGGGCACTGAGATAACCCAAACTCACAATCCAGGGGCGTCCCTGTAGCAGAAGACAGGACGTTTTAAGTCCCCTCATCCTGTGACACTTGTCTCTTGAATTTCTCTTCTGTCTCCATTAAGAAATGTCCATCCTCATTCAAGCAAGCTTTTATAACACCCATCTTAAAGAAGCCATCTCTATAGCCTTCAACCCTTTATAACTTTCTCACTCCATCTAAATAACCATTCTAATCTATCCTCAATGCTTCTTCCAGAATGTTGTAGTTCATGCAACACTCATCACCAGCTGCAACCCCTCAAAGATAAAATTTTAAATCTTAAGCCTGTCATAAAAAACACTGCTACCCACTGTTCTTCTACAAAACTTTTACAAAGCCACTATTTGAAATTTCCTACCTCTCTAATTCAAATATTCTTCTAAATCCCATTAGTTAAGAGATATATAACACTAATCTCAGCCAACCACAATTTTCAATAAGGCTATCCATTCATTGTCTCACTATATCACACTATAACATCTATCCACTAAACAGGCCATAATATCACTTTCCTGCCACCATCATATATCTCCTGTAAACTCTCATGTTGTCTTATAATATTAATAATAATAATAATAATATATAAAAGTTGTCAAACTAAGAATCGTCGACACGCTTTGAAAGCTCGAGAAGCGAGATCGCAAGAACTACATCCCTCGCAAAGGTGGAGGCTCCAACGTTGGCTGCAATGAGCCGAAGGCTCATTGCAGGCTGCAAATGCGGACCCTCGCAAAGCGAGGGTCTGCATTTGCGGAGGTGGAGGGTCAAAAGGCGCCTCACACGCGGTTACAAACACCCACACGCACAACTTAGAAAAAAAACATTACGGCCTCGGAACCAACCGTAACGGCACAAACACCCACACGCACGACTTAGAAAAAAAACATTACGACCTCAGAAAAAAACGACCTTAACGGCCGAAACGCGCGCAACGGAAAACAGTCAAAACACTATAAATACACACAAAAAAACACATAAAAAAACTTACCCACAGCAAGGGGGGGCATCCAGGACCTCTGCAAGTGAAGTTAGACCTCCATTTAAGTCCAAATTCTGGAGTTTAGACACACCAAAATCCCCTAAGCGAGAGAAAAAATGGCCGCCGAAAAAAACGAAAACGAGGCTACAGGACCCTAAACAAGCAAAACAGAGCCCAACACGTAGCACTTTCACGAGGTAGTAAAGACGGAAAATCGCTTACTAAAGACGCAAAAATCGCAAAATCATTCTGATGCGCGTAACACATACATACAATATAGCCGCCATTTACACACAATGTACACAATAACTTATCTGAAATGGCGGCTTTCCCGCCTAAACTAACGGTTCTGCCTTGCGCACAAAGCCTATATACAGGGCACAATTGCCACAGTGCTGACACTTTCTCCTCATGTGCTGACAGTCTGACTGGACATTTTTTGCTGCTGGAAAATCCAAAGAGATTGTTAGCTCTTCTGGATATTGATTGCTGGATATTTCTTACTGATAGGTAAAGTATATTAATTCATTTATTATTTATTAATAAAAAATAAAAAAAAAGCAAAGAAAAAAAATGACATTACTGCATTTTGCAATACCTATACTTTAGTACGGTATTAATCATTAACCATTTCAAATATGTTTATTAATTGATTAATTAATTTTAAATGGACATTCATTTATTAATTACTAATTATTTTAAAAAAAATAGACAATTGTCATTAACTTCACTTTATGATTACATTCTTGATTAACTCTTCATAGAACATTTACAAATTCATTAATTAGTAATGTACATTAATTAATTAATAATTTATTGGTACTTAATAAAACCAAAGGTTAAGAATGTCAGAGACCAATATTGTGTGGCAATCTAATTAGTTTCTTTGAGGAGGTTAGTAGGAACCTGGATCAAGGCAACTCAGTGGATGTAGTCTTTTTGGATTTTGCAAAGGCTTTTGATACAGTGCCACATGGGAGCCAATTGTGCAAACTAAGAGATACAGGAGTTAAATATCTGCTCATGGATTGAGAGCTGGCTAAAAGACAGGAAGCAAAGGGTTGTTGTAAATGGAACATACTCCGATTGGACTGGGGTTCCTCAGGGTTCAGTATTAGGTCCTCTCCTTTTTAACATATTTATTAATGACTTAGAGGTAGGATAGGAGTGTGGTGTTTCCATTTTCGCTGATGACACGAAGTTGTGCAAGGTAATTAAATCAGATAGTGATGTGCTTTCCCTCCAAAGGGATTTACATAAAATTGAGGAATGGGCATCTAAATGGCAGATGAGATTTAATACGAATTAATGTAAAGTTATGCATCTGGGAAGGAAAAATAGCCATGCAATTTATAATCTTAATGGAGCAAATCTAGGTGTATCAGATATTGAAAGGGATTTGGGAGTGCTTGTGGACAACCACCTAGGTAACAGTGCTCAAAGCCAAGCAGCAGCTGCAAAGGCAAATAAAATATTAGCATGTATTAAGAAGGGTATAGAAGCCAGGGAAGCAGATATAATTCTGTCACTGTACAAATCCCTAGTACGCCCTCATTGGGAATATGGAGTAACATTTTGGGCACCACTTCATAAAAAGGACATTTTAGAGCTGGAAAAGGTACAGAGGAGGGCAACAAAACTAATAAGGGGAATGTAGGGGCTAAGTTATGAAGAAAGACTAACCAAATTAAACTTGTTTTCTCTAGAAAAAAGGCGTCTAAGAGGAGATATGATTACCTTATAGAAATACATCCAGGGTCAGTATAAAGATTTGTCAAGGGAGCTTTTTGTGCCAAGAGGTTTTCAACTGACAAGAGGACATCCCTTGAGGTTAGAAGTAAAAAGATTCCACCGCAAAGAAAGAAAAGGGTTCTTCACAGTGAAGGTGGTTAATCTGTGGAATTCTCTACCAGAGGAGGTGGTGACAGCGGATTCGAGAGATAACTTTAAAAGGGGACTGGATTTATTTCGAATTAAAAAGGGAACTCAGGGTTATCATGGATAATTAGAGAGGTCGTATTGATCCAGGGAGATGTCCGGTCGCCAGTGTCTGGGACCAGGAGCGTTTTTTTTTTTTTTTTTTTTTAAATACAACTAATTAATTATTAGTTAATCCGCATATTGCAGATCGGAGGAGTTCTTGAAAGGTTGAACTTGATGGACTAAAGGTCTTTTTTCAACCTTAAAAAAAAAATACTATGTAAGTTTCCTCCTTTGCAATGATCACCTTTGCTCATAGCAAAGCCAGATATATAAGTACAGTGTAAAATATAAAAAAAAATGTAGTACAGTGAATTAATAAATTAATATGAATTATTAAATTAATATACTTTACCTATTTTTATTTAATATGCAGCAATCAATGTCCTGCAGAGCTAAGACTCTCGTTGGATTTTCCTGCAACAGAAAATGTACAGTTGAACTGTTGATCCCCTGAGGAGAAAGTGGCAGCAATGTGCCAAGTGTGCAGTGTAAATAGGCTGCGTGTGTAAGGCCAAACCGTTTGTTTAGGCGGGTACATTTTTTCGAATGCCGAATCTCTGCATATTCAGCTGAGCTCCCAGGCATCCTGGTGTTGCCCCAGTACTGTGTGTGAGTGTTTTATAACTTTGTATCTTTTTTTCTTGTTTTTCGATTTCCACGGTTCGGCCGTTAAAGTTGTATTTTTGCGAAGTTGATTTTTTTTGCCCCCGAGATTCCGAGGTCAGATTTTTTTTTCAAACTCCTACGTTCCTCAACTGCTTGCAGGCTAAGTCCCGCGTGTTTCAGTGCCTCAAATTCTCACCTCGTTTGGTAAGACTCGCAGGACAATGAGCGCCTTCGGCACTCATGGCCTAAATGCTCTGAGCATGGCTCGCAAGCGTGATGACAACTCATAGTTTGACAACTATGATATGTGATAATGCACATTTGACATGAAAGGCACTTAGGATGCTTAATAATATCCTGAATAAGTGACGTGTGCAGCATGGACAGCAGTGAGACTGCGTGGTAGTGAGTCAATAAGATGCTGGAAGGTTGGCAATGGTATCTGGAGCCTTGCAGACTGCAGTACATCTGATAGCTGCTAAAGTGTGCTTGATGGAGGATCCATACAGCGAACATGGAGATTAAGGTGGTCCCACAGATGATTGATGGGGTTCAAGCACAGGGAATTTGGAGGCCAAGGAAGTACTTAGAAGATTTTGTCATGCTCCTACAATCACTCCTGCACAGTTCTGTACTGTACTGCAAATTGAAGCTATTTCTGGCGATGATCCATCTTCAGCATGGATGCAGTGGGCAGTGGAGCCCCAAATGCAACAGGGTTCACTATACTGTCAATTTAGGCACACATCTGGTAGCCCCCTGGTTCGTTTGGATTGTGATTTACTCAACTGTAGCATGTCGTTTGGCCCTCACACACCTTTGCAGCCAACATTCACCTCTGATATTAATGGCACATGGTGCTTCGCAGTTTCCACGCCTTTAATTCGCAATAGTGCAGTTTGTACAGTCAGGGTACACTTTAACCACAGCAGCATGCAAACAGTTCACAAACTGCGCTGATTAATGCCACCTTTGGCTCGAAAGCCACTGATTATCCCCTAATCAATGTTGGGATGACCATGATAACTATGGTTGATATGTTTACAGAATGCTTACATGTCACCAAATGCCATGTAGCGTATTTCCCTGGCTACGTACTGCTGAAGTCAAAAGTAGGCGTGGTCATGATAATGTGACTCAACCCTGTACTATAATCTATAAAGCATTGTTCTCTGTGCCTGTGCATTTGCAATGACCCTTTACTGACATTTACTGGGTATGTTCGTTGCAATTATCCTTTACCACTTTACCTGGTACAATCTATTGGTGCCTTCCCAAAATAAAGACACTTAAAACATGTTGGAGGTACAACTGGCCAAAGCGATTTATTAACAAATATTAATATCCAGTAACCACTTGACGGAGGAGGAGCCTCGACCTTTTTCACTACTCTGTACCCTAAGCACTCGCTTAGGGCCCTACCTTTTTGCCATCAGCAGACCTTCCTAGCGGTAGGGCCGACCCCTTTTTACAACAGGGTCTGGCAACTCCCCCACCTGCAACAGCATCACTGGAAGACTCCTCTACATTGATTCTCCCGCCATGAAATGCCAATTTCAGTAAGATGCATCAGACGCATCAGGTAGAAATAGATTACCTGTATCATTACCTTTCACCTCATGATGCCTAAGTGCTACCCAACCCATCTTTCTAATGAAGCTAGGCAAGAGTTTGTCCCCTTTCTGCCTAGCTTTCTCAAGGCTCACAGGGTCACTGGCATTTCTCCACGTCCGTCTCTTAACCATCTTAGATCAAACCACCTTAATGCAAAGAAACCTGCTCCTCCATTCCCCAATGTCCTTCTTCATGTCCCTCACCAATCTTTTGATAGGGACAAATCCAAGGTCATTACCCCCAAAATGTATTAGCAACTTGTCTGGGTAGCCAAAGGAATGGGTGAATGATTTGATGAACACACTCACTTCCCTCCATCTCATTCCTCTGATGCCGCACCAATGCACTTTCTAGTACTCCTTGGATACGTTCCGATTGCAGGCCGTCCCATGAGACTGTGTCAAAGCGCTCAGCCCAGTAAGCGCCTGAATGACCGATCACCCATAGCTGTTTGACGTGGCCTGCAATGGCACTTACATATTAGTAAGCAGCAGCAGATGGCATTAAATAAAGCCTAAAATTGGTTGACTTCCATTTTCCAATTTCCTTTGACATCCCACCTGGAAGACACAGCCATCGCCGCCCCAATGCGAAAGGAGTGTGTTCCAAACAGCTTCTGTAAGCAAGTCTATAACACTTTAGAAAATTGGAAGCAAGATAACACCAACCCATTTGCATGAATTGAGAATAGCCCAGGCCGACCTGGTCGCTGCTGCATAAAATACCTAACAAACTCAAAGGGGCAACAATCTGTTCCCAACTTATGCAGTGCAATTTCCCTTCCTCGTCCCACTTAATCCTTTTTGGACTTTTCAACCATATCACAACTTTATCTCCCTATATGTACACATGCTCTTGTAAACTCTCCCTCTCCACTTGTAAACTTTCACCCCCGTGCCTGTTGGCCAGCACCAACTTCCCAATCCTGAATGCCCCTAAGAAGGCCAGGGAGAAAGCTGTACAGAAAAGTAAAGCTTCATACTATTTTACACTACTCTTTCGCACCATCAAGGATATATGGCGCAGCAATGAGAATGTAACAGGACTCCTCTTGTCCTTTCCAGACCTTTCACATGCCTAACCCTGTAGCACCTTTCTTTCTTTAACCCTGCTAGCTTAAACATAAAAGCTAGGGCTGCTACCTGACACCCACCAATGGAGGCAACATTCCTTCATCCTTACGTCGTAAAATAAACCACAAAAGGATACCCAACTGTGATGATCCGGTGGTAGGGGCTATTACTGCTCAGGGCTACCTGCTATAGACTACAGGTTAACTACCCAAAGGACCATTTGGTTTTCCTGGAAATCTCTGCACCAGCACCCTGATATTTGGTTTCTGTATCAGTCAAAGTTTCTCCATCAGGAATCAGTGCTTCCAGAAGTCTCAGTAACCTTCCTGTGGTAGTGACCAGGACAGGTTATGGATGGATGCAGGATGGAAATAGGTTCAGTATTGCAACCACCAGGAGCAAAATAAGAGACACACGATTTCTATATGTCTCCAGAAGTGGACTGTTTTATTTTTGAAAAGTCAGCAATATTTATAGCAGTTAGATACAGAGGGGGTGTACACAATGTAGCAATGAGAGGGTGTGGCAGACAATTACAGGAGATGACCCCACATGGGGCTACCTTCTAATAAACATCCTGTCTAGTACATCAGAGATGTTCTTAGCTTATCTGGCAAACAATGGGATAAAGCAAATTACAATGCAATGGAGTGGCTGGAGCAAAGCCGTCTGTCCTTTAATGGGCTAAGATCCAGTAACAGAAAAAGGGGTCCATAAAACCAACCTTTTGTCTTCCGAATCTGCACCACCGCCATGACCACTAAGTTGGATCACTTGTACCAGACTTTCCTGTATGCAGACCAAGTCCACAGGGCCCAAGATCTCTGAACCAATGAAACTATTTCTCTGTTCCAAGCTCCCAGAGCATGTGTGAGAACTGCTCCCCTTTCACTGTCTGAAGTGCTCCCACTAAAAACGAAACAGAGCATCAGCTTTCCCATTTTTGAAACTTGGAACATGATGTTCCCCCGAAACACACATAAAGTGCAAGCATTCCTGTACAACTTGATGACTGGGATGGATGAAGACGTGATATTATTAATAGCAATAACTACGGCCATGTAGTCGGAGAAGAATACCATATGTTTGTTCCTGAATTCTTGTCTCCATAACATTACCGGCCACTCTGCTGTACAACACTTTCCATAAAAGAAGGCACCAGAACTGTGCGCACCCAAAGCATCAGTGTACAACTCCTTTTTCATGGATGCTTTATACCTACAAAATAGTGAGCCTGCTTCATCCTTGCCTTAGCTAATGAAAGACGCTGGCAAAATATTCTCCCCATAGTAATGATCCTGCAAGCAAAATTCAATTTGCCCAGCAAGGATTGTAACCTATGCAAGGAGATCATCTGCCCTTTTATAATATTCTCTACCTTGTCAAACGGAGACTACACTCCATTGAGCCTGAGTTGAGATTAGTGTTGGGACCCTTTATTTTATTCTCTGCTAGCAGAACGCCAAAGGAGCCCAAAACTCTAGTAAATATTGCTAATATATGAGCACAAACCTCCTGGTTTTGAGGGCTAACTGATTCTGATTCTTGTATTGTAACACACCTTAGAAAAGTGCTAGACAGAGGTTTCAATGGGTAAACAGAGATCTACATAATGATCCTGTCACAAACGACATCCCAAAAGCCAATGGCTCTTAGGATTAACTGGAAGTATCCGAAAAGCTGACTCAACTTCAACTTTTGCCACAAGAGCTCCTACCCCAGACCATCTCATGCTTTAGTTTGCTGAATCAAATGAAGAATAAGACACTGACGACAGATCCTTTCAATCCTGTTGTTGACGACTTTCCTTTTGTATAAGAAAGATGGTGGATAACCCTGAATTTACCTTCTTTGCTTTTTGCCACTATTCCCACATGTGATATTCTTAAACAGGCCCCACCATCCTCCCTATTGTAACCTTGTTCTGAATCTTCTCCTTGGCTACCCCTGGGAACTCAGCTGCTGATTTGAGATTTGCAGGCAGTTGAATAACTTTGTGATCCACCTCAGAGGGAATACAAAAAAATCACAAAATCCTTCAATGAGTAATTTTGCTGCTTTGGCTTTTCCTGTATACTTTCCTGTAGCGTTTGAACCATGGCAGCATTGCATCCAGCACCACTGGCGTCTTGCCCTTTTGCAACATTGTCAGTGGCTTTTCAGACATCTTTTGCCTTACCTCATTTGAGTAGCGAGTGTTCCCATTCACAACCAGAGCACACGTGCCTAAACAATTTGGAGCCCATTTGCATACTCCTTCATTGAAGGAATAGCACACCATCCTGATCTCACCGCTAGCCGTGGTGGATGATCTCGGCCGCCAAACCCACCTCGAAAGGACAAAGCTGAACTCATGGAGGTAATTTCATTCAACCAGCGGGCAACTGCTTTGTCACTCCATGACATTCCCGGTCTGGTAGCCAAACACTGATGAACGTTTTCATCATATGTCCACCATGCCATACCGCCGTACTTGCAATACGCGCTCCTTATTTCGTACACGAACAGCGCCAAGCATTTGTTAGGGAACTTCCTCCATAACACACATCAGGATAGAAAAAAACCTGTAGCTAGTTTCCTAAGGTCCTGGTAATCTTCCTATACCCTTTCCTCCTATCTTCCATCTTGGGCCTTGAGGAGCCTCCCTTTGGCTATACATGAAATGCGTGGATGGTAGCAGGGAGAATTTATCCATATATTCTCTCTTCCAAATGCGCTCCATAACGTCAATGGATAGGTGGGCCCCCAGATTGTCCAGGCTGCAAACTATTGTGTACCATACTGACTCCTTGGACACTCCATGCCTGCTGGTAGGGCCATAGCAACCTCGGCCAACAGGATACCAGTAACCTCCTGTGATGCCGAGACCGGAATAGGAGCTGCCTGCCTTGCTACTGAGTGGTCATGAGACCTTACCTGACCTTGACTGGTGCATCCAAGCATTCCCTGCCAAGTTGGAGACCCATTTGCCTAGACCATCCTTGCAAATTTGAATGTCATGCGACCCCAGGAACTGTTGTAAACCTATTGTTAGCCACCTCACATGTATCTCTTCTACTCGGGGTGTGTCATGGCCTCTCCCGCTCCTGTATGCATCTGTGCTGGGTATTTCTGTTGTTGCATGGAAGACTCTCTCTCGGAACTGGAATCTCTTCTGCAGCAGTGGTATGACCGGCAGCTTCTGGAGCGAAGACCTGGTAAGGCAAGAAGAATCAAGAGTTGGCTGTTTTTGATTGTAACTTCTATCCATCTGGTCACCTATAGATGAGTCACTGCTTTCAGATCAAGGCCCTGAAGGACACTCAAGCAGACTGCTGGACCTAACCTCCCTCAAGGCTCTGTTGTCAAAGTCCACCAACCTTTCAGACCTCATTATGTCTCCAGTGCTCCTCTCCATACCACGCCCCGCTGCCCTCCCAACTGCTTTGTCAGCTGTCATTTTAACTTGAGACACGTGAGGGGAAGTAGTCAGGTGTTTACCTTTTCTAGATGCTGTAAATGTAAATGAACTATACCTTGAATTTGTATGTTAAGATCTGGACGGACGAGACACCCTCTGGACCACTTCATTGACCTCTTCCACTCTGTCTGGGCTCTGTCCGCTCATTTCTCTCTCAATTTCTTCCTCCTCTTCCTGACTGCAGAAGCCTGAGTTGCTGCTCTGTTACCAGATTCTGCAAAATGTGCTTCTTCATTGCTCCTGGCTAGATCCTATAGGGTGGAATTTCAGAGCCCGGCCTACGCTTCTTTTTCTATTACCCTGCAGGTTCCTGAGAACCCTAGACTCACTCAGCATGGGCTGTGAGTTCAGCAAATCCCCACATGAGCGCTGCAGGTGTTTTTTATGTGGTTTCAGTATAGATGTTGAACCACTGTCCACAGCATGGTTATGACATGCTGCCAACTGCTTCCTCTCCCTGGAAGTGGCCATGGGGGGGGGGGGAGGAGGGGAGAAGTACTACTCCTGGTGCTCCAGGATGTACAGCCAGAACAGGTTGCTCTCTGTTGGTCAAGGAGGGCTTCCCCTCACCCATAAGGTGTGATTCATTGTTGCCATCCAGCCGGCTAATGCCTAATCGGTCTCCAGCCAATATCCTCTCTAGTGCTGCTGTTTCCCCAGCATTCATACCACAGATGCACAGACACACAAACAAAATGGAGAACACACAAGTGGAAATTAAAAGGGGATTCACAAAACACATGCACCACACTCTCACTAATGCCAGCAATGACAAGCTAATGCGCTGAGAGCTAACATCCTTTTTGCCAGCTTGCTCCGCTATCTCCTCGCTGACGGGCCATGGAGTGAAACAAAATGGCGCCTGGTGGCATCTGAGTCAAGGGACCTCTTCTGCCACCCATTACTTGGGCCCATCAATTAGTATTATTCTTTATTTGTAACTCATCTACATATTCCATTATTAACACATTGAAAAAGATTGGAGGGCCCTGACTATGAGCTTAAAAAACGTTTCCAAAGCCACTATTCACTGAACATGCGTATTTGCAAGTACTCAAATTGGTAGTAAAATACAGTAAAGGAAAGGTTCTAGTTTAATGATCCTAGTGAGAGCATCATACATAAACCTAAATGAATCCAATGTTAAGTTGTATGAATCTCCATATATATTTCTTTAAATATATGTATACTGTATATATGTGTGCATATATATATATATATATATATATATATAGAAGTATGTATATATATATATATATATATATATATGTGTGTATATATATATATATATATATATATATATATATGTATTTATGTATATATATATATATATATATATATATATATATATATATATATATATATATATATATATATATATATATATTGGACTTTCCATTGTGTATCTAGTAAAAATTGTATCTGGCAGTCTGTGTTTTTTATTTAAGCACCAAATGAGTCATCATAAATAAACAATGCAACAACATAACACAAATCATCAGAGCATGTTTAAAATACATTGAGGAAATCTGCTGCGTTATAAATGAGTTGTTTATATTTTATATTTCTACTTCTTCATTTTGGACAGCCCTCAGTCCCTCTTATTGTTAATCTTCATAAAGCTCACCAGTTATCCTCTGTGCAATGGGAAGATCAGCTGGTTATATAGTTAAGTTCACTACAAACTGCCAGATAATGGTAACTTTATTAGTTACCTACTGTGAGAGAATGGCTCACATGGGACTATTAACACCTGGATTTAGAGTTTAGATGTCAGAGCATATTGAAGATGTTCAGTACACTAAATTACACCATAATAGCCTTTTGTAACATAAATAATCAGGAAACATAATTTCCAAGCAATAAAAACAATGTTAATTGACCATGATGAAGTTGCTGTTGTGAAATATATCACATCTTCCCAATACAGCAATATATAACATTCAAAATATACAAAACTGTTCTGCAGAAAAGTCTATGAATAGTATGCAGTTTTTTATTTTAATCTAAGCATCATGCAACCATGCAAGCATATAGTGTAAATAAGCAAAAGCATTCATTTAAATAGTCCTATTTGTATCTAGGTTGTTCTCTCTTAAAGGTATGGTCTTTTCAATTATTTATATCACTATTTTGAATAACTTAACTTAATAATGGGGAAAAAAAAATCAGCATTCTGTTGCTCATTTCTCCAGAGAATGTGTCTGTAAACTAATGAGCTGTGCATTAATGAAAACAGTGGCATTTTTACTATACATTCCACATTCCCATTGTCAAGATAGAAACTCTCTGTACTTTCTCCTACATCAATGTGTTAATCAGCAGCAACATTTTCAAATGTTCTGTTTCAGCTTAAATATGTATTTTATGTATAGTGTTTCTTTCTAATAAAATGATAAAATCAGAATTGCATTTGACTGGAAGTAAACATTCTGAATAGAAGTGTCTTCACATTGATATAGACTTTACGTAATATATATATATATATTTAAAAGTCAGTCCGTAAAAGCTTAATTTTTTTTCAAGCCTGTAAATCGGAAACATATTTCAGGCATTGGGAAAATTATCAATTACCCAAGCCCGCAAATTATTCACACCTGTAAATGTAAACAGGAGCACCGGGGAGGGGGGGGCGGGGGGGAGAAAGATACAGCAGAGGGAGAGGAGGGAGAGGGTGGAAAGAGACACAGGGGAGGGAGTGGGGGAATAGAGACATAGGGGAGGGTGTGGGGGGATGGAGACACAGAGGAGGGTGATAAGGGGATAAAAACACAGGGGAGGGAGAGGGGGCAAAGATATATGGGAGGGAGAGAGGGGGAAACAGACACAAGGGTGAGAGAGTGGGCAGAGGCTCGCTGAAGGCGCTCATAGCGGAGCTTGCGACGAGCGGTGAAGGCGCTCATTTTGAGGCCCGAAAGTTGCGAGTTGGCCTACGCCTGCAATGACAAACAGCATTGCCAAGCTTCAAATTGTTAGTTCAAGTTGCTATTTACTTATAACAGTATGCTTTATTGAGGAGAAAAAAAGATACTAATCAAATATGTAAACCAAGTATATTGTATATAAAATGGCTATCAGCAGGAGATTTAGGGGAGGTAATATTAAGACTCTATGGGCTCCATTCAATTCGAGTCTCGCAACATTCGGCTGTCTGCGAGTGAGTTGCGAGCTCAAGCTTCACTCCTTTTACAAGGCTATTCAAATGCTCAAGCTCACTGTTTTGGAGGAGATGAGGGCGGGAACATGATCAATTAAGCAAGCACGTAACCTCCCATTTTGAAACAGCCAATAGGAAATGAGACTGCCAGAATTACGGCCGAAAATCATGGAGGTTACCTGTCATTGAATTAGATTAGAGGGTCCAAAATCCAATCAGGCTTGCAAAACATAGAAAATACAGAATTATGAAAATTAATGCCAATACTGTTCAAGTCCTTATGGGTGGCCTGATATTTATTAACAAATTTAAACAAGATTGTTTTAACCCAGAATTGACACATAAAATTAAAATGTATTTCCTGCAGATTTGCGGGCTTGAGATTGTTGTGCAACAACATTAATTATACTGTTTGTCATCGCTTTCCCGTTATTTACAGTGTAGGATTGATCTCTTTGTATTAACATTGTTACGCATATGTGTTTAACCCCTTTGCGGGTCCTCTCTAGCACATGTAGGATTTCCTCCTCTATTTATGGTTTACGAGTGTGGATACATTTGCGAGCTTGGGAAAATTGATCAATTGAATAGCGATTTGTGTTTTTAGCCTTGCAAAAGTGAAAGATCAAAGGCTTCTGAATGCTGTTACGAGTTTGACTGAAGCAATTATTTCAAGCCTGTAGCTCATAACCCGATCGGAGCCCAAAAAAGACACCAACTTAATTGCAAAGTCGCTTGCAACCTCACTTACGGGCTCCCGGATCTCAAATGTGCACAATTGAATGGGGCTCTAAATAAGTAGTGTACTGTATATACTGTTTATAAAGGGTGGCCTACTGATCTAACTACTATAAATTGCCTATTATTAAATGTAATTTTATTGTTGCTTAGTTGTTCAGTCATGTTTGACTCCCCGTGACCTAATGGACCAAAACACAACAGACACATCTGTTAGCCACTGCCACTCTCTGAGCTCCATGAAGCTAATTCTCATTGCGTTCAAATAACTTGTCTATCCATCTCCGCCTCTGTCGTCCCCGTCTTCTTGTGTCTTCAGTCTTTCCCAGCAAGAGTCTTCTCTAGGGAATCCTGTCATGATATGGCCAAAATATCTGAGCTTCAGACTCATGATCATACCTTTCAGTGAACACTTTGTCATGATTTCCTGCAGTACTGATTTATTGGATCTTCTTGCAATCCAAAGGAATCTAACCAGTTTTCGCCAACTCCACAATTGAAAGGCGTCGGTTCTACAGTGGCTTCTTTATAGTCCAGCTCTGACATCTATATGTTACTACTGGGAATACCATAGTTCTAACTAAGCACCCCATTTGTTGATCAAAGCTTTTCTTCCAAGAAGCAAACACATTTTAATTTCATGGCTACAGTCACCATCTGAAGAGATCTTGAACCCCAGGAAAATAAAATCTGCCACTGCCTCCACTTTTTCCCTATCTCTTTGCCAGGAACTGAGATTGCCATTTGCCATGATCTTCGTCATTTTAATGTTGAGCAGCAGGCCAACTTTAGCACCCTCTTCTCTTACTATCATCAATAGGTCTTTTAGTTCCTCATCACTTTCAGCCATCAGAGTTGTTGATATTTCTTCACGTAATATTGAGTCCGGCTTTGGATTCATCCAGCCAGGCCTTACGCATGATGTTCTTCCGCATACAAGTTGAATTAAAAAGGTGATAATATCCCACCTCCAAGCAAACTTTTTCCATTCTTGAACTGTTCTGTTGTCCCATGTTCGGTTCTGACTGTGGCTTCTTGGACCACACACAGATTCCTCAGTAGGCAGATTAGGTGATCTGGTACTCCCATCTCTTTAAGAACTTACCACATTTTGTTGTGATCCACACAGTTAAAGGCTTTAGCATAGTCTATGAATCAGAAGTAGATTTTTTTCTGGAACTCTCTGGCTTTCTCTATTATACATTGGACATTGGCAAATTGATCTCTTGTGCCTCTTCCTATGAGGTATTTCTTCCATCTGGAAGTTCCTAGTCCATTTATTTTTGGAGCCGAGTTTGTAAAGTCTTAAGTATTACCTTGCTGGCATGGGAAATTAGGGCAAATGTTTGATAATTGGAGCACTCATTGGCACTGATTTTTTGGGAATTGGGATGTAGGATGACCTTTTCCAGTCTATTAGCCACTTTTGAGTTTTCCAAATCGGTTGTCATAAGACAAGCAACACTTTCACAGCATCATCTTGAATAGTTCAATTAGAGTTCCAACAACTCCTGCAGCATTGTTATTATCATAGAATGTCATATTGTGATATCAATGTGTAGAGTAATCTTGGAGGCTGTTGGAAGAGGGTGTTTGCTACGACCAGAGAATTATCTTGAGAGAATTCTACTAACCGCTGACCTGCTTCATTTTGTACTCCAGGTCCAAACTTACCAGTTATTCTAAGGTAATTTTGGGTTCCCCACTTTAGCATTCCATTCTCCTACTTACTGATGAGAGTAACATCTTTTCTTTGTGTTATATCTATGACGTGTTGAATATGGACTGGACAACTTCAGCCTCTTCAGCATCCATGGTTGGAGCATAGACTTGGATTACTGTGATGTTAAATTGCTTACCTTGAATTCAAATTGAAATCATTCTGTAATTTTTTGGGTTGTAACCAAGCATTTTGAAACCGTTTGACTGACCGTGAGGGATACACCATTTCTTTTGCGGGATTCTTGATCACAGTAGAAGATCTGGTGATTGTCTGATGTGAAATGTCCCATTCCAGTCCATTATTTTTAATAATTCCCAGAATATCAATGTTTAACCTTATAGTTGACCACTCACAGTATGCCTTGGTTCGTGGTTTTAATATACTAGGTTCCTATGCTGAATTGTCCTTTGCAGCAGAGGACTTTCTTTTCCCCTGAAGACACATTTGCAGCTGCTGCCCTTTTGCTTTTTTCCCAACCATTTCATTAGATCTGATGCTACTTGTACTCAACCTCTGCTCTTTCCCATTAATGCCTGAAAGGCTCATCTTCCAGGGTTGCCAGTTTCTTTTCTAGGGGACAGCAATTTGTCTGAACTCTCCGCTATGACTTGGCCATCTTAGATGACCCTACATGGTAAAGCTTACAGCTTTATTGATGTTCACAAACCCCTTCACCATGACAAGGTAGTGAGCCATAAGGGAATTAACTGTAATGACTCCTCTACAAAGAACTAAACAACGCCTGAATAATCTTTGTGGGGTTATGTTAGCTTCTAGTTCCTATGGCGGACCTTACAAATATTACATAACAGTTTAGACATCCAAATTCTAAATCAATTTTAAGGCACTTCCACTTATGTTTTATTACAATCAATTGCAATTATATTTATTTGTATGTATAGTTTTCATTCTTTTATAAATGGGACCATTTTGTGTCACTATGAATACAATATGTTCTAGTTGGGCTTTTGGAAATATTACAAAGAAACACTAGAAAGCAATAAAATAGCTGTCTATAATGACCAATAATTGTAAATGATCATTAAAAAATGAAAGGCTTTTTTTAATTATCAAATATGGGACTGCAGGGGTCCCTTAAGATTTGCAGGATTTCTGCTCAGACTAGATCATATATTGCGACAGTTATATATTGGTGCTGAATCTCACTATTTCAGCAAAGCAGAGTCTGTAGTCTTCATAGCAATACTACATAATGTAACCACTACATAACAACAACATGCTACACATCCCCTAACACCCTCCCATATCCCTTTGTATCCTATCTATTGACTTATCTACTGTATGTATGTATCTATCTATATATCAAATACTCTTTTCATGGCAGAGAAGGGATTAAATAGCAATACATAAATGTGTAGGTTAATAATCTCCCCCATGACTCATTACCACCATTTTTCTTGGGTAGGAGGACTCCCCCTAAACACCCACAATCACCTATGAGCCCAGGTATCCCCCATTAGCACATGGAGAGACATCAGGCCACCCTTCTCCCCACCGGTGTGCCTTAGAATTGGGAGCCATTAACACCATAGGGGTCCCTATGGCTCATAGGAGGCCTCTAACTGTTACCACGGGGGTCCCTATGAACCTATTGGAATAAAACACTTGCTAGAACCTATTGGAACTAATATAAAGTTTGTAGTATATGAGTCAGTTCATTTTATATGAGCAATTTACAACATCACAACACCTGATAAAGTTCCATGTATTAAATGGTAACAATGGAAATTCCATGATATGACCGATTCTGCCTAATATTTATTAGGTATTGTATATCATGGCAGCTGCTAATGGGACTAAAGCATTACCAATTTACCCCTTATGCTATTATTTTACTACAGTAATGAGGTGCAGTCATGATGTTGGTAAGTAAATGAGCAGAAAATAAGCTTGTCTTAATCTTCATAATACCCAACAAGGGAGAGGCCATAAGAGTAACCAAACAACTTTTCTAAATCTTCATAGCGCAGTAGTTCAAAGATCATCGCTGCAGTTCAACAATTAATTCAGTAAAGAATGTCTATATAGTTGCTGCTTATCAAATATATTTACCAGTGGATAAATAAATAACAATGGGGTTCCCTGGTGCTTTAGTGGTTAGGATTCAGTGCTTTCACCGCTACGACCTGGGTTTTACTCCAGTCCAGGAACCAAGAGGTCACACCACTATGAAACATGGGTTGGTCCTGGTCATTAACTGGATGGGAGACCGCCTAGAAATACTAGGAGTCCCGTGGCCTACTGGAGAAGGAACTGGCAACTCACTCCGGTATCTCTGCCATGAATACCAAGTGGATCAGCATGGTATGCTGTGATCCATGAGGTCACAGAGAGTCAGATATGACTGAATAACGCAAACACAAATAACAATGAACACCCAACACCTGTTAAAAGTTTGTTCGTTTTCATATGAGCAATTTTAACGGCGTAGAAGTTAATAAGATGCTATGGGTTATACAGTATTATTTTTGATATATTGGTATCAATGTAATTCCCATAGTACGACAAGTTATACCTAATAGTTACATTTGTATATTTTCACCTTGATCATATAACACTACTTTTCAATTTGTCTGTGGACTATTTTGCATGGTTACCATCATTTACCCATTATATTATTATTTTACTGCAATAAATTTGTTATAAATTAATAAATAAATGTGTCATCATGACTCTAGAGACATTATCCAAAGGTAATTTCACACCACTTGCAATAACTGTTTTACCAGAATTTGATTGTGTTGTTATGCCGTACCTCTGAAATCCACTAACAGGGGTTCAATAAATTCCCAAATAGGGAATTAAATATAAGATCTGTTGAGATTAACAAAGATGAAAAGCAGAACTGTGAAACATTTAAAAGAAACTCATTACAAGCTTCAGTACACAATTAGTAAAAAGCTTGTGAGCAAGTATTTGCCATGACCTGTATCTCTTGGGAAATATAAGGAAATATTGATGAAGCATAAAAATCTACCATGCTTAATTTAAAAATTACCAGAGCTGAAAATTCTACCTGGTTTTCTCTCTTTTTTTAAATAAAAATAATATATGTAGGGTCAGTGACTCAAATAGCTGGAACAGAAAAATGCAGCTGAAAAGAAAATCAAAGCTACATATACATCCTGACCTTTTCTCTGAATGTTACCTGATTTTTCTACTTACTTTGATTACACCAGTTTTAGAACTTCCTCCTCTCAATCATGCACCGCGGAAGTTAATGGGATCTATTAAATTTGTTATTCACAGAAAACATAATTTTTTTTTTGCTACAAATAATTTTATATTTTTATTGCTTATTCACAAATTTATATACCCATTCTAAAAATAATTATTGCATTGCTTAAAGGTTTCAATATTTTTTTTGTAAAAGTTTTTCGTTAGAACACATTAATTGCTCAATTTGAAAATATATTTAAATACATATATAGTGTTATAGAAAACTGATAGTTCAATTACAATTACTATCCAAGACTTAATATTGCTGTATAATATAATAGTGCTGTTTAATATTTCCTGATTTGCTCTTTGAAAATAATCAAACTGAGAAAAGGCAGTACCATCGGCTCATAAGGGATAACACAATTATCAGATTTGATAGATGGATATTTTTGGAATAAAATGTACATTCAGGGTTATCTTGGATAACCAGAGAAGAAGGAGTATTGATCCAGGGAGGAATCTGATTGCCAGTATCTGGTGTCAGGAAGGAATTATTTGTTGAGGCAAAGTTTTTTTTTCCAGTTTGCCTTCCTCTGGATCTATTAACAATTAATCTGCATATTACAAGGATCAGAGGAGATCTAAAAACTTGATGAACTAAAAGGCCTCTATTCGAGTGCAGTTGCCTTTATACAGGCCGTAAGTCTGCGGGCATGAAAATTGCAACAGTTACAGAGAGATTCAATTGAATAAGCTCTCAGCTATCTGGCCGAAAGCCTAAACCGTACACCATGCACCCATAAGTAGCGTTTCAGGCCATGATCAATTAAGCAAGGCCGTAACTACTGATTTAGAAACAGCCAATACATGAGTTTAAAACGTCGATCAATTAGCATTTAGAAGTCCGATATGCGATCAGACTCGCAATCCGCCAATACATGGCGTTTAAACGTCAATCAATTAGTGTTTAGAAGTCCAATATGCGATCAGACTAGCAATCCGGCAATGTAAAAAATAATTAAAATGAATGACGATACCCGTTCGAGTCCATTTTGGCGTGACCTGATATGTACTCCTTGATTACCGAGAGTGGTAAATAAAACTTTAAAATAATGATTTTTTTATTGCAGATTTGCAAGCTTGAAACTGTTGTGCAATTCATTCTAATGTCTTCCTTCGCTTTCCCGTCTTTTAAAGTGCAGTATTGATTTTTTGATTTGCATTTACAGTGCTACGATCAGGTGTTTAACCCCCTTGTGAGTCCTATTGGTACTCGTAGGATTTTCTTCTACATTTGCCATTGACAGGTTTGAAGGCAATTGAGGGCTTAAGAAATTATAGCAATTGATTTGTGATTGTAACATTTACGGCTTGAAAGATCAAAAGCTTAGATGGGTCGGAGTTACAATTTTGACAACCACAGGGATTTTGAGCTTCTAACCCGCAAACCGATTGGGCGTTAATAAAAGACGCCAATTGAATAGCAAATTATTTTACGGGCTCTTGTAACTACAATTTGCTCAGTTGAATGGAGGCCATAGTCTCAAAGGTACGTTATAACATCTTGAGACATTTATGTATTAATTTTCATATTATCTTTTATAATATTATGTTGGCGTTGTTGTTTAGTTGTTCAATTGTATCTGACTCTCTGTTGACCCCCCTATGTACTGCAGCTGCCAGGCACATCAGTCAGCCCACTGCTCCTCTGAGCTCCCTCAAGTTCAATGACCTCATATTTCTATCTCCACCTCTGTCGTCCACTCCTTCGTGTGCCTTCAGTCTTTCCCAGCATCAGCTTCCTCTAAGGAATCCTGTCCTGATATGGCAAAAAATATATTTTATATTTTTTTATCCTCATGGTCAAACTTTCCATTGAATAGTTTGGCTTGATTTCCTGTAATATTGATTGATTGTCTTCTTGCAGTCTGAAGTTTTCTCCAACACAATGCAAAGGCATAATTTCTCCTGCGCTCAACCTTCTTTATGGTCCAGCTCTCACATCTGTATATTATTACTGGGAATAGGTTTTAAATATGAAGACCTTTGTTGATAGTGATAAATCTTTACTTTTACCTCTAATTAAAAGTTTTGTTTAGAGATAGTATATATCTATATACTATATTACTTACTGAATTGACACTTTTTTTTCAAATACAGGTGATTAGGCAGGTTATTTCCCCTTTATAAGGGGGAGATTCAAGCTCCAGTGCAAGGATAAAGTGTTTTGTATTATCATCATGGATACAGGGTCAACAAAATAATTTACCTCCTTGGGCTGCATTATCAGTGTTTGTTTCCAGTGTAAAATATACTTACAATGTCTTATATACTAGTAACATTTTCATTTTTTTGTTTTTTTTTGCCTATTATTACTTATTTATAGCTGTATTTAAATTTAGGGAAGTTTGTCATTGAAATTGTATGCATACAGTATATTGATTTATTTGCTTTATAATAGTTACACACAAAAACCTTAACTGATATTAATTTTTAAAGGGCAGATTTTAATGCTCTAAGGGCAGCAATACAACGTATAGCCTGGGACAAAGAACTGGAAGGTACGATCGATAACAAAGCCCTGTGCATGCGCATTGTGCGGAGTTAGCCGCGCACATGCATTACATCAGGGTTGAGCACACGAGTGGGCCGTGCACGCGCCAAAGGACACGGAAGTCATGGGAAGTGAGGAAGAGACACACAGGGGAGGAGAGAAGAGACACACAGGGGAGGAGGGGAGAGACACACAGGGGAGGAGGGGAAAGACACACAGGGGAGGAGGGGGGAGTGTCACAGGGGAGTGAGCGGAGGGGATAGAGACACAGGGGAGGGAGAGGAGGGGGAAGAGACACGGGGGACAGGGTGGAATAGGCATGGGGGAATAGACACAGGGGAGGGGGAAAGAGATACAGGGGTAGAGGAAAGAGATGCATGGGAGGGAGAGGGAGGGCAAGAGACACCAAGGAGGGAGAGGGGGAAGTGACACGGGGGGGGGAAGACAGGGGAGTGAGAGAAGGAGGAAGAGACACAGGGGGCAGAAGAGGGCGGAAGATACACAGGGGAGGAAAATGGGGGGAAGAGACAAAAGGGAGGGGGAAGAGATGCCGGGGAGGGAGAGGGGGAAATAGACACCGGGGAGGGGGGAAGAGACACAGGGGAGGGGGTTAGAGACACGGAAGGGAGAGGGGGTAAAAACACAGGGGGTAGGAGACCTAAGGGAGTCAGAGGAGGGGGGAAGGAGACACAAGGGAGCGAGAGGAGGGGGAAAGGAGACACAAGGGAGGGAGAGGATGGGGGAATGAGACACAAGGGAGGAAGTACACAGGGGGAGAGGCTCACAATGATCGCCAAAAGCGCACATTGTGAGGCCGATGATGAGTACCAAGAGCTCTCATCGCAAGGCCAGTAAAGTAGAGGGAGTTGAGGCTCCCATTGTGTGGCACACATCATTGCCAGGCTTCACTTTTTATTGCCGTCATTTTTGAAGGGCAAGTTGCTAGTTATATATAATTTTCAAAATTCACTCAACACAGGGTTGCTACCAGATGACTGGTGAAAAGCAGAGGTGATACCTATATTTAGGAAAGCAGCAAGAGCAAATCTGGGGCAATTATAGACCATGTAAGTCTAACTTCTGTACTGTGGGAAAGATTTTAGCAGGATTAATAAGTCAACATGGATTTATGAGAGATAGGTCATGTCAAAACAAATCGAAATAGTTTTCTAGTGAGGAGGTTAGTAAGAACTTGGATCATGGCCAACTCAGTGGATGATGTTTTTTGGATTTTGCAAAGGCTTTTGATACAGTGCCACACCGGAGACTGTTGTGCAAACTAAGAGATATAGGAATTACAGTAAATAAATATATAAATATAAATATAAATAAATATATTATATATATATATATATATATATAAAATATATTTTATAATGACTTAGAGGTCGGACTGCAAAGTATTGTCTCCAATCTGGCTGATGACACTAAGTTGTGCAAAGAATTACATTAGAAAATGATTGTACTTTCCACCTCCAAAAGGATTTACATAAATTAGAAGAATGGGCAACAGAATGGCAGATGAGATTCAATAAAAATAATAAGTTCATTTTTCACATATGGGAAGGAAAAATAAGCATGCGATTTATAATCTTAATGAAGCAAATCTAGGGGTATCAGAATAAAAAAAAAAATTAGGAGTACTCGTGGACAACCACCCTATTGTATTAATGCCAAGCAGCATCTTCAAAAGCAAGTAAATATTAGCATATATTAGGAAGGGTATAGAAGCAAGAGAAACAAATATAATTCTGCTACTATACAAATCCCTTGTACACCATCTTTGGAATATGGAGTATAATTTTGATCACCACTTTAGTACATTTTAGAGCTGAAAAAAAAAAAAAAGATTCATTAGGGGGGATATAACTATCTTATATAAACACATCCAGGTCCAATATAAGGCTTTTTCACATGATCTTTTTGTGCCAAGATGTTTTCAACTGACAACAGGACATCCCTTGAGGTTAGAGAGAAAAAAGATTCCATCTTAAAGAAAGAAAGGGATCTTCACAGTAAGGGTGGTTAATCTGTGAAATGCTCTACCAAAGAAGGTGTTGACAGCAAGTTTGATAGATAATTTAAAAAAGGGATTGGATATATTTTTTTATAAGAGGGGCATTCAGGGTTATCCTGGATAACTAGAGAAAGAGGAGTATTGATCCAGGAAGGAATCCAAGTACCAGTATTTTGGGTCAGGAAGGAATGTTTTTTTTCTTATGATAAAATTGTTAATGTTTCAATGTTTTTTTTCCCTGTTTTTTCTCTGTTTGTCTTCCTCTGGATCAATTAACATTTAATCCACATATTACAAGGATCAAAGGAATTATAACAATTTTTTTACTTGATGGACTAAAGGTCATTTTTCATCCTCACTTACAGTGTGACGGTGTAACTAAGTAACAATATATAATTTAGATATAACATTTGTGCAGTTTATAAGCAGCTGGAATTATATTTTTACATACAAACAAAACAAGTGTATACAAAATTAATTTAAATACATACAGTATATTAATAAAGAATTATATGCAGCTATTATTGAGTCTGCTTGAAGATAAGGATATTTTGATCCATTTTCAAATCTACAGTTTTATTATTATAGGCTGGAAAACATAGTTATAGAAATGTCTAAAATCATCATAAGGGAATACTTTTCTATTGCCTTCTAACTGAATGCTTTAAAAAACAACAAACAGACCTACACAACAAACTTCTTGCACATGATAGGATAAGGCCATTCAGAGTATACAACATTTTCTTAAAGCATACTTAACATTTGCTGCCCTTCTGCAAAGTAAAATGTCAGGATGATGTAGAACCTATTCTTTTCTATGTGCTCCGAGGCCGTGTTTAGAAATATATTGAATATGCCCCTCAGTAAAAAGTGGATACTGGAAATGAAACCATCAGTAACTTGCCAGTTTGGACTTCACAGAGAGTCTGTCTTTTTACCTCATGTGTTTAAGCTTCTTTATAAGTTAAACTTTTTAGGAAAAAGTCAAAAGAAAATCTAAAGGACATTTGATCTAGGCAAAAAGCTGGACCACGTAATAAATATCTTACAAAGTGACATAATGGCAATAAAAAGTGGTATGTTCCAGTATGGATACTTGCCTGTAAATATAGAATATGCTTCAAAAAGGTTTTTATATTTTACCAATGGTTGATATTTAAAAAAAGTTCTTAGTACATAAAACGTCAGGCCAATATCATAGGATAGAGTCTGATACATTGAACTCATAATTGACGAATGTAAAGGGTGTTCATTCAATTTGTTCATAAATTTTAAGGATATTATGTTCTTACCATCTCTAAGTAGCAGCATATTATTAGGGTTCAGAAGTCCCCATACAGTGCTGTTCATGAGCTCATTTCAGGTGGTCTACTGTACAACTGGAATTACTAAAAATATGAAATTAAAGAAAATAAATAAAAATTCATAAGACTCAGTGCATAAGTAACAAGAAAATAGTAATTATGTTTTATAAGCACACAGGCTATACACCTAATCAATACAGTGCATTATAATAGTAAATTAGTAGGCATTAAAACATGGTCTATGAAGTCCCTCAGCAGTAATCAAGTGGTTCGCCAAGACTGATCAAGTGTCCATCAACAAACAAACATTTTTATGACAAAAAGCATCCTATTGGCCAACGTAGTAGGAATGCCCAATAGATCCTATAGTTAATTAATTTAATTCAATGGAAAGAAGACATTTTTTTCTAGAAATAATTTACTGGGTGGAGTAGTAGCTTAAGTTCCCTTCACTATGATAAGATTGCATCTACAACTGAACTGGATGCATCCACCTCAAGAATGAACAGCTTTATTGGTTCCAGAATGTAGATATAATGAATCCAAGGAAATTAACTTTATTTTGTAGCGATGTTAGCAATTGAATTATTATTATTACACCTTACTTAGAAAGCACTAGAACAGAAACGTTAGCCAGATAAGGGTGGCCTTAAATAATGGCTCCCTAAAACATCTGGTACGCCAAAGACTCTACTTTTTCAAATGTAGCAACCAAATCTAATGAAAAAATCAAAAAAGTATACAGTATATACATAAACTTTATTATTAAAACAACGCTGACAATTATATTAACTTATAATGCTACTAGCATTTTTTTAGCACTATTTTCAAATTTGAACAATGGGTACAAGTACAGATAAATCATAATAATATGAGAGACAAATGGAACAGCAGACAGCTCCATGCTTCAGATATGATACAAAAGAGCTGAGGCCCCTACTAGAAAAATCTTAATTTAGAAGGAGGTAAGGGTGAAATATGAGACAGGAGGGTGACAGATGCAAGCTGGGAGTCATCAAGACAGTTGGCTGATGCAAGAGGATGTGGCTGTGTGTTACACTGTAGATTGTATGTGTGAGTACATATAGGGCCATATCCAATTCGAAGCCTGCAACTCAATCGCAGACAGCTGAATGTCTGCAGGTGTGTTGCGGGCTCCCGTTCGTCTCCAAACTATTCAATTGCTCAAGACCAGAAATGACGGGCCCAAAGCCAAGACCTTAAACCATGCACTGGGTCGTAGCAGTTTAGAGTGGAAACATGGTTAATTCAGCAAGCCCATAACAGCCCAGTGTGAATCGGCCAATAGAAAATGAGACTGTCATTATTATGGCAGTAACACATAAAGGTTACATGTCAATCAATTAGGTTTGGTATCCGATATGCAATCAAACTCGCAAAACCTTCAAAATAAAGAATTATGAAAATCAATGCCAACTGTTCTAGTCCCTATGGGTGGCTGATATGTATTAACTCATTGATACCCGCGTTTGATTTAACTAAAAAAATAATTAATTCTACAAACTGTTCTGTGCCATTGGTTTGCAAGGACAGATAACCTGGCTCTCTCTGTTCCAGGTATTCCAATTGGCTGACAGATAATTCTCACCAATATATATAATATATATATTATATATATATATATATATATATATATATATATTGTAATAAAATAGTACATTTGTGTTCACATTTGAATGGTCTACACAAGATAAAAAAAAACCTGCTTCCCAGCTCCAGAATTCCAAGAAAACAGTTATTAATACTGCATTCTGGGAAGCTGAGTTGGGACTATGCAAATGTGCCCACAAATGCCTTCCTCTTCAATCCGTAGCCATTATCAAACATGGCTTCCTTTAAGCTTACGTATTATCCAGCTTTAATGCAAAGCCAAAGTTGGATTAAACACAAGCTGAGTATCCTATCCATGATACAGCCTGTTTCAAGCTTACTGGGCTATCATCAGTATGATGCGGGATCTCAGCTTGTGTTGTGGAATTTATGAGTAGGTAGTTCACCACAACAATCATTTATATTATGGTGGACAATGAGAGCGATAGAAACCTCCCACCGTACAGTAGTACCAGTAAATAAATAGTACATCTGTGTTCACATTTGAATGTCTATAAAAAGTTAAACAAACAGCACTGCATTTGTGTGTGTGTATATATATATATATATATATATATATATATATAGTAAATAAAAAGTACATATACATACTCTATGTTAAGGGCTTCCTATGTTAGGAAGAAGATTTTAAATTTTATTGTACAGGCCATGGGAAGCCGATGGAGTTACTGAGATGGAGATAGTGCAGACTCTGGGCATTGAGTATGGTTGATGAGTCTAGCAGAGGGGTTTAGTAGAAGGGTTTGGAGTAAAGACAGGTAGGTAAATTAGGAGGTCAATAATGAGGTGGTTTGCAGTAGTAGAGGTTAGATATAATGAGGGAATGTGTTACAATTTTAGTTGTGTGTTGTATAAGATAGTTTCATATTTTGGAAATGTCTTTTAGGTGAATATGACTTATTTAGTTATTGATTGTACGAGTGGGAGCTGTAGAAGAGTTCAGAAGTATAACCCGATCAGAATACACAGATGTTTTTGTAGCAGTCTCAAGGCACCAGGGATATCAGCCTCCCCATGATTGCTATTACTGGGTTTTTGAGTGTGGATTTGCTTTTTATCAGACCATGCATTTACACCACCTGCTTATTTCCTCGTGGCTTTAATGATTTATGTCTGATATCTTGTGGGTTGCAATAAAAGTCACTATTACCACTGCAGTTTATTATATGGGATGATAAAAATGCTTTATTCACAATAGATAATATTCAACATATGTATGCTTGAATTTCACAACATATACTAGCCTATATATTTTTTTTCGCATGCACATTTATGGCTATGATGATATTCTATATTTTAGCCATGCCTTACTTTCTTCATATTTTATAGCTGCTTTCAGGCAGCAGTAGCTCCTTAATTGACTCACTAGATGTTAGATTTCAAGTGGAATGGAAGGGAGATCTTAGTTACCACAGTATGTGTGCTTTGTATATGATTTTTATGTATAATCACAATGTCAGAACAGCTACCCAACTTCACTAACCTGCTTTTTCATTACAACCATAGACTGAATATTTCCATGACCTATTCCCAGAATGTTTTAATTAAATCATGAGAAACTGTATGTACCAAGCACTTCTCCTTGCTGTTGCTGCCACAAATATCACATATGATAGTTGTGGATATACGGGCCGTTGGTCACGCTTTGCCCATAGGTGCTCATTGCAGGCCTGCATGGATCCCTCTGCCCCCAACTAATGCTCCCCCTGCACTACTTGATGCTCCCCACTGCCCCCACATGTCATCACATGATGGCCCGGCCCCCACTGATGCCCCCCTTGCCCCACATGCCCATCGCGATGACAGGCCCGTACCAGGTTTCAAACACTGCCCAGTAGCTTGTGGCCCGTATTCACTGTCATCTCCTCTGCAGCTCCTGTCTTTTCCTCTGTGGCTCCCGTCCTTTGACCGGAACTACTTTCTGGATCAAGCCGGAGAGGGAGAGGGGGAAGGAGACACAGGGGAGGGAGAGGGGGTAAAGGAGGTACAGGACAGGTGAGGAAAGCAGACACAGGGGAAAGAGAGGGGGAAAGGAGGTACAGGAGAGGGGGAAAGGAGACACATGGGAGGGAAATGGGGTAAAGGAGGTACAGGGGAGAGAGAGGGGAAGGAGACACAGGGGAAATAGAGGGGGAAAGGAGGTACAGGAGAGGGGGAAAGGAGACACATGGGAGGGAGATGGGGTAAAGGAGGTACAGGACAGCTGAGGAAAGCAGACACAGGGGAAAGAGAGGGGGAAAGGAGGTACAGGAGAGGGGGAAAGGAGACACATGGGAGGGAAATGGGGTAAAGGAGGTACAGGGGAGAGAGAGGGGAAGGAGACACAGGGGAAATAGAGGGGGAAAGGAGGTACAGGAGAGGGGGAAAGGAGACACATGGGAGGGAGATGGGGTAAAAGAGGTACAGGGGAGAGAGAGGGAGAGGAGACACAGGGGATGGGAGGAGGGAAAGAGACACAGGGGAGGGAGAAGGGGAAAGGAGACACACAGGAGAGAAAGGGGGGAAATGAGGTACAGGAGAGGGGGGAAAGGAGACACAAGGAAGGGAGAGGAGGGGGGTATGAGAAACAAGGGAGGGAGGGGTAAATGAGACACAAGGGAGGGAGGGAGAGGAGGGGGGAAATGAGACACAAGGGAGGAAGTAGACAGGGGGAGAGACTCGTGATTATTGCCAAAGGTGCTCACATTGGGTGGTAAACAGCATTGCCAGGCTAAAAATGTTATTCCTGTCATTTTTGACGGGCAAGTAGCTAGTTGCATATAATATTGGAAAAATGACTTCGATTTATTAAGAATGCCACATAAAAAGCTCTGGTGCAACCAATTACCTTCAGAAGTCACATAATTAGTGAAATGATGTCCACCTGTGTGCAATCTAAGTGTCACATGATCTGTCATTACAGATACACACCTTTTTTTAAAGGCCCCAGAGGCTGCAACACCTAAGCAAGAGGCACCACTAACCAAACACTGCCATGAAGACCAAGAAACTCTCCAAACAAGTAAGGGGCCATGTTGTTGAGAAGTACAAGTCAGGGTTAAAATATAAAAAAATATCCAAATATTTTTGATTTACCCCCTGGATCCCCATCAAATCTATCATAACCGAATGGAATGAACATGGCACAACAGCAAACCTGCCAAGAGATGTCCGCCCCCTCAAAACTCACGGACTGGGTGAGGAGGGCATTAATCAGAGAGGCAGCACAGAGACCAGAGGTAACCCTGGAGGAGCTGCAGAGTTCCACATCAGAGACTGGAGTATCTGTACATAGGACGACAATAAGCCGTACGCTCCATAGAGTTTGGCTTTATGGCAGAGTGGCCAGAAGAAAGCCATTGCTTTAAAAAAAAAAATGACATGTTTTGAGTTTGGGAAAATGCATGTGGGAGACTCACAAAACATATGAAGGAAGGTACTCTAGTTTGATGAGGCTAAAATTGAACTTTTCAGGCATTAAACAAAACGCCTTGTCTGGCGCAAACCTAAGACATCATATCACCCAAAGAACACCATCCCCACAGTAAAACATGGTGGTGGCAGCATCATGCTGTGGGGATGCTTTTCAGCAGTCGGGATTGGGAAACTGGTCAGAGTTAAGGGAAAGATGCATGGTGCTAAATACAGGCATATTCTTGAGCAAAACCTGTACCACTCTGTGCGTGATTTGAGGCTAGGACGGAGGTTCACCTTCCAGCAGGACAATGACCCCAAACACACTGCTAAAGCAACACTTCAGTTGTTTAAGGGGAAACATGTAAATGTGTTGGAATGGCCTAGTCAAAGCCCAGATTGCTGATTCACAAGCGCAAACCATCCAACTTGAAGGAGCTGTAGCAGTTTTGCAATGAGGAATTGGCAAAAATCCCAGTGGTAAGATGTGGCAAGCTCATAGAGACTTATATAGAGCGACTTGGAGCTGTGATTGCCACAAAAGGTGGCTTTGCAAAGTATTGACTTTAAGGGGGTGAATAGTTATGCACATTGACTTTTTTTTGTTATTTTGTCCTATTTGTTGTTTGCTTCACAATTAAAAAAAAAAAAAGTTGTGGGCATGTTCTGTAAATTAAATGATGCAAAACAATCCTCCAACAATCCATGTTAATTACAGGTTGTGAGGCAACAAAAATGCCAAGGGGGGTGACTACTTTTGCAAGGCACTGTACACTGTGTATATCATATATATAGTTGTTGTAATTGCGAGTTTGTTGGTACCGCTATTTTAAAAGTTACGGGCTTGCTCATGCGCAATGAGAGCCGAAGGCAAACCTGGAAAGTTACGGGTTTGCCTTCGGCGCTCATTGCAGGGGTCACGATGAGCGTTAAAGGCGCTCTTCGAAGGCCCGCAAGTTAGAGGAGGAGAGGCTCGCAATGAGCGCTGAAGGTCGAGGGGGGGGGAGGCTCCAAACGGCTTCTGAGCTACA
This sequence comes from Discoglossus pictus, assembly GCA_027410445.1. NCBI lineage: Eukaryota > Metazoa > Chordata > Amphibia > Anura > Alytidae > Discoglossus > Discoglossus pictus. The sequence goes on from CM050163.1 coordinate 552,714,986, forward strand.
GGCTTGAAAAGAAATGTAGACAGTAACACCTGTAAATTGTTTTCAAGCTTGCAATGACTGCCAAAGGCCAAAGGTGTGGGGGGGGGGGGGGAGGCCCGCAATGCGAGCCCAAAAGCGTAGGTAAAGGGGGAGGCCCGCAATTGGCACCAAAGGGTATAGGCCTTTGGTGCTCATTGCAAGGCCCACGATGTGCGCGAAGGCCGTATCCCAAATTTCCAAAGCCTGCAAATGTTTTCATAACCCTAAACGGCAATTGAGAGACAGAGGGGGAAAAGAGAGAAAGGGGGGGGGGAGAGACACATGGGAGGGAGATTCGCACATGGTATAACATGGCATAGTGAGACTCGCAAATTGCAACTAAACTGCAAAATAGAGCCTGCGCAGTGTGTTTTGCACCAAAACCAACGGTTTTGTCTCCCGACAACGGCTGTATATACTGGACAATTTCCAGATCTTTTTCACTTTCTCCTGATGATGAATAGTGTGACTGGACATTTATTTGCTGGCGTAATTTCTAAAGAGATATTGCTAGCTCTTTAGGGTTTTGATTTCTGCAAATTACAGATAATAGGTAAGTTAAGTATAATTACTTCTTAATTCAATTAATTCAAAAAAATCCATTTTAAGTTATATAAAAAAAAAAAATTACCAATGTACATAAATTTAAAACAGAGTTCAGGATAAAAAAATATGATTTCATAAATAAAAAAAAATAGTAGTCTATTATTGAAAAAATGATTACTAGTTCTTTTAATTTTAATTTACAATTTGCAGCTCTCTGTCAATTTCAAGAGACACTTGCTAAAGACAGTGGGCCTCAGCAAATGATGGCCGTAAAATGGCTATTACTCTGTGATTCCTTGCGTTAGGGCTACAGTCCCTCGCAGCCCTAAGGCTATTTTCTATTCACACTAACAACACCGCAAGGAGGTCCCCCTTACAGCCAGTAGCAAACCATGCATTCGGCCGTAAGCCTTGGCGGGCTGCAACCCTATCGCGGCAACTCATTAACTCCCCCTTGCTGCAGGGGTCGCTACAGCACTTCAAACATTTAAATTTCCTGCCGTGGGTCTTTAAAGCGCCCACGGCACCCCAAGCCGCTGGATTACTGTAAGTACCCCTGCGGCACCTAGCCTTAACCCCCCACTGTCCCGATCAGGACCCCCGCTGCATTTAACATTTCAAATTTCCTGCCACAGGTCCTGAAAGGACCTTAAAGGTCCTTTAAGGGCCTGCAATAAATTAAACAATTAACCCCTGCCAGGCACCTAAAATTAACCTGATCACTCATGGGGCTCTATAAAGTTATCCAAAATAAAGTAAAGTTTTTGTCAGAATATAAAGTTGCTCAAACTGCTATTCGAGATGAATTTAATCACAATTTTATATGGAGGAAAACTGACACAACAATGGATCATTGATTCATATCTTCAACTAGAAGCAAATAATTGTAATCTATGTGTTGAACAGTATAATCCACAATGGTCAGAGATTGTTGATAATTTAAAAACTGGACAAAGTGCTTCTGATTTACCAGATTTAGTGGCTAGAGTTTTCAAAATTAAACTATTACCATTAATATATGACATAACCATTGGAAATGTATTTGGCAAGTGTGTGGCTTATGTTTATACTATAGAATTTCCAAAAAGAGGCCTTCCACATGCACATATTCTTTTATCAATTAAATATATGTATAAATATATTTACAAAGGATATGATGCAGAAACTGTATTTGTGCAAAGTGGCCAAAACTAAGAAGAAAATCAAATTTTACATGATGAACTTCAATGTCATGTAGATGCTCAGTATGTAAGTGCTACAGAAGCGCCTTCTGAAATTTGAAATGCATGATCAGTCATATGCAGTTAATCAATTAGCTGTTCATTTGCTACAAAGACACTTAGCTTATTTTAATGCTAGTGATAAAAGAAATGCTTTTGACCAAAATGAACATAGAGAAACAACACTAACTGCTTGGTTTACATTAAATTGTAAAGACAGTGAGGCAAGGGAATTCTTATACATTGAGATTCCATATCATTATGTTTTCGTTAATGGGTTATGGAGAAAAAGAAAAAGGAGTAATAATAAAATTATTCCCAGAATTTATACTGTTAGTCCAAGAGACATCTGACGTTTTTGTTTACGTTTACTACTTATACATTTTGTTCTGGTGCACAAAGTTTTGAAAATTTGGGAACTGTGAATGACATAGTTTATGATACCTTTGAATTAGCTGCGCAACAAAGACACTTTCTTGCTGATGAAACAGAATGGGAGATATGTCTAGAAGAAGCAGCACTATGTCAGATGCCATGACAGATGTGGGAACAATTTTCATTAATTTGCATATTTTGTAATGTACCTAATGCATTATATTTGTGGAACAAATTTAAATTAAATATGTGTGAAGACTTTTTGAAACATTATAGTGAGTTTATTGCAGAATTAAAAGTATTAATGGAAATTCAAGAGCTCTTTCTTTGTCAAGGCTTAAGTTGTTAAATTTTTAATCTGCCAGATCCAGGAATTATAGAGGAAATAAACTTTGATACTGTTGTGGAAAAACAAAAAGCAGAAGAAAAAATTGCCACTTTTAATACATTGCAATTGGAAGCATTTAAAGCCATACAACAAGCACTAGATGACAAAATGCTCAAGGAGCGTTATTTCTATCTAAATGGATCTGGTGGTTAGGGCAAAACTTACCTGTATAATTTATTAATAAGTTTAATTAGAGGTCAAGGTGAAATAGTACTACCATTTGTAACTACTGGAATGGCTGCTCTTTTGTTGGAAGGTAGTAGAACTGTACATAGTGAATTTAAACTTCCAGTTCCCATTTTGGATACATCAGTCTCGGATATTAGAATGACATTATTACAAGCTAAAAATCTAAGACAAAGTAAATGAATTATAAGGCAACAATGATGTCTTGCCATGCTCTTCAATGTATTGATCGTTTGTTACGTGAAGTCATGGCTAATGATTTGCCTTTTGGGGAGGTGATGTTGTTAGGTGGGGATTTTAGGCAAACATTACCTGTTGTTGTCCATGGAAATCGAACAGACTTTGTGGAAACATGTCTAAAGTCAAGTCCACTATGGAAAATATTTACACATCTTAAATTAGAGAAAAATATGAGCTCAGAAGGCCAAAATTAAATTCAATGATTGGGTAATTAAAATTGGCGAAGGCAAAACAGAGGAAATAAGTAATTTACTGGAGGATATTGTTGAAATTCCACCTGCAATGATTTGTAAGGATTCCATAATATCAGCTATATTCCAAAATTTAATAATTAGTAATGATTACTCAGAGCTTGCACACAAAGAAATATTAACATCGAAAAATAAAGATGCATTGCTTCTAAATAATGAAATTTTGGAATTAATAGATGAAACAAAAAAAAATTACAGGGAATATTGTGTACTAGCTGATGGCAAACAGAGTGAGACAAACTTTGCAACTGAATTTATAAATTCATTAACACCATCTGGACAGCCACCACATATTTTGCAGCTGAAAAAAGGGGCAATTGTGATGTTACTGCAAATATGAACCCCAAAAAAGGACTTTGTTATCGGACCACATTAATTGTTCAGGATTTAAGAGATCATTTCATACATGAAATTCTGAATGGTACAGATAAAGGTGAAAGAGTTTTTATTCCAATAATAAATTTGGCTCCAAGCGAAAGTAGTATGCCTTTTGTACTTCAAAAAAGACAATTCCCAATTATTATGACATTTGCTATGACCATAAATAAATCACAAGGTCATTAGGTGATGGGAGAGTATTTACTCAAAAAATTGTATATAATGAGGTGTTGTAATTTTAGAAAAATAGGTTATAAAATGTTATGTACATTTAGATAATATGTGTAATGGAAAAAAAAGTATATATGTAAATATTTAATATGTGTTATTATATTTGCTATTTCAGGACGTTTCTTTATGTGTAAATTATAATTTTTTGTTTTTTGGCATATAGAAAATGTTTATTCTTATTGTATAAAAAAATTGTAACATGACATTGTTCATTATTTGTTTATAGGTACAAATATACAAATTGGATGTAATAAAACATCATATTTTTATTGGTTTACTGAATTATTCAAATTGTAACATGACATGCAAAAATATTGCTTGTACATTGTTATGATCTTCATGTATATTAAAAATTATTAAATGTTTGCAGTTTAATATGAAGATATTGTTCATTATTTGTTTAGAGATAAAAATATAAAATTGGATGTAATATAGTTACATAGTTACATAGTTACATAGTAATTAAGGTTGAAAAAAGACGTTCAGTCCATCAAGTTCAACCTGTTAAGATCTCCTCTGATCTGCAATATGCGGATTAGTTATTAATTAAATTATTAATTAAATAATTATTAATAGTATAGTATTGGAGGATGAATAAAGAGTTAGTCCATCAAGTTCAACCTTTTTAGATCTCTATTGATCTTTTTAATGTGGACTATTTATTATTATTTTTAATTGTTAATTGATCCAGAGGAAGGCAAACAGAAAAAAAAAAAACATTGAAACTTTGCCAATTGTCTCATAAGGAAAAAAAAAAGCAAAATTCCTTCCTGACCCCAGAAACTGGCGATCAAATTTCTCCCTGGATCAATATTCCTTCCTAGTTATCTAGGATAGCCTTGAATGCCCTCTTTATTCAAAAATATATCTAACCCCTATTTTTATCGGTTTAATGAATTATTCCATATTTTTGAAAAAGTATAAAAAAGAGACAGGTGGTGTACAGAGAGACACGCATGGTACACAGAGAGATAGTACATAAACAGACAGAAAACACAATATATAACACTATATCATACCGTCATTTTTGATGGGCAAGTCTCAAGTATATATTTATATATATATATATATATTTATATATGCTATCCTTTTCAAATGTTGCAGAGAAAGTCGCAAAAATGTGAACATACTGCATGTGGATATATTGAAGATTTATATTGAAGATGGATATATTGGTAGAAATGGTTTATTAGACTATGTATGTATTTTCTTTGAGGAACTTTGGATACCGACATTGAAACTGACACTGCAAAATGGATTGGGTCACCAAAAAGAGAAGAAAAATAGAAAAAAGAAAGGCTAAAAGAACACATCTCATGGGTACCTTTTCTTGTATTTGTCTAGTATATCTGTAATTGAAGTGCATTGCCCAATAATGCCAAGTCTTTATGTAAACAAAACAGCTGTAAATGGCTCTTTGATTTTGTCGGAATGCAGAGTATAATCAATAAAAGGTCTTAGAATTATTCAGGTTAGGGTTTTTGTAGTATTGACCGAGTGCTTTAAAGGTGCACTTCCAACATATTGTTCATCCAACTCTTTTGAACTTTAAAGCTTTTACAGAGATAACTGGATCAACACAGTGAGATCAAACCTGAAATTCACAGCTTGAATCGCCTATCCAAGTGAAGTCATGCAGAAAATGAAATATATCTGGCAGAACAAGACTGCGGTCAGAGTAACATGACAAAGCAATGGAAAAGGGCAAAAAAGATGTGCAGAAAAAAGCAAAATCTAGACAGGGGAAGGCTTCATAGTGTGATTCAGAGATAAGAGAGCATGCATGTATAGTGAAGGGAAAGTTCAGCTTTTCAATGAAGACTTTGATTGGAGCAAAGAAGCAATACTCTTGGGTTCTGATCAACTTACATTTTCTCAACATGTTATTTATAAACTAGTTTCAAACAAACCATAAGAACTATTAAATTAGAACAGTTTTTCATAGAAATGAATAGTCTGCCAATAAAATAATATATAAAAATTGTGCCTTACATTTTCGTAAAACTTCTATAATATGCTCTAAAAATGTATTTTATATATACAGTATACTAGCGACTTGCCCGTCAAAAATGATGGGGCAATAACATTTTAAGTCATGGCAATGTTGTTTGACGCACAATGTAAAGCTTTTTCTACTCTGAGGACCTTCAGCGTTTATTGCGAGCCTCGCGCTGAGTGCCTTCGGCGCTCATCACGTGGCTCGCAATGAGCGCCTTTGGTATATCCAGCAAGGAAGAGCAATGTACAGTTGGACAGTTGCTGCCTTTAGGAGAAAGTGTCAGCAATGTCCCAACTGTGCATTAGAAATATGCTGCATGCGCGAGGGCAAACCCCTGGTTTAGTTGTATAAAGCGCCATAGAGATTCGTAATGTTATCAGTTGTAATTTAGTGTTGTAAAATGGCGTCATTTGTCTATGTTCTACGCGGCTCGCAAGCTTTTTCTGTGCTTCCTAACTGTGTATTTTTGTACCTCGTACGTCCCTGGCAAAAGTTTTATGTGCCTGGCGGTGTTTTTCGCATCTCTTGGTCGTGTAGCCTCGTTTTCATTTATTTTGGCTGCGATTTTTTTCTTGCTTAAGCGATTTTCAAGTTTCGAAACGTCTTAAATTCGATTTTAATTAGCGTGCAACCACATGTCGTAACTGTCTCCCCATGCTGTGTGTGATTTTTTTTTATGTTTTGTTTGTATTTTGTAGTGTTTTTGTTGTTTTTGGATGTACGCGTTTTGGTCGTTAACTTTTTTTATAAGTTCCGGGGGTCTTAATTAAAAGTCTTACGTCCTTGTCAGTGTTTTCTGCGCCTCGTTTTATTTTTTTTAGGCCTCCATTTTTTTCCTCGCTTAGCCAATTTTCAAGTGACGTAACTCCTCCACATCTGCAAATGCGGCCTTTGTGAGGGCGCGGTGCATGTTTTTTTTTTTTTTTTGCGATAGTGTTTTTTTTTGTGTGTAAATGTACCTTTGTATGCTAATTAAATAATTAATAAATTAATATACTTTACCTTTTTGTAAATAATATATGCAGAAAGCATTGTGCTGAAGAGCTGACAATCAGTTATGATGTTCCTTCAGCATACAATGTAAGTTTGCACTGTTGTGGAGCTGAGGTGTAAGTGTCAGCAATGTGTGCAGTGTGTAGTGTAAATAGGCTGCGTGCACGAGGGGAAGCCGTTAGTGTAGTTTTGTATTTCCGCTTTCTGTAAGGTAGTGTTGTAAAATGGCGGCGAATGTGTATGTGGTACGCGGGTGTGGATGATGTTGCCTCCTTGCTAAAAGTGTATCTTGTACCTCGTACGGCTTTATGGAAAATATGTGCTTGGTGGTGTTTTGCGGCTTTAGGGTCCTGTAGCCTCATTTTCGTTTTTTTCGCCAGCCATTTTTGCTCTCGCTTTAAGGTCATAGTTTTGGGAGTCTCGCGGCTCATATTTTTTTGTGTAAGTCCGTAGTTAAGTCATTGCGTGTTTATTGTTTTTTGTCAAAGTCCTGCTTGTATGGTCGTTTGTAACCGTTGTGAGGCGCCATAGAGCCTCCACCTCTGAGGCCTGAAATGAGCCAAATGGCAGGAGCCTCCACCTCTGCAAATGCGGCCCCTCGCAACTGTGAAAGTATGTTGAAGTACAGACCAGAGTAAGTAAACTGGGGTCGTAAATAGTTTCACAACTTATGGCACCATAAAGCTATAACCAAACACAGTAAGAAAGCAGAGAGAAAAAAAAATATATATATAGTATGTATAATCATAAATGTTAGCAGTTACAAGACATTTTGGTAATGAGATAACAATTCCATATTTTCATTAAGGCCTGAATTATTACTGTTCAAGAGCATAATCATATTAATTTCAAATGTCCTCTGTCCAATAAAAAAAGGTATCACTATATACTGCAATACTCTGATTATTCATCTAGATTACTGGACATTCGCGGCTACCTCACTCTTTATATATGTACTAGCGAATTAACCATCAAAAAATGACGGCAATAAAATTGTAAGCCAGGCAATAATGTTTGCCACACAGTGTGAGGCTTTTGCTTCTCTGAGCACCTCAGGCGCTCATTGCAAACCTTTCCTCCCGCCTACTGTACGGGCCGCTCATGGCAGGGTTCATTAACTTGCAAGTTTTGTCCCTTCCCTGTGTGTCTCTCCTCTATGTGTCAACTCAATGTTTGTGGCGAGCGCTGACTGACGTTTGTTTTATTTTCAAAGTCCCGCTTGCCGTTTTTCCGTTGTAAGTGTTAGTGTTTTTGCCATTCTGTGTTTTATAAGTCCCGCGTGCCTGGCGTTGTTCGTGTAAGTGTTACTGTCTTCCTTCGTGTATTATCTAAGTCGTGTGTGCCCAGCTTTGCTGGATTTTTTATGCTTTTCGTCCGTCATTTTTTTTCTCTCTTAGCCGATTTTTGAGTTACGAAACACGGCAAATAAGGCTCAAAATCGCTTGCAATCTCACTCCCAGGATTCCAGGCTCTCCCCCTGTGCTATGTACAATATATGTCTTTATTATAAAAATGAAAACAAAATGTATGAACGGACTCACCCTTGTTTTGCATATCATTATATAGTTAATAAATTCAAGTTTAAATGTATTTATTTGATTTTGAGTTCATACTATAAGTATGAGTTACAGTGATTTCTTAGCAAAGAGATTACATCACATATTAGAAGCTGAAAAAGTATTTGTATAAAATACATAATATTTTCCTGTATTTTTACCTGTGTGTTACCTAAACATATACAATTCCCAGGGTTCACTGAGAGACATAAAAGACTGCAATGCAATCTATAAACACCATTCAGAGCTCTAAATTCACTCCAAAAGCCTCCACTATGTTGTGTGAGACTTTTACTAGCAAGTAGCTTATAATTGATTTTATGCAATAACCTTAAAAGTACTTGGGGCTATATTCAATTCGAAGCCCACAACTCGATTGCACACATCCCAATGTCTGTGGGTGTCTTGTGGCTCCCGTTGGTCTCTGATTGCGATGCTAATCAATTGCTCAAGGCCGCAAATTACCGGCCCCAAGCCAAAACCGTAAACCATGCACTGGTTCGGAGCAGTTCAGGGGGGAACATCATCAATTAAGCAAGCCTGTAATCTCCCATTTTGAATCAGCCAATAGAAAATAAGACTGTCATTATTTCGGCAGTAAAACATGGAAGTTACATATCAATCAATTAGGTTCAGGGGTCTGATATGCGATCAGACTCGCAAACCTGCAAAATAAAGATTTATGAAAATTTATGTCAATACTGTTCTAGTCCATGTGGGTGGCCTGATATGTATTAATGCATTGATACCCAAGATTGATTTAACGTTGAAATGAAACATAAAAAGTAAGTCTAATTTCTTGCCGATTTGCAAGGTTGAGACTGTTTTGCAATTAATTCTAATGTCTGCCATCGCTTTCCCCTTTATTTACAGAGCAATATTGATTTTCTGTTTACATTCACAGTGCTACGAATAAGTGTTTGACCCCCTTGTGGGTCCTCTCTAGCAGTCGTAAGATTTTCCCCTTCATTTGCCATTTACGGGTGTGAATACATTTGCAGGCTTGGGAAAATTGAGCAATTCAATAGCAATTTGTGATTTTAGCCTTGCGAAAGTGAAAGATCAAAGGCTTCTGAAGGCTGTAAGACACAAGTTTAATCAGCGCTATTTTTTCAAGGTCGTAACTCGGAGAGATTCTTTATGTATAGATCTTTGGTGTATTCCTGCCACCTATTCTTTATCTGTATTTATCTATTACTGTCTATATATGTCAGGTAGTGTATAAAACATGCTCGCTCATTTAAATGACTAACCATTTAAGATTGTGGATTAATATGAAATACCTGAAGTCCTATTTGGCTTTCAGTGACTCCTCACAGTAAATCTATTCCTGTCAGTACTATCAATATTTCTAAAAAATGCATCCAAGTACAGTAAATAGAGAGCTGCAGGTTATTGTGCTAAACACAGTGCAACCGTTTGGACTAGATGATGGGCACACAGGAGTTTTTCTAGCAAAAGTTGTTTATGCTAATTTTTGGTACATAAAGATAATAAAAGCTGGACTGTAAAGGTGACCATTTTCTAAATGATAAATCAGTAGTTTTCTATAGTTTCATGGCTTCCCAATTTTTTTCTCAAGGATCATTAAAAAATGTACGTGGGTGAACCACTTTAATATTGTTAGCAGACCACCTAGTAATGTTTCTGTTATGTATCAATTTTAATGCTTCCTCCTATGTGGACCAACAATGGAATACACTAAACAGTCACCTTTGTACTACTTGTTTTTTATTAATTTTGTTTAATCATGTTTTGTTTTTCTAGCTGATCTATGGACCACTTGAGTGAAGCTTAGTCATCTACAGACTATAGTATTGTGAGCTTCTCATATAGGATAGCATAAGTTAACTCAGATTTTGTACACCTAAGTTAATATGCTCAGTAGTAGGAATTTAAGATATCACAGGAGCTGCAATGTGCTTTGATGAAGGCTACAATGCCTATTTCCAATTGAGTACAATGACCATTTTAGCCCTTCCTAATCCATCATGTCCCACCCATGTAATGGCTTTAGGAATATATCCCAATATGTGATATAAATCACTCAAGACCACTTTGTATGCATATCAGGATAATTAAACATATCTTAATCCCCCATCGTGGTAAATATAAACTAAGCTCTGCAAGGGTTGCAATGTGTACTTCTGTTTCTATTGCAGCCCTTGTAAAAGCTTAGTAAATATCCCTTTTTGAGTCAACTAATCAGTGCTCACCTCTAGGTACAGCCAAGTAATATAATTGCATACAAACCACTTATTAAAGGTGAGAGCAGGGAATGCAACTCTTGCTTTTGTATTGTGCTCTCATAAACATATAGGTACTATATATACATTTTAGATTTATTTATTTTCAGTATCCTAATATCAATACAAGTTCAGTGAAGGCTAAAGAACATAAATGTGAGAGATTGATGGGATTTAAAAACAAATCCCTTTTCAATTGCTTTGAAGAACAAAGTGTACAGTAGTTCCTTTGGCATAACAATGAGAGATACAACAAATTTGAAAGTAAAATTTACAGTGCTTGCTAAAGTATTCACCCACCTTGGCATTTTTCGTGTTTTGTTGCCTCACAAACTGGAATTAACATGGATTGTTTGAGGATTTGCATCATTTAATTTACAGAACATGCCCACAACTTTGAAGATGTTTTTTTTTTCAATTGTGAAGCAAACAACACATAGGACAAAATAACAAAAAAGTCAATGTACATAACTATTAACCACCACTAAAGTCAATACTTTGTAGAGCCACCTTTTGTGGCAATCACAGCTCCAAGTCGCTTTATATAAGTCTCTATGAGCTTGCCACATCTTACCACTGGGATTTTTGCCCATTCCTCCTGGCAAAACTGCTCCAGCTCCTTCAAGTTGGATGGTTGGCGCTTGTGAACAGCAATCTTTAAGTCTGACCACCGATTTTCTATTGGATTGAGGTCTTGCCTTTGACTAGGCCATTTCAACACATTTACATGTTTCCCCTTAAACCCCTCAAGTGTTGTTTTAGCAGTGTGTTTGGGGTCATTGTCCTTTTGGAAAGGGAACCTCCGTCCTAGCCTCAAATCACTCACAGAGGGGTACAGGTTTTGCTCAAGAATATCCCTGTATTTAGCACCATCCATCTTTCCCTCAACTCTGACCAGTTTCCGAGTCCCGGCTGCTAAAAAACATCTCCACGGCATGATGCTGCCATTACCATGTTTCACGGAGGATAGTGTTCTTTGGGTGATGTGATTTGTTGGGTTTGCGTAATTTTTGATGGGCAAGTCGCTAGTTGTATATAATCACCCACAGAGCCTTAACTCATTCTTATCTTTAGCAAAATACTTTGTAACTAAAATAATAGCAGCTAATATTATAGGCCGACATAACATTTTCACTTCTGAATTTTTTTTTTTTTGCTAAATTTGAAACCAGTTCCCCCATTATCACTCACATTGACAGACAATCCATGGTCATTACAAATAATATAAAATAGCTTTAATAAATGTGACTTTTTTAAAAATATTCAGCTTTTTTTAAATGTATTTTTCATAAAATTACACAGAACACCAAAAGCAAGACTTATCTCACAAGATAAGAAAGGACAGTGGGTTATGTATGTTTTATCCCTATGTACACTTTCCAAGGTGTCTACAATGACCCTATTCAATTATTGGTAGAACCGATACAACACCCTGATGAAGTTTGTTAAAGTAAGACATTGGTTAGGAGAGGCTGGGCACGGTCTCACAGGATTGTTTAACTGAAGAAGCCGCAGAAAAAGCACCTTTTTCACCTTTCTCATGGTTATATTACATATATTTGTATGTTATTAACTTCTTCATGGAAATTATTAATATACAGTATATATATATATATATATATATATATATATATATATATATGACTTACATTTCGTAATACCTGCCAAGGAGTCATTTATACTGATTTCAATTAGTGATGCATAATAAGACCAAAAAGTAGACTTAAATCAGACAACCAAAATAAGACAATATTGGCTTTGTTGACCACCAAAATAAGACAGTAATGGTGCTGTTGATCTAGTTGGACAATGGTTTCTTTGTAGACACATTAGTGTGCATATTATATGTATACATTCATACATATAAATATTCACCACACTCATGTTCAGGCCACTGATTGAACTTCAAAGAGGATAGTCCCAAGTCAATATAGACAATCCAGGATTGGGCCTAGGCATGACCAGATGCTGAAATTGACAAACACGATTTGAATACCTTATGTGTTTGAGGTTCCTGAAGGTGAGAGTCTATCTGTATTAGAAGTGTTGCCCATCTTCGTATGACTTAAAGTGATCTGCACTAGGAGTTTGTGCGCTCTCTCTACCGTTCTCCCTTATTTCTAACCATATGGTTCAAGATCAAGAAAGGAGTGCGACAAGGGTCTATATTGTCACCTTATTTATTTTACTTATACACAGAATACATTATGCTCTAGGCCAGACTGGACAAATCAAAATCTGGAATTGCTGGGAGAAATATCAACAACCTTGGATACATGGATGACACTACTCTGATGGCTGAAAGTGAAGAAAAATGAAAGAGCCCCTTTGATAAGGGTGAAAGAAGAGAGAGCGAAAAGCTGGCCTTCTGCTCAATGTTATGAAAACAAAGATCATGACAAACAGCAATCTCAGTTCCTGGCACATAGATGGGGATTCTTCACATTTTCTAATTGACTCCTAGGGCCTGTTTCATCCGTAAAGTTTTTTTTGGCTACTCCCTACACAGAAATCTATTGAGTGTAAGGCAGGATTTATGGCTGGGCACTAAGTGCTCTAATCTGGGGGAGTGAAAGATTTACTTTAGTGTGGTTAGTTTGTGGAAGTTATGGAAAAAAAGCTCCCGCAGCCAATTTACGGCAGTGCCCTATCTTTGAGCACCTGATTTACATAGGTTCTATGTCACTTGCTGGTTTATGTTGTTATAGGATGTTTTTTTTCCAAAGCCCTGATTGTATGCCCTATTTCCATTCCATCAGGTCATTTTAGTCTAGGGAGATATGGACCAATGTTTAATTTTTGGAACAGTTATTCTATGTGTCCCCAAATTGTTAATGTTGGCTATCTCATTGGACTAATACAAATATTTTGGTATTAGTACCAGTTTAAGGGCAATCCATTAAGCACCTCCAGTAGACAGTTGGCTTCGAGTCCCAAGGCCAGGCTATTGTCCAAGATGAAAGTAATGGTAAGTGATTGATTAGGCTCCATTTACATCAATGGGACAGCAATTGAAACACTTTGTTTCAATAGACAAGAGTCAAGTGGTCAGGTGAGGGATGACAAATAATCATAGAAAAAGTATCGCTACTGCTATGAAAAATATATATTCTGTCATTAGAAATAGTTTCAGCAAGTGGGGTAATAACCAATGTTGTGTGCGAGAATGTGAGAGAAAGGGATCCCCAGAGGAACCGGACGCGAATCCCTAGAGGAAGCTGGTTGCGAAACATGAGCGTCAGACCTGGTCTTCGTTTACAGATGCATAACATTGATGTCAGAGGCTCTACAAGGAATGGATGCAGAGACACATTCGGTCTCTATGGATACGCCTGACGCCTTCATACCGTACTGATACTTTAATGCCGGCTTACTACACTCATATGGTGATGATCCAGACCGAACACCTACACTGATCTTCCAGTCACTTTGGAGACAGCAATCATCGTGTAAAGACATTGAATGCCATTCCACAGAGGACAGATGACCACATACCCATTTTGATGATACCCTTTAATAGAGGACTACGATAAGGTATTTGGGGAATTAGTCCTTGCAGTAGAAAGGCTAGATTTTTTCTAAATTGTTTTGAGGCCAGGGACACTAGTGTCAGTCTCATAGAGGGCCAGTGGTGAGTCCTAATTCTACCACCACACAATAGGATCAATGGGGCCACAGAGTTAAACCTTTATTTATTCCCGCTACCTTAAGCCATTTATACTATACATTTGCACATATTTATATACTGTCTTGATTTATGGGTATATTCTGTACATATTATTAATTTTGATTACCAATAAAAGTTATATTTTATCTTATCAACTTTTTGTCTTCTGTGATTTGGTCCAACACCAGCATTTATTAAATTATATTTTCATGCCACAATATGGTTACCAACTAATGTATAAGTGTGTTCTATCCCTTTCTCTCACATTTAAGAGTCAAGTGGTATCAAGTGTTCTGCAAGTGATACTACTTTGATTCTTTGTCTTGTAGTTAACCACAAATGAAGAAGTACTTGACCTTTGTCATTGTTCGTGACCCTCAATGCACCCTTTTTGAGGAGCCTGAATTGCTCAAATGATTGTAGAAACCAAAGTTGGTCCTCAAAAGTGAATACACTCCGGAGCTGCTCTAATGCCCTTAGCTGACTCCCCTCTGACTCAATATAGGTATCGATATCCCAGGGGAGTTCAACTAGAGGATAAACTCAACTGCCAAGTTTGGGGCACAAATGCATGGTGTTTTTTCATTTTAGAGGTAAGGCATTTCATATTTTTTTAATCAGAAATTGCTTTCAGCAACTTGTCCAAGCCTCCAGTTAATCTATCCTAGGTGTGGGGAACTTATACAACCTGCTGGTAGGAGTGGCCTTCTTGGCTTGTTCAAGCTCAAAGAAGAGCGGGTTGTGACAACATCTATTGACAGAAATTGTATATTGCTTCTGAAATCTATGATTTGCTATCAAATTCACTCTATGCAAGTTTTTTGTTAAAAACATATTTTAGCATATGACACACTTAGAAATAATGTATTTCCCAATGTATAATAAAGAGATAATGCAAAAAACATATATTTAGAATGCAAGACTCTATATACCAATAATGTAAGATACTATTTTATTGTCTTTTTATCTAGTAAAGAGAACGTCTTGCATGTCAGAAAATACTGTATATTTGTTGTTCGTTGAAATTATTCACTACTATACATTACCAGGTATTTTGTGTTTCAAATTCATTCGACTTGAAACTAAACCACCTCTGTCAAGTGAATCAAATATCTTACTTTATATTCTGTGAGGTTCAGAATTACAATTATACACGGCTGGAAAATAAAACTTTACACAAAATCTCTGTTTGGATTGTTAATCTTTATTGCCATTTTCATCTGTCATGGCTGACCTTGAAATCAGCCATTCATCTTTTCTGAATTGTTATCGTAATTTTTTTTCTTTTCTTTTTTTTTCCCATAGAATTTAAACCATTTAGTTAGTTGGCAAAGGAGAAAAGAGTAACCATAAAAAATCTGTTCTGGGCCACACACTAAATTGACTTTACTATCAACTGCCAAGTTAATGTTAAGAACATTTCATATTAAAAATATATTCATCGTATAATAATTTGAACACCAGCAAAAGTAATTATAAAATCAATTATTTGCAATAAATAAATTTTTCTTATATATTTACTAGAAAACCAATAGTATATGATACTTACAACAGAGAATAATTTAATTCTTAATGTTTTCTTTATTTCTTCTTAATATATGTTTTCACATCAGGCATATTAAAATATGGCCAAGGGTCCGCATGCATTACAAAATTGCCTGTTTCTTTAATTTTATTTTTTGGGGAAATTAGATTGTTTCCATTCTAAAATGTGGACACAAAATTTAATTTTCAACAAAGTGTGGTCCTTTAATAACACTTACAGTAGTTGTCACATTGGGCATGCGACCATCAACAGTATTTTAGCTTGAGATTATGTTTTTATATGTTTTTATATTTACTCCATGCAGTAAACAAAAGAAGGAAAAAAAATAATTACGATACAGTTTAAAGCATTTGCAGTGCTTAGTTAATCAGATTTATTTATTGAGTTATAAATTAAGTGATCAATTTATGATGTTATCTCATACATCTCATTTGTTCCATGGAACCTATTTCTATTTTCTGTCATTATATTATCTGACAATATTTAAGCAAACCCGTAATTTACTTCTTAGCCAATAGTAAATGAAACAGTCATCATGACGTCAGTAAAACATGGAAGTTAGTGCAATCGGAGGCTATGACTCAATTAGAGCAAATAAGCAATATTTGCCGATGGAGCTCACAATCAAGCAATCTATCGATCTCGCACTGTTTAAAATGCATTAGATCATCTGGGTTAGTCCATGTGGATTACATGATATGTATTAACTGGGATCAATATTGACATTAAAAATAATGTTTTAATTTGAATATTGTATTTGTGGGTTTGAGACTGTTCTGTAATTAATTCTAATGTCTTTCCATGCCTTCCCAACAAGTACAGTGCTGTGTGTTTTATTTCTGCGACAGTGATAAGTGTTTGAAAAATGCCTTCAACTCTTATTTAGTACTCACAATATTTCTGAAAGAAACTTGATACTTTTCTCAGTTGTGGTTCAGACTATATTTGTGATATTTGCGAGCTAGAGCCACCGGTCTAAAAGATTATCGCTTTTGTGTAACTTTAATTATTTAAAGCTCACAATATTCGAGCTGTACTAAAACCAATGGAGTTCTAGGACCAGATTTGTGTCTTTGGCTGGCCCGTAGTAATTGTGGCAGGTAAATCATAATTGGATTGCGAGAAGCTAATAGAATATGTGACAATATTAAGCAGTTTTAAGTGTGTATAAATTTACCAATTGGCCAATAGAATAGGGTCCAATGTTAGTTTGATACATACTTGGCAAACAACTAGTAAGACAATTCTCATGACTACTCACACAATAAAATAAATTAAATTTACTAAGCTTCAGGGGCTATTAAAGTGATTTTCAGAAGGCTGTGATAGCTATTTTATATGTGCAAAATTGTGAATTATCTGGAGCAAATAATATTATAGATTTCGGAAAAAGAAAAAAATAAGAACATTTTAATTGGATAGCAAAAACAGCGCAATAAAAAAAGAAATAAAATCAATATAAAACATTAGAAGAGACCTGTCATGAATCAGCCAGTGGCCATATTGGATTTGGTGTGAACTATGCTGGGGCCATTTTGTGACTGGCAGCAGTGGCCAAATTGGGCTCGGTTATCTTCCACATGCTGTTGCCATGTGGAAGAACAAAAGGTTTGGGGCCCACTTGTTATGGATATATGGTTATTTTGTGGTCTAGGGGATAAAGTATTATAAGTTTACCCCTTAGCATATCCCCATCCCTTCCATGTTTAGGCTCATTGTAATGGGTGTCATGTGAGGGAGCTGGTGGGATGTGTTGGTTGTATGTGTGTGAAACATTGTGTGTTGTATTTGTAAATATGAATGTATGTTATTATATTAGTAGGTTATTATATTGAAGAGGGGAAGCCAATGAATACAGGCAAGCCTCCTTTGTTCCCAAAGGCCTGTTAATCCCATTAGCTAAGTATCCAGCATAGAACTAACAATGGGAAGCTCACAGCTGGAGAGCAGATAGGCAGGCACCCAGAAACAATGGGATGGCCTGAAGGCTTCTCAGCCTTCATAGCATGGGCAGAGGAGAGTAAAAGACATGCTTTGCCCTGGAGAGTCAAAGCCCAAATTAATTAGTTGGCCTCGCCTAGTGGGCGGACCTGGGAGGGGACTATTGGTTCACGCACAGTTCCCCTTCATGATTGGCCAGACGTCATTTGAGGCTGGCTAACGGTAGCCACTTCCCCCATTCTTGTGTGATGTGGTTAAATATGCTGTTCTAAAATAAAACATGTTTCATAATTTTCATCAATACTTTGTGTGCAGGTGTATTATTGACCCAGGGGCATATGCTGGCAGAGAAGATCGTTTCTGACTCCCTACCAGGTTTTCCCAGGCACACTACCTTAAGCTGGGACTTATGCTCTTGCATCCGCAAAGAAGGTCCATTGGTCTGAGTCACCCAAATCTTAGGTCTAAAACCAACAGGAGATAAGAGGACTAGGATCCTCTATACTCCATCATCATTGTAGGTTGTGACAATTGGTGGCAGTGGTGAGAGACTCTACAGAAAAACCAAGAATGGAGCAGCAATATGAGGAAGATATTGCCAAAGAAGCAAAAAGACGGTTTAAAGAAGTCAGACACCTTTTTCCAAAAAAGTTAACAGCACAAGATGTGGGCTGCATGCTTGACCAGATGTTCCAGAGAATATGGAAAGAGCGCATGTGGGTAAGCAAAATGGAGGCGACCACATATACAAGGCCGTGCCCTGGGCTGTCTGAGGCCCAGAAAGCAGAACTGGCTCAGAGTTGCCTAGTGGAGCTCTCTGAGTGGGATGTGTCAGAGGATCAGGAGGAGGAGGAAGGGGTAAACCCTGCTCCTGTACCACCTTCGGGGAATGGAGACTGTTTTCCCCTAAAAAATGCAGAGACTGTGTCAGAGCCTAGAAGGGATGGTAAAGTCAGCTTGGGACCAACTCACCAGCTACAAGAGCCAGAGACCCAGGGGAATGTTCCCTGGGTGGGGTCAGATAACCCATGTTTGTCCCCTGATACCCCAAGAGACTTAATCCCAGAAGAAACGCTAGCCGAGCACAGTTTCTCCAAACGGGTCACGCCTGAGTTACCAGATGTGGAAAAGGTCTCACCTGAGGACTACCTTCCAGCACAAATCCTGGCAGAAACCCCAGTAACTGCTCAACAGGTAGGGCCAGATGAACTAAGTCTGCCCTCAGAAGTTCTAGGCGATGTGTATGGGCCAGAACTGCTCATGGAGACAGGGGCTCAGGATTGCAATTTAAGAGACTGTGGGGAGGGAAAGGAACTGGTTCCTAGCTACAGGGAACCAGACCTCACACAGGAGGAGGCAGTGGCACCAGGGCTAGGGATAGCCGTGCCTGCCTGGGAGAAAGAGCCATGGGTGCATTGCGGCACCCCAAAGGATTGTGGATGTAGTGAGGAATTGCCTGAGATGACCAGTGGCCCAGGAGTCTACAAAGATGAGGCCCCAAGTTGCCATGGAAAAGATAGCAGAAGAAGAGGGTCAGCTGAGCGCCCAAAGCACAGCCTGGTGGGAACAGCAATAGTTCCTCCAGGCCTGCAACACAGACAGACCAAGGGGAAGAAACCAGGAGGGTCTTTCAAAAGATACAGAGTTCCAGGAGCCAGAGCAAACAGAGCCTCCAAATCGGACTCCATCAGGGACGCTGGAGTCAAAGCGCAGACCGGTAATGTACTTTACTGCAGTTATTGTGTTATTGGGCTACCAACATAATGATTTTGCTGAGGGAAGTACTGGACTGCCCCCTTGCAATCCCATAGGCCCAGAGACTGTTTTAGAGACCCCAGTCCAGCTGTGGGGACTGGCTGGAGGGATAGGGGTTGCTATGGGACAGGGGTTGTTTTATGGGGCTCCCAAAAATACGGTTTTTGCCTCAGAAGAATGTATGGGTGCAACCCACTGTGTCTCCCAGAGGACTTCCATGCTGCTGCCAAAAACAAGAGAGAGGGATCCTGGACTGTTTTGGTGGGGGTGCAGGGCAAGAGCAATTTGCTCTATACAGGGGAGCAAGGCCAACGGGCTGGGGGAGGTCTTTACTCTGCACCTTGGGACTGTTTGTTGCGCACCGACATGACTTGCCTAGCATTCAGCGGGGCCTGGCCAAACCAGCAGATATCATGACTATCAGCGTAGCTGGGAAAATCTTGGATGTTCTCCGCCCGCTTGGGGAAAGGATTGTCATGAATGCAGCCAGTGGCCATATTGGATTTGGTGTGAACTATGCTGGGGCCCGATTTGTGACAGGCCAGCAGTGGCCATTTTCGGGCTGGGTTATCTTTCCACATGCTGTTGCCATGTGGAAGAACAGAAAGGTTTGGGGCCCACTTGTTATGGATATATGGTTATTTTGTGGTCTAGGGATATAAGGTATTATAAGTTTACCCCCTTAGCATATCCCCATCCCCTTCCATGTTTTAGGCTCATTGTAATGGGTGTCATGTGAGGGAGCTGGTGGGGATGTGTGGTTGTAATGTGTGTGAAACATTGTGTGTTGTATTTGTAAATATGAACTGTATGTTATTATATTAGCAGGTTATTATATTGTAGAGGGGAAGCCGTTGAATACAGGCAAGCCTCCTTGTTCCCAAAGGCCTGTTAATCCCATTAGCCTAAGTATCCAGCATAGAACTAACAATGGAAGCTCACAGCTGGAGAGCAGACAGGCAGGCAACCCAGAAACAATGGGATGCCTGAAGGCTTCTCAGCCTTCATAGCATGGGCAGAGGAGAGTAAAAGACATGCTTTGCCCTGGAGGAGTCAAAGCCCAAATTAATTAGTTGGCCTCGCCTAGTGGGCGGACCTGGAGGGGACTATTGGTTCACGCACAGTTCCCCCTTCATGATTGGCCCAGACGTCATTTGGGGCTGGCTAACGGTAGCCACTTCCCCCCATTCTTGTGTGATGTGGTTAAATATGCTGTTCTAAAATAAAACATGTTTCATAATTTTCATCAAGACTTTGTGTGCAGGTGTATTATTGACCCAGGGGCATATGCTGGCAGAGGAGATCGTTTCTGACTCCCTACCAGGTTTTCCCAGGCACACTACCTTAAGCTGGGACTTATGCTCTTGCATCCGCAAAGAAAGTCCATTGTTCTGAGTCACCCAAAATCTTAGGTCTCTAAAACCCTACAGGAGATAAGAGGACTAGGATCCTCTATACTCCATCATCATTGTAGGTTGTGACAAGACCCTTTTGGTATAGTCAAGAAATTATGCAGATCGCCCAGTGACAAATAGCTACAGAAAATGCCTGTTTTTATCGTTGATTTGTTTCAATTTGATTTATTTATTCTAATTTTGGTAACACTAGCAACGGTTATAGTAAAATTTAGAAAGATATTAAAGCCTCCTGTAATTGTTCTGCTCCATGAACTAGGAACACAGGGATAAACCCACAAGGAGACTGGTATCTTGTCCACAATATATACAGTATATGCATATACTTATATATATACATTTGAAATGTAATAGTTGGTACATGGCATAAATAGTAATGCCAGGACCTAGGAATCTATCTGTCTTTAATGTACATCATTTACATTTTCTTCTAGACAAACTAAAAAAAATAAAACACTTTTAGTAACATATTTGATCAATGGGTGTTTTCAGAACTATTTGAAGCCCTTAATATATTTTGTATTTATTACACAGAAAAACAAAGACTGAATTACTTTTTTTATTTATAATTTTTTTGGTGTTTTACTACTTTACATGGAATTTATGGAATATCTAATACTCAAAGACACATTACAACGCCTAAAAGAAATCTGAAGTGTATAATCTTTAGGTTGTTACTCTAAAGGAGAGAGCATGCACACAGTTTGACAATAATTCAGGTCTATGATTGGCATATGGATTCATTTACTTATCTCATGTTTTTTTCTAGCTGACAGGTCAGGTTTGCTACGTTCATGTATTTTGTGCTTTAAGGAAAACCATTTCAGTGAAACCTGGCAAGTAGTCAAACCATTCAAGCAGTGACATTAATTGATCCCGGCAAAAGAAAAAAAGCAGAAAAAATATCTGGCAGAACAGCAACCCTTCCAGATTAACTGTGGCCGGGAGCCATGGAGAATACAATATTAGCTCAAAATGACTTCTGGTCCGGATCATGGAGATGGCATCAAATCATTAGACATATATTTAGTACAAAATATGTGGCAGTAGAGTACTTTCAGAGATTAAATATTTCCTTATTTAATATAATCTATTTATACATTTAATTATATTTCCCATATTTCATTTATTAGGTATTCAAGTTAGAAAAAATGCAGGCTTCACAATTTTTGTGAGTTTTTATTCTAAAATAACAATTTACCTTTTGGTATAACTTTTTGAATGGTATGATACATGATCTGTAAAATTTTGTAAATATTGTACATTTACCTCCCAACCTATTGAAAGGTAATTCGCAGTATGGATGTAAATCAGCGGTGGGAGCTTTTTTCCCTAAGTTATATGTTTATGTTAATCTTTCCACTTGCAATATTATGGCACTCAGCCCACATCAGTAAATCCTGCCTTTCAGTGTAGGGAGTACCCAAACCAAGCTTCAGAGATGAGAAATGGTTCTAGTAACCAATAGAAAATAAGAACGTCATCACATATAATAATTGTTGTACTTACGAGTTGTCGTCACACAATGTTAAAAGATACGAGCTTGCGCATTGCGAGGCCTGCACCACTTAGAAAAATGCTTGCAATGAGAGCCTAAGGCTGTAGGCCTTTGGCGCTCATCGTGAGGCACGCAAGACTTAGGAAAAGGCTTGCAATGATTGCCAAAGGCGCTCATTGTGAGGCCCGCAAGACTTAGAAATAAAGGCAAGAGTTTTAAAAAAATTACGGCTTTAACGGCTGCCAACGGCCTGAAAGTTGCAATTTGGACGACACCTGCAATGAGCGGTGAAGCAATGAGCGCCAAAATCACAAGGCCCGCAAGTTAGAGGCGGGAGAGCCTTTGCATTGTGTGGCAAACAGCATTGCCAGGCTTAACATTTTATTGCCATCATTTTTGACGGGCAATTCCCTAGTTATTATTATAATTAGTGAGAACAATCGCCATAACTGCAGCAATAAACTATTATATTTATACATGTATATGTTCTTTTCTATTTATTTCTATTTATTTAAATTAAATATATGTCTAAATTGTATTTATACATTTAATATATACAATTGTGTTTATTTATATATATATTATATATATATATATATATATATATGTATATATATATATATATATATATATATATATATATATATATATATACACATTGAATTGGAAATTGGAGCATTTGTTCCTAGTCCACGTGGTGATATTTATTAACCCCTTGAGAACTGAGTTGTGAATTACTCTTGATGTTATTATAATGAAATGGATATAATAATAAAATATCTCAATGTTGTAATTGCACATATGTTTACATTGAGCTGTTAAATGTCAAATAATGATGAAGTTTCATCATTTTATATTGTATTTGGTACTATTCTGTCTCTTCAGCTGCTGCTGTGGCACTACGCAATTGTTTTAAAACCATTTGTGAGTTGTCTTTGGTACCTGTAATATTTTCGCTAGCTTTTTGTAGTTACGGCACTGTCCTGGTTTGCGATTGATGCATTAAGTCTTAAGAGTTAAGTCTTAAGAGTTTTGGTGTAACTGAGTAAGGCATAATCTTTTGTCAGTGCAAATATCAATGGAAAAGTTTGCCGTAATTTTTAGCTTAGTCTTGCCACAATGTTTCCGGGATTGGTAAACAATATAGCTATTTTGTTTTATTTTGCTATTAAACACGGTGTGATATAGGGGATATAGGGATATAGTGAGATATAGTGAGATATAGGGGACATAGTGATATAGGGGATTAGCATAGAGGTCTTAGTATCTAAGGCCCCTATGTAAATCTCTTGTTGTACACTGCCAAATTATCAAAAATTGGCTACAGGAGATTTTTATTTTTTACATGTTTATGTAAAACTTAAATTTCCACGCATTATGACAGTCAGGCCACATATGTAAATCTTGCTTCCGTCAATAACATTGAATGGGCTGAATTATGGCACCTGCAAAAAAATTCCCCAATCAATTAACAGTTACAGATATTCTTGTTGCGCCACAGCCATAACAGCCAATGGAAAATTGACAACGGATTAGTGATTGATAGGTTTCCTGCTCGAATGCAGACTGTGTTGTAGATTTTAAAAAATGAGAACAAAAGTCCCAGGAGTTGGATGTTTGAGAGAGAGTGAAGGAGAAGTGGAAGATTGGAGAGCAGGTTTCCATCTATTTCATTATTCTAGATATTTTTTCAATATTTAACAGTTAAATTCCCATTACACATATATACTGTTATCACATAATATACATACACATAGTGATGGTGCAGTCCCTATTTTTGTTTTTTCCATTAGGAATATTTTGTCTTCTCTTTTCTTTTTAGGCACTATTCAGGCACATGAAGACATTATCTTCATCTGCTAGCAGCGTTGTCAAATAATGTAAGTGTGATATCTACACAGTGCCTATCAATGCCATCCTCCTATCAGAATGATCTGATGTAATCATACTTCATGTTTAATAACACCTGTTTGTTGATATGTTCAACTCCTTGCAATGTAGATCTGGAGTGGGACTATCATAGTCAAAACTGGCCATTTATTCCAATGCACCAATAATATATGCATTACAATCTCTTAGAGAGAAGGTGACAGTACTCTGGCCCCACTGAATGTGGTCACAGCTAAACATTCCTTGAGGCAGGCCACATCATTACTCGTGGTGATGATAATGGATTTCAAATGACAGATCGATAACATTTTGCACTGATTGTGAATGAAGTTCAGGTAATTTGGTTTAATGTTACAGTTACAGTATTTGCCACTATAATGTGGATAGATCTGTTTATAGATAGTTTTTTCTACTTCCCTCACTTTTTTAACTTAGGACCACAATGTATGTGTGTAATTGAATTGTATTACATAAACCTTGATTTTCAGCATCTGTGTAATATAGCAGATGAAGACATGATGTATGCGCTATATGCATTAGTGTTCTTTTCCATTATATGGAGATTTTCATGATGGATTTTTTTTCATCTAATTGTGGTTACTGTGGTGTAATGACCACATGTGACCCTGGTAGATCATATGCATCATTATTATTATACAGTATTAAATATTCATTAAAGGATGTTATTGTTATACCGTTATCCATGTTTCTGTTTGTTTCTCAAGCTAATAGTTTATTGACATCAACATACATACAAAATTATTTAACTATTTTAATTTAAGATATTGGTCATCATCCTGTAAAAGCATTCTATCATGCAGTTTATTAATTCATAACATTCCAGTGACACAAGTGTGGGTTACATGTGTTAACATATACAATTTGTGTACACACACTTCTTGAGATTTTTTCCACTCTATTTTGTGAAACATGGGTGAACTAGATACTTACTGATTATTTTGAGTTAATAGTTTGATACTTATAAACAATGACACTAATAGGCCTCATTATTCCACTGCAGCGTTGTTAAACATTTGACATGTGTAATTAATGCTCAATTGATACATGAGGCGTATCAATAATTGCCACATGCTCATTATTGTTATACATTTTTATACTTGCACAGCAGGTTTGGCATGGGACTTCCAAGGACAGGTGTAGCCAAACATGTGAGCAGATATTTCCTTTTTCAATATGTCAGATAAGTCACAGTTGACACTGTAATTGTTTTAGATTGGACATATGTGCCAATAGCAATGTCAATTGTGATGATTTAGCATGCTTTTCTTTTGTTTAGTATTGGTGTCCTGTCCCTTTAAGATGTTCTGCAGCAGTCCACCATGGTTTTTCACGTCACCTTCACTTCCTCTTCCACCCTTCCCTCTACTCCCCAGGGCCCTTCTTTCTCCTTTCTCAACTCCTCGCTCCTCTCTTCTTCTCATTCACAAAATATAATATAGCTTTAGATCAAATAAAGAGTATATGTATATATGTGTGTGATGTAAAAAAAAAAATGTTTTTTGGATATTTTTATCTGATGGGGCATAGGGTATGGGGTGTGGATGGTGTGGCCTAGTTATAAATGTATCTATGTATCCAGAGGCTGGAAGATATCTCTGGAAAAAGAAAGAGTTAACTCTGGGCAGTGATCAGAGGCTAATTGAAGCCCAGCTGTGGATTGCCTTTAAGACAACAGCAGAGAGATGGGTGGAGTCTCTCTCACTTAGGCTTGGGCCTAAGCAGTGTGAGCAGTGTGCCAAATCTGCTCCTGTTGGTGAGCTGCTGTTAGCAGCAAAGAGCAAGCTACAGAAAGAAGCTTGCTGTCTGCTCCTGATTGCAGTCAGAATACTGTTGTGTACCAAAGATTGCTTGCAGAGAAAGTTGTTTTACCAGAGATTGCTCGCAGAGGAAGGTGTTTTACCAGAGATTGCTCGCAGAGGAAGCAGTGTTACAGAGGCTGTGAGTAGGATGATATTTTCCTTACAAGAGTATGTGTAAAGTAACAAGAAGGCAGCAGTATAACTGTGAATTGAACAGAGTATCTCAAAAGACTGTTTAAGGATCCCTGGAGGTTGGAATATTTATGAGAGACGGGCGTGCCGAATGCTCTCCTTTCTACTGAGCAAGATATTTACAAGAGGACTGTGTGTTTTGCTATACCTTTGGCTGATGTAAGCCATTATGTGGTGTCATTTTTGGACTTTTAATAAAAAGATTAAAAGAATACATGATTCTTCACTAGTATTTATTATCTATTATAATAAAAAGAATAGACACTTCTCCAATCTGTCACGTCTGCTGCACTCTCTCTCACTCTAGCTCTAAAATCTCCAACTCCCGGGACCTGTGAGCTAATTTGTAAAAATCTGCAACACACTCAGCGTTGGAGCGGGAGGCTTGCCAATATATAGAGTTTGTTGTTTTCCATTGGCTCCTATGGCTGCGGTTCAGCAAGAAAATTCGTAATATTTACTTGATTGGTGTGAGTTTGCGTGAGTGCCATAATCCAGGCCCTTTACTGAAGAAAGCAAGGTTGATGGCTGTGGGCTGAGTGCCATAATAGTGCGTGTGAAAAGATTAAAATGAACGTGTAATGTAGGGAAAAAACTCCGGCAGCCGATTGAATCTTTTATTATTTTATTTCTGTTTGGTACATGAATAAAAAGGCTAATCACATATAGACATATAACATGTATTTATTGTTGGCAGGGAGTGATGCAACTTGTATTCAGTGCGTCTCTGTATGACAACTCTCAACTTGACTCATATTGTATATTCACTTTCCTATTATATAAGTAATGAAAACACTGAGCCACTTATAAAGCAACATTTATGTTTATTTATTTAAATGCCAAGTTTCAACTAAATTAAAGTTACTTATATATGTACACTTATATATGTGTAAAAGTTATACCATGAATGTTTTGGGATGTGAAGTGCTGGAGAAAACATAACATAAATTTAACTGTCATAGTATAAAATTCAGCTGTAGTTTGACTGACTGCTGTGTGGACCCATGATTTTTTGACCCATGAATGTCAAACAAATGAATCTTCTGACCACACACTAAATATGTTATGGTTGGTACAAAGGTGATGGAGAAACATTCCACTGCATATCCAGGAAGGAAATAACAGTTCATTCTAAGTACACTTACTTGTCTCACATATGCCAAAAGCCTGTTTTTCTCACAGTAAACAGTAGCTAAGTATTCTGGGTAGTGACATGCAAATGAGGCTCAAAATGTACCACCTTTTTGCCTTCAACTCACTTAACATTGAGATCCATTTAGGACTATGGGCCTTGCTTTCAGACAAGCCTAACAACATAGCAATGGATTAGGGTGCAGTGCAAGAACCCACTCACAGATTGCAGTTACCATTGAACCATGAGTTAGGGCTTGCGTCCGAGATCATGTTCAAGCCTGCAAATGCTACTGTTGAGAGCATGGTTTCCGATTCTCTCGACCGGCGCCTAACTTGTAGGCCCGGCCAATTGGATAGCAGAGTAAAAGAAGAGCAACGGGAGCATGCAACTCAATCTCAGGAAATCGTCAATCTGCGAGGGAGTTACGACCTCGAACTGAATGTGATTGTAAATATGTTGGGTTGAAAGGCAAGTGAAAACCTCTCCACTATATATCCAAGAGGGCAATTACACCATAATGGAATTTAAAATGGCAACTTATGCTCTCTACAAACAGGGAGGAGTATCTGGCAAACTAGGCAAGTTCCATGAAAATTAATCACCTCTACAGGTGGTCTTTCATATAAAAGAAAATTATGTTTATTTTTACTTGCATATTATATTTTATATATAGAAAATATTTCACAAAGAAGGAACTAATGTGTAATTCATTATTTATAACATTTCCTTCACTGTATTTTCACTTACCATAATGTCTTAACATATTTAATGCAATATATGTATTATATTATATTAATAAAGCTTAAAATGCTGCATTACTATTTCTATTTCAGCAATATATATATATATATATATATATACTTCATGGACTTCTACCAGAAGTGTGACTAATTAACAGATTACATATCTTTGCAAAGACCAAAACTGATGTTACCCATACTGGCGGCAATTCAAAGCTAGAAGTACCACAACTGATTTATTTCTAGGGTTAGCTTGAACAAACTCACATGTTTTTCCCATGCTGCTACTCACCCCATATGCCTGTTTGCAACCTCTTTCAGAATATGGCACTTTCTTTGGCATTTAACTCAAGCAATCTCTACATTTCATGATCTCCAACTGCAGATGGACAGTCAGATACAAGCTATGCTACATATTCAATCTTCTTAAAATATTAATTAACACTTGTAGCTACATCTGTTCTTTGCAAAACATTACTGCTGGCTGTGCATGTAATGTTTGCAACTTTGGTTTGCATTTAAGTTATGTATGAATAAAAGTTTAAGAAGTGGAAAACTGACAACATAGCCTGATATATAAAACATTCTATCGGTATGATTAAATATTTATCATTACACGGCTGACCAAACTGAGCATCCAGGGAGTCAGCCACCTGTACAGATCAGTAGGAAAGAAATAAATAGTAAGGAGGGAATAAATTGAGCTGCAGACTTTTGAAAGTAAATAACCTTGGTAATATATACAAACACACACACACATATATATATATATATATATATATATATTATATATATATATATATATTTATTTATATATAATGTTTGTGCTCTTTTGAATAACTAGATAATAATAAATATTACATATTTATAATAATAATAATAAAAGCATTTGTGCTTAATCATTATTATTATCATTATTATTATTATTAATAATAATAATAATAATAATAATAATAATAATAATATTTTGTTTATCTGATTTGCCAACCTATAGAAATCCTTGGAGGCAGATAAGAGTCTGAAGACCAACGCAAGAGAGCTGAAACTATCCTGTGAGTGTTTAGGTGGTTGTGAGCTAAGTTGATTCTGCCAAGGACTATGGACGATTAGCATGGGCCAAATTAACTTGAGAAAAGCTCTGTTTATGTGATTTGAGAAGTATACCTCTATATAAGTTTCCAGCTGAGAGAAAACCGCCTTCATATACAAATGTTTTAAAAAGTATAAAAATGTGCTGCACTAGATCTTGTCGTTGATTCTTTTTAAAGGTTTCAACCCTAAGAGTTTGATTATCCAGGTCACTAAGTATCACTCTGTATCACATTCAAAGTTTTGTGGAATACACAAATCAAATACTACTTGCACCTTCATTTTAGAAACTTTCATTGTCATAGTATTTTTAAAATTCAGAAGGTTGTAATTTGGTTGCACCATCTTTAAATAGAAGGCATCTGACTTCATTCTGGTGTTCATGCATGGGAGTAGTGTGTATGGGGCATTATAAGCCTGGAATATGAGATTATAGTGACAAAACTATGTTTGCACCATAGGGTGCACATGGTCAAATGGCCTCATACTTTTTGGCTATTATACAACGATGCAGAGCAATCATCTGTTCTAATGACTCCCATGAGATGATGATTTTTTTTGACTGTACTTTTGTGGCATTTAACAATTATCTTGTGAAGTTTCCATCTATCCTATTGGTGAGCTTTCATTTGCAACCACTGTCCCTTTTTGATGATGCAGTTTGTTGATGTTTGGAACATGCCATCATTATTTTTGAGACTGTTCCTTTTGACACATTCAATAATTTGGGAGTTTTTGTGATCAATTCACACAGTGGCAGGGCTAGTGAATGGAGGGCCCCAGTGAATTTTTGTTTTGTTTTGACCCCCCGGGCCCCCTGCCATTACAGGGAATCCTGAATGACTTTACACTTACATGTGACATCATTCAGGATTCTCTGCCAAGGAAAAAATATAGGAAGAAATAGAAAAAGAACCAGCAATGAACTCAACAGAAACATCATACAGAAGCCACAAGAGGGGTGCCTGGTGAGGAGGAGGGAGCATAGTGGGCCAGCGGCATGGGCAAATGTTGGGGGCCAGAGGGGGTTCCTATTTTGTCTCTTTAGAACTGTAAATTTCTTAATGTTGCTTTGAAATAAAATGTCATATTATCAAAGTGCTAATTGTCTGATCACTTTTATAGGTGACATTTACTGTTATCAACTTAAAATAACTCACCTTTTCAACTACATTTATAATTGATATACTGTAGTTACTTCATGTGGTGGTTCAGTTATTTTGCCCTTGCCTTTAATCAGAAGCACATGGAATGTATTGAAAGTAAGTAAACAAACTTATAATCAGAATGACAGAGTCTTAGAGAGGGCATATATAATATCTCAATAAAATTTGAGGGGTAATCTACACATTGAGTATTTTATAGAACACACTTCCCGTTCTGGGCTATAAGCAATAAGATGACAACCTTCTCCCCAGGAGCAGTATATTTTCCAACAGTTTTAATATTCTAGGGAACCAATCTTAGGGTGTGCTTTGCCAGCTCAATTGTGTAGGAATTGGAGATGTTATCCAACTCAAGAGGAAGCAGTTGCTTTAGTTCATATAGAACTTATGGAATTCTTGATTAACAATATAAAGTATTGATACGTAACTAACTAATGTTGTTCATGTCAATTGGTACTTTTATTCAGTTACAAACATTAGTTGTATACAGTATTAGCCTGAAACTTGAAAGCTTGATAAACTTTTTCAAGAATTATTGAAAGCTAAATAATGAGTATGATGCTGCTTGACTACTCAAAAGAAGTAGAGGTCCATGCTCTTGAGCACTTACAAACTAGAGCAAATTATGTTAAGTAAAGTAGAGGGACAACTAGATAAAAGAGGTCAAAATGATATTTATATTTTTAAATGCATTTCCATTGGTTTTTACCAAACTCGTTAAATGTTTTATGGGACATAGAGCCCTAATCTATTAGAGCAACGCAGCTTACTTTAAAATGTAAATTTGGTTGTGGGTGCTTTTTATCTAATCTCTGAGACATATTATATTATTACTAACCCAAGAGAGAGAGAGAGAGAGAGAGAGAGAGAGTAGGAGCTTTGCTTAGCAGATTATTGTGGTTTTATTGATTAATATTTCTCAAAAACGTAATTTGCACTTAATAAAAAAACTGATAACACATAACATATTTACACATAGAACAACGATATACATAGATACACATATAGCCATGTCACACCATCCACACACGTTCACCATCCACTTTATACCCTAACATATACAAAATTCACATAAAACATACATTTTTATTTTACAGCATTCATATATACATATACTCTTATTTTGATTTATCCTTATTTGATTTTGTGATAATATGGAGGGTGGAGAGAGGAGGGGAGAGGTGGGGAAGAAAAGAGTATGAGAGGAGGAGAGAGATTGGGGCCCGAGGAGTAGCTGAGAGGGAACGCGAGGGACAGAGGGAATGGAGGGTAGTGAAAGAGGCAGTGGAGGTGAGGGTGGGAGCGGGAGGGAGAGAGAGAGTGGAGGGGAGTTGGTATAGGGAGGGAGAGAGGATGTGAAGAGGAAGGTAGGGAGAGAGGGAGTGGATGCGAGGGTAGGAGAGGGAGGGAGAGAGGGAGTGAAGGGCTTGACGTGGGAGTTTTGAGGGGAGGTTGGGAGGTGAGGTCGAGAAAGAAAGGGATTCACCCATAGTGGTAGACACACCTAGCACAGGGTCATAGGGGGAGGGCCCTAATCCCAGGAGGGGGAGTGATGGGGAGGGACAAGCATTGGGACAAGAAAAAAGAGGACAGGATACCTGTCCAAAGTTGGGAGGATAAGAGGCTGGGGAAAGCACAGGGCCCTTAACTACAGGCACAAGGATATAGGGGTCCACCTCAATGCCATCCTTGACCACATCACTATCCTTGCAGGGGGTAGGGAATTTAGGCCAGAGCCCAGGCAGAGGCCAGGAAGGAGGTAGTAACCGTAGCAGTTACAGCAGTCGAGTTTATCAAAATCCTCTAATCACAACCTGCAGAGTCAACATCAAGTTTCTGAAATTGAGTGCTTTATTTATTTATATTTAATCTCGTAGCACCAGTAATGTAAACATAGTAAATTATATGATCCTGCCTTAAATAATTATTTATAGCATAAATATTTTTTTTATTATTAAGTATAATTCAATGTACATAATGTTCATTTTTCTTTTGTTGTCAAAAGGCTTTTAATACCATGATTTAAATATTTAATCAGATATCCTGATGAAACACAATATGGGGGCAAATAGACAATATAATATCAGTAGGATTTTACTGTCTCACTTGCTGTGATCACTAGTCCATTTTATGCAAACCAGTTGCTGACAACTCTACCATAGCTTGAATGACTGCATTACTGTACCAATGCCCATGATACGCCACATTGCTTTAGAAAAATATCAGACTTAATAAACTTGTAAAATATAAACGCAGCCATATTATAATGAAGCCAATTCAGACAAAAAAAGGTTACAGTTTCCAGGTTTTCTGATAGAATAAGAAAAAATAGATATTTTGCTTCATTGGTCAAACATTAATAACTACCCTAATACTATTATATTATAATATATTATAAGCACACAACATTTACAACACATATCAAAGGATGTGGCATTGGGTGTCAGATTTGTTCTATCATTACTTGTTTGTTTGTTTTGTTGTTCAGTCGTGTACGACTCTCTGTGACCTCATGGACAGCAACAAATCACGCTGATCCACTTGTTATTAATAACAGAGATAATGCCGTGGGTTGACAGTTCCTTCTTCAGTGGGGCACAGCATACAGCTCCTGACCAGGCCCAACCCTGCATGGCTTCAGGGTGGTGTGACTTTTTGGTTCCCTGACTGGAATTGAACACAGGTTACAGCACCATATCCTAACCACTGGACTACCAGGGAATTACACTTGTTGCTAAATACTCTAAATTGCTGTATGTATGTTGCTATAATAAAAAAAAAACAATGTTTTCTGATACATTATATGTAAAATATTTAATGGCAATGAGTAATAATAACAGAGACATAACATTGAGACAGCTAATTTTAAAATAAGTAATAACTTAGAATTAACTAAGGTAAAGACCTAAAATGGGGAAAATTAGTTTTTTCTTTTTCTATTTTTTTTTATTTTTATATGTCTACAGAACTGAAGAAAATGTAATGATGAATTGATATGCAGGTAATGGTTAGTGGTAAAATGAGAAAAGTATATGTGTTTTATTTACCAAAAAAATAAATAAATCATTTTCTATATTGATATTTACCTCAATAAGGGAATCTTTAGGTATTTCCTGTTTTATATTAATATCTTAACTACATTAATTAGTTATTTGTATCTTCCCCAAACATATCACATATAATAGTTGTCAAACTACTAAACGTTGTCACGCTTTGCGAGCTTTCGAAGCGAGGGGCCGCCTTTGCGGAGGTGGAGGCTCTACGGCACCTCACAATCGGTTACAAACACCCACAGAAGCGGGACTTAGATCTAACACGCAATGACTAAATACAGACTTGCACACAAAAATACGAGCCACGGGACTTAGAAAGAAAAAATTACGGACTTACAAAAATACGACCTTAACGGCCGAACCGCGTGCAGCTGAAAACATTAAAAAAACAATAAATACACACAAAAATTACATAAAAACCTTACCCACAGCAAGGGGGGCACCCAGGACCTCTACAAGTGAATTTACACCTCAATTTAAGGCCAAATTACAGAGTTTAGACACCCGAAAATCCCCTAAGCGAGAGAAAAAATGGCAGACGAATAAAATGAAAACGAAGCTACACGGCTATTCCAAAAAGCCGGACGAAGTAAAAGATACACTTTTAGCAAGGACACTTAATCATCCACAGCCGCTTACCACATACACATTCACCGCCATTTTACAACACTAACTTACACAATGCGGAAGTACACAGCTACACTAACAGCTTCCCCTCGCGCACGCAGCCTATTTACACTACACACTGCACACATTGCTGACACTTACACCTCAGTTCCACAACAGTGCAAACCTACATTGTATGCTGCAGGAGCATCAAAACAGATTGTCAGCTCTTCAGCACAATGCTTCCTGCATATATTACTTACAAATAGGTAAAGTATATTAATTTATTAATTTATTAATTATTTAATTAGCATACAAAAATACATATACACAAAAAAAAAAACACTATCGCAATAAACGCCAAAGCAATTCACTGCGAGCCTCACAACGAGCACCAACGCTGCTCATAGCACACAAAAGACACCAGGGGACAGCCTTGAAATAAGCGGAAAAAGCAGATCAGCGCCGACCTTACAAAGACAGCAAAAGCTCCTCTGATAAAAAAAATACAAAAAAAAAAGAAGCTCGCAATGAGCGCCGAAGTCGCTTATTGCGAGCCACGCGATGAGCGTCAAAGGCACTCAGCGCAAGGCACGAAATGAGTGCTGAAGGATCTCAGACCACCCAAAAAATGAATGTCTGTGGCAAACAGCATTACCTGCCTTACAATTTTATTGACCTGTCATTTTTGACGGGCAAGTCGCTAGCTATGATATATTATGTACACCCAGTGTAACAGATTCTTACCTTGAGGAGCCTCCCACTATCTTCCTGTTCTTTTCCATGAGAGGTGCCATTTTGCACAGCTGTAAATCAAGGTCATGTTCATCAGGGAGAGCTTAATGCTGCTAAATGTTACTTAATTAATAAAAACATATATTTTTGGATGATATGGATGTTTAATCTTTAAATGTAATAATATGCCTTTTTTTCTAAATAAGATAAAGAACAAAAAAAAATTAGGAACTTATCAGTAGCAGCACATCCATCCAAAATGAAAAACTTCTAGAACAGCAAGAGCTAAGTTTAAGGACAATGAAAGTAATAAGTAATTTCCAGCTCTGCTTTTGCTATGTTTGATTATATTTCATAAACAGTTTAATTAGAGTTAATAGCAGTAATACAAGAGTTTGTTCCAGATTACAATAGTTTCTAACTGTATTAAAACCTTACTATTATTACTGAGAAATCGAAATGGAAAATTTTGAAAAAATAGCAGAAAAACAGAGATGAGGTTCATCCTTGATTATATTTGGATATTTTAACAATTTCTAACACTGTAATTTTGTTCATTAACTGTCATCACAATTATCGTTTGCCTCAGATGTGCACATTCATTAATTAGTATCATATATTCCCTTGTACCAATTATCTTCAATTAATTGTTCTCAGTGAGCCTGCAAATAAGTGTCAAATTGCTGGCTAAATCTTTGGATCACAATTTATGTGCAATTATCTTGGTTATTTTTTGTTTAGTACAATTAATTTATATTCATAGTGTTTGTTCTTGTATACTTATTATTTTGTTTTCTGTTCAGTTTTATTTGTGTACTAGCGACTTGCCCGTCAAAAAATGACGGCAATGTTATGTATATGTTTGTCAAGTTGTTTAGTTATTAACATATATTTTTGACACTTGTAAGTATTTTAATATGAACGTGTATTTTTGTAAAATGTTGATGTAATGGTTTTTTAAAATGTAATTAGTATCTGAAGAATTGTTAACTTGAATATACATTGAATGAATAGGAAAGCCAAAAGTAAAAAGCCTTTTTTTAAACATTGCAAATTTTAACATGAAGTTTAAAATATATGTAAGCAATAACCATCAAAGTATATATTTTTAAACTTGAACTTTATTTTTTATGTAAGTTTAGAAGTTGACAAAACATTGGTATAATTTTGAACATTATAAACAGGAACATAGTGAATACATTTTGTAAAGTAATTTTTTATTAAAAGTATTAACATTTGAATGTAAAAACAATTGACATTTAAATTAATCAGTATTAAAATTCAATTTCTATCACAATAATTGTTAACTTGAATATACATTGAATGTAGAGGAAGGCATACAGTCAAACTCTTCTTAAAACGTACGTAATTAAACTAATTTATTACTGAGCACATAAATTGGCGATAAACATTAATGTAGGTAGTAATCTTAAGATAACAGACAATATTTACATTGTGACTTAAAAGGTGCTTGACCTCTTAACATCCACTTTGTAATATGTTGAATGAAATAACTTCAAAATATATTTTTTAAACTTGTAACATTAGAAACATTAACATAGTGACTTAACATTTTAACATAATTTTTACTAACAATGCAAGGCAAGTATTTTGTGAGGCGAATCATTCATAAACATGACTTCCATTAATTATGACTGAATTAAACAACCAATTGTTATGTATTTTGCAATGCTTTTAAAAAATCTTGGCACCTTTAATTAATATCCTTCAAAGTTATAGTACTTCATAGTAGACAATGTTTTTAGTAAAAATACGTCCATCTTCTAATAAATCACCTTGACTTTCATTGTTTTCAATGTAAAGTTTAATTGCCTGTGGATTTTTGCACCTTGACAACGCAACGTACAATTGACCATGTGCAAAAACTGGTTCTTCCAAGAAAATACCCACAGATTTGAAAGTTTGACCTTGTGATTTATTAATGGTCATGGCAAATGCCATAATAATGGGAAATTGTCTTCTTTGAAGTATAAAAGGGAGACTACTTTCACTTGGTGCTAAATCTATTCTTGGTATGAAAACTCTCTCTCCTCTATGGGTCCCAGTTAAAATTTCAGCATCTATAAAATGGTCCTTTAATTGTTGAACAATTAATCTTGTGCCATTGCATAGGCCTTTTTTGGGATTCATATTTCGCAGTAACATGATAATTGCACCTTTCTTTAGCTGCAAAATATGTGGTGGCATTCCAGAAGGAGTTAAAGAGTTTATGAATTCAGTGGAAAAGTTAGCCTGACTTTCATTGTCATCAGCAAGTACAGAATCAGCACTGTGATAATTTCTTTGTGGTGCATAAATTTTTTTTAAGATTTTATTATTGAGGATTAATGCATCTTTATTTTTACACGTCAGTATGACTTGGTTGGCAAGCTCGGAATATTCTTCGTTATTTATGATCCCTTCAAATATAGCCGATATAATATCTTGTTGACAAATCATATGAGGTGGGATCTCTACAGTGTCGTCAGGTAAATTTAGTATTTTTTCTGTTCTGCCTTCTCCAATTTTAATAAGCCAATCATTGAAATCAGTTTGGCCTTCTGATCTCATATTTTGTTGCAGTTGAAGATGGGTAAAATGTTTCCATACTGTACTTGACTTTATACATGTTTCGATAATGTCAGTTCGATTTCCATGTACAACAACAGGTAATGTTTGTCTAAAATCGCCACCCAACAACATTACCTTTCCACCAAATGGAAAAATATTATCCATGACTTCACGAAGCAAACGGTCAATACATTGGAGGGCATAGCATGACATCATTGTGGCCTCATCTATTATAATTAATTTACATTTCTTCAATTTCTTTGCTTGTAAGGATGTCATGCGAATATCTGACACAGAATTTTCTAAAATAGGCACTGGCAGTTTAAATCCACTATGAACAGTTCTTCCACCTTCTAATAAAAGTGCAGCAATTCCAGTAGTGGCAAACGCCATTGCTATTTTTCCTTGTGCTCGTACTGAACTCATTAATAAATTGTACAAATATGTTTTTCCTGATCCGCCAGGTCCATCAAGATAGAAATAACGCTCTGTCACCATGTCATCAT
This sequence comes from Discoglossus pictus, assembly GCA_027410445.1. NCBI lineage: Eukaryota > Metazoa > Chordata > Amphibia > Anura > Alytidae > Discoglossus > Discoglossus pictus. The sequence goes on from CM050163.1 coordinate 552,752,938, forward strand.
CTATAGCATTTTTAATGGCATGAAATGCTTGCAATTGTAGTGTATTTAAAGTTGCAAGTCTTTCTTCTGTTCTTTCTGCTTGTAGTTGAATGTCATAGTCTTCAAAGTTAATGTCATCTATAAGACCTGGATCAGGCAAATTAAAACTTGCACAACTTAATCCATGAGTTAAAAAGACTTCTTGGATTTCCATTAACGCTTTTAAGTGTGCAATGGGTTCATTGTATCGTCGCATAAAGTCTTCAGCCATATTACTTTTAAAAGTCTCCCACAAAGCTAATGCATTTGGAGCATTTGAGAAGATACAAATAAAAGCAAATTGTTCTCTCATCTGTCGTGGCATTTGACATTGTGCTGCTTCTTCTAAGCATCTTTCCCACTCTGTATCATCAGCGAGTAAGTTTCTATGTCTTGCAGCTAAATGGAAGGATTCATATACAATGTCATTAACAGTTCTTAAGTGTTCAAAACTTTGTGCTCCAGGAACATTTAAAAGTAATATCCGTAAGCAAAAACGTTCAACATCTCTTGGACTGACTGTGTAAATTCTTGGAATAATTTTATTGCCTCTGTTTTTTCTTGGTCTCCATAATCCATTCACAAAAACATAGTGATATGGAATTTCAATATATAAGTATTGTGTTGCTTCAGCATCAGTGGAATTTAATGCAAACCATGCAGTTAGTGTAGTGTGACAATCTTCACTTTGGGCCAATGCATTCATTTCATTTCCAGCATGGAAATAGACTAAATGTCGTTGTGGCAAATGTACTGCTAACCTATATACTGCATGTGATCTATCATGCATTTCAAATTTTAAAAGCCGCCACATAGCTTCTGGCGCACTGACATAGCGAGCATCTACATGAGATGCAAGTTCATAAAATGCATATGTTATTTAGTTCCAAGTTTGCAGTTGTTTTTTTGGCTTATTGTCACTTAAGATTTAAAAAATGTAATATTCAAGCAAATTTATTCTTAGGATTTTGTGTATGTCTTTTTCATGATCTGACCTTGTTATGTTCTTTTCTGTGGTTTTATTATTTAGTAGTAAATGTTGTTTATTGACTTGAAATAAAATAAAAGACATTGGTGTATGACAGCACTTTGAGGAACAATTTGTTTATGTATTATGTATTCTCTACATATCACATTTTTCTTTTAGTAATACCTGTCTGTAGTTATTATAATTTTTAAATAATTAATATTTGTAATTATTTATAGGATTTTAAATGTGATTTTTTTTGTTACTATATTAATAGAATAAATGTTTTCATACTTGTCTGTATTTAGGACATGAAGACTTTTCCTTCAAAAATTTGTGATACAGTGAGGAAGTGGGGTTACTTTGGCTTTCGATATTTATAAACTAGATTTATATGGAGTCTGGGAGTAACTTCTAATTAACTGTAGAATAATAGTTGCATATATACATCCCTTTCGCTTTAACTTTTTATGCTGATGGATATAATTACTCCTTTAGATTGTAAGTCTGCGAGTTTTCAATCTTGCATGGTGCTTGGGGAAAGCACTATGGAGACCGGATGCTAATCTCAAAGACAATGCCCTCCATTCTTTGCAAAATTGTAATATTGAATACGTTTATGCCTGGAAATTAACTTTTGATGTATAGTGCTACAGAATATTTGTTGCATTAATAATAATAACAATAATAATAATAATAATAATAACAACAACAATAATATATTTGTGTTTGATATTTTACCTGGGTAGGAAGTATTAATATCACAAATATGTTCTTGTTATCAGACAATGTTTCTTTCTTGTTATCTCGAAATGTTATATTACTGGTATTTAATTTTTAATTATTTAATTAATTAAATTATTTATTTATTTAACAGATCATTTGAATCTGGATGAGGATGTGCCGAATATAACCCCAAAGTCTGTCAACAGATCAAAGATATATATATATATATATATATATATATATATATATATAAAACATATTATAATTGTCAAACTACAAGACGTTGTTAGGCTTTGCGTGGTGTGTACGACGTAGTGATGAGAGTCAAAGGCGCTCATCGCCTACAAGCCTTGCGTAGTGAGGTGAGACGTTAAACCACTAAAACTCGCAGCTCCTAGTCGATGAGCGCCAAAGGCGCTCATCACCTGAGAGCCTCACAAGGCGAAGCGAGACGTTAAACCATTAAAACTTGGAGCACTTTGGCGATGAGCCCCGATGACGCTGGAGGTAATGAAACACGTGGAACTTAGCCAGAAAGGAGCGCCAAAGCGAGGCGAGCCGATCACATATTGAAACATGCAGGACTTATCCTTAGGCTGCAAGCAGTTGACGAACGCAGGACTTAGAAACAAAAATTACGAGATTGGAAAAATACGTAGATAACGGCCGTACCTCACAAAGCAAAAACCACAAAAAATACAAAAAAAACAAATACAAGAAAAACATCACACACAGCATGGGAGAAGGGCCAGGGTGTCTTGGAGTAAGGTGGAACGCGAAGTTAAGTCCAATTTAAGCAGTTTTGGCACCTGAAAATTGGCTAAGCGAGAGAAAAAATGTCGGAAAAATAAAACGAGGCTACACGACCCCCACCATAAAAAACACAGCCAGCAACTTACGAGGTAGAAAAAATACTAATAGGAATGATGCAAAATGCTTGCAAACCGTGTAAAACATAGACTAACGCCGCCATTTTACAACACTAACTTACACATTTACACATTAAGATTCTGAAATGACGGCTTTCCCCCTAAACCAACGGTTTTGTCTCGCACACACAGCCTATATATAGGGATACTTGCCACAGAGCTCACACTTTCTCCTCTTTTATCTACAATAACATAAATTTCACAGACAGTTAATGATTAATTAATTAAGCTATACTCATTTAGGGCCTAATTCAATTGTGATTTGCCCAATTGAACAGGGCAAAAACTGCTATGTGCTTATATAGAGCCCTATTCTATTGCCCAAATTGCAAATGAATGAGGCCCTTAATATTTAATTATTCATTAATAATAAAAAAAAAAACTTAATTGAATTATTAATTATTTATCTAACAAAAGTGAACATTATTTTAACTACAATCTATACTTATGCTCATAGCTCTTTGGGTTTTCCCTTCTTTAGGAAAACATAATTACCTATTTAGGTTTACCATAGATGTCCATTATTGATTAATTCATTTATGTATATTCATTTATTAATGACTTAATAATTAATTATTACAAAAAAAAACATTACTTATTTGTCAACATATATATATGTGCAGAGCTTTCCGTTTTAATGTATGCCAATAAAAAAAAAACATAATGGATTAATTTATTTAACAGAAAAATTCCAAATGCTTTTTAAAACATTGCATTCTTTCAATAATGATGTTTTGCATTGAGAGCAGGTAAAAACAATATGTACAATACAAAAAAAAACACTACATCTTACACCTGTATTTACAATTACAGATTACAATGGCGGACAACGGAGAAGACAGGATTGAACGCAAAAGAAGAGCGGCAAGGGAATGGAAGCAAAGGTGAAGAGATGCAAAGTCACCTGAGACTTCCCAACACTTAAGCGAAGAAGACCGACAGAGACTTTTAAATAAAAGAAAAATGAGTAAGAAAGCACAAAGTGAGTGTGCTGGAGCTCCAAAGTACAGAAAAAGTAAACAAAATTTTTTTGTGTGAAACATTGCAGAGTGATACAAATTTGCCTATTGACACCAATGTTCATACACATGACACCAATGTAGATATAAAAAGTTGTCGTGATATCTATGTTGAGGAAGCTCAGGATACTGCTTGCATTACAGCACTAACAATAGACACTCATTATTGTGGATTACACAATGTGGTTTGTCAGTTTTGTGGGGCCTATCATTTTGTTAAGGAAAGACCAACTGACAGAGGATTCATTAGCTGCTGTCAGAAAGGAAAGGTAAGACTTCCACAAAGACACACATTTCCAGATTACTTACAAAGTATAATGAGGGATCCAACATTTCCAAATTATACCAATTTAAAAAAAATACATAATTTCTTATAACAGTGCAATTTAATTTGCTTCTATGGGTGCTACATTAGCAGAAAAATGTCCCAGGACATGGTCCATATTGTTTTAGAGTTCAAGGACAAATTTACCACTGCACTTCACATTTACACCCACAAGGAGAGCAAAGTAAATTTGCAGATGACACAACAGATTACACTTCCAAAAAATAAACGGTGTTTGCGCATAGTCTTTAAACAGCTGGATAAAATTATGGCCAACAACACATACAGTCAAGCATACAAACAATTAGCATAGGTTAAAAAAAAAACAAACAGCCGCAACATGTTAAAATATATCAATTGCCAATGACAAGAGTAAATATGGTTTTGAAAAGAGATCGCATACTGATCAAAGATGGTATAATTTACCAACAGTAAATGAGGTTGCCATGGTCTTTAAAAATGAGGATGGTGATCCCCTTTTCAGCGGGATATTAGAATATATCCACGCAATGAAGACCAACCTTTTATATATTAAGTTGTAATTCGGATCCAATGACATATCCTATTTTCTATCCAAATGGTGAGCCAGGATGGGAACCAAAATTACAATTGCAAAGTTATCCCAATAGTAAAGTTTGTGTTAGAAGCAATATTTCTATGCTGGAATATAAAGTGGAACAAATTGCAATTCGGGATCATTTTAATCCTATTTTATGTGGGGGTAAACATGGATTATTGATTCCTATCTACAAGTCAAAGCAAATAATCTAAGTTTTATCAAATTTCAACAAAACAAGCTTTGCACAGAACAATATTGTGTGGTGATGTATTATGTCGCTGGATTGGCTACCAACAGAGACATTCCAGCTGGAAGAGCAATAATTTTGCCTTCCACTTTCCAAGGATGTCCTCGCAATATGCGAAAAAGATATAATGATGCCATGGCTATTGTCACAAAATTTGCAAAACCAGATTTATTCATTACATTCACAAGTAATCCATAATGGCCAGAGATCAAGGAATTTTTGAATCTTGGACAAAATACTTCAGATCGACCAGATTTCGTGGCAAGAGTATTAAAAATAAAACTCAATTCATTAATAGATGATATAACTAAAGCACAGTTATTTGGAAAATGTGTGGCTTTTGTTTACCATTTAATTTTTAAAAAAAAGGCCTGCCACATGCTCACATACTTTTAATCCTGCAGGAAAAAGATAAATTGAATACTGCAGAGAGAGTGAATTCAGTAATTACTACTGAATTGCCAAATCCAGAAAAATATTCAAAAATATTCAAAATTGACATTTGCAACAACTGGAATTGCCCACTAGTGTTAGAAGGTTGCAGAACTGTGCATAGTGGATTTAAAATGCCAGTTCCCATTTGAGAAACACCAGTGTCAGATATTCGACTGAATTCTTTACAAGCAAAAATTGAAAAGTAAATTAATTATCAAAATGGTGCCTCCAGCTCTGTAGTTTCGCGCTCTTACAAGAGACTGTCTTTCCAGACCTCAGTTAATCATTTAAAATGGCAATCAAATGTCAACAGTCAAGAGCTACACCTCTAACCTAGGCTACATCCATTTTCAGCTGCCCTGGATCATTTAGTTAGGGTTTTTACCTGGCAGACTTATTTTAGGGATTATGCTATGCGGCATTCCAAATATGGCAGCCCTTCTCCAAGCACTCCCTGCAGCCAAAACTCTGAGCCTGTCAGCTTGGATAACGTTACAGATCGCTGTGCACAAAGGGATTCAATCACTCCACACCCCAGCACCCTTCTGTCCACCTCCTGGTCGCAAAGATCAACAACTACAGCTAAAGAAATTCACAAATCAGATTGTGTCATGAATTCACTCTAGCAGCGGCTTGATCAGATCTCCCGCAGGTCCCCTGACTATTATAATTATGAGGGTGGATGACCTGGGCTGTACGGCCCACTCACCCATGGAAAGTATATGCACAATACATCGCCTCTCCTTTTCCGGTATAGTGATTGCTGTGTGACTACTAGCTGGCTTGCCAATCAGGAGGTCATTGCATATGGCCTCTCCTACATTACTGTGTCTGTAGCAACACCTTCTCATTGGTGCCCACTGTTTTAACAGAACTTGCTGAGTTATGGTGCGACCGAATGTCTGGCGGTATAACCGGATGGGTAGGCTTGGCTCGTTAACCTTAGTTGGCAGCCAGCCAGCCATGGAGAAGGAAAACTCTGATCTAAAACACAGGCAGATGCAGCTCATTAGTGAGGCCATCCATGTAGGAGAAGGACACTTCAATATAACACCTCGAGGACCTTACGGTCACCGTCCAAGCTTGCTAAGCTATGACAGATGAACCACTAGTGTAAAGGGTGGGACCAGTACTGCGCACACTGCATCTCACTTAAAAACTCTATTGCGCAGGCCCAAGGGGGCATGTCTACATCTAGAGCAATCAATGTTTTCAAGTCTTGCAGGAATGGGAAAGGGGTAAAACGGCAGGTGTAAGATGTCACGGTAAGCCACCGTCTCAATTCTGCATGTAGGCGGTTCAGGTGTATGGGTCGCCTGATGCTGACCCAGGAGACAACGGCATCATACAGTATCACCCTGAACAACCTCTAGGGACATCACTGCTTGCTCCACATGGAGAGGAGCGTAAAAAAGCTGGCCTAAAGAAAGCTTGTCTCCACTTCACCCAGTTTGCTAGCTTTGCTCAACGGTCATCTCCAAATTCGATCTCAACTAAGTAAAAAAGAAAAAGCTCACACTTGCCTCACAAGGCGTACTTGGACTGAGACTTGCATGTTGGAGATGCATTGAACAATGCTTGACACAACAGACGGCGGTTCTGCCAGAATGCCTCACTGCTCTAGCAGGAGTTGATAGGATCTGGAAACATGGAGGCCCAGCACTTCATGCTAAACTACATGAGCTTTTTGTTTGCTGCTGATGCCAAGGTAAACTGCCACAGGACCTTTGTGACGCAATCATCATCCCCCTGTAGAAAAATTTAAAAAAGTCAGATTGCTCCAATTACAGGGGGATATTTCTGCTGTCTGTCATAGGGAAAATACTTGCAAGAGTACTCCTTAACAGATTGGTGCCCACTATCGCAGAAAAACTCCTCCCCAAGAGTCAGTGAGGCTTTAGAGCTAACAGGAGCACCACTGACATTTTTTTCAAGGTTTTTGTTCTCAGGCAGCTCCAAGAGAAATGCAGAGAACAGAACAAGGTACTTTATGTGACGTTTGTCGATCTTACCAAAGCTTTCGACACTGCGAGCAGGAAGGGCCTGTGGCAAATCCTGGAACATATAGGATGGCCTACTAAGTTCCTCAACATGATCATCCAGCTACAAGAAGACCAACATGGCCAAGTTAGGCACAACAACGACCTATTTTAGCCCTTCCCAATAAGCAATGGCATGAAGCAGGTCTGTGTCCTTGCACCCTCCCTATTCCTGCTATGCTTTAGTATGATGCTACAAAGGGCCAAAACAGACCTTGATGTTGAGGATGGACTCTACATCTGATTCCGCACAGACGACAGTGTGTTCAACCTGAGGCGACTAAAGGCCCACACAAATGCAGTGGAACAACTCATTCGAGAGCCACTCTTCACCGACGATGCTGCTCTTGTTTCCCATACGGTGAAAGCCCTGCAGCAAATGACATCTTGCTTCGCCAACGCTACTGAGCTCTTTGGTCTACAAGTTTGAAGAAGACTGAAGTTCTCCACAAGCCCGCACCTCAGATTACTGCCCTCCTTGCATCACTATTGGTGAGTCTAAGCTGAAAACGGGGCAAAAGTTTACCTTCCTGGGTTGCATCATCATCTCCTTGCAAAATGTAATAATCATAAATTAATATTCTCTCACCTCCTTTAGTGAACCTTCATCCTTACAGGCAAGATAATATACTTTTAAATTACTTTAAATGTAAAAAAATAAAATTTCATTAATGTTAATTAAAATTTGCTGACCATTACAGGCAAGTGAATGTGTACATTGTTTTCTTGTTTCTTCATAGTTTTCTAATTAAATGTCCAGTTTTACATTATACAGAGACAAACATCTAAAGGAAAATACTTCACATCTCAATATTTTTAGCTTATGGGACAAAAATGAGTGGGCTGGCACCGTGGAAACCTTCAGATATATCAAACAGTAAAGTTCAGGAGGGAAATTTCTTATACAAAAAGAGAAATGTAAGACCATGAGGTCCTTATTTCAATTTTGGAAGGTGGGACATATGGTGTAAATGTGTGAAAGTACTACTTTGTAAAATAGTAGTACGTCACTGTAAAATCCTTCCAGTTCAAGTAGTAGGGTTAAACAAGTTGCGGTATGTAGGCTGTAAGTCTGCGGGGCTGCTGCAGGCCCGCAGCGTCCAGACTTATGGTGCCATTCAATTGGCCAAGCCCGCAAGACCCGGCCCAATAGCGCATTGTAAACCATACTATCATATATAGCATTTGCGAGCTTGAACATGATAAATTAAGCAAGGCCGTAACTCCCGAGTTAGAAATAGGCAATGGAATCACAGATCGTCATCATAACATCAATGAAGAATGGAGGTTGGATTTCAAAGTTCTATTGGCTTCAATTACTAGTTACGATCGGACCCACATTACTAAAATATTGCAATATTGATAAAGACGTAAATATGATATTCTATTACATGCGAGTTTCGTTATATGTATTAACACATACATTTCCGGGATCAATATAACACGTTAACTGAACATGAAATAAAGTATTTTATATTGCCGATTTGCAAGCTTGACAATGTTGTGCTATTAATTCTAAGACCTAACATCACTTTCCATTTTAATAACAGTACAGTAGTGTGTGTATATGTGCATTTAAAGTGCTCTGGACATGTCTTTAAGCCCTTTGCAATTCCTCCTTGGAACCCGTAACTTGTGGTTAGACTTTTGCGACCTTGACTTTTGCGGAATCGGAGCAATTGAATAGTGATTTGAGATTGTAGCGATCATAACTCTTGCGGTTGTGAAAGATCAACGACTTGGAGGGGCCTTAACTTGAGATGTGAACCATCACAAGGAATCGGAGGCCGGAGCCCATAACCCGATTGGAGCCCGCAAAAAGAAGCCAATTGAATAGCAAAATAACTTACGGCCTCCATTTCCGAAGCCTGGATCTCCCGATGCCTCACTTGAATGAGGCACAATTATATTAAGACTACCTGGCATAAGGCTGTACTGTACATACAATGCCCACACCAAATGGACATTTTACTTATTATCTGTATTGAAATAAAAAAAATTATGTTAAAAACAAACAAAATATACACATTCATTAGACAGCAGTCACCACCAATCAAATTTGAAGAAACAAGTTTTTTTAAACAGCACATCTTAATTGTATAACAATGCATAATACTTGATACATACATTGACAAAATTAATTTTTCTGAGCGTTTAATAATATTGCAATTTGTTACAATTATCAAAATCATACAAAAATAAATTTCTTTCCTCATGTTTATATTTAAAAGAAGACCTTTTTGTAATAGGTTTTACAATTGTCCCAGTGCAAAAAGGAAGCATGCCTGCTGTTCTGCTGAGGGATAACTTATTAAATTTGCAGGTCTTCTCTTCATCAAATTCCATATTTAATTTTGCTATCCTTGGTAGCCAATCAACCAAACTATGCATAAATAACTTCTGATTTTGTTAAATAGAGCAAACACAGGATGCATGAAACTGTCTCTGTTTCTTTAAAGATCTTTTAAGAAAGTAGATATATCAGGATAGAATTTTAACAAATAGCTATAATGTATTTATTATTTTGATAATCTGATTATTTAGAAAAATTAAACAAATAAATAAATGATTTTAGTGACATGATAGAGGTCTAGTGTTATATCATCAGTAATATTATGGATGATGTAATTTTTCATATAGTAAGTGATTCATGAGTGATGTCATAGCTGATGTCAGTATTTATATAATATGTGATGTTAAGAATGGTGTCACCTAATGTCATAGATTAATTATGTACTCAGAAAAAAACATTACAGGGGGAGAGAAGGTTGTTAAGGTCTTGTACAACCTTACCTTCCTAACCTGCTGTGTTTTTTCAGTCTTAAATCTTATTTCTGAGTAATATCGATCCCAGGACTCAAGGGTTTTAATGTATATCATGAAACCCACATGGACTAAAACAAATGATCTAATACATTTTATAGATTGTACAATATTGCGAGCCTGATCAGCAAATATTACTCATTGGCACTAATTCAATTGTAGCTTCCGTTTGAAAATGACGTCTAACTTCAATGTTTTACTGACATCATGATGATGGACTCATTTACTGTTGGCTGTGTCTAAGAAATACATTACTCCCTTGCTTATATATTAGTGTAGGCTCTAAGAGCCTCATTCTATTAGCGGCCGCAGCCGTTGCGGGGCCGCAAGGACCGGCCGCAAGCTATTCGGCTATTCTATTCCCATATGGCCGGGGGCTCCGGCAGGCTTGCGGCCGTCGCCTTGCTATCTCTTGCGGTCGCTCGCGCCGGAGGAAAGCCTTTGATCTAAAACGGGCGCAAGAGTTTCGGCCGTAAGAAATTCCTATTTGCAATTCAATTGCTACGGGAAACCTCTCTGCAAGGCTAAAAACGAGCCGCTGCTTACTTGCAGGAAAGAGGTCCCGCTAGCACCAATTATGCACATAAAATAGCTCAAATAAAGCCATCCTGCACTTTGAGAATACTATAAAGGGATTTTAGGTGTTAGAAAAAATAGCACATAATTATCCTATACTCAAATCCGTAAAATATTTTATTTTTAATATCCGTAAAATATCCATGTAAAAAGTCCAGAGTGCTTGGAGCACCTCAGACCCGCCCACGCCGCAGCCGGAAAATAAACAGTTAATTTGAACTAGGGTTTGGGCTGATGTGCAAGCTTGAGAGTGGGTTACTTTTAATCCTCATGTCCCCCAATATGATCCCTAGCATTTACAGAGCTGTACAGTGCAGGCTTGAATTTATTTTTGCGTTTTTATATTTCAGAGCTTACGGCCGGTTCCAAGATATGCGGCCGGTCGTAAGAGGAGATCCTTGCGGGGCCGTATAATAGAATCATGAGTTAACAGAACCCCCGCAAGGAATCGCAGCCTTACGGCCGATTTACGGCCGCTAATAGAATGAGGCCCTAAGTACTTTTCTCCTTTCCATTCAAGCCAATGGAGATGTGTTGAGACATCAATACAGAAAACTGCGTTGACACCTAGAGGTATATTTATGAAGCATGGGTAAAAGTGGGCATAAGCAGGATTAAGCATAAAATACCTACCCTTCCTATTTTTCTATTGGAAAGATTTATTAAGGGGTAGGAAGGTAAACATTGTCTCTGGTTACTAAATATCACCAATAAAAAACATAGGAATGGTGATATAAATAAGATACAAAATAAACAATATTTATTACTTAAAAAGAACAGACAGACACTCTCTCCCCTATTTAATACCCCATTTTTGACATAAAACATTTTGGAGTTTAATGACTTAAGGTCTGAAGTGTCTTATAGTGCAGCACCACTTACTAAATATGTTTTGTTTAAACAAGGACACAAACAATTTAAGATAGTAAAATGAATTCTGATACTAATGAATGCTAAAAATTGGATTCTGCAATTCATAAAGGACACTAAACTAAACAAAATTGTCAGCATAACATTTAAATTATTTTTTATAAGCTCAGCTATGTAGAAGTGATCAGACAATTACATGTCCCAAAAACTATTTAACTTCAATTTACCATGCTTTTCCAACACTGCACTTGACTAATTTCAAATAAATTGAATAAAATTACAGAGTCAGTTGACCAAAGAAATACACAGATTACACTTTTACAGCATTTTCCTTTTACATATATTGCTTATGTTCTTCTTAAAGTTTCCATGCTAACTAAAACTTATCATTACCTTTGGCAGAATATATTTGAAGAGAATTAATTTCCTAATAATGATTGGTGAGAAAATATGAAATATAATATGAGACATGCATAATATGTCCAGCTACTACCAGCAGGGTTTCATATATTGTACATATTTATTTTAATAAAATTAACCACAGTTGATTACATTTTGTAGACAGTGTGTGAGGAATTTACTAAATGATCATTATCCAGATTCTCAGCCCATTGTATGGTTTACTAAAGCCTCCTGTCCTGTGATATACCTAGCTCAATTCTGCTCATCTCGAGTTGTAGTGAAGAGGGTGTACTTTGGGCAACAACTCAGAATTTACTACACCATTATCCTGCTTTTTAACTCGTGATGATGAATATCAGCCCTGGGTTAGGAGTATATTTGATATTTAATTAAAATAATATGAACCAGTATTCATCAATTAATATACAACATATGATCCTAGATGTTATATATAGCAGTTTATGTTTTATATACATAGCTTAAGTATTACTTTTGCAATTTTATTTAAATAAAAAATATACTTCTATAGTGGGGCTGAAATCCACAATATTGAATATCAGCAACACTTTTAATAAAATGTTTTAGATCCCTATGAGACCTCTAATTATAACCATGGAGTTCCCTACAAACCCTCATGGAATACTATACTGTTGCCATTGTGGTCTGTATAGATATTCATTGTGCTAATGGATTTTGTAATATGTTCAACATGCTAATGTATTTGGTTTACCATGAACTACCATTCATTCACACCCTCCCTACGCGGAATCTGCCACTTAGCTTCTGACCTTGCAAACCTCCCGGGTGTGATCAGTCTATAGTAGTGTCATAAAGTTTGATACGTGACTGCCACGGTCTGCCACTTCAATTGGACTTCGTAAGAACCTGGTTCAAACCTATCCAGCAGAATCATGTGGTCCTTTTTTTACCTTTATTAGCAGAAGATGGACCAAACACCAGTACCACACCCAGGATCTTGCTTCAACAGACCAAGATATCAGGAACACCATATAATCCCTTAGAATTAGGATTAATGCACAGATGACCTTGTTTATGTAAATCCAGACACAAATGCCATACCTTTATTAATTGCCACATTTTATACAATTTTCTGGCACACAGGCTTACCAATCACAGTAAGCCCCATCCTTAGGTACATAGAAGAGAGAACATTTAACATAATAGGCTGCCCCTGCTTATTGGGAAACATAGTAACATAGTAATTAAGGTTGAAAAAAGACTTTAACTCCATAAAGTTTAACCTTTAAAGATCTGGGTGATCTATTGGGCCATCTGGCTTACCCAATTCAAGTGGTTTAAGGGGAATAGCCAGTTCAAGTGACTGTTCATTAGGGGTTATCACTACCCTACCCCCCAACAGCTAGGGCCACTGTCCCCTTTTCCCCCTCCTTTAGGGTAAATAGTCTTCTGGAGTACCCAATAAAACAAAAGCTCCACTGAGGACTGTACCTGTCGCATCTGCCAGTCTGTACTCCTCCTGATGGCCTTGTCTGGGGACTCCACTCCTTGGGGCTGCGCTGGGCTCACTGTCTCCCAGCCTCCTTTCTCTGGAACCACTGTCTGTGCACAGCTCTCACCTCCTTCTGGATCTTTAGTCCCTGGATCCTTGGGCAGAATCTCCTGGCTCTCTCCATCTGATACTGCCTGGCATGTGGATACAGGCAATCCTTGAGTACTGGCTGTTACTGCCTCCTGCACAGTCTGAAGACCAGGGCTGCTTGCCGTTTCTGCTCCAGGGTGTATGGCTGGCTCCTGGAATATTGATATCCAAGGAACCTCCCCACTAAGCTTACAGTCCATTGGTAGGGCCCCGTGCTCATTTGGTTCTTCCATGACTCTAAGAGCAGGGTAGCTTTTCCTAAGGTCTTCCCTTGGGTCTGGCACTGCTGTGGTCAGGCCTTTTCCCCAGGCCTCTAACTGGGTGAGGCTCAGCCCCCTAAAGTTTGGGACCAGTTCTTCCTCTTCCCAGTCAACCCACTGCATTAAGGATTCCTTGTTCTTTTTAACATTCACATGATTAGAATCCCCCCAACAGTCCATACATTTCTCTTGTGACCAAAATTTACCGGGTCCCTGTAGTCTCTGCAAGGTGATTCTGTTCCATGCCTGACTGGTATGGCCCCTTCCAACTGGGTGGCCACAACCCAGCCAGGGATGCTTCATCTAACAATTCCACATAATCCGCCTCCAGCTGTAACTCCTGGTGGATACTAGGCAAAATTAAGCTACCTTTCTGGGAGCCTGTCTCCAATCCCAGCATTTGACAGTGCACAAGTCACACTCCAGATCCCCCTATACAATGACCCAAAGTTCCTCTTCCAGCCCCAATGAAAACAGGTCCCCCATGAGGTTTCTCAACATGTCCCACCCAATAAGCATATTGCTCCTCCAGGGCGACCTCCTCATCTAACAGTTCCTCCAGCCATTCTATTAGCTCATGACCTGGCCATAGATCTCTATTGGGGATTAGCATTCCCCCTCCACAGGAGCAGGGACAGGGCAGTTGCTTACCACTCTCCACTCGTCCTGTACCTCCTGTATGTTCTGTGCTTTGAGAGCCATTAACTGCTCTGTATTAATATCCTCTGGCATGGCTGCTTTCAATCTCTGAAAACTCCAGAACGCCTCTCCTATCCAGCAGAATTGTACAGCCCTTTTACACCTCTGAAAGCAGAAGATGGACCAAACACCAGTACCACGCCCAGGATCCTGCTTCAACAGACCAGTATCTCAGGAACACCATATAATCCCTTAGCATTTGGATTGATGCACAGAATGACACTTACACCTTGTTTATGCGTCCAGACACAACTGCTATACCTTTATTAATTGTCACATTATATACAATTTTCTGGCACATAGGTTGGCTAATCACAGTAGGCCCATCCTTAGGTACATAGAAGAGAGAACATTTAACATAATAGGCTGCCCCTGCTTATTGGGAAACATAGTTACATAGTAATTAAGGTTGAAAAAAGACTTTAACTCCATAAAGTTTAACCTTTAAAGATCTGGGTGATCTATTGGGCCATCTGGCTTACCCAATTCAAGTGGTTTAAGGGGAATAGCCAGTTCAAGTGACTGTTCATTAGGGGTTATCACTACCCTACCCCCCAACAGCTAGGGCCACTGTCCCCTTTTCCCCCTCCTTTAGGGTAAATAGTCTTCTGGAGTACCCAATAAAACAAAAGCTCCACTGAGGACTGTACCTGTCGCATCTGCCAGTCTGTACTCCTCCTGATGGCCTTGTCTGGGGACTCCACTCTTTGGGGCTGCGCTGGGCTCACTGTCTCCCAGCCTCCTTTCTCTGGAACCACTGTCTGTGCACAGCTCTCACCTCCTTCTGGATCTTTAGTCCCTGGATCCTTGGGCAGAATCTCCTGGCTCTCTCCATCTGATACTGCCTGGCATGTGGATACAGGCAATCCTTGAGTACTGGCTGTTACTGCCTCCTGCACAGTCTGAAGACCAGGGCTGCTTGCCGTTTCTGCTCCAGGGTGTATGGCTGGCTCCTGGAATATTGATATCCAAGGAACCTCCCCACTAAGCTTACAGTCCATTGGTAGGGCCCCGTGCTCATTTGGTTCTTCCATGACTCTAAGAGCAGGGTAGCTTTTCCTAAGGTCTTCCCTTGGGTCTGGCACTGCTGTGGTCAGGCCTTTTCCCAGGCCTCTAACTGGGTGAGGCTCAGCCCCCTAAAGTTTGGGACCAGTTCTTCCTCTTCCCAGTCAACCCACTGCATTAAGGATTCCTTGTTCTTTTTAACATTCACATGATTAGAATCCCCCCAACAGTCCATACATTTCTCTTGTGACCAAAATTTACCGGGTCCCTGTAGTCTCTGCAAGGTGATTCTGTTCCATGCCTGACTGGTATGGCCCCTTCCAACTTGGTGGCCACAACCCAGCCAGGGATGCTTCATCTAACAATTCCACATAATCCGCCTCCAGCTGTAACTCCTGGTGGATACTAGGCAAAATTAAGCTACCTTTCTGGGAGCCTGTCTCCAATCCCAGCATTTGACAGTGCACAAGTCACACTCCAGATCCCCCTATACAATGACCCAAAGTTCCTCTTTCAGCCCCAATGAAAACAGGTCCCCCATGAGGTATCTCAACATGTCCCATCCAATAAGCATATTGCTCCTCCAGGGCGACCTCCTCATCTAACAGTTCCTCCAGCCATTCTATTAGCTCGTGACCTGGCCATAGATCTCTATTGGGGATTAGCATTCCCCCTCCACAGGAGCAGGGACAGGGCTGTTGCTTACCACTCTCCACTCATCCTGTACCTCCTGTATGTTCTGTGCTTTGAGGGCCATTAACTGCTCTGTATTAATATCCTCTGGCATGGCTGCTTTCAATCTCTGAAAACTCCAGAACGCCTCTCCTATCCAGCAGAATTGTGCAGCCCTTTTACACCTCTGAAAGCAGAAGATGGACCAAACACCAGTACCACGCCCAGGATCTTGCTTCAACAGACCAGTATCTCAGGAACACCATATAATCCCTTAGCATTAGGATTGATGCACAGAATGACACTTACACCTTGTTTATGCGTCCAGACACAACTGCTATACCTTTATTAATTGTCACATTATATACAATTTTCTGGCACATAGGTTGGCTAATCACAGTAGGCCCATCCTTAGGTACATAGAAGAGGAACCAATTAACATAATAGGCTGCCCCTGCTTACTGGGAAACCCTGTACATCTGATGAGCTCAGGCTCTTAAAGTTATCCTGGTGATTGTATTACCTATAACCATTTGCTGCAAAACAATCATACTGTTTATCTGCTCAAGACCCCCTGTGTTTATTTATTTAGGTGGGGCTGGGCGAGTCATCGCCAGATAACAATATTGTAACATAATAGGCTTCCCATGCTTACTGGCAAAATTGATTATTGTCTCTTTCTAGTGACCACTTTTTTACCTTTTTAGGTTTATTGTCGTTTAAACTTATGGTGTTAATTTTTTATATAAATTCTGATATTCTTTTAGGTTGATACAGTCAACTCTAAAAAATGTGTAGAACACCTTTTGTGGTTATCATATTTGTTATATACCACAACTAATGTATTTAAAATGTAACTTTTATTATAACTTCTTTAGAAACTAATTTCCTTTAAAATTTGGACGTTTAAAAATGAGTTTTTAACTCAATTGTGATGACGTCTCAACTTTCCCAATTCTTAGTTAGGAATAATTTCTCTATCTTTCATATGTTAGCAATGGTCTTTGTTTTTAGCCAGGATTTTATGGTAGTTATTTGAGGTATAAAAATGCTTTTATGCATTAAAGGTGCTAAATAACTTATTTGTGCAATTGTTGCAAACTAAAGTGCTTGTGCTTGTATTAAATTGATAACATCTCTTTATACTGAAACTTAAACTTCTCAGTGTTTGTCCAAATTTGAAAGGAAAATAGTTTTTAAAGAAGTTATAATAAAAGTTACATTTTAAACAAATTAGTTGTGGTATATAACAAATATAAAAACCACAAAAGGTTTTCTACGAATTCTTTAGAGTTGACAGTATCAACCTAAAAGAATATCAGTGCTTATTGGGAAACCCTGTACATCTGATGAGCTCAGGCTCTTAAAGTTATCCTGTTGATTATATTACTATAACCATTTGCTGTAAACACTCAGACTGTTTATCTGCCCAAGACCCCCTGTGTTAGTTTATTTAGGTGGGGCTGGGTGAGTCATCACCAG
This sequence comes from Discoglossus pictus, assembly GCA_027410445.1. NCBI lineage: Eukaryota > Metazoa > Chordata > Amphibia > Anura > Alytidae > Discoglossus > Discoglossus pictus. Next base: position 552,770,612 of record CM050163.1, read on the forward strand.
ATAACCTCACTGTAACATAAGCAAAATACATACAATGTATATGTCACTTTAACCAAAAGTAATAGAAAATACATAACTATAACAATAAAACAGGTAACTTCTTGACAGCTTAGGCCCAGGCCATGGTCCAAAACATTCTAGTCAGGCCCTGGGCATGACAGTGACCTAAACAGATAACCCCGGCCAAGCACTGTGGGGGTCTGGAGACAGCGAGAAACCTGACCCACTAATTTAAAAACAGCAAAGTAATACCAGATAGGGTGATCAAAAAGGAGCTGCTGTGTCTGAAGAGAAGAATAAAGTTAGTCTCTGTCTATACACTAATCAATGGTGTGTACTACTTCTTGTATTATGTGCTATCTTAATGAAAGGAACGAAGATCCAGTTGGCAGTGAATGGGCTGAACCTGTAATCCTGTTATATCAATGGACCCCACAAATCTACTGGGTAGGTCTGAATTATGTGCTTTCCAAGCCCAACCAAGCAGTAGATCCTGACAAATATATTAAAAGGATTGTTTTTGAAGTTCTCGTGATAATAAAAGCAATTGTTTGGCCAAAGCAAGATTACCAAGGTTACCACAGTCTTAAAATAGTAATTTAGTTAATCAAATAGTTATTATTACTACTATTATTATTATTATCTAGTATTTATAGTGCGCCAACATATTCCACAGTAGTTCTTGTTTTTTACTGTTCTAGATAAGGTGGCATTTGCATTATGAAGACATTAGCATTGACATCATCAAGTAGACACGGCAGTAGCAATCAATGTGCAAACACTATGGCAATATCTCACCTTTGTACGCATTTTACCCACTATTAGACGTCTTCTGTACAGTTCATTGATTTACTTTCTTTTTAGTGTTCCTAGTTGCTTATGTGTGCATCTCCTTGAAAATTGCTTTCATAGGTTATAGTCGTACATTGGTTGAAACCTGGAATGTTTACAGATAATATATCACCAAAGCAAAGAATAAGAGAGAGAGAGAGGGCCTAGAGAGGGAGAGAGAGTGCAAGGAGAGAGAGTGCACAGAGAGAGGGTGCACAGAGAGAGCTAGAGCACATAGAGAGCGAGAGAGACAGAGAGAGTGCACAGAGAAAGAGAGAACACAGAGTGCACAGAGAGATAGAGAGCGCACAGAGAGAGAGTGCACAGAGAGAGAGAGTGCACAGAGTGAGAGAGCACAGAGAGAGAGTGAGAGCGCCCAGTGTGAGAGTGTAGAGGGAGAGAGAGCGCCCAGAGAGAGAGAATGCACAGGTAGAGAGAGAGCACAGGCAGAGAGAGATAGATCAAGCAGGGAGAGAGAAAGAGAGAGCGAATAGAGAAACAAAACTCAGAGAGAGCGCACAGAGAGAAAGCGCACATGGAGAGAGGGAAAGCACAAAGAGAAAGAGAGAGTACAGAGAGACAGAGAGAGAGAGTGCACAGAGAGAGAGAGAGCACTGCCAATTACTAGCCAATTACTGCAAGTTACTAGTATTAAATATAAACAGGCATGATGTCCTCTATATTTCTGAGACCCTCAACTCTTACTGTATATGCATTTCACCCACAGCGCTACGGAATATGTTGGTGCATTACAAATAAAGGATAACAAAGAATAATAATATATAGTTTTTTTCATAACTAAACATAATAATAGCCAAAATATTTGTAGACAACTTTTATATTTCGTATAATGTATATGCAATTATTCCTTAATGCACGGCTCCATTTAGCTTTTGCAAGCTACTCAGCTATTCAATTGGCTTACGTCTGCGGCCTCTGATCGGGTTACGAGCCTTGAGCTTCGACCCCTTGCGATTTCATCAATCGCAGCTTACTTCCATCAAAGCATTTCATTGTTCGCGCCCGCGAGAGTTGCGGCTGCCAGAAATCCCTATTCGCTACGATTTACCCTTCATCAAGCCCGTAAATGTCTAAACGCGAACCACAGCTTACTCACACCACAACGGTCTTACTTTTTAGCACTAATTAAGCAAATAAAAATGACATCCTGTACTTTTATTAGAAGTGAAAGTAATTATAGGTCATAGAATTAATAGCACAACATTGCCACACAATCAAATCAGCAACAATCTATAATTTTTTCATGTTCAATTCTCGTCTTCTATCCATCATGTAAGTCCTAAGGGCTTGTAGCTTGAAGTGCAACATCAGACCCACAACGGCTGCTGTATTAGCCTACGTCAAGCACGTAAAAGGCTAAAATGGAACCACAGGTTACTTGAGCCACGGAGGTCCCGCAACGCGCTTACTTACAAATCGTAGAACTAATTAAGCAAATTAAAAAGCCACCCTGTACTTTTATTAAAAGTGAAAGCGATGTTAGGTCTTAATGTCGCAAATCGGCCAAAACAAATACTTTATTTCATATTCAATTTCGTGTCACAACCATCATGTAAACTCCTACGGGCTTGGATGTCATTCACCCTCCAAGCCCGTACAGGCTTGAATAGCGAGTTACCTTCAAATGAAACATGAAATAAAATATTTGATTTTGGCGATGTGCAAGCTTGAGAATGTTTTGCTATTAATTCTCATTTCCCCCATTGTGTTCTCATTTACAGTGCTGGATTGAATTTATATTTGCATTTACATTAGGAAGAAATTCATTTTTTTCCCTTTGAGGCGATTGGTTTTTCTGTTTGCCTTCCTCTATTAATTATTATTTATATCTAAAAAAAAATAATAATAATTAAATAGTTGATTAATAATTAATTAACACCTAATTAATTAATAACTAACCCGTATCTTAAAAGGTTGAACTTGATGGACTGAAAGTCTTTTTACAACCTTAATTACTATGTAATTACTATGTAATTATTTACGGGCTTGCAGTAAATGCTTACTGCCGATAGATTTGTTTGTAATTAGCGGGAAAGGCAACGTCCTTGCGGCGCCGGTCAATTGATAAGCAGACTAGATGTAGCGATACACAGGGCCGTAACCTGACCCGTCCCTAAGTCTTCTCCCATCTCAGAAAGCTGATCTGCCAAAATAATTCCACAGCAACAAAATTTCATATAAAAGATAATAATTAAATACATAAGATTAATGCTTTCAGCAGCAATGAATGCAATGTTATCAGTCAAAAATAATAATGACTATATAGTTTTTACATGTATCTATTTTTAAAGATAACATTTTATTTCAGATGTTGAATCTAAATAAATTCCATATCCGTGCATTGTTGGTAAGTGTCTACATGTTCCTTGACCTTAAGTTTATTTTAGTTATTTGGTTGATTTGGAAGCAGACATTGGATGGAACCTAAAATGTTCTCAAAACTTATTATTGGCAAATTGGTTGGTTTGTGTACTACAAACTGGCAAACCCTAATTGGCAAAGTCATAACATTTTGAAAAACTACTTTGTGGTTGGCTTCATAGCATGTTCACTTTAATGATGTGGAAAAGGGTCCTCTGGAAAACCTTGAATAGATGAAGCAATAACAAAAAGTCTATTAAAGTATATTACAGATGTAATTTAAGAAAAGAGCACATTTAATATTACTCTTGAGAGTAAGCCTGTTGTTACTATGAACTTTATCATTGAGATGTTAGAGGAGTTGTGGCTGTAAAATACTAAGGGCCCTATGCTAATCGGACGGTGTAAACTGTGGTATAGCCGTAAATCGGCTGCAGGGATTTTTTTTTCTCACGTTACAACCGTATTCTAAACTTTAGCTCCATCATATTAGGGCTCAGCCCACAGCCATAAACCATTCCTTAGAGGCAGCAGATTTCTGTAAAGGGAGCAGCCAAACCAAACTTTACGGATGAGACACGGTTCTAGGAGCCAATAGGAAATGCCAACATCATAAATCATATTTTTTAATTACAAATATGTGGACATCTGATTGTTAGGTGTCAAATAATGTTGAAATGTCAACCATTGTTGTGCTCTTTCTGCTATACTGTCACTTTAAATGCTTCTAGGGGACTCAGGAAAGACTTGAAAACCAGTTGTGAGTGGTGTTTGGTACATGTAAATCTTTCTTCTGCTTTTTGCATTTACAGCAGTGCCCTGATTTGCGAGTGATCCATAAAATCTTATTAGCATATAGTTTGTGTATCAAAATCTAACAGAGTAACTCAGAATTTATTGTCAGTGCACATCTCAATGGAGATTTTTTTGGTTGTGTTGCGAAGTTCACTCGGAGCAGTGACCTGTAGGAGTTCTCTCACTACGTTTTAGGGATGGGTGATTAGAATAGCTATGTAGGATTTACTCTGTAGTTAGAGCACTCATAAATGCTTTTTCAGTGATTAGCATGGGGCCCTAAGTCTGTTGAGTTATATCATTGTTTTTGCATGAAGAAACCATGGATAATGAACGGATGGACAACTCTTTCCTCAAATAATTTTTCTGTATCTCTAATGTTTGAATAATCAAACTGCATGTAATTAATATAGTATTAAAGTTTACTTAAATAAAAGAGAAGTATTTTATGTAGCACCTGTGGGTGCATTCATAGAAAACTCAATAATAAGAAATGTGTACCGTTCAATACAATGATGCATGAATTTGTAAACCACCACATGATTAGGAACCGACTTAGAGCTGTCTGTGTAATAAGGAATACATTGTGGGAATAAATAATAGAGTTATTTGTGCTATATAAAAGTAACATTAGCAAAGCTAGAAAAAGGATAGGATATTACTTTAGATATAGCATAATTAAATTTTAGCAAAGTAAAATGTATTCTTACAGTGGTTATTCGGTTGTTAATTTGTACTAAATATAAAAACTACATGGCTCTGTATAAATATATTGTTAAATAAAAAATCACACATAAAATAGATAAATGTTATTACAAAAGTTTTTACGTCATACTTGAAATAAAGTATATAGTTGCTCTCACAAACTATTTATAGCCCAATATTGTTTAATGCGGAAATTCAGCAGTTACTGATTGACAGCCTTATTAAATTGCGATTAGGGCAATTGAATAGGGCTCTATATAAGCACACAGCATATTTTTTTACAGAAGTTTTTAGTTAGTGAACTTCTATCCAAAAGCAAAGTCTTCACTAAATAAAAACTTCTGTAAGAAAAATATACTCTGTGCTTAAACAGAGCCCTATTCAATTGGCAGAATCCCAATTTAATAAGGCTGCGAGTTAGGAATTAATTGCTTCAACAAGTCCAAAAACCTCTGCATTAACACATGCAATGGTAGTTAAATGCTAATAGCTTTATATGAAACTTATATTTAACATAAAGTACAAAAAACAAATGGCAAAAAAGTATAGGTGCAATTTACTAAAGGATTGTAGGTGGTAAAACACCCGCAATAGCCAGAATAAATCAGTGATCCAGCTTCTCAGCTCATTGTGTAATTTATTGATGCCCCTTCAACCATGTTATACCTAGCTCTTTCTGGCTCATTTAATAAACACTAATTCTGCTTTTTAGTACCTGTGTGTTTCAACCCTGCATGGACCGTATTTTTATATTTAAAATAAAATAATATATTATATAAATATCATGTAATATTCATCCTTTAATACCCAACATACATTATTATCTGTTATATATTGTAGTGTATGGTGTGCATAGAGAGATGACTATTAGTTTTTTAATTATTATATTAAAATATACTGCTATACAGACGTTGGGTCTTTATGGATACCCATGGTACCTAAACTTAACCCCCTACCATGGGGGTCCCTATGGACACCCATGGCACCTTCAATTACTACCATAGGGGTCTTTAAAATGTTTTCTATGAAGAACGTTGCTTATTTGTATGTCTTATGTTATTAAATAAATGTTTATTTCAAGAGTTTTTTTTTTGCACATTAGAGAGTAGCTATATATTATTATTACTGTATATACTCGAGTATAAGCCGACCCGAGTATAAGCCGAGGCATCTATTTTTTACCACAAAATACTGGTAAAACATAGTGACTCGAGTATAAGCCGAGGGTGGGAAATGTGCTGCCCTCTGTGTCCCTCTTGTGCCCTCTTGTCCCCTGTGTCTCTTCCCCTCCTCTCCCTCCCCTGTGTCTCTTCCCCCTCTCCCTCCCCTTTGTCTCTCCCCCTTCCCTGTATCTCTTTCCCTCCCCCTCCCTTCCCTGTGTCTCTTTGAGGATGAGGATGTGGGGTTGAGGATGAGGATGGGGGGTTGATGAGGAGGGGTTTGATTATGGGGGGTTGAGTATGATAAGGGAAGGAAAGAGACACAGGGCGGAAAGAGAGACACGGGGGTGGTGACTTGTGTATAAGCCGAGGGGGCCCTTTTCAGCCTTTTCAAAAAAAGCTTATACTCGAGTATATATGGTACGTTAAAATTAAGTAATATTTAAGTTAAAATTGTACAAACATTCTTTCTATATAGTCTTATCAATGTAACTGGTGATAGTAAAGTTTAAATTGAAAAACAAACTTTCATTATAGTATTATTAAAATATAACACTTTTGATAACCATTTAAAGGTAATTCATTTATGTTTTGTCTCAGCTATTCTGTATCCTTAATTTCTTACAACTATGTGTAAATATATATTGGCATAAATCTAATGTAGCATTGTAATTCCAAATTTTCTGAGCATTTAAAAGAACATGTTTACAAATGTCTTTGCAGAAAAAATAAATGATATTCATTTAAATAGTTACATATTTACATAGTAATCGAGGTTGAAAAAATACTTTTAGTCCATCAAGTTCAAGCTTTTAAGATCTCCTCTGATCTGCCATATGCTGATTAGTTGTTAATTAATTAGTTGTTAATTAATTTAGAAACATGAACACTAACGGAAGACAGAAATAAGTGAAAAGTGCATTTTATTAACCCTGGTCTTGAAAGAAACGTGAGAGGTAGCAAAATTCAAGGACATACGAGGAGCTTTTTATCTATGTTTCAACAGCACAAGGTTGTTGTAGTACAAATGTTTTTCGTAAGCCTTGATGAGTTCCATGAACTTTTGCATTTCCAATACAATTATTATAAATGTACACAAATGATGAACACATTCAAATATATAATTAAAATAATTTTAAAAACATGTTGTTTAAACAATATATATTTCAGCAAATTGTATTCTAATAAATGATACACAAAATGTATGATACATCTTTAATTAATTATTTTGTAAGTATAGTTTTTTTTATTTCTTATTCTAATAAAAATTAGCTCTGCAACTAATAAAAACTATGTAAAGTAAATACATTATAACAAACTCTAAAATAATGTAACTTCTCCATAAATTTCCAAGAAAGAACAACATATGACATATTTGGTACTGCAATTTAATATAAATATATAAACATTTTATTAACTGGAAACAGTAAATGTAATGTTTAGCCCTAACAAATTAAGTTGGAGGAAATATTGAGAACGAGATTTGTCAAGATAATTTGTTTATGGCTATTTGCACTTGTATAGACACTGAGAAGGTTCTTAGCTTTAACCAATACAATATAGTAATGTGAGCATGCGAGCCCGCTCGAGCCGTTGCTCACGCTTGCGGGCTCACGTAGCTGCGCGTAAAGCGAGGGCCTCAGTTGCTGGCATGGAGCGCCTGCAGCGCTCCTTGCCAGCAACTGCGACCCTTGCAAGCTTTACGGCGCAACGCAAACAACATACGAGACACGTTAACACCCATTACGAACTCACAAAAATCGTCCGCAACCGGCGGACAGGAAAAAATAAAAAACACAATAAATACACACAACACATACATAAAAAGCTTACCTACAGCAAGAGGGAGCATCCTCAAAAAAGCAAGTTACACCTTCATTTAACTCAAAATAAAAGAGTTTAGACACTAAAAAATTCTCTAAGCAAGAGAAAAAATGGCTGCCGAACAAAACGAAAATGAGGCTACAGCACTCTAAACACGCAAAACACCACAAGAAACAGGCAAAACACCACAAAACACCTACGGATATTCCGCTACAGACGCATACCACACATTTGCCGCCATTTTAATGCGGAAGTACACAGCTACGCTAACGGTTTGGTCTCACCCATGCACACTATTACACTGCACACATTCATCACGTTTACACAGCAGCTCCACACCACTAATACTCCAGCAACATCAAAACAGATTGTCAGCTCTTCAACAGAATGCTTCCTGCATATATTACTTCAAAATAGGTAAAGTATATAAATGTATTAATGTATTAATTATTTCACTATTAGACACCAAACAGCATTAGCTCACTTAAAATTTCATTGCCGTCATTTTTTTGCGGGCAATTCGCTAGTTTATGATATAAAATCCAGGGTAACACACAACCCAGTACTCAAGGGATTAATACACGTCACAAAACCAAGATGCCTAGGAACAAATACTCTGATACATTGCCTGTAACTATTTCATATTTTAACACCTAATAAACACATTTTTACTGATTGAAGCTAAAAATACAATTGTCACATGGTTTTAATATCAAAATATATTTTTAATTAGAAAACAATTACTTTATATATATAATTTGTCCTTGAAGCCGCCAGTTATGGCAGTTGTTATGGCACTTCCCACTCATTATAAGATTTATGAAGTTTAAATTTCCTGTTGGCTCCTTGGGCCGTCTCATCCGTAAAGCTTGGTTTGGCTTCTCCTAGCACGAGTACAGAGCAGGATTTACGGCTGGGCACTGAGTGCTCTAATCTGAGGGATGAAAAGATTTACATTAGTGTAGAAGTTAGGGAAAAAAGCTCCAGCAGCCGATTTATGGCAGTGCCCTAACTTGGAGCACTTGATTTACATAGGGCTCTAAGCTATTGGGGTTAGTTCATTCTCTTATTGAGCACCTCTATTTTTGTTGTTGTTCCTAATTTGGGAAACTAATCAGTGTGTTTGTTTTCTTTTATCATACTGATGATCTTAATTGTTAAATTAAATCCGATTTTAAGCTTTTTGAAAACACATTTCCATAAATTAGCTATTTCATATTGCCACTATTTAAAACCATAGAAAAGTCTAATTTGCACATGCTCTAATGTATGCCTCCATCCGATAATGCTAAAATAAATATTCACTAACACTTTCTGATTCATGTTTAAAACCAGTTATTTAACAAAATCCACAGTTGCAGATTTTTCTACAAGAAGCGTTTTGCTTCAATTTTAGTTTATATGGCTTATAAACAATTAGAGAATAATTATAATAGAATTCTTTCTGTGCTAAAGCAATCAAAATATAATGCCAGATACCGTGAAATGACTTGAGACATGTTGAAATCACAATGAGCAGTATTTACTAGCATTAGAACTGCTAGCGATGCCTTTTAAAAATAAATTTGGACAATTATTACTGGGAGAGCAAAGCTATGAAGTTGGAGCTATAAAGATACAATGATTAAATTATATACACTATCATTTTTTCTTTTTGACAGGGTTAGAGCTTAAAGTAAAATGATTATGATAATACGGCATTAGAAAGACATTGCAAACTGCAATCAAATTTAGCAGTTGTTTGATATGAATTAGAAACATTTTGTAAGTCAAAAAAGCTTTCATTTAGAGGTGACTCATGAACAGCATTTTTTTACTTTTTTGGTTATCATTGTTTTATATTAAAACAAAGAAATTAGTGTCGTATTTAATATTTTTTCATATTTGAATATATGGCCTCAAGTCAAATTATTTGAGTCCCATCTGGGAGATTAGTGCTATATAAATATTTTTTTTATTATTATCATCATGTAGATTAAAATAAATGTTTTATTGTTCTAACCAGCAATATTATTATATCTATACTATATCTGCCATCACAATCCTAGATGATTTTGTAAATTTGTTGGGGGGAAATTAAAGAAACAATATTTTTTTTCTTCATGGCTAAATATAATGTGAACAGAAAGCATAAAATAAAATAAAAAATGCTAGAGGCTTTACAATTTTTAATGGACCACTGTACAATGATACATAGAAACTATATTGTATTGCTTCAGATTTGATAAACAGACGTCAGACCTCTTGAAAGCTTGTCAAGGTAAATAAGTCAATAAGGCGTTTGTCCAATACAAAATGTATCATAATATATCATAATATACTGCAATAGTCATTCAAATATATATATATGTAAATATATATATATATATATATATATATATATATATATATATATATATACACCTGTCATGACTGCATTGTTTAGTGGCAGTAATATTACCACTAATTGTTGATATTGTTGCATTGTGATTACGTATTATTGTTGCGTGGTTATATGTTGCCTGTACATTGTTATCATGTATACCTGCTAATACTTGATAATATGTTATAGAGGGAAAATGTGATATAGAACAGGAGAATACATGAGGAAAATGTAAAAATGTTCTGCACATAAGCTTAACTGCAGAACATTGCATCCTCACACATACAGGCCTTGATAAACAGCAGCCAAGACAGATGCATGCACTTCAGGAGTCTTAAGCATACGCTGGAGATTAACATCAATGTTGTGGCACTAGCCAGCTATAGACACCTGTCATGTGGGTTTAGACATCTAGTGAGTTTTATCTCAAGGGTTTCTACAGCAACCAAGGCTGCAAGGCAGATGTAAATTAGTGCTGACACCACACACATGCACAAAAGTACACAAGGGTACACAAGGGCCTGTCTGCTTCTGTAAGATGGAAGGAGTTTAAGTTGATCCGCAAAAATCAAAATGGTAGATTCCACAGGCACATAATTTCATATAAAATGTTCTAAATTAAATTAATCATAATTTTTTACATAAAAAAATATGTTGCCTTTTTTTCAAGGGTAGTCCTTCAAAGAGGACTAATACTGAAATAAAGTGATATTTCAAATGTAACTGCCTTACAGCATCTTATCTAATTATCTAACAAGGACTTCCTCACCACCCACACCTCCCTCCACTGATAACTAAAAGCCATGACCCATGGTCCAGCTCTCAGGAAGAGATGTAACACAAATTGGATTCTTACACACATAAAAATAATATTTAAAAAAATGTTTTTTATGGCTTTAGCTGTGTAAGGGCCTCATTCTATTATCGGCCGCAGCCGTTGCGGGGCCGCAAGGACCGGCCGCAAGCTATTCTGCTATTCTATTCCCTTACGGCCGGGGATTCCGGCAGGCTTGCGGCCGGTGCCTTGCTATCTCTTGCGGCCGCTCGCGCCGGAGGAAAGCCTTTGATCTAAAACGGCCGCAAGAGATTTGCAATTCAATTGCTCCGGGAAACCTCTCTGCAAGGCTAAAAACGAGCCGCAGTTACTTGCAGGAAAAAGGTCTCGCTAGCACCAATTAAGCACATAAAATAGCTCAAATAAAGCCATCCTGCACTTTGAGAAGACTATAAAGGGATTTTAGGTGTTAGAAAAAATAGCACATAATTACCCTATACTCAAATCCGTAAAATATTTGTTTTTTAATATCCGTAAAATATCCATGTAAAAAGTCCAGAGTGCTTGGAGCACTTCAGACACACCCACGCCGCAGCCGGCAAATAAACAGTTAATTTGAACTCGGGTTTGGGCAGATGTGCAAGCTTGAGAGTGGGTTCCTTTTAATCCTCATGTCCCCCAATATGATCCCTAGCATTTACAGAGCTGTACAGTGCAGGCTTGAATTTATTTTTGAGTTTTTATATTTCACAGATTACGGCCGGTTCCAAGATATGCGGCCGGCCGTAAAAGGAGATCCTTGCAGGGCCGTATAATAGAATCGCGAGTTAACTGAACCCTCGCAAGGAATCGCAGCCTTACGGCCGATTTACGGCCGATAATAGAATGAGGCCCTAAGTGATTAATGCAAGTTATTTGTTCTTGAACTACAGTGATCCTTTATTTTTAAATACAATATTTTACTGTTGGGTGAAAGTTTTCAGATTCCTCTGCTACCTTGTCAGGATGGTTAGTCCTTGCAAACTAATGAACTTTCTTTCTATTACTCCTCTTAAAGCACTGGTAGATTTAGCTGCTATGTTCCCACAGTGCACACAGAAGATTCCTTTTGCATGCAATGATCACTCCCACCTTAATAAGATAATAATCAGAAATAGTAGATTGCAGAGCAGTATAATGTTCTATTTTCCCATTATAAAGTATCCATAGACTTATTTACAGGAGTAAAACAAAGTAAAAAGGATACAGTAATAAAATACAAAATATATATATTAACATGATGAACATGCAATAATGCATTAAACAAACTGATGCGAAGAAGTTGATGTTCTGGTTCTGGGGAGTTTACAATCTCTAGGTCAAAGGTAATTATATGAACACATTTTATAAACTCATTAGCATTAAAATTGGAGGGCTCTGGAGGCCACACAGGGTGGGAGGGAGGAGCCCCGTGACTCGGCAGTATCGGGTGTGAGGGAAGAAAGTGGCTAGGGGGTGGAGCCGTTTATATGTTTTCAGCGTAATTGTGGCCGCAGCTAGCCGCGTTTGAAAATACCCACCTATTTGCTTCAAAATATAATTAAAAAAAGGAATGTTGTTAAAATATGTTTTTACGTGGTTATCTGGTTAGTGTGTATGCCACTCAATTGTTAGTATCTGATTATGTTAATTACATTTATTTATGTTTTGTCACAGTGGAGAATGGTCTGGTGAGTCGCTGGGCCAGTGGTGAAGTGGGTGAATCCCTACCCTACTTTGGTACGACTTTTCCATCACAGTAGGCACTGTCCCCCAAATGTTTATTATGTCAGTGTATTTATAAATAAACACTGTGGCCATTTTTCCTCCAACATGTTGTCTGTGTAATTGTTGTTTGGACACCCTATCTGGGCAATGCTTGGGTCAAGTCCACAAAGTTCTAGGGGATCATTTTTGATGGCATAGGATTGCAATGCAAATAAAATATATATTTACTACTCATATTATCATATTATTATTATATACATTACTTTTGATAATCAATAGATACAGAATTATACCCCTTTACTTTATCTACTAAATCTGTTGCCACAAGCTTAACTCCTGTAATACAATAATTTCACAATTGCTTTTAAAATATAGATTATTTATTATTTCATTTTACAACACTACAAAAATTAAGTAAATTATACTACCTGAGTTTTCTTCCAATCCTATATCCATGACCTCATGGATCGTAACACTCAGGACATCGGTATGTCCATGTTCCTGCTCCTGCTGATCCATTTGGTATTCATGGCAGAGATACTAGAGTGAGTTGCCAGTTCCTTCTCCAGTGGGTCACAGCATGCAGTTCCTGGTATTCCCAGGTGGTCTCCCATCTAAGTATTCACCAGGCCAAACCCTGCTCAGCTTCAAGATGGTCTGACCTCTTGGTTCCCTGACTAGAATCAAACTCAGGTCTAGGCAGTGAAGGCACTGAATCCTAACCACTGGACCACCAGGAAACATTTGACCTTTACTGGTTTCCAAAGAAAATTGCCTTTACAGGGGGTAGAGAAAGGTCAACTGCCTTAAAAAGCGCAATTATAAGTGTCAAATACAACCTTGGACTGAATCAAAGTAATAGAATTCACTACAAAGCCACAGTAGAAAATGTAAAATCTAGACACAATTGCCCAAAACTGATGAGCAAGTTGTATTATATTGCACTGTATTTCTTTCATTAACAAGGTGTATTGAAATACAATCATCGGAACCAAAATCATACGTGTTCATGTACTGGCTCTGAATTATTCTGTTAATCAAATTTTCACACTGTATACAGTGGAGTCAAGAGATGTTTGAAAATCACAAATGGAAATCAATTGACTTAATGATTTTTTTTCCAGCGGAGTGTTATTTATTTCTCATTTTTTCTATAATGGCAAACACAAGTAACTAATGTTGCTAAAAAATTTTTTTCCAATATTGCATTACATTAGAGGCCCAATGACTTCATTATATCCATAATAATGTGTTATGTTATATCAAATTCATATGACATTTTCTATACTATTTCTATCCGTCCTCGTATTGCAGATACTTTCTTTATGTTGGTGAAATTGCTGCTACTTCTTCCCAACAAAAACACTCAAGTAGAGAATAAAACAAGCTGGATTATAAATATGAGTAACTGCTGTTAAGCGGGAATTTTATTTAAAGTAATGCATGGTTTCAAATGGAAAATTGAAAACAATGTTTAAAAGGAAATTTTGTATAATATTTATCTAAATTATATTTAACTAGCGACTTGCCCATCAAAAATGACGGGGCAATAAAATTGTAAGGCAGGTAATGCTGTTTGCTACAGACATTAATTTTTTTTGGTGGTCTGAGATCCTTCGGCGCTCATTGCGAGCCTCATGGTTGTTGTGTTTTTTTAATCAGAGGCACTTTTGCTGTCATTGTAAGGTCGGCGCTGATCTGCTTTTTGCGCTTATTGCAAGGCTGTCCCCTGGTGTAGTTTGTGTGCTATGAGCAGCGTTGGTGCTCGTTGTGAGGCGCGCAGTGAATGGCTTTTGCATTTATTGCGATAGCATTTTTTTTTGTGTATTAGTATTTTTGTATGCTAAATAAATTGGTAATAAATTAATAAATTAATATACTTTACCTATTTGTAAGTAATATATTCAGGAAGCATTGTGCTGAAGAGCTGATAATCTGTTTTGATGTTCCTGCAGCATACAATGTAGGTTTGCAGTGTTGTGTATCTAAGGTGTAAGTGTCAGCAATGTGTGCAGAGTGTAGTGTAATTAGGCTGCGTGTGCGAGGGGAAGCCATTAGCGTAGCTGTGTACTTCCGCATTGTGTAAGTTAGTGTTGTAAAATGGCGTTGAATATGTATGTGGTACGCAGGTGTGGTTGATTTAGCGTCCTTGCTAAAAGTGTATCTTGTACCTTGTACGGCTTTTTGGAAAATCTGTATGTGCTTGGTGGTGTTTTGCGGCTTTAGGGTCGTGTAGCCTCGTTTTTGTTTTTTTCGACGGCCATTTTTTCTCTCGCTTAGGGGATTTTCATGTATCTAAACTCGGTAAATTGAACTTAAATTGTGGTGTAACCTCACTTCCAGACATCCTTGCTGTGAGTAAGGTTTTTTTAATGTTTTCAGCTGAGCGCGGTTCGGCCGTTAAGGTCGTATTTTTGCGAGGCTCGTATTTTTTTAGTGTAAGTCCATCATTTTTTCTTTCTAACTCCCTTGGCTCGTATTTTTTTGTGTAAGTCCGTATTTAATTAATACTTGTTAGATGTATTTTTTCAAAGTCCCGCTTCTGTGGGTGTTTGTAACCGGTTGTGAGGCACTGTAGAGCCTCCACCTCCGCAAATAGGGCCCCTCGCTTAGTGAGGGGCCGCATTTGCGGCCTGTGGCTCATTGCATCCGATGTGGAAGCCTCCACCTTCCGCAAATGCGGCCCTTCACTTTGCGACGGTCCGCATTTGCAGCCCGAACTGTGTCCCAGTTCTTGCGAGCTCGCTTTGCAAGCTCGCAAAGCATGACGGCAACTCACAGTTTGACAACTATTATATGTGATAATTAGATTAAATATTGATGCTTGGTTATTGACAATCAAAATAATGGTTTAGTTTAATTAGTATGGATGAGCAAAATAGTGAGTTGTCCGCAATTAATATTAAAACAAGCTGTATTGTTAAAGACCGTTACTAAGAAATGGAAGACGTATGGACCTTGACAAAATCGGGCCATCCCTCCAAATTGGATGACCAAGGAAGAAAACTGATCAGAGTGGCTAGTGGCAACTTTGAAGGAGCCACAGGACTTTATGGCAAACACTGATGATTGTGTGGATTTGACAACAATATCAAAAGAGCACCATAAATACGGCCACAGTATTTTTTTCTAAATTTGCTAAAAAAAGGAGCAAAATGTTCCATGGTCAGATAAGACCAAAAGCACTTTTTGGCCAGAACACAAAATACTACATCTGTCAAAAATGTAAAACCTCTTATCCAAAGAACACCAAATCTATAAGAGTAGGGAATATGGATGGTGTAAAATACAGGTACATTCATGTAGAAAGCATGCAGCCCTTGCAAATGTTGCAAAGCAGACCGTCAAAGCAACCATACAGAAAGGAAAGACGGGAAGGTGAGTGTCATTGAGCGGTTCAGTTAGAGCCCTGACCTATATCCCAGTCACAATCTTTTGAATGAGAACAATTCATAAATGGTCACCACAAGTTTGAATGAGTTGAAACAATTCTGTAAGGAGAAATGGGCAAACATACCTCTGTCTAGGTGTGTAAGGTCTTTAGAGATGTATCCAAACATACTCAAGGCTGTTAACAAAACTATTAGAAAGGCCACACCTGTACTGTCCAAAATGGGCCTTCAAATGCTCCCAGGTGCAGTTGTTAAATAAATTGTAATCCACAAACACTGACCTGCACCTTCAGTATATATAAAGCGTAGACATGAATTCCAGTAATCTAGATGAATGATCAAAATATTACAGTATACACTCTTAGCTATTTCATTGGACAAATATTTTATTTGGAGTGACAAGCTTTCAAGAGGTTTGATTGCCCATTAATCAAGTCAGAACAAATATTGCTTCTCGAAAGCTTGTCACTAAATAAAATGTTCGTCCAATAAATAAGGTATCACTGTATACTGCAATACTCTGAATATATATATATATATATATATATATATATATATATATAATATATAATATATATATATATATATATATATATATAATATATATATATATATATATATAATATGTTTCACATATGGTGGGCTAAGAGCGATAGAAGCCCTCCACCGTACAAAGTACAGTGGTACAAATAAGGAATAGTCGATTAGTGATTCCATTTGAATGTCTAAAAATAAGTTGATAAAAACGTATTTCCTGCTCAAATTTCTTAGAAATACAGTATATGCACTGCAGTCTGGGAAAACTGGGCGTGACTTGCAAATGAGTCCACATAATGCACCTTCACTCTGTCAATCCAACCCATTTTAAACATGGCTCCTTTTAAGCATATGCTTACTGTATTTCACAGTTTTATGCATAGCAACGGATGGATTTTTAACAAACCAGGTCACCTAACCACATACAGTACTGTTTCACGGTTACTGTCGATCCTCAGTATGGTTTGAGTGCCTGGTTTGTGTGGTGATTGTTGTAGAGAGTAGTTCTATACAGCAATTGTTCCACATATGGTAGGCTAAGAGTGATAGAAGCCCCCAAATAAGGAATAGTACACTAGTGATTCCATTTGAATGTCTAAAAATAAGTTGATAAAAACGTATTTCCTGCTCAAATTTCTCAGAAATACAGTTTATGCACTGCAGTCTGGGAAAACTAGAGATTGCCATGCTCTACACTGAATAGGAAGTATGACTATCACTGGATGCTTCCATACACTAGCAGAATCTGCTAAAATCAAGATTTTCTCTAAAAATGCTTTTATGCCATTTTGCTTAATTAAAAAAAGTTAATTTTTTGCATTAATATTTTTAATATTTACAAATGTACATATATACAAATTCAAAGAAGTTACGTTTTTGCAATATTTTATATATATATATATATATATATATATATATATATATATATATATATATCTCAATTTAGTAGAAGCTCTGCACCATCCATTGTACAGACAACAAATACATTTGTAAGCTCATCTGCATGTCTAAAAGGCGAGGAAATGCAAATGAGAAGACAGTGTACTTTACTCTTTGGATCCAAAAATTAGCAATTTTATACATTGCTTGCTCGCCTTTATACATTGCTCGCTGAGTCCCACAAGATCTACTGCAAACCAGAATCCGTCTCGCACTGATGACAGCCAGTACGTTGAAACAGTACTGTATGCAAGTGATTCTTAGTTTGTGCAAAATTCCAACCCTATGCTTTGCTTAAAAGCTGTTTAAATACAGCGATCATATGCTTTAAGGGAGTAATGTATAAAATTGCTATTTCTTTGGATCCAAAGCCAAAAGCAAAAAGGCATAAAAGCATTTTTAGAGAAAATCTTAATTTTAGCAGACTCTGCTAGTGTATGGAAGCTCCAAGTCACATTTCCTTTTCAATGTAGTGCAAGGCAAGCAAAATCTGCCCCTATGGAATCTACCTTCCTCTTTCCACTTTTGAATAGATAATACTCATTAGTAGAATACACCCGCTCGGTGTCCAAGCAAGCATGAAATATGGAAGACACCAACACATTCTTCAGGCACAGGCAATGTCTACTAAAATAAATATTTTACCTAATAATACCCACAGCTGGTAGAGTTATTAATTTATTACAAACTTCACAAACACTGGTGCTTTTCCCAACCTGCATTGCTCCTGTAAAGCTAAGCATTTTATTTTTTACTTTCTAAAAACATTTAGCTCACTATCAAGACATTCTTCAAAAGAGCATACAGTAATTATAAGGCTTCAATGGTCCTGAATAAATTACTGTACAATTTCATTTATTTCAGTGCAGAAATCTATACTGTCTCTTTCTGGAAATTCAAATATAAAAGTGCAATCAAACTCTTCTTCACTGTCCCCATATACTTTTTTTTGAAGAACCTTCAACTCTAATTTACATTTTGCTGAAAATATTTTTTTGAAAGACAGTTGTCCACAGCTCAGTGACTGCTCTGTTCAGTGTACTTTAATTTCAAGCTTTCAAGTCTTTCTCAAGCCTATTCAGAAGTAAATTTTCAGAGAAAATTGAGCTCTGTCATGGATGGATTAGTACAATAATAGTTGGTCACATATCTTGCATGAAACCTTTCAGAGGCAAGGCAAATGAGAAGGAAATGAAATTCATTTCATAGCTCTTCAAGCACGTTAAAAGACTTTCTCTCCGAGTAATCTGTAGAGTACCACTAGTTTATCTGAGGTGTGCATAACTACCATTGCATTATACCTTGTCAGTGTCATATTCTCATATATTGGGTGACTGCTTTTGTTGAACTGATGGCACCTGCAAGGTATGTCATGAAAACTGATCTTCACATGCATGCAGAATCGTACATTAGTTACTTACCCCAGATATATAGAAATGATAAATATGCTCAAGTATTAATACTTGTGACAAAGTGGGTCACAGATCAATGAAAGCCAAATGCACCGGGAAAGTCTTTATGATGTGATATATTGATCTACAAAATAAAAAAAATATCTACATGCGCTGTAGCTTTAAACGGATTTGGAAGTTTCCTTTTTTTAAATATTAAATTAAACAAATGTTTTTTTTGCATATTTCAACATAATTTTATTAACAAGTGCTTGAAAGGTCTATTTCCCTGTTGTTAATAGTAAAACAAACTACCTAAGTGTTTATTTGCATATCTAAATATCAGTGCTTATAAGCTCAAACCTTCCAAACAGTCCCTACAAAGATCTGCCCACAGCCACTCATGCATGCAATGTTTATATTGGTACTAGATGTACTAGCCTTTTTTAGTTAAAATATTTTTTTTAGTTAAATACGGCAATATGTGATTGGTTAGTATATCTAGTAACATTGTATGAATGAGCTGCGGGGGCAGACCTTTGCAGGGGCTGAGTGAGTGAAAACAGCTTTGAAGCACTTGTTAATAAAATAATGTTTAGAAATGTAAATAAACACAATAAAGTAGGTTATTTTAATATTAAAAACAGGAAAACTTCCATAACCCTTTAAAGAATCACTGTGGTAATTGCTTTCTATGTTTTCTTTAGAATAACTAAACTTGATAATGGCAGCAAATAAATAAATGAATAAATACGTAAATACATAAAAAGCGCCTTTACATTTTAATTTTACATGCAATTATTCTATACTGTGGTGTCCATTTTCTTTTCTGTACTGATATACAGCCACATTAAATTCGAAGTAACAGTAACTCCAATATGAGACTAGCAACGGCTGCGGGCTTGAAATTTGGCCAAGTAATCTAGCTATTAAATTAGAATGGGCTGCGAGTTACGAGTTTGAGATGCAGACCCATAAAACATTTGTTGAACGTTGGAGGCGAGTGATCAATTAGTCAAACCTGTAGTTACGGTTTTAGATGGAGCCAATGGAAACAGAAATTATCATCATAGCGTCAAAGGAAAATGGAGGTTGGATTTAAAAGTCCTACAGGGTTCAATTACAAGTTATGATCGGACCTACATTCCAAATATAATGCAGTATTGATTAAGCCATGAATATGATATTCTATCACATGCGAGTTACAGTATATTTATTAACGCATTGAATGTCAGGATCGATATAACACATAAATGAAACATTAAATAAATTATTTTTCTGGGCCGATTTGCGAGCTTGAGAATATTGTGCTATTAAGACCTAACATCACTTTTCCTTTTAATAAAAGTACAGTAGTGTGGTGATATTTGCATTTAAAGGGCTACGAATTGGACTTTACTTCCCTTACAAGTCCTCTCCACGAGGCCTTTGGGCTAAATTGGCGTGTTACGGGGTTGATTGCAAGTGAAATCAGTGCAATTTAATAGCTTGATTGGAATTGAAGCGGTTATGGGCTCGAGAGAACAAAGGATTTGCGCCATCAAAGTTCAATGTTCCACGTCCCATAGGCTTTTTTCGCTCCAAACCCGCAGATCGGCAGCTGTTTACTTTACTGGGCTAATTTAACAGCAGTTAGTCTTACTGGCTACATTACGAGCTACAATTTAATACATAGGGGGAATTTAATGGGGCTGATGGTATGCTACATTGCACTGTGTGCCTCCAAGATAATGAGCTTTCCATTACACCTAATAAAAACATGAGTAGTTTTAGATGTCACATTCCAATTTTGTAGACAACATATTAGGAACTGTATTATTTAATTTTACTTTTAAAAAAAAGTTGTTACATTTCTGTTTTTAAGTGTAGCTGTTCAAAAGATTATATTTTAAATATATGACTACAATAGTCTTTAATATGCAATCTTAAATAAATATTTTAATTATTATCATTAATGCTGGCATTTTCGTAAGAGGTTACCAAAACATGCCCGAAAAATAGAGCCACTCTAAAGGTGCAGGAATTTTTAGGCATAAGTAGTACAGATATCTATAAGTGGTTTTTTTTTATCTTTTGTGAGAAAGCTTACACTGAATATAGCTGTCATATTTACATTGGAGCTCCACCTTTCTCTTACAAACTGCTTAGCTTTCTAGAAGAGTGTGGCCCCTATTCAATTGCTAGCCCATAATTACTTTGACGCTGCCTGGTTCTGCGGGTTCCAAACTTTTTACATATATAGATATATTTAATTGACTCAAGCCCGCAATTACATGCTCAAAGCTCCAACACGCAAACCATGAACCTGTTTGTAACATTCTGGTCCTAAACATGATCAATTAAACAAGCCCGTAAGTTACAATTTAGACACAGCCAATAGTAAATGAGAGCATCATTATGGAGGTTAAACTACAATCAATTAGTATTTTTTGAAGTCCAATTTGCAATCAGACTCGCAATCCGGAAATGTAGAAATCAATAAAAATCAATAAATCAACTGTTCTAGTACATGCGGGTTCCATGATATGTATTAACTCCTAGATTCCTGGGTTAGAGATAACAAGGAAATAAAACATAATTATATATTTTTTATTACAGATTTGGGAGCTTGAAGCTGTTGTGCAATTAATTCTAATGTCTTTCATTGCTTTCCCAGAATTGTTAAGTACAGTAGTGTGTGTTTATTTGCTTTTATTGCGTTACAAACAGGTATTTAATCCACTTGTGAGTCCTATCTAGTACTCGCATAATTTTTTGATTTATTTGCCATTTACGTGTTTGATGGCAATTACGGGCAATTGAATTGTTGCAATTGAATATGGATTTTGCGTCTTTAGCACTGGTAACATTTAAGCTGTTGAAAGATCAAAGGACAATGCGAGTAGCTTAAAGTAGTAAATTGAATATCAGTAACATTTACGGGCTCCATTATGGCCTCTTGTAATTGCAATTTGGACAATTGAATAGGGCCTAAGTTAGCACTGCTCTACCATTGCCTCATTGCTGCACTGTGTAGTACTCAAACTACATTGTGTCAGTAATACTGAGTTATTTGTTTTTAGGTATATGGAATTTACCTTGTTTTTACCTTTTTCTAATCTAACACATGCTGCTTACATCAGACATACACATTACAATGATTCATTATATATACATACAGATTTATTGTATTAAAAACATGGAGCCTCATTCAATTGAGGCATCAGGAGATCCGGGCTTCGGAAATGGAGCCTGTAAGTTATTTTAAGTTATTTTGCTATTCAATTAGGTTTTTTTTTGCGGGCTCTGGTCAGGTTACGGGCTCCGACCTCCGATTCATGGTTACCATCGCAAGTTAATGCCCCTCCAAGCCTTTGATCATTCACGGCCGGAAGAGTTCAGATTGCTAAAATAGCAAATTGCTATTTAATTGCACCAATTCCCCCTCACTAACAACCCCGCCAAGGCCGCAAATGGCAAAAGTTGCTCCACAAGTTAGGGGTTCCAAGGAGGACTCGCAAAGGGCTAAAAGACATGTCCAAAGCACTTTAAAAGCAAATAAAAAATCAATACTGTACTTTTATTAAAAGTGAAAGGATGTTAGGTCTTACAATTAATAGCACAACATTCTGAAGCGCACAAATCGGAATTAATAAATATTTATTTTTATTTTTTTATGTTCTCTATTTACTGATGACCTTTTGTGTACTTTAGCAAGTCCTGAGTCTTTAATCAAGGCAATAATGTCTACTATTGACCAATATAGAGCCCTTTATGGGCTATGACTGAAGCTCTCAGTTTAGGTCTTTCCCCAGACACCCTAAACCACCTAAAACAAACCTAGAATTTAATTTGGCCTACTACACATTTAAATATCTAGGTATTCACTTAACTAACAAGATATCTGACCTTTATTATGCAACTAGCGACTTGCCCGTCAAAAAATGACGGCAATGTGATGTATATATTTGTCAAGTTGTTTAGTTATTAACATATATTTTTGACACTTGTAAGTATTTTAATATGAACGTGTATTTTTGTAAAATGTTGATGTAATGGTTTTTTAAAATGTAATTAGTATCTGAAGAATTGTTAACTTTAATATACATTGAATGAATAGGAAAGCAAAAAGTAAAAAGCCTTCTTTAAACGTCGGGAATTTTAACATGAAGTTTAAACTATATGTAAGCAATAACCATCAAAGTATATATTTTTAAACTTGAACTTTATTTTTTATGTAAGTTTAGAAGTTGACAAAACATTGGTATAATTTTGAACATTATAAACAGGAACATAGTGAATACATTTTGTAACCTAATTTTTTATTAAAAGTATTAACATTTGAATGTAAAAACAATTGACATTTAAATTAATCAGTATTAAAATTCAATTTCTATCACAATAATTGTTAACTTGAATATACATTGAATGTAGAGGAAGGCATACAGTAAAACTCTTCTTAAAACGTACGTAATTAAAGTAATTTATTACTGAGCACATAAACTGGCGATAAACATTAATGTAGGTAGTAATCTTAAGATAACAGACAATATTTACATTGTGACTTAAAAGGTGCTTGACCTCTTAACATCCACTTTGTAATCTGTTGAATGAAATAACTTGAAAATATATTTTTTAAACTTGTAACATTAGAAACATTAACATAGTGAATTAACATTTTAACATAATTTTTACTAACAATGCAAGGCAAGTATTTTGTGAGGCAAATCATTCATAAACATGACTTTCATTAATTATAACTGAATTAAACAACCAATTGTTATGTATTTTGCAATGCTTTAAAAAAATCTTGGCATCTTTAATTTGTATCCTTCAAAGTTATAGTACTTCATAGTAGACAATGTTTTTAGTAAAAATACGTCCATCTTCTAATAAATCACCTTGACTTTCATTGTTTTCAATGTAAACTTTAATAGCCTGTGGATTTTTGCACCGTGACAACGCAACGTACAATTGACCATGTGCAAAAACTGGTTCTTCCAAAAAAATACCCACAGATTTGAAAGTTTGACCTTGTGATTTATTAATGGTCATGGCAAATGCCATAATAGTGGGAAATTGTCTTCTTTGAAGTATAAAAGGGAGACTACTTTCACTTGGTGCTAAATCTATTCTTGGTATGAAAACTCTTTCTCCTTTATGGGTCCCAGTTAAAATTTCAGCATCTATAAAATGGTCCTTTAATTGTTGAACAATTAATCTTGTGCCATTGCATAGGCCTTTTTTGGGGTTCATATTTCGCAGTAACATGATAATTGCACCTTTCTTTAGCTGCAAAATATGTGGTGGCATTCCAGAAGGAGTTAAAGAGTTTATGAATTCAGTCGAAAAGTTAGCCTGACTTTCATTGTCATCAGCAAGTACAGAATCAGCACTGTGATAATTTCTTTGTGGTGCATACATTTTTTTTAAGATTTCATTATTGAGGATTAATGCATCTTTATTTTTACACGTCAGTATGACTTGGTTGGCAAGCTCGGAATATTCTTCGTTATTTATGCTCCCTTCAAATATAGCCGATATAATATCTTGTTGACAAATCATATGAGGTGGGATCTCTACAGTGTCGTCAGGTAAATGTAGTATTTTTTCTGTTCTGCCTTCTCCAATTTTAATAAGCCAATCATTGAAATCAGTTTGGCCTTCTGATCTCATATTTTGTTGCAGTTGAAGATGGGTAAAATGTTTCCATACTGTACTTGACTTTATACATGTTTCGATAATGTCAGTTCGATTTCCATGTACAACGACAGGTAATGTTTGTCTGAAATCGCCACCCAACAACATTACCTTTCCACTAAATGGAAAAATATTCTCCATGACTTCACGAAGCAAACGGTCAATACATTGGAGGGCATAGCATGACATCATTGTGGCCTCATCTATTATAATTAATTGACATTTCTTCAATTTCTTTGCTTGTAAGGATGTCATGCGAATATCTGACACAGAATTTTCTAAAATAGGCACTGGCAGTTTAAATCCACTATGAACAGTTCTTCCACCTTCTAATAAAAGTGCAGCAATTCCAGTAGTGGCAAACGCCATTGCTATTTTTCCTTGTGCTCGTACTGAACTCATTAATAAATTGTACAAATATGTTTTTCCTGATCCGCCAGGTCCATCAAGATAGAAATAACGCTCTGTCACCATGTCATCATCTATAGCATTTTTAATGGCAAGAAATGCTTGCAATTGTAGTGTATTTAAAGTTGCAAGTCTTTCTTCTGTTCTTTCTGCTTGTAGTTGAATGTCATAGTCTTCAAAGTTAATGTCATCTATAAGACCTGGATCAGGCAAATTAAAACTTGCACAACTTAATCCATGAGTTAAAAAGACTTCTTGGATTTCCATTAACGCTTTTAAGTGTGCAATGGGTTCATTGTATCGTCGCATAAAGTCTTCAGCCATATTACTTTTAAAAGTCTCCCACAAAGCTAATG
Source organism: Discoglossus pictus (assembly GCA_027410445.1). NCBI lineage: Eukaryota > Metazoa > Chordata > Amphibia > Anura > Alytidae > Discoglossus > Discoglossus pictus. The sequence goes on from CM050163.1 coordinate 552,795,894, forward strand.
CATTTGGAGCATTTGAGAAGATACAAATAAAAGCAAATTGTTCTCTCATCTGTCGTGGCATTTGACGTTGTGCTGCTTCTTCTAAACATCTTTCCCACTCTGTATCATCAGCGAGTAAGTTTCTATGTCTTGCAGCTAAATGGAAGGATTCATATACAATGTCATTAACAGTTCTTAAGTGTTCAAAACTTTGTGCTCCAGGAACATTTAAAAGTAATATCCGTAAGCAAAAACGTTCCACATCTCTTGGACTGACTGTGTAAATTCTTGGAATAATTTTATTGCCTCTGGTTTTTCTTGGTCTCCATAATCCATTCACAAAAACATAGTGATATGGAATTTCAATATATAAGTATTGTGTTGCTTCAGCATCAGTGGAATTTAATGCAAACCATGCAGTTAGGGTAGTGTGACGATCTTCACTTTGGGCCAATGCATTCATTTCATTTCCAGCATGGAAATAGACTAAATGTCGTTGTGGCAAATGTACTGCTAACCTATATACTGCATGTGATCTATCATGCATTTCAAATTTTAAAAGCCGCCACATAGCTTCTGGTGCACTGACATAGCGAGCATCTACATGAGATGCAAGTTCATCATGTACTAACTCACTACTTTCAGGGTTGTCTGCACTTTTGACGACTACAGTAGCTGCATCGTAACCTTTGTAAATATATTTGTAGACATATTTAATGGATTTGATGGAAGTGCAGGCTTCTACATTGATGTGGGCGTTGTACTTCATGAGTAAATGTGGATTGTAGGGTACTACATATCTATTGTCCACTTTTTTTCCACGAATAATGGCACTATCTCCTTCTCTTCTTTTATAAAGTGGATATCCATCACAATTGGCATAGGTTTTGTCTCTATAATCTTTTGGAAATTCTTTGGAACATTTATTATTTTCCATACATGGTGATTGTGGATTAAGGTCACCACAGGGTCCATGAATCATGCGATGAGTAACAATCTCATATAGTCTACCATATAGTTCTGGATCTGGTAGTTCAGCAACAATGACTGCATCCACTTTGTCTGAAGTATCTAATTTATCTTTTTCTTGAAGTATTATTAGAAGATGTGCATGTGGAAGGCCTCTTTTTTGAAATTCAATGGTATATACATAAGCAAGACATTTGCCAAATAACTGATTTATAGTGAAGTCACGTATTAATTCATTTAATTTAATCTTAAAAACTCTGGCTACTAAATCTGGTCGATCTGAAGCAGTTTGTCCAAGAAGTAGATTTAGTGTAATTTCTGGCCATTGTGGATTACATGTAAATGTCACAAATAGATCGGGTTTGCCAAATTTTGTCACAATAGCCATAGCATCATTGTATCTTTCTCTCATATTCCGAGGAGATCCTTGAAAGGAAGATGGTAAAATGATGGCTTTGCCAGCTGTCATGTCTCTGCTTGTAGCCACGTCAGCAACATAGTCCATGAGTCCAGAATATTGTTCTACACGGAGTTTATCTTGTTGATATTTGATAAAGTTTAAATTATTTGCCTCAACTTGCAAATATGAATCAATAATCCATTGTTGTGTTAGTTTCCCACCACATAAAATTGGATTAAATACATTGCGAATGGCAATTTGAGCTACTTTAAATTCAAGCATAGAAACATTATTTCGGATTCTGGCTTTAGCATTTGGGTAACTGGGAAGAGTTAATTTTGGTTGCCAACCTGCTTCTCCGTGTGGGAAAAAGATGGGATATGTCATTGGATCTAAATTTGGACTTAAGATACTCATATTAATAAACGGTTGGTCCTCATTTCTAGGATATATTCGAATGTCTCTTTGAAATGGTGGTTCTCCTTCATCATTCTGAAACACCATTGCAACCTCATTTGTTGTTGGCAAGTTATAACGACGTTTATCAGTATGTCTGTCTCTTTTAAGCACCATATTAACCTTCGGCATTGGTAATTGATGTGTTTGTGCATGAAGTAGTTGTTCATTTTCTACTTCTGCCAATTTTTTATAAGCTTTACTGTAGGGATTGTTGTCCATAATGTTATTTAGCTCTATGAAAACAGTGGGTAAGCATTTTTTATTTTCTTCCAACTGCATATGTTGGTCAACAGCTTCCATTGTATCTAGGACATATAGTTGAGCGAATTTTCTTTTATTTCCTTCCTCTGGATGTAAATGGGAAGTGCGATGATAAATTTGTCCTTGGACTTTAAAACAGTAAGGACCATGTCCTGGTACATTAGCAGCTAATGTTGCCCCCATGGATGCAAAGGATATGGCACTATTGTAGGATCTTATGTTTGTCTTAAAATTTTTGTAGTTTGGAAAAGTAGGTTCAGTCATAATATTTTGTAAATAAATTGGAAATTCTTTCCTTTCTGGAAGTTTGAACTTGCCTTTTTGACAACAACTAATAAATTGTCCATCTCTGGGTCTCTCCTGTTTAAAATAATAAGCCTCACAAAACTGACATTGAGTAGTCATGTCCCCACAACTATGAACCTCTACTGCTAAAGACTTGAGTAGAGGACAATTTGCAAAGCATATAGGATTTTGACTTTCATATTCATCAGGTGAAATGTCATATAATGTTTCAACAACAGGTTCTAAATGTTTTGTTTTTTTCGTTGCTTTTCTTGGTATATGTTGTATTGTTTGAGGTAAAATGTCATGTAATGTTTCATGAAACGGTTCTAAATGCTTTGTTTTCTTTGTTGCTTTTTTTGGTATCTCTTGTATTTTTTCTGGTAAAATGTCATCTGATGTTTGAGCAACAGGTTGTAAATGCTTTATTTTCTTTGTTGCTTTTTTTGACATATCTTTAATTTCTGCAAGTGACAGTCTTTTGCTTGCAATTCTTTTGCGTTCTTTTTCTCGTCGAATTTCCTTCTTCTCCGGTGTCTGCTGGCTGTCTGCTCTCTGTCGTCGTTCTCTAGCTTGGCGTCTTTTCTTTTCTTGTTTACTCTCGTTATCAGCCATGTTAATCTGTAAAAATAAAATAATGTACCATTAGTTTATTTTGAGATGTTAAGTTGTTTTTCATGACAAATGGTTATCAATAGTGTGTTAACATTTTATACTTAATCAATTTCAATGCGGTCAATTAAATAAAAGTCTAAATAAGGCCATCAGATAATTATTTAAATAAATTTTTATTTATTAAACATGTATCCAAAAGCAAGTGTTTCAGTAACTAAAAAGGTATTTTCAATAAGATGTTATGTCCTTATTTACAGCACTATTCAATTTGTCAAATGGCAATTAAATTAGGGTTTAGGACTGGAATGTTACAATGACAAATTGTATAGATTCTGTGTTTTTAGACTTTTTTGGACTATGCCAATTTATTTTTTAAGTTTACATTGAAGTTTGTATTTACTGTTAAAGATTATTGTCCCTAAAAGACAAATAAGAGATAGATGATAGATATTACTTTTTATACTGTACCTTGGTTGAAGTTTGATTTCAAGCAAAATTCTTTGTTGGTCCTGTGTTGAAAGCCTTCGTCCGATGGTCTGGTCCTGTGTTGAAAGTCCTCGTCCGATGGTGTAGTCCTCTGTTGAAAGTCCTCGTCCTCTGGTGTGGTCCTCAGTTCCAACTCCTGTTCCGATGTTCTTGACGCAGTATCTGTTATAAAATAAAAATGAAAATGTTATGTTATTTGAATGTCTTTGTATTAATGTAAAAATGGCATTATTTCTGTGTTTTTCTACAATCCTTTTTGGTGCACCGCAATTTTGGTATGCTTCTGTAGGCTTTTTTTCTAAGGCTTATAGGTGGTTAAACATTAAAGAAGAATATTAATTAATTTTTCTCTTTTTTTACTTGTTATACTGTACCTTGGTTGAAGTTTGATTTGAAGCAGAATCTTTGTTGGTCCTGTGTTGAAAGCCTTCGTCTGATGGTCTGGTCCTGTGTTGAAAGTCCTCGTCCAATCGTCTGGTCCTCTGTTGAAAGTCCTCGTCCGATGGTGTAGTCCTCTGTTGAAAGTCCTCGTCCGATGGTGTAGTCCTCTGTTGAAAGTCCTCGTCCAATGGTCTGGTCCTCTGTTGAAAGTCCTCGTCCGCTGGTCTGGTTCTCAGTTGAAACTCCTGGTCCGATGTTCTTGACGCAGTATCTGATATAAAATAAAAATGTAATTTTATTTGAATGTATTTGTATGAACTAAAAAATTACATTATTTCTTTGTTTTTCAACAATCCCGTTTGGTGCCCACCACTTTTGGTATGCTTATTTAGGCCTTTTTCTAAGGCTTATAGATTGTTAAACATAAAATAAGAATCTAAATGTAGTTTGGTATGTGTTTGTGTGAGTTTTTATACAATCCTGTTTGGTGCGCACCACTGTTGGTATGCTTATTTAGGCTTCTTTCTAAGGCTTATAGGTTGTTAAACATAAAATAAGAATCTAAATGTAGTTTGCTATGTGTTTGTGTGAGTTTTCATACAATCCTGTTTGGTGCGCACCACTGTTGGTATGCTTATTAATGTTGTTTTGTAATGCTTATAGGTTGTTAAACATAAAATAAGAATGTAAATGTAGTTTGCTATGTGTTTGTGTGAGTTTTCATACAATCCTGTTTGGTGCACACCACTCTTGGTATGCTTATTAATGTTGTTTTGTAATGCTAATAGGTTGTTAAACATAAAATAAGAATCTAAATGTAGTTTGCTATGTGTTTGTGTGAGTTTTCATACAATCCTGTTTGGTGCGCACCACTGTTGGTATGCTTATTTAGGCTTCTTTCTAAGGCTTATAGGTTGTTAAACATTAAATAAGAATCTAAATGTAGTTTGCTATGTGTTTGTGTGAGTTTTCATACAATCCTGTTTGGTGCGCACCACTGTTGGTATGCTTATTAATGTTGTTTTGTAATGCTAATAGGTTGTTAAACATAAAATAAGAATCTAAATGTAGTTTGGTATGTGTTTGTGTGAGTTTTTATACAATCCTGTTTGGTGCGCACCACTGTTGGTATGCTTATTTAGGCTTCTTTCTAAGGCTTATAGGTTGTTAAACATAAAATAAGAATGTAAATGTAGTTTGCTATGTGTTTGTGTGAGTTTTCATACAATCCTGTTTGGTGCGCACCACTGTTGGTATGCTTATTAATGTTGTTTTGTAATGCTTATAGGTTGTTAAACATAAAATAAGAATGTAAATGTAGTTTGCTATGTGTTTGTGTGAGTTTTCATACAATCCTGTTTGGTGCACACCACTCTTGGTATGCTTATTAATGTTGTTTTGTAATGCTAATAGGTTGTTAAACATAAAATAAGAATCTAAATGTAGTTTGCTATGTGTTTGTGTGAGTTTTCATACAATCCTGTTTGGTGCGCACCACTGTTGGTATGCTTATTTAGGCTTCTTTCTAAGGCTTATAGGTTGTTAAACATTAAATAAGAATCTAAATGTAGTTTGCTATGTGTTTGTGTGAGTTTTCATACAATCCTGTTTGGTGCGCACCACTGTTGGTATGCTTATTAATGTTGTTTTGTAATGCTAATAGGTTGTTAAACATAAAATAAGAATCTAAATGTAGTTTGCTATGTGTTTGTGTGAGTTTTCATACAATCCTGTTTGGTGCGCACCAATGTTGGTATGCTTATTTAGGCTTCTTTCTAAGGCTTATAGGTTGTTAAACATTAAATAAGAATTTAAATGTAGTTTGCTATGTGTTTGTGTGAGTTTTCGTACAATCCTGTTTGATGGGCACCACTTTTGTTATACTTATGTAGTGTTTTTTCTAATGGTTATAGGTTGTTAAACAAAAAGAATATGAATTTAGTTTGCTATGTGTTTGTTACAATCCTGTTTTGTGTGTACCAGTTTGTGTGTACCATATGTTGCATCCTTTGGCCCTCATTCAATTGCAGTTTGGCCAATTCAATAGGGTTCTAAATGTGCTTATTTCAAGCCCTATTGAATTGTCCAAAATATCAATTGAATGAGGGCCTTTGGTTGCTGGATTTGTTATATTGTGAGGGCCTCATTGAATTTGGTTTTTCGCAATGGAATTTGGCTCAATATGAGCACAGAGCATCTTTTTTTACAGAAGTTTTTAACTAAAAACTTCTGTTCAAAAATATGCTCTGTGCTTATATAGAGCCCTATTGAAATGGGCAAATCACATTTGAATGAGGCCCTCGCCCATTAAACATATTTAGGTCCTGAATCAATTGCGTTTTGACCAATTGAATAGGGCTCTATATAAGCACATAAAATATTTTTTGACAGAAGTTTTTAGTTAGTGAAGACCTTGATTGTGGTTAGAAGTTCAGTAACTAAAAATGTCTGTCTAAAAAATCTATTATGTGCTTATATAAAGCCCTATTCAATTGGCCAACTCACAATTGAATAAGGCTCATGGTTCGGTTCTTTTTTATACTTAATACTTTACCTTGATTGAAGTGTGGAATGACAGAGGGTCCCCTCCTGCCAATCTTAATCCGCCGGTCTTCTTGTAGTGTCTGTTTGAAAAATAAAGTGAAATAGTGAATTATAGAATTTTTTATTTGTATTTAACAAAGCATGGCCTTTTCAGCATTTAAAGTATTTTTGTATCTTACCTCTTCTTCTTTGTTGGTGTTCTTTAAAAGGGATTGTGCTTCACAATGCACGGTGCAAATTGTTGAGAGACGCTGTTGATGCAGAGTCTGTTTGAATATTAAAAAAAGTAGAAAGATTGAGCTTTAGGTGATCTATTGAATTGCAGTAAATTAATTTCATTGAAATATACTTCTGTAATTATTTTGAATTAACATTATTTTTTGGTGGGGGCTACACACATATGTCACATACATGAAGCACATTTCCATAGTTGAAAGTAATTTTTTTGTGTGCGTGTGACATATCACTATACATTCATCATATTTTAATTGTTAAATTAACCTTATTTGTATTTTTGGCCAACATACATAAATGTGTGTGTGACATGTGACTATAGATGATACACATATATGTGCGTGTCACATATCAGTATACATGACTCATATTTTAATAGTCCCAACTTATTTTTTTCTAATGTAATTTAAATGTAGTTGTTTAATTAGTTTGTTGCAGGGGCAATACACATAAATGTGCGTGTCACATGTCACTATACATTATACACATAAATGTGCGTGTCACATGTCAGTATACATTATACACATAAATGTGCGTGTCACTTGTCAGTATACATTATACGCATATATGTGCGTGTCACATGTCAGTATACATAAACCTCTTTTTCTTATTTTTTTTTTTTTTTTGATGTCCTGTCTTGATAATAAAATGTAATATATTATAGCTTACCTCTCAGTTGTAATTTGCACAGTGTAAAGTAGTAAATTATCTTCTCAAGTTTTAGCAGCAGTTATGTCTGAAGTCACTCTGTTCATCACCTGAGGAGAAATGTATTTTTCTCTGTCAAATAGGCAGTATTTATAAACTTGTAGAACATTCTGGAAAGTTAGACCGTTAGAACGCAATACGCATGCGCTATTTGCGTTCCAGCTTCCAATTTGCGTTCCATCCGCCATTTTGTGCGTAGTAGTGGTTAAAATGGTGTTTAATATGAATGTGATCCGTTCCGCATAGTATGTGTTTCATTATTGCGAGTAAGTGTAGTGTAGTTACGTCTGGAGCCTCGTTTTCGTTTTGTTCGGCGGCCATTTTTTCTCTCGCTTAGCCGATTTTCGGCCGTTTAAACTCTGGGTTTTGGACTTAAATGGACGTGTAAATGAAGTTTTGGATGTGCTGGATGCCCCCCCGTGCTGTAAGTAAGCTTTTTATGTGTTTGTTGTGTTTATTTCTTCTGTTTGTGATGTTTTGATGCGCGGCGGTTGGAATGGGTCTTTCGCGGCCGTATTTTTTTCCGATGCGGCCGTATTTTGTTGCAATGTTGCCGTATTTTTTTGCGATATACGCAGTTAGCTTTTACGTGTACGACGCAGTGTATTTGTTTCTAAGTCGTACGTATGTGTGTTAAGAGCGTGTGAAGGGCCTTTTTTACTGTTTTTTTGTTAAGTCTTGCGTCTGTGTGTCTGGGTGTAAGCGGGTGTGAGGCGACTTTGAGTTTTTTTTTGTTATGAAGTTGTGTGTGTGTGTATGTGTGTGTTAACACAGCCGATGTTGGGATGCTCCCACCACCGCAAATGCGGACCCTCGCTTCGCGAGGATCCGCATTTGCGGGGACGTTGTTGGGTTTATTCTGTTAAAAAGTCGTGTGTGTGTATGTGTGTGTTAACACAGCCGACGTTGAGCCTCCACCACCGCAAATGCGGGCCCTCGCTTTGCGAGGACCCGCATTTGCGGGGAACTGCGTCCCTCGCTTTGCGAGGGACGCAGTTCTTGCGGGCTCGCTACGCGAGCCCGCAAGCGTGAGCAACAACTCGTACGCTCACAACTATATATGTGATCTACCCTCCCCATTACAAAAAATGTAAACACAGACATGGACACATGGTCGAAATCAAATAACTCTTGGATGGGTCGTATAGCCTTTATTGAAATTAATGTCTTACCAAGATTGCTTTATTTATTTAGGACCTTGACAATTCAAATAAACAACAAAGTATATCAAAATAAAGTATTTAAATTCATCTGGAGAAATAGGCCTTCCAGAATAGCAAAAAAGATCATGTATCGACATAAATCAAAAGGAAGTTTGTCATGCCCCAACTTTTCAAATTATTTTAAAACAGCACAGATAGCATTCATACCCCTAGCTCACTCTACTCAACATCAACCTAACTGGATATTCCTAGATAATTTCCTACTGACTCTATCTTGGGAGACCATTTTATGGTCCCCTTATCCTACTTCATAAAAATCCAATTCCCAAAACCCCATGATTAACCTTAGTCTAAAAACATGGAGATCAATTAGCTCTACCTTTGTCTCCTCTCATTTCACTTTTTTATCCTCTACCATGCAAACTGCCTTCTCAATAGAAACAAAAGCTTTTTGGACTTTGGTTAGGGTAGGACCATGGTTTTTGAATGACCACATTATTCCTTAAGACAACATTTTAATATTCCCAGACAAGTACTATTAAACTATACTAGATCAGACACTGGGTGTATACAATGTATAATAAATATGGAGCACACGAAGCGTATTGGTTTTCGACAATCTGTAAGACTTTACCCTTATCTAAAGGAATTATAGTCTCCCTGTATGACACTTTTAATACTCCATCTGACAAAAAAAACCTTCCTTCATATTAAAATTGGATTTGGACCTGAATCAAATATGGGACAATAATAAATGGACTGAAACTTATTTAAACCTTTCCAAGGTTTCATTTAACTATAGCTTACTTGAAACCTCCATAAAGATCTTACATAGGGCATATCTGACCGCTTTACGGATACATAAAATTTAGTTAAAAGGCAATGACAAATGCAAGGCGATTTCATATACGCATGGTGGCAATGTCCCATAGTCCAAGAAGTCTGGTCTAAAACAACTAAATTAATAGCAAAAGTACTCAAAACCTACTTTAAAACCTGCTATAGATACTTGCTTGTTCGGCATACATTTTACTAATTTAGATATGAACTAATACCTCACCTCTCACATAAACATCTTCCAAAAACTAGCATACCTCAAGCTTCGGTGTAGACCTCAAACATTATAACAACCTTCTACTACAATTCCAATAACAGATAAAAAGCATTTAATAACTCAGAGGAAAAGTGTCTTTACTAGTGTTTATGTTTATTTGGATTTTGTTGAAAAAGGAAAATGATTTGGAGAAGTTACAATGTTGTCTGTATTATACAAATATTAAGAAACCAGTACTGTATATAATACATAAATATACTCTTTGACATACATATCAAATGTCCTATATATAATATAGAAACGTACTTTTTGACCTGTGTGTCAAAATTGCTATATCTAAATGATACAGACTCTTGTGACAAGAAAAATGTTTGACAAGAAAAGAAAAAAATGATGGCAAAATATTGTCTTATAAACTGTGCCTTCTGTCTGTATGTGTTTTCTCTCTCTGTGTAGCTCCTCTCTTTCGCTCTCTGGCCCCCTCCCTCTCACAATGCTCACTCTCTCTGTGTGCCCTCTCTCTGCAGCGCAGCAAATAACTGTACCAAGAAATCATGAAACTTCTTATATGAAGGAAATAAAAAGTCGCGGTCTACAATACTCAATGCACCATAAGTACAATCTCTAGTGAGTTTATGTTTTAACCAAATTAAATTGTGGCATCTTGGGTTCCAGCTAAGCAGTTTCTCCAAATCTGGTTGCCCCTATAAAGTGAGATCATACATAATGACTGTGTACCTAAAAAGGTAACAAATACCAATTTCCCTGATACAGAAGAAATAAATGTCACTTTTATCACTTAAGTGTCTATGTTGGTCCTGAGTCTGATACTGGGTAATATGGTGTGCCCCACAAGCTAGCTGAAGTCCTAAAATAAAGATACCTATAGCCTATCATCCACAAAGGGTCCTTAAGTCTCACCCTGGAGACCACTTATGCGAGAGGCTATGGTGTGCCCCAAAAGCTGGCTACTACTCTTAAGATAAAACACCATGGATAAATAACTAGAACAGACCCTTATGTCTCACAATAGAGACTTCTTACCTGAGGTTCTATGGTGTGCCCCACAAGCTATTATAAAATAACCAAACTAATCAGTAAGCACCAACAAAACCAACACAGAGAAAGTGTAACAAGAACTTTATGCAGTGTTATAAATCTACAGACTAAATAAAAACTAATAAAAAACTGCACTCAAACCGCTAAATTGTGACAACATTTTTGCCTATCAATCACTTCCGATTACAAGGTTAATTGATCTAGTACTCAACAACACCATTCCCATATTCCTATGATGAGTCAATGCTGAACACACATTAAATAATGCAACATCTTGGAAGGGAATAATAGGGCTGAATGGCACTATATCATATATGATGTCATGAATGATGTCATTAGAAAAACCTTTGTAAGGGGAGGGACGTTATGTTTGCATGCTACCTTAACTTATTAAAGTCCTTTGTTTTCCAGCCTTAAGATGCTACAACTTTAGCCATAATTTAATGCAGTTTTTGGTAATAAATATAGAATAATTTCTCTCAACTGTAAATATATTTTGCCAACACAGTGCAATAATCTCTGCTATCATTACTATCTTATATTATCTCATAGAATTTCCTACCAGTATTAGATCTTCGTATTTTTGACATGGTGCCGGCATATTTGTTTCACACTGGAATCTATACTGAGAGTAATATCCTTGCTTCCATGTGTGCACTCTTCCATGTCAAAGGATAAAATGAGAGTCGAAACTCACGCACATCTCATACTAGAACCGGTCTGTCAGTCATGTGAAGGATGATTTTTATTGTCTAGCTCAGACAGACATATTCACTACATCCATGTAAGAGCATGCTTGGATTGATAACATGGGAGTTATTTTAATACTATATTACGTGCAAACAAATCAGAGCCTCCTCTACAAAAATGATTGTGTTAACGTCCAGATCTGTAATATATCTGTCAGCCAGTTTCGTAAAACCGTCTTCATTTATCTCCCAGAGAAGATTGTGAAGTCTACAACATGTAGATATTCAAATCAGAAAATATGAGCCTGCATAACTTTTTAGTCACAAAACCTATATTATTATAATAATAAACTTCTATGAATGTTGCTTGAATTGTTCCTTAAGGCATACAATATTGCAATACACTTTTTTTTTTCTCAACCAGGTTCTAGAATGATATTTATTCATTGAAAAACTGCTGTCGGGCACATTTACTTTGGACATATGAAAATAAATATATTGTTTTTTAGGGCATTTCTAGAGCTTTTACTTTTTTTTTTTATGTAATATTTAAAATATATGATTAATAAATCTGAAAAAAGCTTTTTTTTTTACTTTTTATAAAAAAACTGACAATATGGTACATTTAAATCTCTGATTTCATTTTCTGCGTTCATATGTTTAAAATATACCATTCTGAAAAAGGTAGGGACCATGTTTTACAAAAGAAAATTAAATAATACAGCTTATAATAGGTTTTGGTAGTAGTGGAAAGTATTATTAGTAAGGTAGATAGGGTGATCTGTCACCCAGATCGTGGCAACCGAACAGTTTGGAAAATGGGAGAGCAAGACTTATTGAGGGTAAATGAGAAATATGATCTGATAAGCATTAGTGAGGCATGATGGAATTATTCTCGTGATTAGACAGTTCAATTGAAGGATTATAGAGAATTTTGGAGAGATAGGGGCAGTGGAAGAAGAGGAGGAGATTTATATCTTAGTGTTACACCTGATATAAAGCCTATAATCAGTGAAAATATTTGATGGAACTAGTGATGATGTAGTGCCTTGTGTGTAGTGGGGGAACAATTCTTTATAAAAAAAATATTGGTAGGAACATGCTATAAATGCCAAAATATAAGTGAAAGTGAGGAATTTCAATTACTGCTACAGGTAAGCATTGTTAAGTTCTAATAACGAAAGATTTTAATTACTCAAAACTAAACAGGATGATTCCAGTAACCAGAAGCTACTAAGACAGTAAGCTATCTTGGATCTAGTCATTAAGAATAATATCATTATAACATAAAATGTTGGAGTAAGGAAACCCTTTGGGAACAGTTACCATGGCACAGCCTCATTTTAAGTTGGGTTTCATGAACAGAATTATAAGGGGCCAACAAACACACTTAATTTTAAAAGATGCAAATGATAATGCTAATATCTAGACTTGAACAAAGTTCCTGGAACATAAAAATTTATGAAAATAAATGCATAACATTTAACATTTTACTGAATATACATACATATCAACACATACAATGGGGAATTAAAAGCAAAATAAGTAAATCACAACTCACTTGGCTTAACAATAGTTTAAAGATCAAAATAAGGGGTGAAAAATGGGCATTTTAATTATACAATATGGAGGGAACAATGGCAACATTATATGAGTACAAGGAATATAACAAGTCTTGCAAAGTACTATAGGTTGACTAAAGCAGAAAATGAAAGTGAATTGCAAAGGAGTAAAGCCTACCCTAAAAAGTTGTTTAAATATATTAATAGAAAGAAGACAAGGAAAGAAGATATTGAAACCTTAAAATGTCAAACAGTTTAACTGATAACTGGGAAAGGCAGTTGAGCTAAATAAAATCTCCATAAACAAGAGATGTACCAGTGGTTAGGACACTGCAACATAATGGGGCTACACTACCTTCACCAAATAATTGGTTAAAACAGGAAGAAATCCAAAAGAGGTTGGGGAAAAATACATGTTAATAAAGCCCCAGGTCCTGATACAATACATCCAAGGGTACTGCGGGAACTTACTTCTTTATTAGTCAAACCATTATATTTAATTCTTCAAGACTCACTCGCCACAGGGTCAGTACCAGATGACTGGAGAAAAGCAGATGTGATACCTATATTTAAGAAGGAAGCAAGAGCAAATCTAGGGAACTACAGACCTGTAAGCCTCACTTTTGTGTTAGGGAAGCTTTTAAAAAAGGTTGCTAAAAGATAATATACAGGAATATATGCATGTGAACAAGATAATAAGTAGGAGTTGATATGGATTTATGATGGATAGGTCATGTCAAACAAATTTAATTATTTCTTTGGGGAGGTTAGTACTTGGCCAAGGCAACTAAGTAGATGTAGTTTTAATACATTCCAACATGGGAGGCTATTTGAAAAAAAAGGATAGAGGAATTGCAGTAAATTTATGCACATGGGTTGGGAATTGGCTAAACACAGGAAGCAAAGGGTTGCTGTAAATGGAACATACTCAGATTGGACTGATGTAGCAAGTGTTGTACTCTCGTTCTTAACATATTTATAATTGATTTAGAAGTAGGACATGAATGACTATACTGTATATTTGCTGATGTCCAAGATAATTATTCAGAAAATTAAGTACTTTCACAGCCGCATGGACTTACATAAATTAAAAGTATGGGCAGGTGAACTTTAATACAAAAACAATTTAATGTTATGAATCTGGGAAGGAAAACGAACCATGCAATTAATAATCTTTATTGAACAAATCTAAAGATGTGGACACATAGCAGTGCTCAATGTCAAGCAGCAGCTGCAAAGGCAAGTAAAATATTAGCATGTATTAAGAGGGGTATCAATGCAAGGAAAGCAAATATAATTCTGACACTAAATCAATCCCTAGTACACCCTCTTGGAATTTGGAGGACAATTTTGGGCATCACTTCAAATGAAGGACGTTGAAGAGCTGGAAAAGTACAGAGAAGGGCAACAAAATAAATAAGAACAATAGAGAGACCAAAATATGAAGAAAGACTCACCAAAAAAACATTTGTTCTCTAGAACAAAAGTCACCTCAAAGGGAATTCTTTTACCTTATATAAATACATTCAGGGCCAATACTAGCTTTCTCAGGGAATTTGGAGAATATATTTTTGAATAAAAGGGGCATACTTAGGATAACTAGAGATGGATTATTGAATATTGATCCAGGTAACATTTTTATTCCCTTTATGATAAAATTGACAATGTACAATGGAGTTTTTTTGTTTCATGTCCTCTGGATTAATTAACAATAATTCACATATAGCAAGAGGAGATCAAAAATCATTGAATTTGATGAACTAAAATGCTTTTTTTAATCTTAGTTACTCTGTTACCAACATATTACCTTTTTTTATGCAATTGTGCTGGGATTTTGGTTTCTAGTAATCAACTCCCTTAGGTGGGAGGAGACTTTGATTGCACAGGAAGTTTATATTAGTACAACTGGAACTGGCATAAGACTGACAGAGGTGTCAGTAGTAGTAAAGGAAAGCTCATTCCTAGTACACACCTTCCTAAAAATGCTGATAAAAAATGGATACCTGCCACAAAGTATAATTTTGTAAACAAAAAAAAAGTAAAACATTTATTGGTTGTGTTTACCTATTTCTTTATTAATTCTACTTTGTAAACATATATTGTCCATTATCAAGAATGACCACAGTGATTCTTTAACTGTGCAATATAATGTAATACGGTATGACAAATGTAATTGCATAAATTCTGTGATAGATGAAAATATACAAATGTACGTACGGATCAATAATTTTGATAGATGTTGGGGTATATATATCAAGCAGAGATAAAAGTAGAGATAAAACAGTAGAATTAAACAACCCAATTTCCTATATTTTCTATAGGAGCTATTTATCAAACAGAGTTGAAGTTTATCCCTGCTTGATATATAGCTCCAATAGAAAATATAGGAAGCAGAGATATTTTCTGTTTTAACTTTGCTTATCCTCACTTTTATTACCGTTTGATAAATATACCCCATTATCACATATTGAAAATTGCTATTCCACACTCTCCAACTATTTTTTAGATTCTTGAAGCAACGTGCTCAGCATTAAATATATAAAATAAAACAATGAATACTTAATATACTACTCAATAGAATGTTATGTGAGTGACATAGAAAATAGCGAGTCTTGCCCTATAGATTTTATGGTCTAGTCACTGCAAAGGTTTACAGTAATTCAATTTCTTGCATGCAACAGAGAAGACCGGTAGCAAACTCTACATTTTTATGAGCTACAAATATAACTTACAGCATCAGATAGCTGGCAAAATGAAAGATTTTATCCCTGCATTATTTTATAATACAAGAGCCAACATGTATTGGCCTTGATCTAAAGAGTTTTAATCTTTGTTGAATTGCCCACTGTACCTCGAGTCAAAATCTGATTCTTTATTGTGTAATTATATTTGAAAGACTTGGCTGTGTGAGATAGGTCTATAAAGAGAGCACTAAACTAATACAATGATTAGCTCAAATTTGACATTTATCATTGTTATGCACACAATATATTCCAAATTGGCTACAGTATTAGCTGTTCTCATACTTGATTATAATTGTTGTAATATATCATGTAACAAATGTGCACAGAACTGTGTTACCCTTCATAAAAATCTCAGAAACATTGCAAGACCTATGTCAAAAAGAGAAAAATTCTTGTATTACATTTTACAATATCAGCTTCGTAAATCATTGTCAGAATTAGAATTGTTCTATTATTCTACTAGTATAATGTTAGCTTGCGAGGATAGACAAATCCCATTTCCATGAGCTTTTAAAGGGTCACTATATTAGAAACTATTTTCAGTCTGAATGTAAATTAAGGTAATGATAGAAAAAGAAAGTCATATTGCCTGCTTAAAAGCTTTAAATATTTGGACAAATTTTTCTTAATTATTTGCTTTTCTTGGTTCATTCTTCCCTATTCAATTGTGTCATAATCTGCTGTATTGTTTACTTGGGAAATTATTTTGTTTAATTTTCTAAAATATTTGCTCATTAAAAGGCCTAGATGCAGTACAACCTTGGTTTTAAAAACCATCAAGATATCATTGTTGTGGTTGGGTCTTTCCCTCCTACTTAAGGACCCTCCTCACATATAACATTACATGTGTTCTCTGATAGGTTGCTGCTTACCCCAGGATCCCCTCTCCCCTTCCCATTTATTATTACCTCCCTTTCCCTTTTTTATTCTTGTTCTCCTCCTTCCGTCTCTCCTTTGCAATGCAGCGCTTTCCTTATCTTTCCGTTTCTCTATGATACTGCCTTGTGAGATCTCGCCTGGTATCGCTGGCTTTCCGTTGCTTCCCCATTGTCCAGTACACCTGCTGCTTCTCCTATTACAGCGTTGGCTCTCCTCACCACTTTTCTACTGCAGCTTGGCCCTCACTCTTCATTCTTCCTATGGCATTGAGACTCCTTTGTTTCTATTGGCTTCCAGATACCTCAGTCTGGCTTCTCCCCAGGTCGTCCAGTGTTTGCTATGTTAGCCATTTCAGACAGGATGGGATGGCTTTCACAACTATGTGTCCAAATCTGTTGCAGCTCCTGAACTCTTTTATCAGTGCAATAACTTTAGACATAGCTAGAGGAGGAGGACACAGACTGGGTTTGTAGCCAAGAACTGTTTCAAATGGGGACATTTTGATGGATTCTAGTTTTAAAGAATTAAACTCAGGCAATGGAAGAAATGGATCCCAATCAACTTGTTTTTCAGAAATATATAGATGGAGGTATTGCTCTAAAGTTTGATTTGCCGTTTCAGATGCTCCATTGGTCTCTGTATGAAAAGCTGAAGATACAATTCCTAGATGACTGCAAAATGTTCTCCAGAATCTGGCTATGAATTGGCTTCCGCCTTCAGAAATGATTTCCACAGGTATACTATGGATATGAAATATGTTCAGGAGCTGATAGAAGTTTGCTGAGTGGTATTAGGTGAACTTGTTTAGAGAACCATCCCACCAAGGAAAGAATGGTAGTTTTCTCTTTGGCAGTAAGTCCATGACAAAATAAGGGGAAATACTGGACCAGCTGTTTTGTAATTTTGGTAATGGAATTAAAGGTCTTCTGTTGTAGCGGAAGTGAAGATGACTATATCATCTATGTATACAATAACATGATCTTGAAAGGTCTTGAAAGATGTGGTTAACACATTTCTGGAAGACTACATGGGGCATTACAAAGACCAAAAGGCATTACATGGTACTCATAGTGTCCCTAACAGGTGTTAAAAGTTGTTTTTCATTTGTCCCCTACTTTTATGTGGATTAAACTATATTCTCCTCTAAGATCAAGCTTAGTAAATTGGGTGGATCCACAGTGACAGCTAAAAATTTTGTTTATCAGATGTCATGGATAACAAAATTTTAACATTTAACTGTAATCATACTCAGAAATCTATAATCAATACAGGGGAAGAGTCCATCATTTGTTTTCTGCAAAAAAAGAAAATGGCTCCTGCAGGGGAAGTAGACTTATGGATGAACAAGGATTTAACATTTTCTTGAATATCTTTCTCCACTACTTTGCTTTCTGAAACAGACAAATGGTACATGCAACCTCTCTGTGTGGTAACAGATAGGAGATCAATAGCACAATTATAAGATCGATGAGAATGTACAATATCATATTTCTGCTTATCAAACACAGGAACTGATTATAGCAAGTAGGGACAATATCCAAGTGTGCAAAATAGGAAGAGTCCACAGTACCAAGGACCAATGGAAGTAAATGCACTTGATGAGACTCCAGTTGTTGATTTTGGCTTCTTGGCAATCGATTGTGGGGATATGTCTTGTCAGCAAATTATATCCTAAAATGACAGCAGTTAGAGGGTTTTGACAATAAAGAAAATAATAGTATCAGTTAGCATGACAGGTTCTAATACATAAGATACAAGCCAATATCCTGGAGATTGATTATCCAGGGTGGTATTGTGAATCTCCTCAGAGAGGAGTTGGGGAATGGGTATCAACAATACAATTTCCTAAGCTTTTGAATCAATAAACACTTAATCTGAGTAAGATGAAGAACTCCATTCTAAGAAGCATCAGATGATTTCCATAAGGAGGTCCTGGCATAGGTGTAGTATTTGCACCAATGCCAGGACCTCCTTCTGGTCTAGTGCAGAAGTGGACTAACCAGACAAGTGTACGAAACAGACAGAATATTTTTTTTCAAAGGTGACCCTTTAAGCAGCAACAAGACATAGGTCCATGATGATTCTTCTTTCACTTTCTTGACTAGAATGTTTAGAAGAGCTGACTCGGTCGTTCACTTGCCACTGGTCTGATGAACCTCAAGGGTTGGGAATTTTGAAAAGATCTTTATACTTCACTCTCAGTTTTTCACATTCCTTAAGAAAGATTAGCTTATGAGGGGAGACAGATAAGTTCATATTTAAGTATCTCTGAAAGGACCACCAGAAAAAGCTGAGAGGAATGCATTTCTGGGCCCACAGTTCTGAATACTATGGCATAGTCTCCCTCTGAATTGTTGACCTGTTTGATAAGCATACATGCTGATCCAGCAGAGATTGGACAAGCAGAAGATTAAAAAATCTCCTTTGATTCTAAACAGAAAGCATTGCAGGTCACTGGTAAGTGGGCTTTGTTTCTCCCAAGTCAGACAGCTCCACGCAAGGGCCATGTCAATTAACAGGGAAAATACAAACACATTTTGGATCTGGGAACATAGATGGTTGTAGCTTGTCCTGAATAGAACATTGATTGAGACAGTTTTCACTAGTATGGAGAGGAACAGATGATTGGAGCAGACAACTCGTGAACTTGCAGAATAGCAACACGGAGCCTAGTCAACTTGAAGTTAGAGTGATAGCAAACCTGCTGAGTCATTAAGAATCCTTAGACGAGTGTGACTGCCTTGGAACTGCAGCAATGCTGGTAGGCACGTAAGGGAAGAAGCTGGAGATTCCTGACAATTGGGTTACATCCTTTATTCCTATTACAGCTACTCCTTCCAGATAGAAGCAGGAACCCAGCTTCCAAAAAACAGACTCAGGTTCATCTGGTGATCTGCAGGCTACAGTCAATATATTCATGAACCTGTAGCTAAAATCAAGAACTCCTTCTTTATATTTGCTAATTAAATTATTTATGCCATTTTGGCCCTCTAAGCAGTCTAGGGGGCCTTTAGTTTCAGTGATACACCAAACTACATTTCACACCAAGGAAAAGAGCAAAACACAAATTTCAAATTGTGTCTAAGGTTGTGAGAGACTGATTGTAACAGGTACAAGATGGCAGTGATCAATGCAGTTGGCTGATGCAAGTGTAGTTGGCTGAGCATTACAATGTAGGTTTTGTGGGAGAATACTCTTATAGAGTATGCAGTTTTGCATGTTAAGACTGAAGGTGAAGCTTCTGGAAACATGCATTTTTGTAAATTTTTAGGACAGGAAGATCGTCTAACAGAGCGAGGCAATGAGTTCCCATAGAGTAAGTGCAGCTCAAGAAAAATTCTGAAAGTAGGAGTTTGATAATGTGACAAGAGATAAAGAAGGCCATTAGTAGAGTGAAGAGGGTGGTTGCAGGAGTATTTTGAGATGAGAGTAGAGATATAAAGGGATGCACTCTTGTTAAAAGCACACAATGTGAATTGAGTATGGTAGATGAGTATAGTGGAGGCATATATTATGGATTATAGCGGAGACAGACGGGTGATGGGGAGGACAAAAATGAGCAAGTTGCAGTAGTTGAGATGATATGTCATGAGAGAATGGTTTAGAATGTTAGTTGTGTCTTGTGTAAGCTAAAAAATAAATACAATTATTTGGTTATTGATTGGAATTGAAGAATGATAATGAGATTGCAAGGTACATTAGAAGGCCTAGACAACGGGCCTGAGAGGTGGGAATGAAGATGGAATTGTCAACAGAAAGGACAAATTGGACAATTAGGAAGATATGCTTGTGAGGCAGTTTGCAACATGTGCTAGAAGAGAGGAGGGTATTTCTAGTGCTGAGAGATAGATTTGAGTGTCATCTGCATATACACGGTCACATTATTATGACCAGCCAGCTAATGTCCTGAATAAACACCATGCTCAGCATGAAGAGCAGCAAGACGGCATGGTAATAAGTTAATAAGATGCTGGAAGGTTGGCAAGGCTATCTGGAGCCATGCATACTGGAGCGCATCTGACAGCTGCTGAAGAGTACATAGTGGAAGATCCATACGGCGAACATAGTCTCACAGGTGCTCGATGGGGTTCAAGTCTGCTCCTTCAACCACTCCAGGACTTTTCTGGCCATATTACAGGTTGGATTGCCCTGCTGTAAGATCCCATACACTCCAGGAAAGACAGTCAACATGTATGGGTGTACTTGGTCTGCAAGGATGGATAGATAAATAACCCAATCGGTTGAGAGTGCCTTCCCCAGGTGTGAGTGCACCTAGACAATGCCGAGAAAACATTCCCCAGACCATAACATTGCCTCCACCAGCTTGTGTTCTTTCAACTATGGTTGCAGAGTGTTTGCGTCTGACACGCCAATGTTCATCCAGAAAACATGAATCATCAGAGAAGATAACCTTTTGCCAGGAGAGGTCCATTTTCGGTACTGTTGTTCAAATTGAAGAGTTTCTGCCGATGAACCCTCGTCTGCATGGGTTCAGTGACCAGCCTTGCTTTGGAGCCCCATACGCACCAGGGTTTGCTGAACTGTCATTTAAGACACACGTCGGATGGCTCCCTGGTTCATTTACACAATGAGTTTCTCAACTGTAGCATGTCGGTTGGCCCTCGCACAACTTTGCAGCAGACGTTCACCTGTGACATCAATGACACGTGGCACTTCGCAATTTCCATGACAGTTATTAACAATGGTGCGGTCAAGTCCAGTCATGGTACCCTTGTATTAAGGACAGCAGAAAGATCCAGGAGAATTAGTCGAGAGAAGTGACCCATAAATTGGAATTGAGCAGGTCGTTAGCGACTTTTGTAACAACCGTCTCTGTGGAGTGCTGGGGCCAGAAGCTAGACTAGAGGAGGTCAAGAAGAAAGCTGGAGGAAAGGATTTAGATTCAGTGGTTGTAAATGAGTTGCTCAAGCAATTTTGCAGCCAAGGTTACAGGGTCATAGGAGCCCATTGTACCGATCACAAATATATATATATATATATACTAGCGACTTACCCGTCAAAAATGACGGCAATAAAATTTGAAGCCATGGCAATGTTGTTGTCCACAGAATGTAAGTCTTTTGCTCATCTGAGTACCTTAGCGCTCATTGCGAGCCTCACGCTGAGTGCCTTCGGGTCATTGCGAGCCTCTCCTCTTGTGTATTTTTGCTCCTCTGAGCACCTTCGGCGCTCATTGCGAGTCTCTCCCCTTATCTATGTTTGCACCTTCGCACCTGAGCCTCTCCCTTCATGTACTTCAAGTTTCGTGCTTTACAAGGATCTTCGGCGCTCATCACAAAGACAGATATATAAGTACAGTGTAAAATATACAATTATTTTAGTGCAGTGTAAATTAGACATAACAAAGTGATTAAGATATGTAACTGCTTTGAGAGTCCTATCGCTGTTAGCCAATGAGCAGTAATCCAGATATATAAGTGCAGTGTAAATTTTTTTTTTTTTACTGCAGCAGAAGTATACATTTTTTTTTCCATTACTAATTAATAATTATTAAATTACTGTAAGTTAAGAATTAATTAGGAATGAATAAATGTATTAGGAAGTGCGAAGCATTAATGTATTCATAAAATAACGGCAGTGTAAAATATGCTATTTAGCATATTTTTATTTGTTAAATATAATTATTTTAATAATAATTAATTAATTTTATAAATTAATATACTTTACCTATTTGTAATTAACATATCCAGAAATCAATATCCTGAAGAGTTAACAATCTGTTTTGATTTCTCTGCAGCATATAATATACATTTGGACTGTTGCTGACCTGAGGAGAAAGTGTCAGCAATGTGGCAAGTGTGCATTATAAATAGGCTGCGTGCGCAAGGGGAAACCGCGTGTTTAGCTGTGTAATGCACCATTTTAGATTCGTAATGTTATTAGTTTCAAGTTAGTGTTGTAAAATGGAGGCGAAACTAGGCAAATTTGGCTTAAATTCACTTGCAACCCCACTCCCAGACGTCCTGACTGCTCATCGCCTAAGTGCTCTGAGTTTTAATGCCTCAACTGCTCGCCTCGCTACGCGATATATATATATATATATATATATATATATATATATAGATTTTGAGTCTTTATACCGAATGGTAAATATTAGTCTGTATTTTCTGGTCAGCCAATGTATTTCAATATAATTAGATACCTTTAAATGCTTCAAAATGTAAAGAAAGTTTTGTCCTATGAAATAGTTTTTACAGCTACTTTGCAATTTCACAGCTGCTGTGTAGGGGGTAGAAAAGACCATTTGCTGGAATGCATTAAAAAGTTTAAGAAAGTAACTAATTTATTCAGCATTTTAAAAGTCTAGCTTGCCCAGCAAAATGACCAGTTTCAGCCTCAGGCCCTTTACCTACTGCTGGGAACACTTCAAAACGTTTCTCTATGTTTTCATGTACTTAAAGAAGCAGTAGAAATACATTGAAATCAGCATAAATATAAGGTCTTGTATTAAATACTTAAAACCAAGATATGAGTTCTTTATTATGTGTGTTAAAATGGAAAAATAAAATATAGTATATAAATTGCTAAGTAAAAATTTGCCATTCCTCTCCATCTCAAGGAGAGTAAGAATAAAATCAGTTAAGTGGGACCTATCATGCAATATATTCACAGCATTCAAATAAGTTTGGCACGTGGAAAAAAAAAGAAAAAAACACAAAAAACATTATTTAGTGCAAACGTCTCAGCAGTTGTTGGTACAGCCAAGATATCTTGAGTTCTACATATTCTAAAGATAAAAATAATAGCTCTAAGTATGCAAATTACCTAGTTCATAGTTACTTTTGGTTTCATAATATAATTTGTATTGTCGCTTAAAAACAAAAAACAATAAAAAATATGAATAATTCATTTTTTAAATAAAAAAATAAAATTAATTAAAAATTTGCCAGTTGTGTAGGAAATAGAAAATATTTATTTTAATTGAAATAGTTACATATTTTAAAATCAAGACCTACAGAACATACTGTAGATGATGGCCTCTTCCTGTGTCATAGTATCATAGATTCATAAAAATTCTTAAAAATAAGGTACCTGGGCATCCCATAATATTAGGAAATGGCTGCTTGACTGCGAAAATTAGTACATTGGTGGATTCAAACCTTAAAACTCCAGTTCAAGCACTTCTATTTCATCTGAAAGACATCACGTCTTTGATTAAACATTTGGACAATATGCATGTGCCTACAAAAGCAAAGCTCGCATCATTGGATGTGGAACAGCTGTACTCAAGTATCCCACACCACCAAGGCAAAGCAGCCGTAAAATACTTCATAAAGATGCAAGGCAATGACAAAGAAGATTGGCATAGTTTTCTAATAACATTGTTGGATTTCATCCTAACACACAACTACTTCCTATTTTTGAATAAATGGTATAAACAGAAGCAAATAATAGCTATGGGGACAAGTTGCGTCCCATACTGTGCAAATGTATAGCTAGTTTTTGGGAAGAAACAGACATATTGATAGTTTCAGATAATATACTGGCCTGATATCGTTACATAGATAATCTGGATGGGCACAGAAAACTTGTTCAAAACCTTCATTGAAAGCCTAAATAGAAACAACTAGAATATTGCGTTTTACATATAATTTAAACATGAATGAGCTGAATTTCCTTGACTTCAAGATTATGAAAGATGAAACAGGATATATACATACTAAGGTCTTCAGAAACCTTACAGCCACAAATATGCTGCTCAGGTAGAGAAGTCAGCATCCAATGCCTCTGAAAATTGTCCCAAGTGGGCAGTATTTGAAGCTCAGAAGAAACTCTACAGGAATGCAATAATTTAAATCGCAAGCAAATACACTGCGACAATGCTTCCGTGAAAGGGGTTACCCAAATCGAGTTCTAAAGAGAGCCTATCAAAGAGCAGTTAGTTCAGAGAGAGCGGGACTACTGTATTAAAAACCAACGACTATAAAGGAAGACGTCGTGAGATGTATTATGACCTTTGGAAGCGATAACTCAATTAAGTCAATACCACAGAAGGCAACTATTATATACATGAGGGGCAAATCAGAAGGAGATAAGCTCATGCATAGTCTTTTTAGGGGAATCCTGGTTGGGGAAACAAAAAGGATTAAAAAAATGCAAAAGATGAAAGGCATGTAAATTTGTCTAAAAAGAAAAGGATGTTGGGCATCCAATAACAGGACAGATTTATCCACTAAAGGATGCTTTTGATTGTCCTACCCCGTATGTGGTTTATGTCTTATCCTGTTCATGTCCCAAGATTAGGCCACTATGTCTGAGAATCTTGGAACATATCTCATTAATTCATAACAAACTTGATACCCCAGTGGCTAGGCATATAAAAAGAGCACATAACAATGATGTGGACAGTGTCAAATTCCATGTAATTTACATGGTTTCCAAAACACCAAGGGATGGTAACAGGAAAAAGAAACTACTACAGCGGGAGAGCAGGTGGATCTACTTGTTGGATGCAAAAAGTCCAGAAAGACTTAATGAGGGGTATACCTTTGCCCTATTTATTTAAACCAATAAGATATGTTTTAATGTAAATAGTGTAAATAAATACTAATCTAGTAATAATCTGCCATCAATTGCCAGTGGACATAGGAAGCACCACTAATAGGTGGAAAACATCTGAGGGGTTAATTGAAATAACCTTTGAATCCAACTTTTTGGTCCATAGTTAAAATCAATGTAATAATTAATTCATAATTAGGATCAATTAATACTTGTATATATACAGTATGGATACATGTTTTATATTCATTTTGTTATATATCAATCTTTATAAACCGCAATTTATCATGGCCCCTTAGTATAGATGGACAAATATTTATACCAAGCTCAATAGGAGTTGAGAAATAATATCAATAATATTTGTTGTCTATCTCCTCTTTTAAGACTGTCCATCTGAAGTTTAATAGGAGTTGAGAAATAATACCAATAATATTTTTTTGTATGTCTCCTTTATTAATGACTGTCTAAATATTATTACATGATTACTATGCTAAAAGTTTTAATTGTACATCTCTATATTCTGAATAATTTTATTTTAGATTTGCATTTGTTTCAGAATTGTTCCAGCTAGCAATTTGTTTGGTTATCTTATATTCTGGCCAGCATTTGTGCCTATTTAAAGATCAGATGCCAGTAAACACTTTCTTTAGTTTTTTTCAGTCTCTTTTGAGCCTCTGTTGCTCTCATACTCAGTGTAAGTTAGCATTTATCTATTTAGTAAACGCTTTGGGCCCTATTAAATTCTCCCTCGTAGTTCTCTCGGTGCTCGCAAAAGGCAGTTTTCCTGCTGTTTGCGAGAACCGAATCTCTCGCAGCCTGCTTTGCGATATGACTCTGAGAAAATGGCCGAGAATAGGCTCCGAGAGAGCTACGTAGCCTTAAATCTATGCACGAGTCTCGCATATCGTAAGAATCCCTACGTGGACAAAAAGTCCACGCAAGGGATCCGAAAGCCTCTACGTGCTGCCTCGGAACAGCCCGAGACAGCAGTGTGAAGCTCCCCCCTGCACCCTATACACATCCCCATGCTGCAGGGGTCTCTATCAGGACCCCTGCAGCACCCCCACATTAACCCCTTGCAGCGGGGGTCCCCGATCTGCATAGATCAGGCCCCCCGCTGCATTTAAAACTTTTAAATTCCCCACCGCGGCTCCTTAAAGGGGCCGCGGCACACTATTACCCAATCCCGGCCGCGGCACTTAAAATTAACCCCCCTCTATGCTGGGGGTCCCCATCGGGACCCCCGAAGTGTCCCCACATAAACCCATTGCAGGGGGGGTCCCCGATCTGCATAGATCAGGCCCCCCGCTGCATTTAAAACTTTTAAATTCCCCGCCGCGGCTCCTTAAAGGGGCCGCGGCACACTATTACCCAATCCCGGCCGCGGCACTTAAAATTAACCCCCCTTTATGCTGGGGGTCCCCATCGGGACCCCCGAAGTGTCCCCACATAAAAACCTCTGCAGCGGGGGGCCCCGATCGGCACCGATCGTGACCCTGCTGCAATTCAATTTTAAATTTCCCGCCTCGCGGTCCGCAAAGGACCGTAAAGGTCCTGAAAGGACTCGCACTAAAAATATTAACCCCAGGCAACTATAATTACCCCATTAACTCATGATGGTCAATACAGACCACCATAAGGCCTAAATTAACCCATTAACTCATGATGGTCAATACAGACCACCATAAGGCCTAAATTAACCCATTAACTCATGATGGTCAATACAGACCACCATAAGTCCTAAATTAACCCATTAACTCATGATGTTCAATACAGACCACCATATGGCCTAAATTAACCCATTAACTCATGATGGTCAATACAGACCACCATAAGGCCTAAATTAACCCATTAACTCATGATGGTCAATACAGACCACCATAAGGCTCTATTTAACCCCATCAGTCCCATAAGGGTATATTATTACCATTATGGGCCTGTTACAACCCAACATTAACCACATAAGTGCCATGATGGTCCTCAAGGACCATCATGACACTAACTACAAACACTACACTATAACCCCAAATAAACCATTTAATCTAAACTAACCCCCCTCTGCACTAATCTATTAACACTTACACTACCTACCTACACTACCTACCCCCTAATAAACCTCCCCAACACTCTAATTACAAAAAACAAAAAACCTACAGTACAGAAAACAAAAAACCTACAGTACAAAAAACAAAAAAACCTACAGTACAGAAAAAAAAACAAATTACAACCCCACCCCCCACTACAGAAAACAAAAAAATACATTACAACCCTACCCCCCACTACAGAAAATAAAAAAATTACACACCTGAAAAGGAAAGACAGATAAACACAATACAATACATACATATAATACATTACATACATTACATACAATACATGACATTACATACATTACATATAATATATTACATATAATATATTACATATAATATATTAAATATAATACATTACATATAATATATTACATATAATATATTAAATATAATATATTACATATAATATATTACATATAATATATTAAATATAATATATTACATATAATATATTACATATAATATATTAAATATAATACATTACATACATTACATACAATACATGACATTACATACATTACATATAATATATTACATATAATATATTAAATATAATATATTACATATAATATATTACATATAGTCCAAATCAAATACCCCCTATCTATCTAACATACAATCTATTTAATTTAAAATAAATCCTAACTATATCAAATACATCCCCCTATCTATCTAATATACAAAAAATCCTAACTACATACACAGACCCTAATTCTAAAAAAAATAATAATAATTACAGTCCTAACTACATACACAGACCCTTATTCTAAAATAAAATAAAATAATTACAGTCCTAACTACATACACAGACCCTTATTCTAAAATAAAATAAAATAATTACAGTCCTAACTACACAGACCCTAATTCTAAGCTAAAATCAATAAATTAAGACCACTTACCTTTAAGATGTTGCTTCAGATCACTAACCTATGGGTCAAACAAAACAAAAAAATTAGTACAAAACATTAACATTCCAATAAATAAACATTCTATACATTCTAAATATTCAACTCACCTTTACAGCATGTCCCGTCACTGTTTAGCTCTTCCGGCGCGGCCCTGTTAAAAAAAAAACACAATACATGAATACATTAATACAATATATAAACAATAAATAAAATACACAAATAAACATCTAAATATACATTTAACTTACCTCCCCGCGATGTCCCCGGCCTTCTCTCTTTTGATTGGCTGACAGCTTTTTCAGCCAATCACAAGCCGCCAATGCCAATTTCCTCCCGGAAACGACTCCGGGAGGTTCATTAGCGTCGGGGAGGTCTGCCAGTGCTGACCTCCGTTATTTTTTTTTGGGCGGCTTGTGATTGGCTGAAAAAGCTGTCAGCCAATCAAAAGTCGTCAATGTAGGAGCCAATCAGGATGCGCAGATGTCTTCTACCAATCACTCCGTGGGGGTGTATCCCATAGTGATTGGCAGAAGGCATCTGAGCGTTGTGATTGGTTCCCAGAAAGATAGACAAGTGTTTTAGCCAATCAGGGTGGGATATTGGGGTGTATCCCATCCTGATTGGCTCACACATTGACGACTTTTGATTGGCTGAAATTGATAGACAGCTTTTTCAGCCAATCACAAGCCGCCAATGCCAATTTCCTCCCGTAAACGACTCCGGGAGGTTCATTAGCGTCGGGGAGGTCTGCCAGTGCAGACCTCCGTTAGTTTTTTTTTTTTTAGAGCTTGGATGGTTCCGCGGCCCAGCCGGGGCTAAAGGAGAGAAGGCCGGGGACATCGCGGGGAGGTAAGTTAAATGTATATTTAGATGTTTATTTGTGTATTTTATTTATTGTTTATATATTGTATTAATGTATTCATGTATTGTGTTGTTTTTTTAACAGGGCCGCGCCGGAAGAGCTAAACAGTGACGGGACATGCTGTAAAGGTGAGTTGAATATTTAGAATGTATAGAATGTTTATTTATTGGATGTTAATGTTTTGTACTAATTTTTTTTGTTTTGTTTGACCCATAGGTTAGTGATCTGAAGCAACATCTTAAAGGTAAGTGGTCTTAATTTATTGATTTTAGCTTAGAATTAGGGTCTGTGTAGTTAGGACTGTAATTATTTTATTTTATTTTAGAATAAGGGTCTGTGTATGTAGTTAGGACTGTATTTATTTTATTTTATTTTAGAATAAGGGTCTGTGTATGTAGTTAGGACTGTAATTATTTTAGTTTAGTTTAGAATAAGGGTCTGTGTATGTAGTTAGGATTTTTTGTATATTAGATAGATAGGGGGATGTATTTGATATAGTTAGGATTTATTTTAAATTAAATAGATTGTATGTTAGATAGATAGGGGGTATTTGATTTGGACTATATGTAATATATTATATGTAATATATTATATTTAATATATTATATGTAATATATTATATGTAATGTATGTAATGTCATGTATTGTATGTAATGTATGTAATGTATTATATTTAATATATTATATGTAATACATTATATGTAATATATTATATTTAATATATTATATGTAATGTCATGTATTGTATGTAATGTATGTAATGTATTATATGTATGTATTGTATTGTGTTTATCTGTCTTTCCTTTTCAGGTGTGTAATTTTTTTATTTTATGTAGTGGGGGGTGGGGTTGTAATGTATTTTTTTGTTTTCTGTAGTGGGGGGTGGGGTTGTAATTTGTTTTGTTTTTTTCTGTACTGTAGTTTTTTTTGTTTTTTGTACTGTAGGTTTTTTGTTTTCTGTACTGTAGGTTTCTTGTTTTTTGTAATTCAAGCGTTGGGGAGGTTTATTAGGTGTAGGTAGTGTAGGTAGGTAGTGTAAGTGTTAATAGATTAGTGTAGAGGGGGGTTAGTTTAGATTAAATGGTTTATTGGGGGTTATAGTGTAGTGTTTGTAGTTAGTGTCATGATGGTCCTTGAGGACCATCATGGCACTTATGTGGTTAATGTTGGGTTGTAACAGGCCCATAATGGTAATAATATACCCTTATGGGACTGATGGGGTTAAATAGAGCCTTATGGTGGTCTGTATTGACCACCATGAGTAAATGGGGTAATTTAGGCCTTATGGTGGTCTGTATTGACCACCATGAGTTAATGGGTTAATTTAGGCCTTATGGTGGTCTGTATTGACCACCATGAGTTAATGGGTTAATTTAGGCCTTATGGTGGTCTGTATTGACCACCATGAGTTAATGGGTTAATTTAGGCCTTATGGTGGTCTGTATTGACCACCATGAGTTAATGGGGTAATTATAGTTGCCTGGGGTTAATATTTTTAGTGCGAGTCCTTTCAGGACCTTTACGGTCCTTTGAGGACCCACGAGGCGGGAAATTTAAAAATGAATTGCAGCAGGGTCACGATCGGTGCTGATCGGGGCCCCCCGCTGCAGGGGGTTTATGTGGGGACACTTCGGGGGTCCCGATGGGGACCCCCAGCATAGAGGGGGGTTAATTTTAAGTGCCGCGGACGGGATTGGGTAATAGTGTGCCGCGGCCCCTTTAAGGAGCCGCGGCGGGGAATTTAAAAGTTTTAAATGCAGCGGGGGGCCTGATCTATGCAGATCGGGACCCCCCCTGCAATGGGTTTATGTGGGGACACTTCGGGGGTCCCGATGGGGACCCCCAGCATAGAGGGGGGTTAATTTTAAGTGCCGCGGCCGGGATTGGGTAATAGTGTGCCGCGGCCCCTTTAAGGAGCCGCGGCGGGGAATTTAAAAGTTTTAAATGCAGCGGGGGGCCTGATCGGTGCCGATCGAGGACCCCCGCTGCAAGGGGTTAATGTGTGGGGGCTGCGGGGGTTCCTATGGACCCCTGCAGCAAGGTGTTCATGTGAGGACACTTCGGGGGTCCCGACGGGGACCCCCGCATTGAGGGGGGGTTAATTTTAGGTGCCGGGGGGTATTCGGAGTACCCCCACGGCAGGGCTTATGTGGGGGACTGCCGCGGAGGTCCCTTTTAGGACCCCCGCAGCAATTGATGAGGAGTGGGAGCCTGCGATATCATCTCGCAAGCTGTCACTCCTCATGTACATTTACGCAGTGTAGATACGTACGGCCCTGCTGCGTAGCTCATACGTTGCTCGCAGCAGGGCTAATTTAATAGCATTGGAACTTAGAGAAACTTTGCAGTACGTAGTGCTTAAGTAGAAGCCTCTTATTTACGAGGCTGGAATTTAATAGGGCCCTTTGTTTCTAATTTGGTCACATATGAGCCTCCATTGCTCTCACAGAGACAAACAGCATTTATTAATGTATTAAATGCTTTGTATCTAACTTGGTCCCTTTAGAGCCACCATAGCGTCCTAGCCTTAGACATCAAAAGGAATGAACCAATCATGCAGCAGTAGGAAGGGATGATGCAAAACTTGCAAAAAGGCAAGACACATCTACTCCTATAAACAAGCTGCCAATAGCCCTGAGGAAGCCTATTTTGGTGAAACCGGTTGGCTAGCATTTTAGCAAGGATGTTTAGCTATAATCCAATGCCCTGTTTGGGCTTGATGGATTAGAGGCTTCTATTTCTACACTTATCTTTATAATTTGCAACTTGCAACTGTATGGGCGGACAGTGAAGACGCAAGTCTGGTGAGGCATCCGTGGGGTGGATCCAATCTCTGCTGTGCACCTTCCAATTAGGTGCAACAGGTACCAAGGGTCCTGCACAACCCTGTGATGCCAAACTGCTAACTTTTAGTGCCCTAAGGCAACTTAAGAAGTGAGGAATATTAGTATACATCCTTGCGTGTGTGTGTTTATATTATATATGTTTTTTAATGCAATGGCTGATCTAATGATTCTTTGGTGCAAATATGAGGATTACCCCTAATGTGGAGTTGTTCCTATAATTAGGGATTCTTTTACTTGTTTTATTTCTGCACACTTTTGGGGGTACTTATTTAAATTGGCTTTTGTAGCCAGTATATTAGTAAGAATAACCACGATTTGAATTTATGCATGTTTTTAGGTTAATAATTGCTATATTTTTTCAATTGCGGCGACGATTAAAGACTTTTTCGATTTTTGTCTATTTATATAGTGTTAAACACACAATTTATTTGAAGGGTAAATCAAAATATTATACACTAATATATTGTACTCATGTTGTACTAAAAACAGATAGAAAATCCTATTATTAACTGGCAACTGGGGAGGGGGACGTCTCACAATCATTACATTATCCTATAACAGTTTTATAAGCCAACACAATTTTAAATATCTTCTTACAGAAAAAAAGAAAGAAAAAATGGCTTTATGGGGTACTTTACCATTCTATATCCAAATGTCAACATCTGTCCCAATGAACTCAACATTTAATTAAATAATAAAAAAAAATACTGTGAAATTATAAAAACACAACCACTCAGAGGGCCACATGCATCCACTGGGTCTCTTATTGTCAAACTTTGTTCAGAATCAAGCAACATTAAAGGCCACTGAAATCATGCATTCAAAACATACTTTTTTTTTTTAAACGACTACAAATGATACTAAGAAAACTGTTTATAGAAAGTAAAAAATAATAATACAGCCTTTCATTCATTGCATTTTATTTAGAATTATGCTTCAATGGAACCTACCATTTTGATTTTTGCTGTTCTACTTCCACAGACTTGAGAATTCCTGTGAAGACAAAGAGCCCAATTCAATTGAGTTTTCGTAAGTTACTGGAGCCCGTAAGTGAGGCCATAAGTTAATGTGCTATTCAATTGCCATTTTTTTGAGGGCTCAAAACGGCTTACGTTACAAGCGGGTTACAAGCTTGTTAAACCCGGAACTTACATCCTCCCGAAGCCTTTTGATCTTTCATGTCCGCAAGAGTTTTGATCGCAAAAATCGCTCAAGACCACACCCGCAGTCAAGCCCACAAACAGCAAATGTCGGGCTAAAGCTTACAGCTTCCAAATAGGACACGCAACGCGTTTATAGACAAGTTTGGAACACTGCAAATCACAATAAAAACACACCAATAGACTTTAAAACATTCGGAAAGCAATGGAAGACATTACAATTACTTGCACAACAACTCCCAACTATCTAATATTGAAAAAAATAAAAATGTATTTTCCGCATAGATTGTAATGGTCATGCATATGCCAATATGAAAAGTCATGCTGCAAGATGCTGAAAGCTATTAAAGACACACCACCTCAGTAAATTGCAAAACGAATAAATGGAAATGGCTGCCATATTAACCCGTTCTCAGTCACAGAGGCTCTAATGTGGACCCTGAAAATACAAAGATCATCTGATATACATCTCACTCATTACATCTACATTGGGACAACAAATAGTGTCCAAACTATACCGCCACATGGCATATATTAAGTACAAGGGGAACATTTCACAATTGGTTGTATTATATCTCTGTCTGTGCTTATCCACATGGTTTGCATTCCAAAGACACTGGAGTTGGTTTCCAGTTCTCTAGTGGACTGTGATTTGTCTGACCTATCTGCTATGACCTGCCCACCTACAGTGGCCCTACATGGCAAAGCTCACAGCTTCATTGAGGTACACAAGCCCCACATACACAAGGTCACCAAGGTCACCACATACACAACACTAATCTACTCTAACCTATCAGTAAAAGCCGCAAAAATACATGGAGTCTGTGCAGAGGCACGTGGAGCGACAGCCAAGTCACCTCCATCTCCGCTACGCCCATCCTGGAAAGTCCCACGCCATTGCTGGTGGCTATGTGCCAAGATATATACCCATTATCATTTGGTGACCTCCCATTAAGTGTTTTGCTATCAATCAATGCACATTATCACTTGTCATTTTCTTCTCTGCCCTTCAGGGCAATGTTGATACTCTACAGTATCACAATTGGACCTGTCATGTGTATGAACCCTATATTACTATATATACTATTACTATATATATATTTGTGTTTACATTTGAATGTCTAAAACAAGTTCAAAAATCAATTTCCAGCTTAGAACTACAAGAAAAACAGTTATTACACTGCATTCTGGGAAGCTGAGCAGTGACATGCAAATGTGCCCACAAATGCCTCAAGCCATGGCAAATTTTAAACATGGTTTCCTTTAAGCTTATGCATGCAGGTTTTTTTATTTAATGTAATGTAGATTTTTTATTTTTTGTGATTTAGATTTCTTTATTTTATGTAATGCAGATTTTTTATTTTCTGTAATTAGAGTGGTGGGGGTTATTAGGGGGTAGGTAGGTAGTGTAGGTAGGTAGTGTAGGTGTTAGTATAGGTTAGTGTAGAGGGTGTTTAGTTGATATTTAATGTTTTATTGGGGGGGGGTATAGTGCAGTGTAGTGTTTATATTTAGTGTCATGATGGTCCTTGAGGACCGTCATGGCACTTATGTGGTTAATGTTGGGTTGTAACAGGCCCATAATGGTCTTAATATACCCTTATGGGACTGATGGGGTTAAATAGAGGCTAATGAGGGTCTGTATTGACCCCCATGAGTGAAAGGCTTAATTAGGGGTTTATGGGGGTCTGTATTGACCCCCATGAGTGAGGGGGTTAATTAAGTGCTTATAGGGGTCTGTATTGACCCCCCATGAGTGACAGGGTTAATGAAGGGCATATGGGGGTCTGTATTGACCCCCATGAGTGAGGGTGTCAATGAAGGGCTTATGGGGGTCTATATTGACCCCCATGAGTGACAGGGTTAATGAAGGGCTTATGAGGTCTCTATTGACCCCCATGAGTGAGGGGGTTAATTAAGTGCTTATGGGGGTCTGTATTGACCCTCATGAGTGACGGGTTTAATGACGGGCTTATGGGGGTCTGTATTGACCCCCATGTGTGACAGGGTTAATGAAGGGCTTATGGGGGTCTGTATTGACCCCCATGAGTGACAGGGTTAATTAAGGGCTTATGTGGGTCTATATTGACCCCCAATAGTGAGGGGGTTAATTAAGTGCTTATAGGGGTCTATATTGACCCTCATGAGTGACGGGGCTAATGAAGGACTTATGGGGGCCTGCATTGACCCCCATGAGTGAAAGGGTTAATGAAGGGCTTATGGGGTTGTGAGGGGGTTAATTAAGTGCTTATGGGGGTCTGTATTGACCCACATGAGTGACATGGTTAATGAAGGGCTTATGGGGGTCTGTATTGACCACCATGTGTGACAGGGTTAATTAAGGGCTTATGGGGGTCTATATTGACCCCCATGAGTGAGGGGGTTAATGAAGTGTTTATGGGGGTCTGTATTGACCCCCATGAGTGACAGTGTTAATGAAGGGCTTATGGGGGTCTGTATTGACCCCCATAAGTGACAGGGTTAATTAATGGTTGATGGGGCTCTGTATGGCTCTATGCGTGATAGTGTATTTTATTTATTTTTATAACAGATCCTTAAAGGACCTTTACGGTCCTTTAAGGACCCCTAAAGCAGGAATTTTGAATTTTTATTCCAGCGGGGGTCCTCGATCGCGTGCGAATGGGTCCCCCACTGCCATGGTTAATGTGGGGTTAATGCGGGTCTCCGAGCTTATCTCAGATCCCGTGGGGTTAATTTGGGTTTCCGAGCTTATCTCGAATCCCTTCTTGGGTAAGTTTTACGTGGCTAGGCAGTCCTGGGTCGTGGAGCCTCGTTTTCTCATTTTTTTCTCTCGCTCAGGGGATTTTTGTGTGTCTGAACTCGGGAATTTTGACTTAAATGGAGGTGTAACTTCACTTGCAGAGGTCCTGGGTGCCCCCCCTCCTGTGGGTAAGCTTTTTATGTATTTTTAGTGGGTATTTATTGTGTTTTGACTGTTTTTAGGTGCCCGCGGTTCGGCCATTAAGGTCATAGTTTTGTGAGGTTGTAATAGTGCCTCTTGTGTGGGTGTTTGTAACCACGTGTGAGGCACCTTTGAGCCTCCACCTCCGCAAATGCAGCCCCTCGCTTTGCTTCGGTTTATTGCAGCCGATGTTGGACCCTCCTCCTTCCACAAATGCGGCCCTCATTTGCTGACCAAACTGCGAGGGACGCAGTTCTTGCGAGCTCGCTTAGCGACGACAATTCGTAGTTTGACAACTATTACATGTGATATATATATATATATTATTATAATAATAAGCATTAATCTATTGTATAGTACGTAGGGCTCATTAATTGTGACACATATGTGATGAATGTGGATGTCGCAAAACCCCAACCATCAACCATTGAAAACACTCTGACACGGTGAGAACAGTATAACAAAGCTTTATTTCATACACAGAGCACAATCAGAAATGGACAAGACTGTGCATTATTATCATGAGTGTGTTGTGGGCAGATCCTGGGAAAGTAAGAGGCTTTTGGTAAAAAGGGGATACCTACAGGGGGTAATGTCATAGTCTAGAATAAGCATGATGCATAGCACCTACCACAGTCACATGTGGTCACTACACCACTGCAACTGGAATCTGAGGGGAAAAAAGGACAATCAGAAAACACTCCATGTAATTGTAGAAACTAGTAATGCACTTACAACTTGTCTATATCTGCTCAATTAAACAGATGAACATAATCATGGATAATGTCATACAGATCTATTCCACACGCAGTGTGTTTTCAGATATTAAGGAATAATCAGAAATTGATGAGCAGAATCTGTGACATAGAAAGAGGAGGTTGAGGAACATGCTTTCATGGTTATAAGACCTACATAGACAAGAACAAGATATCAATCACAACACTAGTTGGATTGACTACAACACTTCATCTCAATAGCAATCCACATTGAACATCTATTGCAGAAATTTTCATCATAACCATACGTGTACACACTCTGTAGCCAGCCAATAGTATGTCAACATTAATATAAAATATATATACTAATATATTAGTATTCATTGTGGAGTGTGGATGAGGAAGACTTCTTAATCCTCTCTTCAGGAGCCATCAAACAGGCCATGATTTATGTGAAATCCGGGAACCAAAAGTGAGGAACTAGTATTCAACAGGTGGTGTTTCACCTAAATCATGGTCTGTGTGGTGGGTCCCGGGGAGACGTTTGACAGCCACTGACCAGGGGGACTTTCTTACCTACTTCCTCTTGCTGAGCACTTGGCCCACAACTTCCATGCCGTGCACTTCCTCCCTCTACCACGGCCAGGTGGTGTTGGATTGAGGGGTTCATCCAATTGGGGTGGCTGTGTAGCAGCTGGCATTGATGGTAAGGGGTGAGATGAGGAGGCCTCAGGCTCTGGTTGCAGTAGGGGTGGAGCCTGTGGAACCAAAGGTTGGAGAGTGTTGACATGGGCTTCCTCCAACTGCACTAGCCACACCAAGTGATGTGGGCTTGTCTGCCCTATGAGCCATTTTCTTATACCTCTCCATCCTTACATTATGCCTCCTCACCTCACCATATAATGCTCTGATGCTTTCAACCTGCTCGGTACCAATATTGCTCTGCCTTTTAAGCTGAGCTGTCAGCAGTTGTACTGATATATTGTCATGTTCATCAGCCATGCGGATGTCCTGAAAGATGTTCCTCAAGGTGCCTTATGAGAAGCTGTGTGTTTTGTCTCCAGACAAAGTTGGACTGTGGATGTGCTGTGGTGAGGCCAGAGGCATTGCCCATTGTGATGTTGTTGCAATTGGCAATGAGGTGGCCATTGGAAACACCTGTTGTGGCACAGTCAGGAGTTGGAGAGAATTGGGGTCTGTTCTTTCTCTGGGGGCTGCCCCCTCATCCCCAATAACTCCCCCCCTAACAACAAGACCCTGACCCTCTGCTCCTACACCTTGTGTACCTACATATGGGGGCACATTCCTCCCCCCTCCTGCTCTCCTACACCTGTACCTCTCCTCTATGACCTTCTTACTCCTCTCACTCTCTCCATACCTCTATCTCTCCTCCTCTCCTCTATCTCCTCCTCCGGTGTTCCCCTCTCTCTCCTCACCCTCCTCCTCTCCACACTCTCCTCCTCCTCTGGTGGTTCTCTCTCTCTATCTCTCTCATTAACACTCTCTATTTCTCTCTCACTCGCTCTCTCTCACACTCTCTATCTCTTTAACACTCACTATCTCTTTTTCAGTATATCTCTCTCTCTCTCTTTCTCTACATCTCTCTCAAAAACCCACCAACACCTAGACCTGTGTGTTTAGTTTCTCAGCTACAGCACAGTCAAAGACTTTTGTTTTTAGCAGTCTTTTAAACCAGTTTCCATTGATTGGCGTTCTCTGCTTCCTATTGGTTATTGGTTAATCGACCTGTGCAAATTACAGGCTTGATTTTGGCGCGCTTCATCGGATCGTATACTCGGAAGTGTTACATGTGAAACCAGGGTTTATGGGCTTGAGCCCTCGGCCCGAAACTTGCGGCCTTGCTCAATTGAATAGCTCCGGAATTGGAGATGAACGGGAGACTGCAGCATATCTGTAGACATACGGCCCTTATCTTGTGAGATGCGGGCTTCCAATTGAATCGGACTCAAAGCTTTTACAGTATCTCCACAAAGAAAAGGTGGAAGCTAAGACGTTCTTTCAGTTAAACTAATTGACAGCTCTTTCACTTTCAAGAACATTTGGGACAAACAGAGAAATGCTTAAAGTGAATAATTCTGTGTTTAAGATTTACATTTTTTAAAACCTTTTGTCCATTTATTATGTTTCATTATTCAAAAAGCCATTAAAAAAAATGGGACCTTAGTGATCGTTTAATATATGCTTCCTTAAATATTGTAGGTGATTGCTGACCATTTATATCTCGTCTTGTCTTAAATTTGCGGTTCCTCGCACGCTTGCTGTTTCTCAGTATCTGTTCTCAGATAATGTTAAAATGAATATACATTGTTTTTTAGCTTCAGGGATGTGAAACATGATATTACCATATAACCATAATGACCTTTTAGAGTTAAAACCTGCACTAACTCACTGCTATTAAATAGACATTCATCCCCCACGATTTGATGAAAGTCTAGGTTAATTGTCACAGATCACCTGAAACGAATGCCAAGTAATCACAGATCTTGGGCTTCTTCTAACTCTCAGGGTGAAGGGTTAATGATGTTTTAAAACCGAGACTTGGCAGAAAATTTATAGGCATCTATTTTAAATGTACTGTACTTTCAATATGAGTCATGTGTCATAAATATATAAAATGGTTGAGATTTTTTTTCAGGAATGTAGCCGGCTTTTAATCTTCTACTTTGATTTTAATGCTTGAGGGAATCCACGTGAGGCCAATGCTAAGCAGAAACAATTAGCTACATTTGCTGGCAAATATCCTTACAAGTAACACCCTCCTTGACTAGTACACAACAGTGTCTTCAACATGATCAATTAGGCAATGCTAATAAAATATAATATGAAACAGAGATAAATACTTTAACCTTGATGGGAATTTTTGTCATCATACACAACTGGTGAATTTTCCCATCTAGTGAAAATATGGCTATTATTTTAAAATTGCTAAATTAGTGTAAATAAACAATAGATAAATATATGTGAAATGTTTTTCAAAGAAAGATTAATTAATTTCTTAATTTAATTTGATTAAATATTTTGAAAATAATTTTTTTAACATACAATTATGGTTTTACTAGCGACTTGCCCGTAAAAAAAATAAGGCAATAAAATTGTAAGGCAGGTAATGCTGTTTGGTGGAGATGCGCGGTGAATGGGTTTTGTGTTTATTGTGTTTTTTGTTGTTGTTGTTTTTGTGTATATTTGTTTTTTTATGGTAGTGAAATAATTTATACATTAATAAATTAATATACTTTACCTATTTGGAAGTAATTTATGCAGGAAGCATTGTGCTGAAGAGCTGACAATCTGTTTTGATGTTCCTGCAGCATATAATGTAGGTTTGCACTGTTGTGGAGCTGAGGTGTAAGTGTCAGCAACGTGTGCAATGTGTAGTGTAAGTAGGCTGCGTGCGCGAGGGAAAGCAGTTAGGGTAGCTGTGTATTTCCGCATTGTGTAAGTTAGTGTTGTAAAATGGCAGATAATGTGTATGTGGTACGCAGCTGTGTATGATGTAGCGTCCTTGTTAATAGTGTATCTTGTACCTCTTAAAACTTTTTGGAAAATCTGTATGTGCTAGTTGGTGTTTTGCGTTTTCGTTTTTTTCGGCGGCCATTTTTTCTCTCGCTTAGGGGATTTTCGTGTGTGTGAACTCTGGAATTTGTACTTAAATTGAGGTGTAACTTCACTTGCAGAGGTCCTGGGTACCCCTTCCCCTTGCTGTGGGTAATTTTTGTATGTATTTGTTGTGTGTATTTATTGTGTTTTTAATGTTTTTATTTGTGCACGGTTCGGGCGTTAAGGTCGTATTTTTGCGTGCTCGTAATGTTTTTTTTTTCTAAGTCCCGGGGCTTGTATTTTTGGATGGTAAGTCCGTAAATTTTCTGGTGTAAGTCCCGCCTGCGGCTCATTGCAGCTGACGTGGGAGCCTCCACCTCCGCAAATGCGGCCACTTGCTTCGCGAGGGTCCACATTTCCGGGCCGAAAGTCGTAGGGGTCGTAGGGATGAGCGCTTATGGCGCTCATCAGCAGTGCAAGGAGCACAGTTGGCGCTCCTTGCCAGCAACCGTGGCCCTCAGCCCTTAGCAACAACGCTCATGTTCACAACCGTATGTGATTATAATGAACTAATATGTGAACTAATATGTAATTATACACAGATTTACCAAAAATATTCAACATTTATTTTTGTTTTTAAAATTGAAGTTGTCACAAATTTGTCATGTTGAAAGGTTCTCAATCAGAGAATGGACCAACCTTAATAGGTTATTTTTATGAACATGATAACCCACTCTGAGCGCAGCCTCTTTTAGTACACTTGTGCCGGGAGACATATCCTGTAGTATATAAGTCTGGTCTCACTCAATATAGTGATCCAGCCCCAAAATACCAGGCAATTCTACCCTGATCATGAGAAACATCAAATTCCCGACATATGTTTCAGCCTTCAATTAGCCTCATCAATGGGGTATAGCTAAACTACCTAAGGTATAGTGAGCAAGGAGTCAACGTCTAAAGTCCCTTATTACCCTTAGGGAAACTAAGGCCCAAGAGTCATTTGTGTACCCTCTGGCACATGAGAAATGTGGGAATATTGTAGTCATTGCACTGTTCATGATGTCTGCACAGGACAGTTGTATGTTTCCTATAAGGTTCAGAATTTACTAAAGCATCTTGGGTCGTTGTGATGGGTTGCAATGAGCCATGAAGACCTGTAATCCAGCATCTCTGGTCATCTCCAGTCATCAAGCCACATCAATCTGGATGTTTTATTTCCATGTTAGGGTTGGCCTGCATTAAAACCAATACGGTGGGCTGTAGATGACCAGATATATTAAAGTAAACCTGGAATCTATTCTGTTTGAGGTGCTTCAATTCAGCATTGTGCCATTTGGTGTAAAATAACCTCAAATATACATTAAAAAAAAATAGTTCAAATACAAATATTATTACCATACTCTTCAACGATCACAACAAGAAAAAAGGCTTAACATACGGGGAATCCTTGGTATTGCAGCAGTAAAAGTGCGCACATTAGTTTTGGGACCTAGATGCTAATGCAGTGGTTGGGGAATTATGGGGATCCCTCTTTATTAATATATATTCAAGCCCCGTCCTGCCCTCAATCTAGCCAGAAAAATATTATGCCAGTGTTATATAATGTAAGTTTACACTACATGTCAGATGAGTGTTGTCCAACTATTCTCTTTAACGACAATACATATTGTACAACATTGTTAAGAAATATTTTCTTAAAGGACCACAAGAGGAGCTAGTTGTTTTACATAGTTACATAGTAATTGAGGTATTACTTTTAGCCCATCAAGTTCAACCTTTTAAGATCTCCTCTGATCTGCAATATGCAGATTAGTTGTTAATTGATCCAGAGGAAGGCAAACAAAAAAAAACAGTGAAACTTTGGCAATTGTCTGAACAGGGAAAGCAAATTAATTCCTTCCTGACCCCAGATACTGGTGACCGAATTTCTCCCTGGATCAATACTCCCTCTCTAATTAACCAGCATAACCCTGAATGCCCTTTTTAATTAAAAATATAGCCAATACCTTTTTAAAGTTATCTATTGAATCCGTTGTCACCACCTCCCTTGGTACAGAATTCCACAGATTAACCACCCTTACTGTGAAGAAACCTTTTCTTTCTTTAAGGTGAAATCTTTTTAGTTATAACCTCAAGGGATGTACTCTTGTCAGTTGAAAATCTCTTGGCACAAAAACTCTTTTGACAAAGCCTTATACTGACCCTGGATGTATTTATATAAGGTAATCATATCCCCTCTTAGACGCCTTTTTTCTAGAGAAAATAAGTTTAATTTGGTTAGTCTTTCTTCATAACTTAGCCCCTCCATTCCCCTTATTAGTTTTGTTGCCCTTCTCTGTACGTTTTCTAGTTCTAAAATGTCCTTTTATGAATTGGTGCCCAAAACTCTACTCAATATTCTAAATGAGGGCGTACTAGGGATTTGTATAGTGGCAGAATTATATTTGCCTCCCTTGCTTCTATACCCTTTTTAATACATGCTAATAGTTTATTTGCTTTGCAGCTTCTGCTTGGCATTGAGAACTGTTACATTGGTGATTGTCCACAAGCACTCCCAAATCCCTTTCAATATCAAATACCCCTATATTTGCTTCATTAAGTTTATAGATTGCATGGTTATTTTTCCTTCCCAGATGCATAACCTTACATTTATTCATATTAAATCTCATCTGCCATTTAATTGCCCATTTCTCTAATTTATGCAAATCCCTTTGGAGGGAAAGTACATAATTTTCTGATTTAATTACCTTGCACAACTTCGTGTCATCAGCAAAAATGGAGACACTACTT
This sequence comes from Discoglossus pictus, assembly GCA_027410445.1. Taxonomy (NCBI): domain Eukaryota; kingdom Metazoa; phylum Chordata; class Amphibia; order Anura; family Alytidae; genus Discoglossus; species Discoglossus pictus. The sequence continues at coordinate 552,838,741 of CM050163.1, forward strand.
TCCAATCCTACTTTTAAGTCATTAATAAATATGTTTAAAAGGAGAGGACCTAATACTGAGCCCTGAGTAACCCAACTTACCACATTAGTCCAATTTGAGTATGTTCCATTTACAACAATCCTTTGCTTCCTGTCTTTTAGCCAGCTCTCAACCCATGTGCATATATTTACTGCAATTTCTGTATCCCTTAGTTTGCAAAATAGTCTCCCATGTGGCACTGTATCAAAAGCATTTGCAAAATCTAGAAAGACTACATCCACTGAGTTGCCTTGATCCAGGTTCCTACTAACCTCCTCATAGAAACTAATTAGGTTTGTTTGACACGACCCATCCCTCATAAATCCATGTTGGGTCCTACATATAATGCTATTTGAATAAACATATTCTTGTATATTATCCCTTATTAACCCTTCTAAAAGCTTCCCCACTACAGAAGTGAGGCTTATAGGTCTATAATTCCCTGGGTTTGCTCTTGCCCCTTTCTTAAATATAGGTATCAACTCTGCTTTTCTTCAGTCAACTGGTAGTGACTCAGTGTTGAAAAATTAGATATAATGGTTTGGCTATTACAGAACCAAGTTCCCTCTGTACCCTTGGATGTATTCCATCAGGACCCGGGGCTTTATTGACATTTATGTTTTTCAACCTCTTTTGGATTTATTGCTGCGTTAACCAGTTATTTGGTGAAGGTAGTGTAGCCCCATTATGGTGCAGCCACTGGTACCTCCCTTGTATATACAGAAGAAAAGAACCTATTTTGCTCATCTGCCAATTCCTAGTCACTAATTGTCAGACAGCCTGTTTCACATTGTAATGCTCCTATAAATTCCTTCCTGGCCTTCTTCCCATTGATATACTTAAACCTTTTTTTAGGGTTAGTCTTACTCTACTAATTTTTCATTTTCTATTTTAGCCATTCTGATAGCCCTTTTGCAAGCCTTGTTGATTTTCTGGTACTCCTGTAAAGCAGTCTCTGTCCCCTCTTGTTTGTATAATATAAATGCCTGTTTTTTACTCTGTATCTTGATCTTTAAATCATTGTTAAACCACGTTGGATGCAATTTACTCCTCTTACTTTTATTCCCACATGGTATATGCCAATGTGCATGTATATTTAGTACAGATTTAAATGTTTAGTATTTTTACCTGCCAGTTCTCTGTACCAGTCTATACTTTGTATTGCTGCCCTTAGACCGTTAAAATCTGCCCTTTTAAAATTAAGAGTTTTTGTTGGCCCCTTACAGTTTTCTTTTTTTAATTAAATCTCAAATGAGACTGTGTTGTGATCACTGTTTCCCAAAGGTTGCCCTATTTCAACATTTGATACCATATCAATATTATTTGTGATGACTAAATCCAAGATGGCCTAATTTCTAGTAGGCTCTTGTAAAAATTGGGGCAGATAATGATTCCTGAGTGTAATCAAGAACCTGCTCCCTTTGCCCGTACTGCTGGTCTCATTCATCCAGTTTATTTCAGGGTAGTTAAATCTCCCATTATTAGAACATACTGTATATGCAAGTTTGACCCAGGCAAAAATCTGATGTTTTAGTTAGGCATTGATCATAATAATGACATTTATGTTCAATTATCTAAAAAACTAAGTTCAATATAAAATTTACTTTTAAAAATCAGATTTAACTTCTGTATGCATCCACCCACTGTAAGGTCTATAGTGGGAGATATCATTGGTTAGTTGGCAATGGTACATGTTCAAGCTTATTCAAGGTAGACAAGCTTATTCATGACAGCAAGGTAGCAATCCGGAAGGGGATAGCCATATTACATACATGTTTATGTAGGTTTTAAAGAACCACTGTATTGGCCACATTTTCATAATGTTTTAAATAGTAAAGATTAACAACATTTACATTGAAAATAGCTGGTTGTCCCCTACTTTTTAGGCTGCACCTCTTCCCCTTTTTTACAAATTACATGACATTGGTGACAGGGTGTACTGCTACTTCCCTAGGACAAAAAACTGGTTTTCAGTTTTCCTAACAAAGATTGACTTTTTCTAATCAGAATAAATGGAGAAGTTACTTAAACTGATTTTTACTACTTAGTTGGGCCATTATAGTGGCCTTTTAACATTTGGTATAAACTAGTTTCACAGTATATCAAACTTAAAATACCTACTGAAGATTCTCACACATAGATTAACATCAATGCTCACATACACATTGATGAACTGTTTTTCTATTTTGTACCTGATTTACTAAAATATTATTCCAAAATCTCCTGAAACATGCTGTTATATACAGTTCCTTTCAGGCTGATGAAAAATCTCCCAAACCACTCACAGCAGTTAATTATATATCCATGGCTGGTGATTCTGTACAATGAATTCATGCCTTTTTTCATCTTGTGCAATTAGTACTTGCAAACTCTGGTCTACAATGCAAATGAATCTAGCATTGCCTTTACTTCTTATTTCTAAATCAGTCACACCTCCATAAATTAAACACCAAGCATCTTTAATGATATGCTTCATATGTTTCTTTTTTTTTTTTTTTTTCAAATAACATTAAAATGAAACTCAGGGGTTTTTAATCATTCTGAAACAGTAGGGCACTTTGCATCCCAACCACTGAACAAAATAACTCTACAAACACAGGAAAAAGTAAATCAATAGCACAGAAAAAAATATTCCCCGGGACACTTCTTGCTTCTGCTCTCTTATAAATATCCCAACAGAACAGATAAATATCAGAATCCAGAAATAAAACAGAACAGAGGTCATTAAAGTATAGGAATGTGTAAATTGCATATATGGGGTGGTAAAAATTGGTTAAATTAAAAATATTGTGTTAAAAAAATATAAAATAAAAAAATAAGAATAGCACCTGAGCAGATATATAAAGAAGTTTTGGTGGTTTTCCATCTGGAAATGTTAGTATGACATGTGAAGTGGGCTATGGGTACTTTGGCTATACATCAACAGTTTATTGGGATTAATTGAGTATATTGAATGAAAGGCGTCAATGATAACTACCTAACACAAAGGTTTCTTATTTTATTCTGATTCTGTAATTAAGTATAACTCTTTATTTATATTTTAAATGTGAATAATGTATGCATTTTGTCTCCTTTGGGCTATATATTGCTTTCCTATTTTATGCTTTAGTCCTTGTAAGATATGAGAACTTTTAATGGCCAATTGGCTAACATGGTACCAACCCAAACCTGATCCCACTCAAACAGCCATTAAAAAGTATGATATCTACCCAACATTTTTCTTGTTTTTTCAAGGCTAACACAGTACCAATTTATTTTTGGTAATTGTAGTAATCAAGTAAATTTCTTTAATTTGCATCCAGAGCCTGATTAAAAGGTCCCCAAATGATGAGGTTGAGGCTACACACAAAGCAAGGCCTTTGGCTTTCTGTCCTTTGTATATAACTTTCAAGTATCCTCCAGCAATTATTTAACACATACTGTAAAAGTGGTGAATTGTTGCCTTACCTAAAAGTATTTCACCCACAAACATTTATGACTTCTCAACATATTAAAACTTAAAGAAAAGATCAACAAATACATGAGAGACATTCAACAATTAAATAATACATCTGATATAAATGTTGAATGACACCAAACTCTTGGATACAAGGTCCACTAATAATAAGCATCTACTGAACCAGTACCCTTAATTCCTGGTTGACCTTGCCTTAATTATCAATTCTTATAAATATTATGTTTTGGTAAATAATAGAAAGAGCACAATAATATAGCTTGATGACATCAATTCACACTATCCATCCTTGCAATCTGCCAATTTTTTTTTCAATTAATATACATCGTTATACTCTTTTAGAAATGTAGTATTCTAAAACATAACCTTTTGTAAATCATTGTTATGTTGTAAACAATTAGGTTCGGTAAGAATTAAATATGCACTTTGGGTTAAGACTATTTCAAGAAATAATCTAGTAGTCACTGATGGATGGCATTCATTAGGCATACAGAAGGAAGATAACATACATAGCTTAAAATAAATTTTGTACTTGGTATCTATGTATTCAAAGGATATTCCTTCAACTCACTCCTGAGATTTATGGGAAATATAAAATTGATTTTAAATATAGTCATACCTTGGAACTCGTCCTTACCCCAGATATTTCACATTTTACTTTGAACTGATGGTCTTGTTTTTTCTACAAAACCTTAAAACTAAACAGACATAAAAAAACAAACAATATGTATGTAAAAAAAAATAGAATTTAACCTCACTTTAACTGTACTGAGAGGACTTGAGGGCAAAATGGGATGGGGGATGTAGAGGAGGAGGAGAAGGAGGAGAGAGGTTATTGCGTGGAACTTTGGTTCTTATAGGCAAAGGCTGCACTTTTTTTCTTATAGGCACTGTCTACACTTTGAGTCTTGTATACGCATGCAGCACTTTGATTCTTGCAGGCACAGAATGCTCTTGGGCACTTGTAGGCACTAACTACACTATGCCAAAGTACAGAAGTTTATTCCACTTCCTGAAAGACAGTATGCCGGGTCGTGCGAGTGTGTCGATTTCCGAGCATATTTTTTGGCAGTGGGACGCGTTGAGTATCATGACGAGTTGCAAGAGCCGAGGTACCGCTGTATATCCAAAAAATAGTAATAATTTTGGTCCACAGTCACAAAAGTGTGATAATGGGATGGATGGCTTTATCAGCAAACCTAAAAAAAAGGGAGAATCTATTTATTTCAAAAGCTGTGTTTCACAATTGCCTTACAAACCAGTTGCCAAAAGCTTGCATTAAGGGCACGTTGTATGTGTGTTTATTTGTTAAACGAAACCTGACCCACTCACTGTAACCAAAAGCCGTGCCAAACCACCTTGCTATCTGCACGAAAGGTCCTGTTATTTGTATTATAAAAAGATATACGTTAAAGAGCAAATAAAATTATTTTTTTCGTCCTATTAGTTAAATACTATTTAAAAGCAAATTAATATAGATTAAACAACCTTTTAAAAACCTACATACCTAATATGCACAGAATTTGGGAGTTTTTTTTATCTACATTATATGCAATTCAGAGTTCAAATAAAATGGATGGTGAACTAAATTATACCAGGCTATACAAAGGTAAATTATGCTGTTGAATGCCAGGTATGAAGACCCCATTTCTCTTGCACTACTCTATTGTTTGTGAATTATGACCAAACTTTAAAGTGCGTTTCATCTGCATACTATTTAGACAAACCATTATTTGTTAACTAGTAACTTGCCCGTCAAAATTACAGCATGATATTGTCTTATAAATTGTGTCTTCTGTCTGTTTGTGTACCCTGTCTCTGTGTACCCTCTCTCTCTCTCTCTGTCCTCTCCCTCTCTCTGTGCTCACTCTCTCTTCTCTCTCTCCCTCTCCTTCTCTTTCTCCTGACTCTCTTTCTCCTACTTACAATTTCTCTCCTCCCTCCAACCTCGTTCCTTCTCCCTCCTTACCTCCATCTTTTTCCTTCTTTATCTCTCCCTCTCCTTCTCTCTCTCATTCCCTATTCTTCTCTCCTTCCCTCCTTCTCTCCTCTCCCTCCGTCTCCCCCTTCGGCACCCATTGCAGGCCTCCCATTATGTCCCATTATGTCTTCTGTCTGTTTGTGCGCCCCGTCTCTCTGTGTACCCTCTATTTTGGTCTCTCTCTGCACCCTCTCCCACTCTCTGTGCTCACTCTCTCTCTCTCTGTGCGCACTCTCTGTCTCCTTCTCTCTCTCTCTCCCTCCCTTTCTCTCTCCCTATCTCCTTCCCTCTTCTTCTCTCCATCCCTCTTCTCCTCTCACTCCCTCTCCCCCTTTGGCACACATTGCGGGCCTCGCATTGTGTCTTCTGTCTGTTTGTGCGCCCTTTCTCTACCCTCTCTCTCTCTCTCTGCAAACTCTCCGTTTCTCTGTGCTCACTCTCTCTCTTCTTCTCTCTCTCTCCTTCTCTCTCTCTCCTTCTCTCTCTTTCTCTCCTTCTCATTCTCTTTCTCTCTCCTTCTCACACTTTCTCTCCTTCCCTCCTTCTCTCTCCCGCCTTCTCCTTCTCTCTCCTTTCATCTGCTTCTCTCCTTCCCTCCATCCCCCCTCTCTCACTCCCACCTCTCCCTTCCTCTCCTCCTTTGGCACCCATTGCGGGCCTCGTAATGAGCACCTGCGGAACCCTTTGAGGGCCTCATAATGCAATGTGCGTATGCGCAACCCGCAAATTTGCAAGCGTTACATACAAACTCGCAGTGCAACAACTATATTAGTGACTAGCCACTTGTCCGTCACAAATGACGAGGGATTATATTTTTGTATTTCTATTACCCCCCCTCCGTCTCTTCCCCCTCTCATGTTTCTCTTACCCCATCTTCCTCCCCTGTGTGTCTTTCCCCCTCCCCTGTGTCTCTCTTCCCCTCTCCCTCTCTATGTCTCCCCCTCCCCTGTGTTTCTCTGCCGCCCCCTCCCCTGTGTCTCCTTCTGTGCTTAAATCGTTGCTTAAATCATTGTATGGCCTTTCCCTCCCCTGTGTCTCCTTTTCCCCTCTCCTTTGCCTCCTTTTTCCCTCTTCCTCTCTTTTTCTCCTCTCCCTCCCCTGTGTCTCTTTCCCCCTCTCCTTCCTCTGTGTGTTTCCCCCTCTCATTCTCCTATGTCTCTTTCCCCCTCCCTCCCTTGTGTCTGTTGCCCCCTCTCACTACCCTATGTCTGTTCTACCCCTCTCCCTCCCCTGTGTCTCTTCCCCCTCTCCCTCCCCTGTATCTCTTCCCACTCTCCCTCCCCTGTGTCTCTTCCCCCTCTCGCTCCCCTGTGTCTCTTCTCCCTCCCCTGTGATTATTGCCCCCTTTCCCTCCCCTGTGTCTCTTCCCCCCTCCCTTCCCTGTGTGTTTCACCCCTCCCTCCCCTGTATCTCTTCTCCCCTCTCCCTCCCCTGTGTCTCTTTCCGCCTCTCTCTCCCATGCCTTTCCCCCCTATACCTCCCCTCTGTTTCTCCCCCCTCTCTCCTGTCTCTTCTCCCCTCCCTCCCCTGTGTCTCTTGTCACCCTCCTGTGTCTCCTTCCCCCATCTCCTGCCCCTGTGTCCCCTTTCCCCCTCTTCTATGTATCATTTCTCCTTTTCCCACCTCCCGCTACAGTTCAAAAGCAGTACAATTGAAATTATAAAAAAATTACAATTAAAATAAAAAAACAATTAACATGTAAAATAAATAGATAATTAATACTTTATTCTCCATGAATTCAATATTGTCAAGGGATTCCCTGGATCCTCTCCTCAGCCTTGGTAAGTGGACACATCCATGTTGAACAAATCTTGATTGAAGCCCAGAAAACATATATATATGAAAAATTATTTGTATGCCACTGCTTGTTAAAAGGTAAAATATTTATGTGCTGAAATAATTGTATGGCCTTTCCCTCACTTTTTATACAGACTTTCTAAGCTTGACAGAGATAGCTGTGAAGCTAAATTTGGCCATTCATTGTAAAGGAACTGAAATTCTTGCAACTGATTTATTGATATGAACCAATCAAAGAAGACTACCTCCTCTATTCTGATTGGTGCATTGATTCTATTCTGATTGGCTATCAATTCACCAATCAGCACACCTCAACACTTCACAAAAAAAAACTTTTTAAATTGAGCGGTGTTCAAAAATGAATGTTTATGGAGACAGATTCTCCATTATGTGTTTATAGAGACAAATTCCTGTGATTGAGAAAAACAGTGACATCATTATGCAAGAGAACACTACAATGTCTCTGTAAAACAGAGACAGGACAATCAGGCAGTATGAGGACGAACAACACCTAAGGCGGTTTGCTCTATAGGGCCCTCATTCAATTGCGATTTAGCCAATTGAATAGGGCTCTAAATAAGCACATAACATATTTTTTTAAATAAGTTTTTAGTTAGTGAAAACCTTGCTTTTGGATAGATGTTTACTAACTAAAAACGTATTTAAAAAAATATGTTATGTGCTTATTTAGAGCCTTATTCAATTGGCCAAATTGCAATTGAATGAGGGCCTAGGTCAGGTTACCTACTAGGGGCCTCATTCTATTACCGGCCGTAAATCGGCCGTAAGGCTGCGATTCCTTGCGGGGGTTCTGTTAACTCGCGATTCTATTATACGGCCCCGCAAGGATCTCCCCTTACGGCCGGCCGAATATCTTGGAACCGGCCGTAATCTCAGAAATCTAAAAACGCAAAAATAAATTCAAGCCTGCACTGTACAGCTCTGTAAATGCTAGGGATCATATTGGGGGACATGAGGATTAAAAGTAACCCACTCTCAAGCTTGCACATCAGCCCAAACCCGAGTTCAAATTAACTGTTTATTTTCCGGCTGCGGCGTGGGCGGGTCTGAGGTGCTCCAAGCACTCTGGACTTTTTACATGGATATTTTACGTATATTAAAAAAAAATATTTTACGGATTTGAGTATAGGGGAATGTTGTGCTATTTTTGCTAACACCGAATATCACTTTATAGTCTTCTCAAAGTGCAGTATGGCTTTATTTGAGCTATTTTATGTGCTTAATTGGTGCTAGCGGGACCTCTTTCCTGCAAGTAAGCTGCGGCTCGTTTTTAGCCTTGCAGAGAGGGTTCCCGGAGCAATAGAATTGCAACCAGGCTTTTCTTACGGCCGATTTCCTTGTGGCCGTTTTAGATCAAAGGCTTTCCTCCGGCGCGATCGGCCGCAAGGGATAGCAAGGCGCCGGCCGCAAGCCTGCCGGAGTCCCCGGCCGGAAGGGAATAGAATAGCCGGAAAGCTTGCGGCCGGTCCTTGCGGCCCAGCAGCGGCTGCGGCCGGTAATAGAATGAGGCCCTAAGAGAGCAGCCTCTTTTAGCCACTTGTACCCTATAAAGGGAGAAATATCCTGTGGTATATCAGTCTGGTCTCATTCAAAAGAGTGATCCAGCCCCAACATACCAGGCAATTATACCGTGAACAGGAGAAACAGCAAACCCCAGACGTACATTTTGTCCTCTGTGGGCCTCATCAGTGAGGTGTAGCTGTACTCCCTAAGGCACAATGAGCAAGGGGTCCATGTCTGGAATCTCTTATAAACCATAGGATGAGAAAAAAAAAAAAGAGTCAGAGGCAGTCATCTGAGAACGAACAACACCTTAGTAGGTTTGCTCAATAGGTCTGGTTACTTACTCAGAGAGCAGCATCTTTTATCTCACTTGTGCCCTTCACAGGGAGAAATATCCTGTAGTATATCAGTCTGGTCCCACTCAAAAGAGTGACCCAGCCCCGAAATACCAGGCAAATTTACTCTGAACAGGAGAAACAACAAGCCCCAGTCCTACTCTTCGGCCTCTAGGGGCCTCATCAGTGAAGTGCAGCTGAACTCACCTAAGGCACAGATAAGCACCTTTTTGTTTAGTTTTTTTTTATAGAATGCCAACAGTTAATTAATGATATTTGGATTAACAGAGGATGTATATAAATGCTCAAGAAGTTAGCACTTACACAATTATGCCAGCTTGCTAAATTAAATACATTTATCCCAACAGTTCCATTTCCTTTGTTATTTTTATACTCAACCCCTGTTGCTGTCTACAGTGGCACAAAAATTTAGAAAATTTGGGTAAATCTGAATTTTCAAATCAATAAACAGGATGTTATTGTACAACAGAGAAAACTACTTTACATTACAAATATTTAGACGCCAATGACATCATCATAAGTTATATTATATTTACTAGCGACTTGCCCGTCAAAAATGACGGGGCAATGAAATTTGAAGCCATGGCAATGCTTTTTGACACGCAATGTAAAGGACCTTTGGCGCTCATTACAAGCCTCTCCTCTCTTGTGTACTTTTGCTCCTCTGAGCACCTTCGTCATTCATCACAAAGAGGGATAAATATTGACTGTATCTATATTTATTTAACTAATAATGATGAATTAGTTACTGAATAAATTAATATACTTTACCTAGTTGTAATTAATATATCCAGCAATCAATAGCCTGAAGAGCTAACAATCTGTGTGTATTTTCCGGCAGCATATAATGTCCAGTTTTAGTGTTGGTGCCCTGATGATAAAGTATAATGAATGTCCCAACTGTGCATTAGAAATAGGCTGCGTGCACGAGGGCAAACCGTGGTTTAGTTGTGTTATGCGACTTGCAACCGTTTTCCGTCATTTGTGTGAAAGTGCTACGGGGTTGGCCGTATTTTGCGCGTTCTGGGGTCGCGTAGCCTTGTTTTCATTTTTTCGGGCGGACATTTTTTTTCTCACTTAGGCGATTTTCAAGTGGCGAAACTCGTCCAAATCGACTTAAATTTGCATTCCACCTCACTCACCTCACTCACAGACATCCTGGCTGTTCCCCCGTACTGTGTGTGATGTTTTTGTTGTATTTTTATTTATTTATTTTGTGTTTTTTGTTTTTTGCGGTTCGGCCATTAATTTCGTATTTTTCGTATGCCTTTTTTTTTTTTTACTGTGTAATAGTGTATATTATACCTTGTACGTTCCTGTGTGAAAGTGCCACGCGGTTTGCAGTGTTTTGCGCGGTCCGTGGTCGTGTAGCCTCGTTTTCATTTATTTGGACAGCCATGTTTTTTTTAAATTTGCGTTCCTCCTCACAGCCGGACGTCCTGGCTGTTCCCCCATGCTGTGTGTGATGTTTTTGTTGTATTTTTTATTTTTTTTGTATGTTGTGTGTCTTTATCGGTTTTTGGTGTGCGTGGTTCGGCCGTTAACTTAATATTTTTCCTATCTTTTTTTTTTCAGTCGTGAGTCTCGTAATTTTTTTCTAAGTCCTATCAAACGCTTGCAGGCTGGCGATCCCGCATTTACTAAGTGTTTAGTGGCTAAGTCCTGCGTGTTCCATTGCTTTCATTGCTCGCCTCGCTTCCCAAGGCTCGCATGCAATGATCACCTTTGGCGCTCATCGTCTAAGTGCTCCACATTAACGGCTCGCCTCGCTTTGCGAGGCTCGCAAGCTCATCACTTAACTCGTATGCACCACGCAAAGCGTGACTATGTCTCGTAGTTTGACAACTATTGTATGTGATGTATATATATATATATATATTTATATTTATTTAGATATATATTTAGATTCAGATATTGAAAACAAAGTAGGAATGTTTCTTTTTTTATTGTATTCAAATATACTATTTTATTCAAATATTCAAAGTAAATTGTTTGAATTTTTCCAGTGCATGAAGACAATATATTCCTGCTTGAACAAAGAAAGATGCAAAAATTCAATGAGGAGATTGTTTTCACCACTATAGAAGACAAATGATAAAAAGGAAACAGTTGCTGGAATAAATTTTCCATGAACTCATTGTTCATGTTGAACAGTTTTAACTGGTTTCACATTAAAATTTTATCAGCAAAATCAACCAAAGAACACTTTGTACATATAAATCAATGTAATCAGCCGTAGTCAAGAATACATTCTACAACTTACCTTAAATATCAAATACTTTTTTAATTCAGACTTCATGACTCACAATTTATTAAAAAATAAAAATAACTTTATTAATCAAAACACTAAAAATATATGTAGTCAGATTTGTCCTTTCTACAATATTTGCCCATAAAGTAATTTAAATATTTAATGGATTATCATGGGCATCTGGGTAATCTTGCCGCTGGTTGATAAATGTAAATCCAGATTGCATTTCATGGGAAATAGGTATATGATAGAATTTCAGAGACACCATATGGTTAGTTGCTTACATTGTTATTAACTGCAAATTTGGAGGTTTTACTAGACATTTGCACTTATCTAAAGATAAAGAGGGAGTTTACTAAGTACTAACTCACCTAAGATGAGAAGATCTGAGATAAGGCCAAGTGAGAATAGCTGTGGTTTCATTTTTCCCCCCAAAGAAAACAGTCTATAGTAAAAAAAAGGGGGCACTTGCGATGGTTAGAGACTTTAAAAGTGGTAAAAGATCAATAACCTACCCTATGGGCCAGGTTTTCATGGAGAATTGCTGTAGAACATCATCATTATTGTATTTTCTATGGGGGGAATTTACTGGTGCTAACTCGTACATGATAGCCCAACGGTAACCTGGGATACAGCATCTCCGGCCATTGTGGGATTCATTCAAGTGTATTCCTGTAGTAACAACAGTGGGTTGTCGCTTGTGAATGGAAGGGTTTAATAGCATGCTATGTGCAACGTATTATAAATATCTGAGTTCTATGAATTTACTAATCACAAATCTTGCTATTAACTACCTGCAATGACCATACTCCGCATTGTGTGTTTCAACCCCACTATAGCAATATATAATATATAAATAAAGTATACTACCAATATTCAGCCATTACCATACAACATAAGGAGTTAACTACAATAAGAAACTTACAACAACACAACTTACACTACTGGTTTATAAAATACAACAAATGTATATACTGTATTATACAAATTATTTAAAACAAAATGTGTCTATATCTTTGTATATATATATATATATATATATATATATATATATATATATAATACTCTCCCTTGCTGGCTTGTGGTGTGGCCAAAGCTATGGCTGCTTGACCTGAATGCAGGGCAAAGGGATGCAATTAAGGGATAAGTGGGTGGGGTGAATGTGGCATGGACAATGAGAGGTAGGTGAGATGAGTTTAAATAGGGGTGAGGGAGAAAGTCCCTCCCACAATTGCAGGTACTCACCTGGATATTTATAGTCGGGACACTCTCCCTTGGTAGCCAGTGGTGTGGCCAAAGCTACGGCTTCTTGATCTGGATGGAGGGCCAACAATTGAAAAGTTATGTTTAAAGACTTGTGAGTTCAGCTTAGGGATATGGAATGTACCAGGAATAACACATTTCCACTGTAATAAAGTCTTAATGATACAGATGGGGGTCTGCTGTTTTTTGAGGTGGCGTTGGCAGCTCCTATTCTGAAGAAGTGACCTGAGTAGTGGAATGGGTTGAGTCCTAGGAAGGCAAGTTTTAATAAAATTTAGTGGATGAAGGAAGAAGGGACATCACTGAGGGGTCAATTTACCAACCACAAGAGAGTATGGCTTCAGTAAGGTTGCTAGCTGTAAAGAGACGGGTGGGTTAGTTGCACCATTGGGTGCTACAGGAGAGTTATGCCACCCATATAGGGTGTATAGAGCTGGCAAAATGGGCGATGGTTAGGTGTTGGGGCAAACTGGATGTGATTATCTCAGATATGAATATGATCTTGAAATGGGAATTAAATTCGAACACCACAAAGTACTGGAGGAAATGGAATGGATCAAAAGGAAGAACGATCTCCAGCTCCATCTTGATAGGATTTCGGTCCACATATGGAGGTCCTCAATAGACTGGTCACTGAGAGTAATGGTGCAACTATAGTTTTCAAGATTGGTAAGATCGTCCAGAAGATAACTCATGTATGGTCTACCTAGTGTTAGGGTTTTTGTAGTGTAATTGAATTGGCATAGTAGCACCTGGGATGGTTTGGTTGTGGTCTGTTTGGAGAAACCGGTGGCTCATATATAGTGTATGAGTCTTTCAAACTTGCTGGCTGGAACCCTGGTCTCCATTTTGGTTGTATCTAGAATGGTGTGGGTTGACCCTTCAATTTTGTCTTGAGAATATGGTATGTGTAAGTTGTTGAACAAGGCAGTTATTTGGGCTAAACTTTGTGGTACCGAATCTGTTGGTTCGATTAGCAGAAAGTAATCTAGGTAATAGATGATGTGAGGGCATCTGGATATATTGAGGAGAATCCAGCAAAGTTATTCTGCGAAATTATAAAATAGTTTTAGTCTGCTTTTACATTCAAAGGTCAATTTAGTGGTGAAGTAATAGTAGATTTTTCCATCTGATGCAGTGAAGATGCCAGGTTTGGATCGATTGGTAGTCATTTAAAGGCTTCTTTAATATCCAATTTTGATAACCAACAACTTAGTCCAAGATTGTCCACTCTGGAGTATTCGAGAGAGTAATCTCCGGAAGGTATGGGTAAGTCGACACGAAGGATAGGTTTGTTGTGCGATGCAGAGAGACGTTTTTTGAGAGTGTATTTTCTGGTTACCACTCTGATAGGGTCAATGAGCCATTTGGCAAATGGTGGTGAGAAGAAAGGGCCCATAAAGTAGTGATGGTTGATCTCTGATAAAAGGAGCTCATCCACCAACCCGTAGCTGTTACTAAATTACCACTGCAGAGGATGGAAGCCTGATGAAATGTTGCCACTCGTTGTGCAACCGATGTTGAAAATCATGAAGTAGAAAGTGTTGGTTAGGGTGTTAGGAGAGAAAACCAAAAATGGGATGTTTGCAGAGGGGACTTACAGTGCTGTCATACTGCTGATTTGATTCCAGCAAAGTGCCTGCAAAACAAATCGTCATCAAGAGTTGACCAGCCAATGTGGTAATCAAATTGACTGAGTGCTGTGGCCGCTTTTGCTAAGAAAAGATCTGGGGTAATCATAATACACAAATCCACCATATCGTTAAGCCAAATCCATGATGAGATAAAGATAATCATCAAGCTCCTGGTGCCTGAGAGGAAGGAGGTGCAAATTACTTCTCTTTACATGATAAAGCCAAGTACAAACTTGGGCATAGTGTGCTTGCGAATCTGGGATCCATGGATATTAATATAACAGATTCATATCCTTGGGAAATGGTCTTGTTTTCCATCCTCCCCTCTATGATATACCTCCTCAAGAGAGCTGGGATAAAATGCAATAGCATGATAGTAAGTAGTACGAATCGAGGGCCGCAGTTGCTAACAAGGAACGCCGAAGGAGCTCCTTGCGCTGCTGATGAGCATCGAAGCGAGGGGCCGCATTTGCGAATGTGGAGGCTCCCACGTCGGCTGCAATGAGCCGCAGGCGGGACTTAGCATCCACAAATACGAGCAAAATTTACGGACTTAGCATCCACAAAAACGAGCCGCCGGACTTAGAAAAAAATACATTATGAGCTTGCAAAAATACAACCTTAGCGCCTGAACCGCACGCACATGAAAACATAAAAACACAATAAATAAACACAACAAACACATAAAAAGCTTACCCACAGCAAGGGGGGGGGGGGCACACAGGGACCTCTGCAAGTGAAGTTACACCTCAATTTAAGTCCAAATTCCAGAGTTTACACACACGAAAATCCCGCCGACAAAATCCCAAAACGAGGCTATAGGACCCTAAACACACAAAACACCACCAAACACATACAGATTTTCTGAAAAAGCCGTACGAGGTCCAAGATACACTATTAACAAGGACTCTAAATCATACACAGCCGCGTACCACATACACATTAGCCACCATTTTACAACACTAACTTACACAATGCTGAAGTAGACAGCTACACTAACGGATTTTCCTTGCGCACGCACAATATTTACACTACACACTGCACACATTGCTGACACTTACACCTCAGCTCCACAACAGTGCAAACTGATATTGTTTGCTGCAGCAATATCAAAACTTGTCAGTTTGTCAGCTCTTCAACACAATGCTTCCTGCATATATTACATAAAAATAGGTAAAGTATATAAATGTATTAATTACTTCATTAGCA
Organism: Discoglossus pictus; assembly: GCA_027410445.1. Lineage (NCBI taxonomy): Eukaryota > Metazoa > Chordata > Amphibia > Anura > Alytidae > Discoglossus > Discoglossus pictus. Next base: position 552,854,228 of record CM050163.1, read on the forward strand.
TACAAAAAACATATACACAAAAAAAAACTCACAATACGCATAAAAGCCATTCAATGCGCAACTCACAACGACCGCCAATGCTGCTCATAGTACACAAACACTTGCAAGAAGCCCAAAAAACACATCACCGCCGACCAAACAATAACACCAAAAGCGCCTATCAGAAAAAAAAAATACAACAACTAACAGCCTCGCAGCCAGCGCAAGGCTCGCAATGAGCGTCGAAGGATCTTGGAACACCAACAAAATTAATGTCTCAACCAAACAGCATTACCTGCCTTACAATCTTATTGCCGTAATTTTTTGACGGGAAGTCGCTAGTTTTAACATATTTAAAATTGAACAAGAATTGACTTAGATATTGTCATTTTATTTTAGACCTTTAAGCCATCCCACAAGAATCTGCATAAAATACAAGACAGCAGCCTGTAACTATTACACATTCTATTACAGGTTTGCACTATATTTAGGAGTAAACTTTGTTGGTGTAGTGGTAAGCAGTTTTAAAAAAAATTATAAAATTGGTAAATCACGAGTTCGATTACCCTACCTTCCACTTGTTTGTTTGTTTTTTGGTTTAATTAAAGAACTTATGTATTTTTATATATCATTTATATGTGTGTCAATAAAAAAAAAAAAAGATTTTTATTTGAACTATATATACTAATAAAATCCCTATGCAGATGACTACCTCTCATCACCAGATCTATCCCCCTTCTTCACAGGTCTCTAACTGCCTCTCTAGTATATCCTCTTGGATGTCCGCTCACCACCTCAAACTCAACATGTCTAAGACTGAACTAATCTTCCTTCCCTCTACAACAGCATCAATTTCTCACATCTCTCTCACTGTCAACAACGACATCATCACTCCCACCTCCCAAGCCCATTGTCTTGGGGATCTACTGGACCCCGCCCTGTCTTTCATCTCCACATACAGTCACTAACAAAATCTTGCCTTCTCGATCTAAAAACATTTCCAAAATACGCCATTACAGATGACTACAACTAAGATTCTAAAACTTAGATTTTTGTCTTGACTACTGCAACTTGCTTCTTGCTGGCCTGCCCACCACCCCGTTTTCCCCACTTCCTTCCATAATGAATGTGTCTGTTGAATCAACTACCCAACGTTCAGTGTCGGCATCACCTCTCTGTCAATCACTTCACTGGCTTCCCTTAGCCTCCAAAATAACATTTAAAACATTGACCCTAACTTACAAAGCCCTCAACAACAGTGCACTCCATTACATTTCTGATCTCATCTTTAAATACCCCTCCACCCGCCTGCTTCATTCTGCTAATGACCTTCTTCTTTTTACCACTTTTATCACATCCTCTCACTCCCACCTTCAAGACTTTTCTTGTGCTGCCCCTATTCTCTGGAACTCCTTACCTCGCTCCACCAAACTATCCTCCTGCCTCAAAACTACACTAAAAATACATCTGCTTAAAGAAACCTACCACCTTCCATCCTAACACGCACAGCACTTCTCTCTCCCTACTGTACCACACACAAAACCTTTAGATTGTAAGTCTGCGAGTTTTCAATCTGGCATGGCACTTTGGGGAAAGCGCTATGGACACCGGATTCTAAGCTCAAAGACAGAGCCATCCATCTTTACAATGTGTTAATATTGAATTTGTCTTTGCCTGGAAATTAACTTATGTATAGCGATACGGAATATCTATATACACTCTGGCGGGACTAGTGCAATGAGAGCTTTTCTCACTCTAGTGCTCACCATACATTAAATGAATGTTGCGGAATACCCAATCCTACAAAATCTATTGCACAAACCAGAATCTACCTCATACTGATGATAGCCAAAAGCTTGAAACAGGCCTGTATATGAGTGTTTCTTAGTTTGTGTAAAATCCAACCCGGTGCTTTGCTTAAAAGCTGTTTAATACGGCGGGCATATGCTTTAAGGGAGCAATGTATAAAGTTGCTATTTTTGGATTAAAAGAGTGAGGTACATTGTATTCTCATTTGCATGTCCCTGCCTTTAAGACATGCAAATGGGCTTATTAATGTATTATTCGTTATATATATATATATATATATATATATATATATATACAGTATATACATATACACTAGTCTAACTGCAGGACTTTCCCACATTTATACTCACCAATCCTCTGTTTGACTTTCCTTGTACATTCCATATATAAGTTACCCCACAAAGGAACTTATTTTTGTAAACATTCTATAAAGTGGAAATATTACACAGCAGAGGTCCCAGTTCCTGCAGAAATGAAAAGTGCACATGTAAATAAATATAATTAAAATATTTTTTATTAAACATTTTTGACAAGCAGTGTTAGATAACTGAGATTACAGTTGGGTATTTTAAGCATACATTATACGAAAATAGTGCGAACATTTGATTTCTTAATGACTTTATCCCACATAAGTAATTATCTCACAGTGGGGATGATAATCCATAAGAGCATGCCCAGTTGGATAAATGATAATAATCATAGAGATGTTTTCATTTTTACAGGCCTACCATAATCAATCATCTGAGGTAAGTTCATTAGGAGAGAGGAAGGGCCTTTCTTGACAATTATTCTTAAAATATCCAACTTTTAAGCACCGTTATATAGCACTTTTACTTAATCCCTTTTTAATCACAGCTATATTTATTATTTAAAATGTTTTAATTTACTCAATAAGTTAACAAACTGACCTTAATAGGTTAGTTTTATGGATATGATAATCCAGTCTAAGAACAGCCTCTGTTAGCTCAATTGTGTTTTTCGAAGGGAGAAATATCCTGTATTATAGTCTGGTCCCACTCACTAATGATCCAGCCCCGAAATACCAGGCAATATATCATGAACAGGAAAAACAGCAAACCGCCATTTTTTATTTTAGGAATGCCCGGGGCAGTACTCAGTTAAACAGTGCCAATCAGGTGCTAAATATGTGCTCCAGTTAAGCCTTCAGGCCCCCCTGTCTTGAGGACCCCTTTTTCTTTAGGGCTCTGGCCAAAAGGTCCAGGGTGCTTGTCAGACCATTTCACCTCACTACCCTAAGACTGGGGGGCCTTTCCCCAATCTTCAGGCCAAAGCCCTCCATTGAGGACAACAAAATCTCCACTAGGAGGAAAGCTTCAACCAGTCTACCCTAGTTCAGACTCATGGGGGAGCAGCTGTGACCAACTCCACCCTAGTTCTTCCAAGGGTCCCCTGGCAAAAATGACCTGTCCCTTAGGACTGGCGAGACCCCTCTGTCTTCACTGCCATGAAGTTATGCAGCGTCAAAATCATATCCATGCCCATACCTTAGTCCGGCCAAAAATCCTGTGCCTTCAAAATCAAAAAGTGATAGGTGAACACATCAAGATGAGGTATCTGCCACCTACCCATCTGACTTAAGTGTGAAGCAAGAAAGACTGCTTTCACTAGTCTCTCTGGCTAAGTGCTTGGGGTGCAGGGTCTTGGGGTACCTTAGTCAAAGTGCTCTCCCCAATCTGTAGGTTGTGGCAAAAACAAAATAAGAGAACCCCTACAAATCAAAAGTTCTTGGCCAGGGGGCCCAAAAGTGCTCAAAAGGCATTGTGCTTGAGTGCCATTATGGGGAGCTCTACAGGTTACTCCTCTAGGCTCTGGGCATTCGTGCCTGCTCAGCCTCTGGGAAGACCAAGGTTTCCCCCAATATTAGTTCAGAGGCGCAGAGCATCCCACCTGCCCTTTCAGAGGAGGTACTACACTTGAACTTAGCCAAAAGGCTCCCTAAGGAACAGTGAGCAAGGAGTCCACTTCTGGAGCCAAATATTGCCATTAGGGAGACTAAGCCATAAGGGTCATTTGAACAAATGTGTGTATATATATATATATATATATATATATATATATATATATATATATATATATATATAAATATATATATATATATATATATATATATATATATATATATATATATACATATTACCAATTATTATTTTTTATATGCACATTTAATTTCTGCAATAGCGTTCTAAACTACATTATACATTTTAAAATAATATCCGATGCGTGTTTACTAAATTTTCCCTGAAAATTATTCTCTAATACAATATCCACCTTAATTTTATTTCTTTTTCTATTAAATAAGCTTCCATTCATAAAAATGAACAACTTGGCAGCTCTTTATAAAGACTAATATATGTGCCCAAAAAGGATTATTTCTGCTCCATTTTGTATCACCACATATTCTGTTTTATTCAAGAAACAATCTCATGTATCATCATAAAAAACTGTCACCTTGAAATATTTAAAAATATAAAATATAATCTCTTTATAGAAAGAATCTATGCTCTCCCTGTATACTTTGGATATTGAATACAAAATATAGTCGAATAAATTATGTCATTGCTGGTACCAATTTAAAATGAGGATTTATGACTTGATTTTTTATCCGTAATTTATTAAAATATTTATTTTCATTATTGTGCATTTTGTATTCTTATTTCCTACTAGGTTATAACATCCTGCTGTTATTAAATGTATTAGTGTGTGATTAGTGGTTTATGAATTAGTTTCCATAACTGTGACTAAGATATTATTTTTTATACCTGCCTTAGAAAATCTCGTATCCCTACAAAACAGGTCTTGGTTTCAGGGGCAATTCATCATCTTTATTATGTGTCACTTTGTGTTACACTGTGTCGTTTTACACTGTAACATGACATGACACAATGTAATTAAGTAACACAATAAAATAGCTCATATTTAAGGAAAAGCAACATTTTTCAGATCAGATAATTACTGTGTTATCAGCAAAGGCTCCAGAGATTTGGTCTACAAAGAATTTTGTTCATTTTGTGCAACACTGGACCGGAGGGGATGGGCAGCCGTCCAAGGTCACGGGGAACTTCAAAGCCGTTCTCTATGCTTGAATTTTCATAGAAATCCACTTAATGCCCACTCTGTGCTGGAGACGTCTTCTCTAATACGTGAAATGGATAAAATTGTATAATGTTTGTTTTTTCAGTGAATAAAAAAGTAAAAGTATTTAATATTTAATTCTTAAAGGGATATGGAAGTTTTCTGAGTTTTACTAGGTATAACATATCCTTGGTTATCTATTTACTATTTTATACTTTGTTTTAATAAGAAGGGCTTAAAATCTGCCTAAAATCAAACAAATAGTCCCTGAATGTGCCGGCCCACTGGATGTGTAGTGTATGTTGCTGATTGGTTAGTATGAGACACAGCATATCAAGTACAGCAGAGTCTGGGTCTACATACGCTGCAGTGGGCAGACTCATACAGGGACTATTTGTTTGACTTTAGGAAACAGAGTCTGCTGCACTAACCAATCTCAGCAACATATGCAACTGTTGAGACATGGTCCCTGATAGGCTAGGACACTACACTACACATCAAGCCCTACAGAGTCTGTGGCTACATACACTGCAGTGGACAGGCTATCATCACTTGTGAGCCTTGCGAAGCATGCAAGCCATTAACTCTCAGCACTTGGGCCTTTGGCGCTTATCGCCTGTGAGCCTCGGGTTGCGAGGCGAGCCGTTAACTCACAGCACTAAAGCTCGCAGAACATGGGCGATGAGTGCCAAAGGCGCTCATTGCCTACGAGCCTCACAAAGCAAGGCGAGCAGTGGAAGCAATGAAACACGCGGGACTTAGCCTCCAAACACTAGCACGGGGGAATAGCCAGGACATCTGAGGTGTAATGCAAATTGAAGTCCATTTCGGTGAGTTTCGGCACTTGAAAATCATCTAAGCGAGAAAAAAAATGGCGGACAAAAAAATGAATACTAGGCTACACGACCCTGGACCACGCAAAACACCACCATCTGCATACCATTTTCACACAGGAACATACGAGGTACAAAATACACTATTACAAAGGACGGCAAATGCTCAAGAACCGCGTAGCACATAGACAAACAACGCTATTTTACAATCCTAACTTGCCAATAACAACATTACGCATCTACAGTAGTGATTTACACAAATAAACCAACAGTTTGCCCTCGAGCACGCAGCCGATTTCTAATGCACTGTTACAACATTCATAAAACTATCTCCTCAGGGCAGCAACAGTCCCACTGGACATTATATGCTGCGGGACAATAAAGAGCGATTGTTACCTCTTCAGGCTATTGATTGTTACATATATTAATTAAAAAACGGTAAACTATATTAATTTATTATTCAATTAATTCATTAATTAGTATTTAAAAAAAGGAGAGGCTTGCAATGAGCGCCGAAGGTCCTTAGAATATAAAAAGCTTAACATTGTGTGCCAAACAGCATTGCCAGGACTTCAAATGTTATTGTCCAGCATTTTTTGAGGGGCAAGTCGCTAGTATTATATACCTAGTAAGATCTGGGAACTGTCTATATCCCTTTACGTTTAAATGCATTCAATACAGGAGCTACAATGTATTATATTTTAAATATATATATATTGGCACAGAATAGTTTAAATTATAATAAATTATTATCTTCTTTATACATTATATACTGTAAATTTCCAAAAAGCCATAATATTATCTTAAAATCTAAAATATACAGTATATGTTAAATAATTAACTATTTCAGATGTGAAATAATGTATTTATTTATTTAAAGGAGTTCTTTGTCCACTTTTTATGTTTTATGAATGTTTGAAATAGGTTTATTTAGTCATATGTATCCTTCTCAGTATAATTATTATATAAAATATAAACTGTCAACCTAACAGGAAGCTGACTTCCTTTTAAAAAACGTAAAAAATGTCTATACATACTAGCAGTTTTTTTAATCAAGCAATTTCTGAAATTTTCAGAATTGATTTTGTGGCTCTGTGTGGCTCAATATGCCAGTGCGGGGCACAGAGTATAAAGGTGGGAGAGGGATCTAACTGCCAGATAACATTGGGGGGCATTATTTTGCCCACTACAGAGACAGACAAGCAGACTGTAATACTAATTAACACACCAAAGAAGCTAATTAATATGTGTTAGCTGCTCATTTCCATATAAATGCAGCAACACCAACATGGAAGTTTACAAGGATTAGCACGCCACTATTTTACTATGTAAATTTTATAATCTTCCTCTACCCTAACTTCTTAGACACCTCTATTTCAAAATTTCAAAAAGTATTTTTACATGTTTTTAGGAGTACTTTACAGTGGTGTGCTCCAAGTTGTGCTGAATTAAATGGCCCTGATGTAATGGCTCTCCTATTGTAGCAGAAACAATCTAGCCCTTTGTATTGATTATCTTTTCACTCTGCAAGATGGTATAGATTGGATACTGACAATATTTATTAAACACATTATATTATCTCATTAATGTTATACATGCATAAAGTAGTTTCAGATCGTTATGAAGAAAAAAAATCTGCAGTGAGGTTTTCTTAAAGAATAATAAGGTTTGTATAAATTTCCTTAAATCCACGAGGACATTTGAATCAAAATCTAATCTTAAGGAACATTTTACTTATAAATAATGAAGCCAAGTTTAATAAACTATGTATAAGACAAACATAGCCTTTTCACCACCTGCAGGCCTGAATATGTATAAGTCTGACCATCCCGTGTGCACTAAATGCAAATGTATAACATTCAATAAAACATGACTCTCTTTTAAATGAGTTTGGAAAATTCTATGTCAAACCTCCTCAATTGTAATTATACTTGTAGAGTTTGTCTATTTTAGTGCACAAATGCCTATAGCATTTTGATTGAGGAAAGAATCGCTTAAGAATTGATAGAATATTTTAGAAATAAAGACAAAGATTACAAATAGAAAATAAGTTAAAAAGAAGGGTCATTCACACTACACCAGGTAGCACCTTGTATGCTAAAAGCCCTGAAGAAGCTGATACAGTTGAAACGCGTAGGCGGGGATAATGCAGTTTGACAATAGGTAATTTTTGTTGGACAAGTGGGATTCATTTCCATCAACCCATAAAAGTTCAAGAAGATTTTATTAGTGTCGAAGGAAGCTGGAACCTCTCTCCAGAACATAAGACTATTTGAATAAATTGCGTGCTTGAACAATCAGTATATTGATGCACAAAAACAACAAAAGTGAATTGCCTTTTGGAAATATATAAATAGTTTTTTTTAAAAATACTATACTATTTGTGTGGTAAATCAACAATAGAAGGCAAAAAATAGAAATGTAAAGATTTAAGACTTTTTTCTCTCCTTAAAAATGATTTTCTTGTTAATGTTTTTTGGAGGTGTGTTTAGTACTAGATCAAATTAGTGCTGTATGTCAAATGTTGGGTACAAAATCTGAAGAAAAAAAAGAGAGAGTCTGGGGAGTAAGTATTAAAGGACCCAACCATAATGGTCCAAAATGTGGGCCTAATTCTATTAATGGCCGTAGGAGCTGTGTGGGCGCAAGGGATGGGCCGCAAGCTACTTAGCTATTCTATTTCCTTGTGGCCGGGGGCTCCAGAGAGATTTGGCCGCATGGAAGTACCCGACCCTATTAAAATCCTACAGCCAACCCTTCCGCCAAGCCCGCAAAACGGCCCAAAAGGGCCGCAGCTTACTTGTACCCTGGAGCAGCCCCAAGGGCTCTGAAACCTTGTGGCTGCTTCAATTAAGCCCTCCGCTGGCTTCAGGGGTCTTGATCATTACCCCTATAATAAAGGGGTCCGATAGGGACCCCTACAGCGTGCATACATTAACCCTATAATGCAGGGGTATTATCGGGACCCCAGCAATGTGCACATATTAACCCTTGCTGCAGGGGTCCGATCGGGCCCCCGGCAGGCTCCCCACATTAACCCCTTGCTGAAAGGGTCCATCTAACCCCATCACTTATTGGGTTCTTACAAATCCCCATAAGCCTTTATCTAACCCCATCACATATGAGGGTTCATACAGACCCCTGTTAGCCTCTATTTAACCCAATCAGTCCCATAAGGGTCTATGAAGACCCTCATAGGACAATGAGAACCCTATAGTTAACCCCACAAGTGCCATGAGGGTCCTCAACACTACACTACACTATACCCCCCAATGACCCAACCAATGCTAATGAAGTGGTGCTCATGTGACGTCACGTCATTAGCATATGCCGGGTCCTGACGCAGGAAGGAGCTTGGAGAGTGGAGGAGCAGCTGCAGATGAGGTAAGTAAGGGAAAAGGGAGAGGGGGAGGTATTTAGAGGGGTAAAGTGAGGAGGGGGTTTTAGAATGAGGAGGGGTTTTAGAATGAAGAGGGGGGAGGGACAGAGACACAAGGGGAGGGTTAGAGAGACATGGGGGGAGTGTTAGAGAGACACGGGGGGTTAGAGGGACACAGGAGGGTTCGAGAGACACGGGGGGGTTAGAGAGCCGGGGGGGCCCTTTTCAGCCTTCAAAAAAGGTCTGAAAAACTCGGCTTATACTCGAGTATATACGGTATATTATAAATAACTACAATACATTTCCCCCTATTTATTCATGACCATGGGGGTATAGTAGTCCTGGGCTTGGATGACCTCCAAGGCAGCAACTCGATTGCCAAGGCTGGTGGGCTGCGGCCACAAATTACAGTATTGGCTAGCAGCGATGTGCCAGCTAGCCAATGTACTACATGTCATCCTCATGTCCCTAATGTGTCCCCTATCAATTACTGCGCTGTATAGTGTTGCATTGAATTTATTATCCACTTTTTAGTTTGGTCGGGCTTGCACTCTGATCTGCGGGCTAACGTCCGCGATCAGTTCCAAGCCCGCCAAAGTTAATGCATGGCTTGCGATCGGCCGTAGGAAGGGATGTGCTGCGGCCCCTTTCATTTGAATAGCAATATAGACGTAGGGCTACGAGGGGCCACAGCACCCTCGCAAGGAATCACAGCTTTGCAGCCATTTTACTGTATTAAAAGAATGAGGCCCTGTAAGTAGTAAAGATTAGTATAAACCATTTTACATTATAATCACAATTTATTGTGATTAAAAAATGTTGATGCTTAAACATGATTCCTTATAACTGACTTGCGATAATAAGGTCACTAAAGAAATTGTATGCATTCAAATTGTCTCAGTATGTGATTTTAATTAATTTCATGTAGGATTCATTACACAATCTAAAAGTAATAAAAAGTGTATAAGGAGCCACAATATGGCTAAATGAGCTAAAAGCTAAAACAACTTTATATGAGACTACAAAAGACAAGAAAGCAACCAAGCCATGGGATATCTAAAGTATTAATCACATATATAGTTGTGAGCAGAAAAATGTTGGTAAATCAATGTTAAATTTAAGCAGCCTGATTGGCTATTGTTCTCGGCGGTGGCATCGTGATTGGTTGCTAGGTTCACAGCTTGCTCTGTGATTGGCTGCGCAGTTGCCCCAGCAGCAGGGGTGAGTTAGTGTAGTGTAACAGTATGGAGAGTTTGGAAGGTGCAGCCTCAGCGGTCCAGAGGCTCCGGTACATTAACCTGACCAAAACCAGGGAGGAAAATGGTGAGGCAAGTCAGGAATACCGGGAGCAGACACAGGGGAGGGAGAGGGGGAAACACAGGGGAGGGGGGAGAGACACAGGGGAGGAAGAGGGGGGGAGAGACAAAGGGGAGGGAGCTCATTGCGAAGCCCATGATGAAAGAGCTCATCACAAGCCCAAGAAAGTAGAGGGGGGAGAGGCTTGCAATGTGTTGCAAACAGCAATGCCAGGCTTCAAATTTTATTCCCGTCATTTTTGACAGGCAAGTCGCTAGTAAATAGATAATTACATGGAATGTTCCTACTAACAGAGACTTTCATTAAACTTTACCAGAACATACATCCTATCATAGATAAGCATTTTAAAGTAGTAGTAGTAGTAGACTGCAAAAAAATAAGGAAATCATTTCCAGAAATGTGTCTTATATATAAAAATAAGATAATAATTAGAAAAACAAGATAATTCATTCTTTATTAAAATAAGACAATGTTTAAATTTATTATAACTTTTCTGAGAGATACTTTTAAACCAAAGTATATGGGCACTTACGTTACTGTAGCACGTACTGTAGCCCGTAAACTAATTTGCTATTCAATTGGCGTCTTTTAGCAAGTCGCAAACAATCTGCGGGTTACAGACTGAAAATCCCTGCGGTTGTCAAAATCATAATCCATCTAAGCCATTGATCTTTCAAGCCCGTAAATGTTACAATCGCAAATGCTATTCAATTGCTACAATTCCTCAATCCTGCAAATATTCTCACAGCCATAAATGGCAAATGTGGAAGAAAATCCTACGGGGACCAGATAGGACTCACAAGGGGATTAAACACCTGATCGTAGCACTGTAAAAGCAAATAAAAAAGAAATACTGCACTTTAAATGACGAAGAAAGCGACTAAAGACATTATAATTAATTGCACACCAGTCTCAAGCTCACAAATCTCCAATAAAAATATTTTTTTTTACGTTTCATTTCTGTGTTATATCAATCTTGGGAATCAATGAGTTAATACATATCAGGCCACTCACATGGACTAGAACATTTCCTTGCTTCATTTTTATTATTTTGTACATTGCTGGATTGCGAATCTGATCGATATCGAACCCTAAACGCTAATTGATTGACATTTAACCTCCATGTTTTACTGATGTAATGATGGCTATCTCATTTACTATTGGCTGTTTTTAAATTGGAAGTTACAGCCTTGCTTAATTGACCATCAGCCTCATTATATTGGAGGCCATAACCCAATGTGAGGCCCGTAACGGCTACAGGCTTGAAATTCTCCCATGTTACGGGGCTATTTAATTGAAAGGGGCTGCGAGCTACGGGCCCGAGATGCTAAACCGTAACACAGTCTGGATGTGTGGCTGTGAACAGGATCAATTAGTCATACCCGTAATAACAGGTTAGACGTAGCCAATAGCAATAGAGATTACCAGCATGTCTAATGAAAGCCTGCAGGAACCCCCGCAGGCTCCCGACATCAGCCCTTGCTAATGTTTCTTTTTTTTGTAGTTGTGACCGGACCTGTGGACATTCATGGAGGGGCCTTTGTGGGACTGAAGACCAGCATCGCTAGAGGGGCATTTTGGCCAGGTAAGTGGTCTTATTTACCCTTTCCTTTTTTTAGTGAGGCTGTTTTTAATTGTATGTACTGTGATGGGGGGGGGGGGTTATTTTATGTACTGTAGGGTTTTTTATTTAATGTACTGGGGGGGTTATTTCATGTACTGTGGGGGGTTATTTTCAGTAACGTATTTTTTTATTTTCAGTACTGTTGTTTTTTATTTTCAGTAATGACGTTTTTATTATTTTGTGAAATTAGGTGTTTTTTTTATTTAATGTAATGCTTTTTTTATTTCCTGTAATTAGGTGGGGGGGGGGGGGTTTGTGATTAGTGGGGTGTTAGGATTTTATGAGGGGGCTAGGTAGGTAGTGTTGGGGTTAATAGGGTAGGAGTTGGGTAGGTAGTGTAGGGGTTAATAGGGTAGGGTAGGAGGGGGTTTATAGGATAGGGGTTAAATAGGCCCAGGTAAGGTTAAATAGACTCAGTTAGGGTTAAATAGATACAGTTAGGGTTAAGTGGTTAGTGATAGGGTTAATTAGGTATGGTGAGGGTTAAATAGGGTTAACTAGTTAGAGGGGGGTTCATTAGTTAGAGGGGGTTGATAGAATGTTATAGGGTAGAATATGGGTTAATAATGTAGTGTAGGGGTTAATAATTTAGGATACGGTTTTATAGGGTGGGATAATAGTTAATAATGTAAGGTAGGGGCTAATAGAGTTAGGGTTTATTGGGTAAAGTTAGGGGTATATAGGTATACTTAGGGTTAATTGGGTATAGTTATGGTTAGTTGGGTATAGTTAGGTTTAATGGGGTATAGTTAGGGTTAATGGGTTCATTAAGTATAGTTAGGGTTAATAGGCTATATATAGGGTTAATGGGTTAATGGGGTATAGTTAGGGTTGTTAAAGAAAATATTAATTGTCCTGTCTTGCCCTGTGCATAATATCAAATTGATGCTTAGATGCCATATTAAACAATTTTTTTTATTGCTAATTCATCTGTTCTAGTTCATGCACAATATTGCTATCTCATTGATAACGTCAGCCACCCAACTTATGCCAAAATAAGAAGTCTTAGAGTTGCAGAACGTGCAGGAGACTTTCATTGATTGAACCACGTCACTGGCACATCTTCAAGAAAGTACATACACTCTGTTTTATCTGATTGTAGCATGTGCCAGTTGAATTACACTCTGTTTTTATTTGGACCAGTTGCTTCATGTTGCCTTATTTTCTCAACAGGGTTAACAGTGTAGTGTAGTGTTTAGACTTTGTGTCATGAGGGTCCATGTCTGGAGGACCCTCATGGCACTTGTAGTGTTACTATAGGGGTTAATAGTGTCCTATAGGGGTCTATATAGACCCCTATTGAACTGAGGGGGGTTAATTAGAGGCTCATGAGGGTCTATATAGACCTCCATAAGTAATGAGGTTAATGTTAGGTGCCAGAGGTACTTATAGTACTCTTCGGCAGAGGTAAAACATTTTTAGTTAGCTCAGGTCCTTTAAGGAAATTTAGGGTCCTTTCAGGAGCCGCAAGGCGGGAAATTAGAATTTGTGCAGTGGGGGGCCTGATCAGGACCCCGCTGCAAGGGGTATTATGGGGACACTTCAGGGGTCCCGATTGGGGGATACATTTTAGGTGCATATCCCTGCAGCAGGGGTTAACAGTTTAACTGCCGCTGGGGTCCCGATTGGGACCCCACAGCAAGGGTTAATAATGGGAGCCTGCGAGGGTCCTGATCGCGACCCTTGCAGCATGGAGATTTGTTTAGGGAACAGGGGCCCGGAGGGAGGTTTGAGGGGCAGAGCGAGGATCTCTTTTGCTGCTCCCGCAGCAAACATAACGGCTGTACAAGCCTTTGCGAGTCCTCCCCAGTACTTGTTGGGCTTCGGCCTCCCTTTGCATGTTACAGGCTAGCTCGCAGGGGACTTCGTTGCAATTTAATAGCAGGATTGGAAAGTAGCAAATACAGGTTTGACAGATCAAAGAATTGCGGGCTGCGAAGTTCCACGTCCTGCAGGCATTTTTCGCCTCTCCTGCGTTTTAACCCGCAAGTCGTATATAAAAAAAAAGTGCATTGACTTTTGGTTGTGGTAATTGATAGTCTGATACAATGGATCTTTTCTACCGTAGACCGCAAAAGTTCTGTCTCTTTTAAGATATACATTTTTTAGTTATGGATTTATTGGGTGTTTTTTGTTCATTTATAGTAAATATGACCAGTATGGATATTTGAGTGGGATGGCAAATCTACACATTACACTTTTACTTCCCCTTGTATTCACATACCCTAGTGTTACTGTTACATACTAGTATAGATACCTTTTAACATATTTATTCATGACTTGTTTAAAGGCATTTTTAAATTTCCGGGATTATGAATGCATCTGATAGAGAAGAATCAGTAGTGTATGCAAACTTTTTTTTACATGATAAAATCCCAAAATAAACATTTAAAAATGTACCTTGAAGTTAGCAAAATGTCTGTGATATTTGAAAATTAGAGCAAACACCTCCTGCAAACTCAGGCTTAATTAGCATAAAATTCATAGTTCATTTTGGCCAATCAGGAGGAAGAAAAGGCTGAAACATTTATATCAAACTCTTGGGTTTCTGTTTGTGCAGCCTGGGATATGTAGTGTGGCAGCATGTTAGAAGGTGATATGTATTTTCATATAAGAGTCTTTCTGTGCATCACATTCACACTTAATTACCATTTTACTTGATTTTATTGATTTACTTTTGCCAAATTATTTGCCAGTAAAGACCATGAAACCCCTCACTTCATGGTGTGAAAGGGAACATAGATTATATGTTAAAATTATGTTTTTATAATTACACTAATAACAGCAAAAAAATCAAAATTATACTTTTTACATACAAAGTGTATCCTGCCTACTGTTGCATGAGTAGCCGAGCGTGCATGAAGACGGCGATTTGTTAAGGGTTAATATTGTTTTTCTTTTGCTCACTACAGAGAGCTCTAGCTGTAGCACTGAAGTGGAGCAATAATTCCGCCGAGCTGGTCTACATAGCTGAAATTCCAGAGAGGCAAGAGAGCAAAAACCTGAAACTACATTGACTATAATGGGGAGGGGGGCACTCCTGCAACCTGATTGGCTGCAGTAATGCAAAATCCAGTGTGTAGACTATAAAACATGTAAACACAGATTTGATTTGATTTGATTTCTCGGTGATAAATGCATGTGTTTTAAAAATGCAAAATGTATTTCATCATGCTTTTAGGAGATCTTTACCATAATGGGGTCCATATTGTGCTGAATTAAGTGGCCCTTTAAAGAGCTTGAAAAACACATTATATGGCTCTTGTATGCCAATGTGCAACTCGGTATGCTAATTGACAGTTTAGAGTGCTTGATAATGATGGGGAAAGGATCTAAATGCATTATAACATTAGGGGGCATTGTTTAATCCATCACATAGACAAGCAAACAGACTATAATACTAATTAGTACACCAAAGAGCTAATTAGTATCCAGGAGTTGCTCTTTTGCATATTAATGCAATTGAAACAATGCTAAATATCTCAGAATTGGTCAATGTTAATGAAAAAATAAATTATTATTATTATTATTATCATTTATTTGTAACGCGCCAGCATATTCTGTAGCGCTATACATGGATTACAATCAAGGCAAAAAGAATAGCAGTATGATCAACTGGCCACATATTGTATTAGATAATATGATATATAGCCAGTTCATGCTCTTAGGAATAACTTAACAAAAACTTGAGTTTGGGGTGACAAAATCAATTCAAATGCAAAACTTTGTACTAACAGAAACCATTTTATAGCATATACATATATGCATGTTAATAGTATTAATTTAGTTTTTTTAATCCCATTTTATTTGCACATTGCCTCACAATGTTATTTACCAGTATTGCTTTAAATGTCAACAAGAGAAAATACATAGGAAAAAAAAAATCTGATTTGTTTGTCGGAACAAATGTTTCTATTGTTTCCTGGATCTGTGTGTACTTTATAAAGTTATTTACAGTTACTGTAAAAGAACTGAATTTCATTAACATTTGGTAGTGCTGCAGTCAGTACAGAATATATGGCAATTACGTAGCAAATAAGGCATACATTTCAACTGATTTAACTTTTCATTATGATTCATATGAAAGTCCATTTTTGCCTTGTGGCATCTCCTATACATATCAAATGCAAACATCATTTGTTAAGAATTTGACCTTCTTTTTGGGTGAAGTCATCCTTTGATAAATTCATCATTTATTCCATCAAGCACTGAATGGCTTTATAAAGGAAATAAGGAAGGATGAATGGTTCAAGGAAGATGCACAAATCCTCTCTGATTCTGAAAACAGAATTTCACAGTTGCCCAGAATCAATCAGTTGCTTTTCATTCTTCAAGCCGAGCTATGTATTAGTTTCTTCTAAGTATGAAGAATTGATTTATAAGGTTTCCTCACTAGACAATTGGAATACGAGAAAAGGGAAAGCTTGCAGGGTATAATATATGCATATAATGAGAACATTAAATTGATATGGAAATATAAATGTAATATTTGTAAAGAATGCATGAAAAACAAATAGTAGGAGATTGCTCTTGTAGAGTTGTACGTTTGCACTAAATATATCAATATATAAATAATCATTATAAGAATCCTAAAAACTTTATTAATCAATATAATTTATTTGAAAATTGTCATCTAACTTTTAATAATTATACCTTCAATTATATCTTATATTATTTTGAGCACTACATCATTATAATATTTCAGCCTATTGGCATTCTATTCATATGTAAAAAAAAATTCCATCAGCTTTAATTCTTTTATTTATTTTTTATCTTATTTTTTTAAATGCTCTACTCCTGTTACTGATCATGAATGTTGGTTAAGAATTTTCCAGATATGCATAGAAATGTTTATTCATCGTCATTAGCTAGCATCTAAATATACAAAACAGTGTTTGTGAATGTGGGTAGTACTGATGTATAGTGTTCCCGGTGGTCCAGTGGTTAGGATTTGGTGCTTTCACTGCTGCGACCTGGGTTTGATTCACTTCAAGAAACCAAGAGGTCACACCACCCTGAAGCCATGCAGAGTTGGGCCTAGTAAGTACTTGGATGGGAGACCAACTAGGAATACCAGGAGCTATATGCTGTGGCCCACTGAAGAAGGAACTGGCAACCCACTTCAGTATCTCTGCCAAGAAAGCAGCATTTCCATGGGCATAAAGATGTTGCATTCAATGAGAATGCTGCAGTGCAAGAGGTCATGAATAGTCACACATAACTGAACGACACAACAACTGATATATAAGTTAGCTATCTGGCTGGTTGCCTCGGCCCATGCCCACACTCCAAACTAACCCTAACTCCACCCCTAAGACATAGCCTTAAATTTAGCCTATCAAGCCATAACCAAAACCCAAATCAGCACCATAAACCTAACTCCAGTCCCTAACCCGAACCATAAATACAATCTCCATCAGGTAAACATAACAGTACCAAAAGGGTAATTAACTTGCCAAACATTAGTGCACAGCACGCCTGTACAGTGCAATGCCAGTCCTAGAGGGCAACAAACAAGACATCATTTATGGTGCTCTGCTTAAATTATAAATGCATATGATTGTGGTAAGTCAGTAGTTTATGCAAACATTTTTTGGCAGTTGGATTTTAGAAGGAATGCCCCAAAATCCAAGCAAATAAAATAAATTAGCATAAAATACATAATGGGCCATTCACAAATCATATGGGGCAATCACAGGCAGCTATATAACATTGTTGAAATGTCTGGGAAGTCAGCTTCTGCAGCAAAGCATCATTGGAGGTGTAGTCTTTTTTCACATTGCCCACATCGCCCTCCTCCCTCAAATGATGCAATACTGGTAGGTGTCAAGTGCCTATATGGTTGTAGAAATCATATTTTTTAAATAAAATAAATGTGTGTATAGAACGAATTATTGCAATGCATGCTTTTTGATATAAGCAGTAGGTATTCGATTAGAAAAAGTTTAAAACAGGGAGTCCTCCATATACTTTTTTTGGTTTGACTAAGAATATAATACACAAAATAGTCAACTAGAGAGATTGTTATGTTAGAGTCCCCCCTCTAGCAGTCTTTCCAATATGCTGTACAGTCCATAAGCAGTGATGGAGGAATACAATTTCAGGAGGCTTTAATGCTTTTTCAAAGTTTTATATAGAATATATATGTAAGTGTTATAATATATACACCAACACAAAACAAAAAAATTAACAGGCCTAGCTCCCATCAGAGAACTAACTTTGTTGTTAGATAAATACTT
Organism: Discoglossus pictus; assembly: GCA_027410445.1. Lineage (NCBI taxonomy): Eukaryota > Metazoa > Chordata > Amphibia > Anura > Alytidae > Discoglossus > Discoglossus pictus. The sequence continues at coordinate 552,872,501 of CM050163.1, forward strand.
ACTAACATAACTTCCATCCAGCTAAATCTGGATGGAGCAAACAAAATCCAAAACAAACTAGTTAGTTTATAATCACTGGACTGTACCCTTGAGATGTTCAGCTTTTCATTCTGCTGCAAGTTGCTCCTCAATGTTTTTTGTCTGTCTGGGACTTTCTCAAATTTCAGAAGACATCTTTCTATCTTTCTCTCTCCAGCACAGATTGAACCTACACTTAGGTAATTATCAGTTTTTTGAAGGTCAAACTCAGCTGGGCAGGCGTTAACACTTTCAGTACGCTTGGAGAAAGAGAGCTGTGATATAAACCCTGTGAATAAACCTGTCACAATAAGTACTTTGTCTGATCACAAAGACTCTCTCACACTTTCTTTTGTAATAATAATAATAATAATGTTCACTAACTGGGGTAACCTGACACTTACGGCTTGTCTTTTGTGTCGGGAATCTCAATATACTCTTCAAATTTGTTAGATGTAAATATTCCAAACTGCAAAAAGACTATATTTTACAAGAACTTGGCTACTTTCGCAATAAGAAAACAAAAAGTGACATAAAAGTGATGGCTAATGATGAGAAAAAATAAAGTGAGCTTTCAAGACACAATGGTACCCTCATCACACTTTGGGTCACGTAAAAAATATAATTCATATACAGATTATACCATAAACAAGAGACAGGTGAAAGTTAGGAAATGTGTACTGGACAATGGCATGCACATACAATAAGTCACACCTAATGAAAAACCATTCATCACAAATAATAGTTGTCATGCTTTGTGTGGTGCGTACGACTTAGGCGAGGAGCGCCAAAGGTGCTCATCGCCTGCTTGCCTCGCATAGCGAGGCGAGACGTTAAGGCACTAAAGGCGATGAACAGTGAAGGCAATGAAACACGCGGGACTTAGGCACCAAACACTTAGTAAACGCAGGATCACCTTATGCTGCAAGCAGTTGACGAACGCGGGATGTAGAAAAAATAAATTACGATATGTGAGACTTAGAAAAAAATTAATACGAGACTAAGATGGGAAAATACGAAGTTAACGGCTGAACTTTGCAAAGCAAAAAACAATAAAAACACACAAAGTACAAAAAAAAATACAACAAAAACATCACACACAGCACGGGGGAACAGCCTGCACATCTGGGAGTGAGGTGGAACGCAAATGTAAGTCGATTTGCCCGAGTTTCGGCACTCAAAAATCGCCTAAGCAAGAAAAAAAATGGGAGCCCAAAAAATTAAAACGAGGCTACACGACCCTGGACTGGGCAAAACACTGCCAACCGCGTAGCACTTTCACACAGGACGTGACGGAAAATGCTTGCGAGCCGCATAACACATAGACAAACGACGGCAGTTTACAACACTAACTTGCAACTAATAACAATACGAATCAAAAATGGCGCTTTACACAACTAAACCAATGGTTTGCCCTCGGGCACGCATCCTAATTCTAATGCACAGCTGGGACATTCATTACACTTTCTCCTCAGGGCAGCAACACTCCAACTGTACATTGTATGCTGCAGGAAAATAAAAACAGATGGTTAGCTTTTCAGGCTATTGATTGCTGGATATATTAATTACAAATAGGTAAAGTATATTAATTGATTAATTAACTAATTAATTAATTACTGGTTAACTCTATGTAGATATATATATCTGTCTTTGTCATGAGAGCCGAAGGTGCTTAGAGGAGCAAAAGTAGACGAGAGGAGAGCCACGCGATGAGCGCCGAAGGTCCTCAAAGCCATTGCCATGGCTTCAAATTGAATTGCCCCGTCATTTTTGACGAGCAAGTCGCTAGTAATGATATAGAGTACAATATATGTAGATCTACACAGCATAGCGGAACATAACTCCCTGTCATGGGTTACGTTTAGAATATAAATATAATCATGATTTAGCATCCATACACATTTCTTCTTCTTGGTATTTTTAAATGTTCATTCAATATAGCCACTTCCAGGTGTTTAAAGCTGAAGTTTGGGCTGTAGAAATGATTTCCTGTCAGTGTATCAAACTTATTCTTTCTGATTGTGCAACTGAAGTTTCCATCTTTTTCTGAGTGTCTCCCCAATATAATATCCCCCTGTAATAGTCCGTGTGTGTGTTATTTTATATACAACTTTAGATGAGGCTCAGTTGAGGGATCTCTCATTTCTTTTTTCTGCTGGGTCTTTTGTATGTGTCTAGACAGTATGGGCCTCATTCTATTACGGCCGCAGCCGCTGCGGGGCCGCAAGGACCGGCCGCAAGCTTTACGGCTATTCTATTCCCCTACGGCCGGGGACTCCGGCAGGCTTGCGGCCGGCGCCTTGCTATCTCTTGCGGCCGATCGCGCCGGAGGAAAGCCTTTGATCTAAAACGGCCACAAGGAAATCGGCCGTAAGAAAAGCCTGGTTGCGATTCTATTGCTCCGGGAACCCTGTCTGCAAGGCTAAAAACCAGCCGCAGCTTACTTGCAGCAAACAGGTCTCGCTAGCACCAATTAAGCACATAAAATAGCTCAAATAAAGCCATCCTGCACTCTGAGGAGACTATAAAGTGATATTGTGTTTTAGAAAAAATAGCACATAATTATCCTGTACTCAAATCCGTAAAATATTTTTTTTTAATATACGTAAAATATCCATGTAAAAAGTCCATAGGGCTTGGAGCACCTCAGACACGCCCACGCATCAGCCGGAAAATAAACAGTTAATTTGAACTCGGGTTTGAGCTGATGTGCAAGCTTGGGAGGGGGTTCCTTTTAATCCTCATGTCCCCCAATATGATCCCTAGCATTTACAGAGCTGTACAGTGCAGGCTTGAATTTATTTTTGCGTTTTTACATTTCAAAGCTTACGGCCGGTTCCAAGATATGCGGCCGGCCGTAAGAGGAGATCCTTGCGGGGCCGTATAATTGAATCGCGAGTTAACTGAACCCCCGCAAGGAAACGCAGCCTTACGGCCGATTTACGGCCGGTAATTGAATGAGGCCCTATGTGTGTATCCTTTGTTTTTGCTGATAGTGACATGAAGCTTTTACCAATAGCAACAATTGTCTGTAAGAGAAAAGATGCTTTTTTTGTCAAAGAGTTATTAAAGGTTTCTGGATTTTTATAGGTATATACTGTAATATACTTATGTATCTTTTTAATTGTACGTGCTTTATTTTATTAAGAAGAATGTTTACAAATAGTCACTGTATGGGTCTGTCCACTGCAGACTCTGTAGAGCTAGATGTGCAGTGCTGTGTCTTATCCTATAAGGGACCACGACTAACAGCATGTTATAGCATGTTTTCTGATATTTGATCCCTGATGGGCTAGGACATTTCCCTGCACACCGAGTACTACAGAGTCTGTGTTTGCATACGCTTCAGTGGGTAGAACAACACAGGGACTATTTGTTTGACTTTTGAAAGTAAAAGCAGATCTTTTAAGTCATTCTTAATGAAACAAGGTACAAAAAAAAGCAAATAGATACTGCATATTATACACCTAGTATCGTCCAAAAACCTTCCATATGCCTTTACACTTGGTGAGAGTTAGTGGTAGAACCATGGCAAATTTTTCTTAGGTTTCCCTGCTGGGGGTTGTCCATTGGCAGGGCTACCTCCGGTGCAACCGGGCCCCTCCATTAGCTAGCCCACTGTATGTGACCAAGTGGTACCCTGTAATTATTTGACTAGTTAATCTTTTTATCTATGATTCACTGTTAGAAGTTGATTCTTGTCTTTTGTATCTGTAATTTAAGACTTGACTGTAGATGATTGAGTGTTTGGTTTGTTTGGGGTGAGAGCTATCATAGCTGAAGCACAATTAGTATCATTATTTCCTTTATTTGTAACGCGCCAACATATTCCATAACTCTTTACAGGGGTGCAAGTCAAAACAATATTAACAAAATGAAGAGAAAAAAAAGAAGAAAAGAATGGATATGTATATTAGGGCTGGAGGTGATAAGCTTATTTAAACGGATGAGATTTTAGTGATTGTTTGAAGGATTTGAGCTGAAGTATAGTCTAGTGGAGTGAGGCAAGGAGTTCCAAAGAATAGGGGCAACATGAGAAAAGTCCTGAAGATGGGAGTGAGAGGAGGTGATAAGGGAGGAGGATAGAAGAAGATCATTGGCAGAGAGGAGAGGGCAGTTGGGGGTGTACTTAGAGATGAGAGCAGAGATATAAGAGGGTGCATTATTATTGAGGGCATTATAGGTTAGGCTAATGATTTTAAATTTTATTCTGGAGGCTATGGGAAGCCAGTGGAGTGACTGACAGTGGAGTACTGCAATGGTCAGTCCAAGGGTTGGTGATATAGAAATGCATGTATGGTTTAGTCCTTTATGTATGTGTATGTGTTTTATGAAGTGGCTCAAAAGTTAATGGTTATTAATGGTTGGATAGAATTTGTTAAATCTATTATTATGATATAAATCAGAAGCAAACCAAGGCTTTGGTGCTGTAAATTGGGAATCATGTTAATAAGTAGCCATGGATAAGATGGCTTATTTACAGAAGTTTTTAGTTAGTGAACTTCTATCCAAAAGCAAGGTCTTCACTGACTAAAAACTTCTGTAAAAAATATACTGTGTGCTTAAATAGAGCCCATTTAAATTTGCAGAATCACAATTTAATAAGGCTGTGAATGTTTCTAATGACCAAATAGCTATTTATAAAAATAATGTACAATCCCAGTTGTATCTGTAAACTCAAGTCTGATGGATGAACCATAGTGATTTAAAAGCTAACTTTTTAATTATCGTGCATTAGCCATTGCAAGTATGTTTTTAAACCACTTTTTATTGCAAAGGGATCTGCTCTCTTATCTCTTCTTGTGGCTAGCACGGTACCACCTATGTTCTCTCTAGTTTTTTGGAGTCTGTGTCGGCCAAAAGTTTCCTCAACATTTTGCAAGGAGAGTAAACTTGTGTGATAATCAATGTTATTGTGTCTTAAGCTCACCAGCATACATTGCTTGAAACTTAAAAATTTGGGTTAAGAAATTTAGCAAAGTTTTACACGTAAAAATAGATTTATTACAAATTTTTTTTTAACGTGAATTCAACCTTCTTAATTGCATATAAATAACATTGGGTGAACTATTTTCACAAGGCTGCAGAGCTATTGAATTTACCACAGATATTAAACTCCTTTTATACTACAGCAGATATATATCTCAGTTATTCTGCACCCATGGGGATTTCTGGTTGCTTCAGAGTTACTATTATAAGAGGCCTAGATTAGCTGCACATAAGATTTGTCAGTGAGGGCTGTTCTAGCAGCAGCAGCTTTCACTCCTCACATACACACAGGTATGTTGGGCTGGATGGTGCAGTGCTGAACCCGGGGAATGTAACGCCAACACTGCACAGGTTCAGTCACTCATGTCTGTCCGCTTCCAGGTAACACTGAATTGCAGAGACGTACATTGGATGGCATCTAGGTTCATGTAAGCATTTTGTGGCATGACAACCTGGCTCCTGACTTTTGTTAAGCCCTGCAAATCTTACATTTTAATTAAAGTACAGGATTCATTTTTTTTCTGGTTGCTTGAGAGTTCTGATTGCTGTAATCATGCCAATAAAAGTGATCTTTTACTTCATTATCACGCTATTCCTTTTGATAGGATTGAGTTGTGAATTAGGGTGGGAGTAATTATACAATAAAGGCTTTTACACTGTATTCATTTTAGGTGTTTTAATGATGATAGCTGTGGCTGGTACTAGTCATATATCAGAGCACACTTAAACATAACTCCTTCAGATATTCTAAATATGGGAAGTCCTACAGTCATTTAACAACAGATTCCCTATAGCTGGATATTTAATCTTAGTTTTCCCATGAATTTGATTCTACCCAGGGAGAAATAGATAAATTGACCCTATATATGTTTCCTTTTGCAATGTATGATTATTTTCTTTATTATGTGCACATAACGTTTTCCCAATTAACTTTCTCCTCCCAGGGAAAAATAGATTTCCATCGACCCTTTTGCTTTTGCCCAGTGTGATTCTTTTATTTGTTATGTGCACACATTGAAAAGCATGGAAGGGTGAATGATGCCAATGTCAGAACTAATGCGTTTTTCTGCCCACCAGCACTCTCTCAAAGGGAACCTTGGCATCATTCACCCTTCCCGGCAGTGTAAACAGTGTTTCAATGCACATAACAAATGAAAAAATCATACAGGGTAAAAGGAAAAAGTTCAATGGAGATCTATTTCTCTCTTTGTGGAAAAAAGTTATTAGGTAAAACTAAGCTTAAATTTCCCCCTAGGCATCTGTGTGCACTCCATGTTTAGTTGTGTACACTCATCTCAGGATATGTGTGCGCGCTCACATGTGTACGGCTTAGAGGTAATAGTGGGTACAACCCTTTCTTATAATGTACTGCACATTATTGAAGCTCTAAGTAGTGTACTCAATCTGAATTTAAGTAGTAAATTCTATATCTCCTAGTTTGTCTCTGCTACTATGTTCCATTCATGGTCTCATATCTCAAGAGGCAAACATGCAAAAAATTCAAAAGTTGTGTGAACATAATTAATGATGCTATAACAAACTAGAAAATAGTTCCTGGTCTGCATATTGTATTGTAATACCCATTAATCAGTCACTGTATTGATGGTTTATAGTAGCACCGTTGAGTTGTGTGATAACTGGCAGTGGGCATAATAGCTTAGGGACCCGTAGGTAGAAATTAATCTAAACATAGTCATACAAACAAAGGCTAATGTTGCAAGCTCAAAGGGGTCCTATAATTATTTTAGGATCATCCTTCTTAATGTTTTAAGCAAGACTTTCTTTTCTCATTTCCATCACATTATCTCTTACAGGCTTCGGTCTTCTTTTATCTTTCACATTGAGCATCATATACACTTAAAAGTACATGATATGGGGACTATATAGTTTTTGTTACATTTCAGCCTTAAGTTCAATGTTTTGAAATCTGAATGTCATGTGATGGATCAGAACACAATAGTCTAAGTTGGTGAAGTGAAATGAGAAAAATATATACATAAAGCATTTTTTTTAGAAATAAAAAACAGAAAATTGGCATGTGCGTATGTATTCACCCCCTTTGTTATGATGCCCATAAAAAGCTCTAGTGCAACCAATTCCCTTCAGAAGTCACATCATTTGTGAAATGATGTCCACCTGTGTGCAATCTAAGTGTCACATGATCTGTCATTACATATGCACACCTTTTTTGAAAGCCCCCAGAGGCTGCAAAACCTAAGCAAGAGGCACCACTAACCAAACACTGCCATGAAGACCAAGGAACTCTCCAAACAAGTAAGGGACAATGTTTTTGAGAAGTACAAAGCAGGGTTAGGTTATAAAAAATATCCAAATCTTTGATGATCCCCAGGAGCACCATCAAATCAATCATGACCAAATGGTAAGAACATGGCACAACAGCAAACCTGCCAAGAGACGGCCGCCCACCAAAACTCACGGACCGGGCAAGGAGGGCATTAATCAGAGAGGCAGCACAGAGACCTAAGGTAACCCTGGAGGAGCTGCAGAGTTCCACAGCAGAGTTCCACAGCAGAGACTGGAGTATCTGTGCATAGGATGACAATAAGCCGTACGCTCCATAGATTTGGGCTTTATGGCAGAGTGGCCAGAAGAAAGACATTTCTTTCAGTAAAAAACAAAATGAGTTTGCGAAAAGGCATGTGGGAGACTCCTAAAATGTATGGAGGAAGGTGCTCTGGTCTGATGAGACTAAAATTGAACTTTTCGACCATCAAAGAAAACGCTATGTCTCACGCAAACCCAACACATCACATCGACCAAAGAACACCATCCCCACAGTGAAACATGGTGATGGCAGCATCATGCTGTGGGGATGTTTTTCAGCAGCTTGGACTGTCAGAGTTGAGGGAAAGATGGATGGTGCTAATTACATGGATATTCTTGAGCAAAACCTGTACCACTCTGTGTGTGATTTGAGGCTAGGACGGAGGTTCACCTTCCAGCAGCACAATGACCCCAAACACACTGCTAAAGCAACACTTGAGTGGTTTAAGGGGAAACATGTAAATGTGTTGGAATGGCCTAGTCACAGCCATGACTTCAATCCAATAGAAAATCTGTGGTCTGACTTAAAGATTGCTGTTCACAAGCGCAAACCATCCAACTTGAAGGAGCTGGAGCAGTTTTGCAAGGAGGAATGGGCGAAAATGCCAGTGGTAAGATGTGGCAAGCTCATAGAGACTTATCCAAAGCAACTTGGAGCTGTGATTGCCGCAAAAGGTGGCAATGAGAAGAAGTAATGTTTCACTATTATTTTAACAAACTTTCCTGACTATACACACAGGGCAGAGGGGCTTGGAATGGCCTGGCATGTACCCCTGGACAAGGCACCATGACTGTTACAGTCTTTATATTTCCTTAAATAATTCATGCTGAGTGAAGCTATTTATATTTTGATTGTTCTACTTAAAAATATTCAGCTTCTTGCTGAACAAGTTGTGTGCCCCTGTCAAGCACCCATCCACAGGGACGTTGGGTCATTCTTGGTAATTGATTCAGTGATATTTCTTAACAGCATATTGTTCTGCCTCAAGCACTTCTATACTTTTTCTTGTCAGTCTTTGATCTTCTCCATTTATCTATGTATTGATCGTATCTTTTCATCAGCTCTTTCATGCTTGGACATTTATTCATATTGACACAGAGCAAAATTCCAAAACTTGAAGTCTTAAAATAAATGGAAGATTTTGATTAATGTATAACAACAAATGTATTTTATTTATATATTATCTAGGAATATATATTATCTAGGAATTGTGCAATTCACATTTGTATCTAATGATGTACTTGATCTTCTATAGTTTTAAGAATTACCGGGTCTATTTAAGGTACGCTTTTTCATATATGTTTTAAAATTGCAGTCACTCCATTTTGACGGTGACTGTACAACTTAAGTAGGATCCATGGGACCTAGGTTCAGTTTTGGTTGGCACAATAGTAGTCAGAAACTAATCTTGTCCAACTCAGAGAAATGTGCCCATGATATTGCGGTCAGGGGCAAAATATCTGCACAATCAAGGCCATTCAGGCTTGGAGTGTAGCATATCCATGGCTCTAAAAGATGATATAACTCCCACAAGAATGCTAAGATCAGCTCTGAGGATGGTGTGGGTACTGATTATGTCAATTATTGGAGACTAGTTGTTTGCCCATCATGAATGATGGTATAATATTTCAATGTCTCTTCCCCCCTAAACCTCCCCTGTGTCTCTCCCCCCTCTACCTTCCCTGTGTCTCTTTCCCCTTCCTCCCTTTCCTGTGTCTCTCCCCCTCTACCTCCCCTGTGTCTCTTTCCCTTTCATGTCTCTTGCCCCCTATCCCTCCCCTGTGTCTCTCCCCCTCTACCTTCCCTGTGTCTCTCTCCCCTTCCTCCATTGCCTGTGTCTCTTCCCCCTCTCCGTCCCCTGTGTCTCTTTCTCCCCTCTCCCTCCCCTGTGTCTCTTCCCCCTTCCTCTGTGTTCCCCCCTCCCTCACCTGTGCCTCTCCCCCTCTCCATCCCATGTAATTTATTCTCACTTAAGGCCCAGTGGAGTATTCACATATGCTCAGTATATATATATAGCTGAACTACAGATAATACTCCAGGGAAGCCGTCTGATTCTTGTAAAAGCTGAGACTACAGCCTTGAAAATTGCTTAAAAATTGAAAAAATGTTTTTAGTTTCTCCACTTTTTTTGTACTACATTACATGGTGTAGAGAGTGGTATCTTTAAGTTCTGAGTCCCTGGAAAACAGCAAAGTTTAGTGGAACATTATGAAGAGAATTATTACACCTAACCATGCTCCATAGTTAGTTGTTGTTGTTTTTCAGTCCTTTAGTCGTGCCCGGCTCTCAGTGACCACATGGACACAGCACACCAGGCACATCTGTCTGTGTTTTTGGTTGTGCTTATTCATATGTTTAAAAAAAAAAATACTGGAGTAGGTTGCCAGTTCCTTCTCCAGTGGACCATGATTTGTTTGACGTCTCTGCCATGGTATAGCGCACAGCTTCACTGAGATACACCTTGACAAAGTAGCGATACAGAATTGGAAACCACAGTTTACAGAGGTACATAACGCCAGTTATGGATATAGTTACACAGTTCCTTTGTGTCTACTACTATGAGTAGCAGTTGTTAATTGTTGTTTGTTACAATCACATGTATGAGTTGTTCTATTTAGTAAAGACTAGGAGCAGGAAACTCTCAAATGCCTCCTCATCTATATCCTTGAATTCACCAGTAGTACTTAATATTAAGAATTTTCACAGGAGTGATATTTCCTGTGGCGACGGGATTGATGGAGGAGAATCTTGAAGTGAAGTGCTGTGGTGTTGCTCATTGCCAAGGGAACAGTGACATTTGTAATGCAAACATTAGCTGTGTGCATGAGACAAAGTGCTGGTAACTTTATTTTTTATTAGACTTTTCATAATTTGAACTAAAGCAACTACTGCTGCAGGGGGCTGCGCCAGTGGCACAAAGGCCTATCACTCAGCTGGGCAGAGTCAATTACTAACTGCCATCTTGCCCAGATCATGAAAAAGCCCTCATTCAATGGGTATACCTGTATCCATGGAGAACGAGATGATGGGGGCTGGTCTGTTGTCTGAGCTGAAAATAAGCAGCTATAGAACAAAGGAAATTAATAGGAACTAGTTCAGGCCAGCTACATTCTATGGGTGCCATATTGTTTGCTACTGGTGACCAAATGACTGCATTCTGGCATGCTGCGGTCCATAGGGTCACAGAAAGTGGGTCATGACTAAACAACTGAACAATATTGTTTTGATTTAGGCATCTATCAGCCCTATTAAATTAGCTCAACATTGAAAACCGTAGCCCGTAATGTAGCCCTCAATACATGGCTATTAAATTAGCCCTGTAAAGCAACTCGTCAATGACTTGCGGGGTAAGGACTTGGAAATTTGAACAGCGCACCCGCAAATCCTTTGATATGTCAAGCCCTAACTGTTATGTTTCTAATCATGCTATTAAATTGCAACAAATTCGCTGGCGTTCAAGCCTGTAACCGGCAAATGGAGCCAAAGGAGGACCCGCTCGAGGGGTAAAGTCCAATCCATAGTACTGTAAATGCAAATATACACACTACTGTACTTATATTAAATTGTAGCACAACATTCTGAAGCTTGCAAATCGTCAATACATATAATATATATATATATATATATATATATATATATATATATATAAAATATATATAAAATAATTATTTACATGTTTAAATTCTGAGTTGAGTTATATCGATCAATCCAAGTGTTAATACATATAATGTAACTCGCATATAATAGAATATCATATTTACGGCTTAACAATATTGAATTATTTCTGGAATGTGGGTCAGATCGCAACTCATAATTGAAGCCCGTAAGACTTTGAAACCCAACCTACATTTTCAGTGACGTAATGATGACGATCTCTGTTACCACTGGCTCCATCTAAACCCGTAACTACAGGTTTGACTAATTGATCATGTTCACGGAAGTGGGTCTCAAGCCCGTATCTCGCGGCCTGTTCAAATTTAATAACTATGTAACGCAGTTGAATTTCAAACCTTCTAATTTAACAGGGCTGTATGTCAGCTACAGAGTTAATTTGTGACAAATACCTACCCACTGTAGTCTATTCATAATTTTCATAGGAAACAAGCTGCTGATGTATTTCTTTTTGGACTTTTTGTTACACTGCTTCTTTGAAGATTTTATTCCAGTGAATATTGGTGTGGAACAAGGTGCGTACATCTGTGTTTTTGCCAATTGATAACTCCAGCAACAAATCTTGAGTTACCAAGTAAATGCTGGCTGCACTAGCAAGAATGTCATTAAATAAGGTGACATATATAATAATCAAACATTCTTAGAATAAAACTGCGGATTGCCAGTTCCATTAAATAGTAAAGCAATAACAATTATACGTTGGCAAGAAAAATTGCTGAAAACAATTAGCATATCTGCTACAGAGAAAATGATCTAATTAACCAGGTAATCATACGAGCAAGGCTATCAAAGTTCTTTTATATATTTCAGTGGGTAAGCAATTTCTTGTGCAAGTTTTCATTATCTAAACATATACTTCTCCCTCAGTCCTTTTGGGTCAGTCAGACACTAGGACCTCTGCTCCATCTATATTAACATGCTTTATATGGACTTTTATGTCTCTCATTTACGGTTGTTGTACATTGTTTTTACACAATGCTCTGTAAAAAGTTATGCTTAACTGATTTTATGCTATCTTCATGTATAATTTACACATGATTCGCACCATCTTGAAATGTCCCCCTATATCCGGTTCTCTGTTATATGGTGCCATGTTTCATAGCTGTGATCAAAGACCACACCCACAGGGATGGGCTTCACAGTATCAGAAATCACTCAGAGTCCAAGTGTCTTTTTATCTTTTTAATAAAAAGTCCAAAAAACATATTGCAAATGGATTAATTCAGCGACACAAAATAAACATGTAAATAAACAAGCTAACTATACACCCTGACTAGCCCCGGAGTTGATTTCCGGCTCTGAGGTAGCTGAAAACAGTTTTCTATAAATCTTTTTTCTATGTCTTCTACAGATGCAAATATTAGTGTTATTCCTCACAAGCAGATGCCGCATGTCCAATTTTTTGATTTCAGAACAGACTACTACCTGAGGTAAGTTAATACTGTCCAATTACAGTCTCCAGCTTCCTTGGAGAGGGGCAGGGACAGGCTCTCTGATATTCAGGGAAAGTAGGGGATGGTAATAGGGTAGTTTAGCGCGCTTGGGGTACCTCCTTAACGGGGAGGCCTGGTAAATTTTGAGGACTCCCTAGCCATCCTCCCCTCATATATAGATAACTTTACAAGCTAGAGGGAAGTTGACTAAGTGGATTGAGGCGGCTCTTGGGTGTATTCACTTTTTGGAGCCAATCAGGACTTCCATAGTAATTAAAAAATCAGGCTCCCTATTAGATCACAAACAATGGCTACAGTCAAGTATTTCTTAATTTGTGGTTAGCACAAGACAAAGGATCAAAGAGTTATCACTTTCAGAACACTTGACACCACTTATGCTTTGTCTTTTGAAAAAAGTGTTTCAATTGCTGCTTGAATCTCCCATAGAAATCTATGGAGCCTAATCTACTGCTTATCGCATTTTCAAAACTCGCCTGAACCATAGGACTGGGAGCCAACTGGATTGCCTACTGATCGGCTTTAAACAGCGTTCAGACTTCGTTATGGTCCATCTCTCACATCCGTATGTTACAATTGGGAATACCATAGTTCTAACTATGCTGGCCTTTGTCGATAGTTTAATATCTTTTTACTATTTTTTTCAATGCTTGCCATAGCTTTCCTCCCCAGAAGCAAACGTCTTTTAATTTCATGACTATAGTAACCATCTGCAGAGATCTTGAATCCAAACAAAATAAAATCTGTCACTGCCTCCACTTCTTCCCCTACTATTAGCCAGGAAGTGAGTTTGCCATGATCTTAGTCTTTTTAACATTGATCAGCAGGCCAACTTCTGCACTTTCAGCCATCAGAGTAGTATCATCGGCATATCTGAGGTTGTTTATATTCCTTCCAGCAATATTGACTCTGGCTTTGGATTCATCCAGTCCAGCCTTACTCATGATGTACTCTGTATATAAGTTAAATAAAAAAGGTGACAACATACAACCTTGTTGCACTCCTTTTCCAATCTTGAACCATTCTGTTGTCTCATGTTTGGTTCTGACAGTGGCTTCATGGTCGACATACAGATTCTTTAGGAGGAGAATGAGATGATATGGTACTTCCATCTCTTTAAGGACATGCCACATTTTGTTGTGATCCCCACAGTAAAGGGCTATGAAGCAGAAGTAAATATTTTTTTGGAACTCTTTTGCTTTCTCTATTGTCCAGCGGACATTGGCAATTTTCCAGTCTTTTGTCCATTCTTGAGTTTTCCAGATGTGTTGCCATAAGACAAGGAGCACTTTCACAGCATCATCCTGTAGAATATTGAATAGATCAATTGGGATTCCATCACCTCCTGCATCCTTATTATCTGCAAGACATCCTAGTGCCAATCTCACTTTACTCTCCAAGATGTCTGGCTCCAGCTCATTGGACAAATTATTGAGGTGATCACTGCTGTTAAGATCCTTCCTGTATAGATCTTCAGTGTATTCCTGCCACCTCTTCTTTATCTGATCTTCTTCTGTTAAGTCCCTACCATTTTTATCACGCCCATTTTGGCATGAAAGGTGCCTTTTAGGTTCCCAATTTTCTTTAAGAGATCTCTTGACTTACCCATTCGGTTATCTTCTTCAATCTCTTTTCATCGCTCATTGTAGAATGTCCCCTTGTCTCTTCTTGCTATCCTCTGGAATTCATCATTCAGTTAGACTCATATTTTCTTATCTCCACTATCTTTTACTTTCCTTCTTTCCAGGGCTACGTTCAACGCCTCATCAGACATCCAGTTTGACTTCTTACTTTTCTTTCTTTTAGGGATATTCTTTGTTGCTGTTTCCTGGATTATGTTGCAAACTTCGGTCCAAAGTTTTTCAAGTATTCTATCTCCCATGTCTTGTTCCTTAAATGTATTCTTTACTTCCACTGCATATTCACAAGGGATATTATTTATTTTGTATCTACTTGGTCTGATGATTTTCCCTCTTTTCTTCAGTTTAATTTTCAACTTTGCAATAAGATGCTCATAGTCTGAGCCGCAGTCAGCTCCAGATCTTGTTTTTGCTGACTGTATAGAGCTCCTCCATATTTGGCTGCAAAGTATATAGTCAATCTGATTTCTATGTTGTCCATCTGGTGATGTCCATGCGTAGAGTCGTCTCGGAGGCTGTTGGAAGTGTGTTTGCTACAACCAGTGAACTATATTGACAAAATTCCATTAATATCTGACCTGCTTCATTTTGTACTCCAAGGCCAAACTTGCCAGTTATTCCAGGTGTCTTTTGGTTCCCTGCTTTAGCAATCCAATCTCCTATGATGATAGTAACATCTTTTCTTGGTGTTCTATCGTGTTGATTGTCATTGTAGAACTAGAAAACTTCAGCCTCTTCAGCATCCGTGGTTGGATCATAGACTTGGATCACTGTAATATTAAATGGCTTGCATTGAATTCAAATTGAAATCATTCTGTAATTTATTGGATTGTAACTGAGCACAGCTTTGGCCACTCTTTGATTGACTAGGATGGCTACTCCATTTCTTCTGCATGATTTTTGACCACAGTAGAAGATCTGGTGGTTGTCTGATGTGAAATGTCCCATTCCAGTCTATTTACGTTCACCAATTCCCAGAATATCAATGTTTAACCTTGTCACTTAATTCTTGACCACATTTGTTTGACTTGGTTCATAGTTCTAACATTCCAGGTTCCTATTTTGAATTGGTCTTTGCAGCAGCCACTTTTCCTTTCCCATCCAGACACATTCGCAGTTGGGTGTCCTTTCGGCTTTGGCCCAACCACTTCATTAGATCTGTTGTTTCTTGTACTTGCACTTCCTCAGTAACGTAGTAGGCATCTTCGGACCCGAGGGGCTCATCTTCCAATGCCATATTGTTATATCTCTGGTTATGCCTGTCCATAAAGTTTTCTTAGCAAAGTTACTGGAGTGGGTTGCCAGTTCTTTCTCCAGTTGATCGCAATTTGTCTGACCTCTCTGCCATGACCAGCCAATCTTGGCTGACCCTACATGGTATAGCTCACAGCTTCATCGAAGTACACAAGCCCCTTCACCACAACAAGGTAGCGATCCATTTACTTGCCTAAATACATTCTTTTTCATTTATTTGAATGTTAATAAAGATTAAATTGCTCAATTCAGTATGATATATTTATACATACTTCCATCGTTTATGAATAAAAGGTAGATATATTTTGACACAATACAACTACAACTTACCTTCATTTTGCATTGTACATGAGATAATGGTCTAAATAAATATATACATAGCTCAGACTTTCATTTCCTTTTCATGTTTTATTCTACAAAGGGTTTCTCTGTCTACTTGAGTGTATTTTGTGACATAAACACATGAAATGATACTGTATGCTGAACTTCTGAAAATTGAGTTAATGTGAAAAATCTAAATTATTTAATGATGAAAAAAGTAGTGTTACATGAAGAAATATTTTGTATCATTTTTTTGCATCAAGAAGGCAGAATAAATCTAACGACTCTCATTGCCGCACTGAATCACAGTGCAGTGCAACTTACAAGAAAATTACCTATTTTAATGACATGGCTATGGCCCTGGGTGGTATTTTAGTTTACATTACTTCCATTATTCAAACAATATTTATTTCATAGTGAAATAACCTAAAGTGAAACTGCCATTACATGTAATCAAATAGCAGCTTCGACTTCTGGGTATAAAATTGAATGTTCCAGGCCAGTAAACATTACTCCATGATGGTTTGAAAAAAGAACATGGGAGTCCAAGAAATGAGCAGCTGTTTCTTTATAAGCACTAAAATACTGTTATTAGAGGCCACCTGCCCTGAACAGAATCAATGACTCCTTTATGTAAAGCCAGATGTCATTTTTTTCAGTTGATCATTGCATCTTTCTTTTTTCTTGAATGTCTTTAAAGAAAAGAAGTGAATAAATAAATATATGTAGTATGTTTACAGGACATTTTCAGTTATTACTTTTTTATATTTTTGTTGTCCTGATAGAAATAGGTGTACCATATTCAAGTATGAATAAATTGTGCATAGGCTAAAATATAAAATGTATAAGGAACAGTGGCAGAGCTACCACCGGTGCAGGTGGTGCCGTGCACCAGGGTACTGCACCTTTGAGGGGCCCAGTGCTCATGCTGCCGCACCCCCCTGTAGCCGTCACATGGCTCCCCGCAGCCCTCTAGCCTGCTGTGGCCCTCTCACCCCAGGAAGTTGAGTACCAGCATCTGGCAGGTAGGGAAATAGATATATATATTGTAAATGAATGTGTATATACAGTGGGGGGATACAGTATTTGATCCCCTGCTGATTTTGAACGTTTGTCCACTGACAAAGAAATCATCAGTCTATAATTTTAATGGTAGGTGTATTTTAACAAGAAGAGACAGAAGAAAAAGAAAAAAAATGCATTTGAAAAAAGTTATAAATTGATTTGCAGGTCAATGAGGGAAGTAAGTATTTGAACCCTTCATCTTAGTACTTGGTGACAAAAGCCTTGTTGGCAATCACAGAGGTCACACGTTTCTTGTAGTTGGCCACCAGGTTTGCACACATCTCGGAGGGATTTTGTCCCACTCGTCTTTGCAGATCCTCCCCAAGACATTAAGATTTTGAGGCTGATGTTTGGCAACTCGAACCTTCAGCTCCCTCCACAGATTTTCTATGGGATTAAAGTCTGGAGACTGGCTAGGCCACTCCAGGACCTTATTGGAGTTTCGTAGTACTTATACTAACCAATCAGTAACAATCTCTCAGCAATATTCTACAACATGCAGCTGAGACATGGTCCCTGATAGGCTAGGACATTACACATCCAGCCCTACAGAGTCTATGTCTACATATGCTGCAGTGGGCAGACCCATACAGGGACTATTTGTTTGATTTTAGACAGTAAAACTAAAACTTAAAAGCACTTCTTAATAAAAAAAAGTATATGAAAGTAAAGAGATACCCAGGGATATTATATACCTAGTAAAATTCAAAACCTTCAAACAACTTTTCGTCTCCTTTCCAGTCATGTTAATAGAAGGGTCTATCACAGTGAGAAATAATGCAGAAGATGGGGACATGGGCTTCAATCAAGAAAGAAGAGGACTGGACCTTCAACTATCAACATGGATAGTCCGACTAGTCCAGGGCAGAAGATTGTAGACCAGGGCATCGGTGACCATTACTGCAGGGGCATTTTTGCAAGGTTAGTCGACTAATTAACACTTTCTTTTTCACAGGTCATTTTTTATTTTGATGGTGTTTTATTTTGTTGTTGTAGTGTTTTGTTTTTTTACTTGTACTTTATATTTATTTTCTGTAATTAGTGGGTTGTTAGGGATTTAATTGGGGGGTTAGGCTGTTAATAGGGGGTTAGATAGTTTAATTATGGGGTTAATCGAATAGGGAAGTGTAGAGGATAATAGAATACGCTATAGGGGGTTAATAGGAGTTAATAGGGTAGGGGTTAATAGGGTAGGGTTAATTAGTTAATCATAGGGTTAATTAGTGTTAATTAGTTAGGGGGTAATAGAATAGTATGAATAATGTAGTTTAGTGCTTAGACAAATATTTTGAGGGTAGCTAAAAGGGGCTTATTTAGTAGTAGTAACTTTTACGGACTTCTTTACGGGCTCCTGTAACTACAAATAGACATATTTAATAGGGCCCTTGATCTATCAGTACATTATTTATGATGCCTGTAACTCCTTGCTCTATATCCCGCTGCTTACCTTAATCAGTATTGCTTCTGACTTGATAAAGAGAGGCACGACTCTCGAAAGCTTGTCACTCTAACTATAATGTTTGTGCAATACAAATGGTATCACTATATACTGAAATACTCTGATTATTCATACAATATAAATATGGCTACTGGTTTGTTGTCCTTGTGAAGCTTAGTCTATCAAGGGGAAATGTAAGTAGAGTATTATATATTGTATTTTTCTCAGTCTAGTCCTAACGGTTTGGCTGTTTTTCTGCACAATGTAATCATATAAAAGATAGGACGAAAATTTGGGTGAAATGGGTGATGTTCAAGGCGTAAAACGACCAGCAAACTGTTTCAACTGCTTCAATTTGAGATATACATATCTGAAGAAGAGGTGAGATCTCTTCTTTTGAAATGTTAATGCATTGTATATTTTACTATGAAATTTCATCTGTTAAACTTCTTTCATTAGAGCTGAACTATGTACAGCGAACATCG
The DNA here is from genome assembly GCA_027410445.1 of Discoglossus pictus. Taxonomy (NCBI): domain Eukaryota; kingdom Metazoa; phylum Chordata; class Amphibia; order Anura; family Alytidae; genus Discoglossus; species Discoglossus pictus. The sequence goes on from CM050163.1 coordinate 552,891,400, forward strand.
GTTGAGTATGACCTTTCTAGAATCATTGGCAATTCTTCCTCTTTGTCAGACAGGATAATAGAATGGATCAGATACTTCCTCAAGACATCATAATAGAGTTCAACTGTCAGAGTGATACGCTAATGAAAAATGTAAAACCCATCTATTTTCTGCAACAGTCCTCACTAAAACACCAATCTGTCTGACAAAGGGATTTTGATATGGCAGCCTGATCTTCGTGATATTTCTTGTCCTTTCAAAAAGGAATGGCTTAGGTACATGGAAGATCATATTTCTCCTATTTAGAAAATGGTAGCGCTAAGGACAAATGCTGAAAAAGTTGAACAATAGAATTCAAACATATGTCATCCTTATCTCTGTGGCAGCGTACAATGAATATGGTAGTAAGTTTCACTGGAAAACAGTATATTGTACTTTTCAGCACAATTCAGCAGTCTAGTCGGATGTTTATTTGTAGTGTAGGTCAAGTTTAAAACATACAATGTAATATATCTAGTTATTTTTTATGTATTTTAATTAAATAAATGCTAGCTTTGAAAGCTATATTAAAGGAAGTTTTTACAGAGGATTTCCAGAAGAAGAGATATACCACCTCCAGTTGAAAACTGTAGCCAGGAGAATGACATTCCTGTTTCGTGGTTGACACTTAACATCTAGACCATATGAGATGGTCATTTACACCCTCAGTCTCATAGCATAGAATTACCTTGTATAGACTCCATAGTGACAGGCCAAATCCTAGTAATGTCTACTCAATCACCATGTCGATGAGTCACAGAGTCATTGGAAGAAGGACAATTGCTTCACACCAGAACCAGAGGCCAGACTAAAACTCGACAGCAAGTCGCAGTTAGGCAGGAGGAAACCAAGTTATACTCACAAAGACTGCATGAAAACCCTTTGTGGATTCAACAAATATGGGTGTACAACTGGCTAATTGGTGACTTTCCATTGGAGAATGTGGCGAGCAAAGAGGGGCTATTACACAAACACTTTCACACCTGTTACATTGCTTTAGGAGGTAGGATAATGAGAAGCAACAATAGAGATTGTGGATCAAGATATACTTCACAATTTTTCAAAACACCAAAGAGGAACACTTGGGTAGCTAGGGGGCATGGCCTTAGCGGCATCATGAGCAGGTTATACAATTAAATGCACCCATCCCAAAATTTTAGGTGGAAAGAGACAAATATTTATATAGTTGTCTTTGTGCTCTTGATTATCATTTAATAATGTAAGTATTATAATATATAGTGATACCTTTTCTATTTGACAACAAATTCATAGGTTTCTTGACGAGCTTTCGAGAGTGAACCTCTCTTTGTTGAGTCAGAGACAATACTAATTATAAATTCACAAATAAAGCAAAAAAAGCTAGGATTAACAAACAATGTTTTGTTCAGCCAGCTGTGCAAGTGTGGGGATGCCTACCAAAGTAAGTAAATTGGGGTCGTAAATAGTTTCACATCTAAGGAACCATAGAGCTGTAACCAAACTCAGGAAGAAGGCAGAGAACAGAAAATAAACAAATAATTAAACACACACATGTATATACTGTATACAGGGCCTTGCAAAAGTATCACCCCCCCCCCCCCCCCGACTGTTTACCTATTTTGTTACATTACAGCCTCAAGTTCAATGTTTTGTTAATCTGAATTTTATGTGATGGATCAGAACACAATAGTCTAAGTTGGTGAAGTGAAATGAGAAAAATATATACATAAAACTATGTTTTATAAATTTTAAAATTGGGCAATAGAATAGGCCCCACTGTTGGTAACATAATTCACAAAAAGTTAAGTTTTTTTAACTGTGCTAATCCTTTAACATATATATTTTGTCACATTTTGGGCTATTTTATTAGCAATTTGGGATGATCTGCTCGGTGCCACTTTTTATATCTTTCCTTTGCCACATGTAATGAAACTCAAGATTTCTTTGTTATATTTAGCAAGTATGTCAGTTTGCATCCTTGATTGACAGTTTTGAATAACCATTTAAACAAAGGCTGTTGATAGTTTTAGCATGGGGATGTTTGAGTGCTATATTTGTACCAAGCTGTCACATTGTATCAAAAAAAATGTGTCATCGAAAACAATCAGTGCCGGTGGTTTTTTACCTAAAAGGTCAGTTTTATTGCCACCTGAGAGCAAATAATAGTTTCAAATGTTCATATATGACAAGAAACCCTTCTCAAAACATTGAATTTAGTCACTGTTATTTGCAAGAACAAAAACCTTAAATAGAAGCATAAACCAAAATGTGTCATTTACAGTGGATTATATTGTAAAAATAAGGGAAGGAATTCTTAAAGAACCACTGCTCTATCATAAAAACATATATTTGAAATTATTAAGTCTGACTAAGAGCATATGTAAACAGGAAAAAAGTCATACAGCTAGGTTTTAATTGCAAAAATATGTTTGAAGGATCTGTGGGACTCCAGAGAGATCCATGGTACATTGGTGAAAGTTGTGTGTGAGTTGTGGGAGTTTCCATTTCTGGAGCTTACCCCTCCTGGATCGCTAACTTGTTGTGGAGAAGGGGCTTGTATACCTCACTGAAGCTGGGAGCTATACCATATAGGGTCACCCAAGATGAGCAGGTAATAGCAGAGAGGAACAGGCATCCCACTCAATATATTTGCCAAAAAAAACATATGGATGAGCACAATCAGACACAAATGTGCCTGGCATGCTGCGTCCATATGGTCATCCAGAGGTGGACATGACTGAAGGTCTGAACAACAACAACATTTCTAGACAGCTGTGGTTGTATTATTTAATACAAGGTGTATGTTCCTGGGCCAATGAGGGCGAGGGGTGTTTGCCAAATTTAGTCTTATCCAGTAAATCAATTCTTTGGTCTTCTTCCTTTTCCATCCTCTCCTCACACCCCCTCCACTGATAACTACAAACAAACATCCCCCATTATCCAAATTTGAGAAAGTGATGTAAGACACACAACATGGATTCCTATACTCATAAAAAGAGATTTTAAACAATTAAGATTTTCCGCCCAAAGAAAGTATGCCTATGGTTTACACAGCTGCTAATATTGTTTGTGTCTTTCTTCTTGACCTGCAGTGGTCCTTTAAATATTACCAAAGTGAAGTAAAACCTGGTTAAACTAGCAGTGCATGGAGGGTATGCACATCTGTAGATTTCATTGGTAAGCTGAGAAAAAAGTTAATTGGGATTTCTGTTTCAATAATAATAATTCATATTTTGTAATGTAATTTAAAGTATAATATATTGAACCATGTCATATTATTGTGAATATCGGGTCCTTGAGAATCTGAAAGTGGTGCAGAGCAGTGCTACCACACATATATGTATAAAACTATGCATATTGCTCACCAAGAACCGTGCATGTGCATTGCACACTGAATAACACTCATGCGCAAATGCACAGCTAAAGATGTGCATGTGCAAATGAAAGGAGAGGGAGATGGGGAGAAGGAGACACGGGGGGGGGAGAAGACACAGGGCAGGAAGAAGGGTGAAAGAGACACAGGAGAGGGAAAGGGGGAGAGAGAGGGGAGAGACACAGGGGAGGGGAAGGGGGAAAGAGACACAGGAGAGGGGGAAAGAGACAAAGGGGAAGTTGAGGGGGGAACAGACACAGGGAGATGGGGGAAAGATACACAGGGGAGAGAAAGGTGGGAAAGAGACACAGAGGAGGGAAAGGGGGGAGAGACACAGGAGAGGGAGAGGGGGAAATAGACACAGGGGAGGGAGAGGGGGAAGGAGACACAGGGGAGGGAGAGAGGGTAAAGGAGACACAAGGGAGGGAGATGGGTGAATGAGCCCCAGGCGAAGGAGAGGGGGAAAGAGACACAGGGAGGCAGATGGGGGAAGAGACACAGGGGAGGGAGATGGGGTAGAAGACACAGGCAATGGAGATGGGGGAAGGAGACACAGGGGACGGAGGGGGGAGAGACACAGGGGAGGGAGAGGGGGGAAGAGGCACAAGGGAGAGAGAGGGGGGAAATGGGACACAGTGAGGGAGGGGGGGGAGACACAAGGGAGGAAGACTGGGGAAGAGACGGGAGGGAGACTGGGGGAAGAGACAGGAGGAAGAGACAGGAGGAAGGGAGGGAAAGACACAGGGGAGGAGGGGAAAAAGACACAGGGGAGGGAGAGATGGGAAAATGAGATACAGGGGATGGAAATGGGGAAAGGAGACACAAGGGAGCGAGATGGGGGAAGGAGACACATGGGAGGGAGAGGGTGAAGAGGTCACAGGGGAGGGAGAAGGGAGAAAGAAACACAGGGGAGGGAGAGAGGGGAAAGGAGACACTGGGAGGGAGATTGGGAAGGAGACACAGGGGAGGGAGATGGAGCAAAGAGACACAGGGGAGGGAGAGGGCGAAGAGGACACAAGGGAGGGAGAAGGGGGAAAGAAACACAGGGGAGGAAGAGATGGGGAAAGGAGCGATGGGGAGGGAGATGGGGAAGGAAACACAGGGGAGGGAGACTGGGAAAAGGTGACACAGGGGAGGTTGAGGGGAAAGAAACACAGGGGAGGGAGAGGGGGGAAAGAGACACAGGGGAGTGAGAGGGGGAAAAGACAAAGGACAGGGGAAGAGACACAGGGTAGAAAGGGATGGAAGGGGGGACAGAAAAATAAAATATTATCCCGTCATTTGTGACGTGCAAGAATATTCTGCATGTATACTTTCTGGTGTACTATACACATAAATAAGCACGCCTAATTATATTTTTGACACTCTCTTGAGACCTACTGGTCTCAACTGGTCTCTTAACACATGCAGTCTTTTTTAACCCACAGCACATTAAGGGTAATGTGAGTAATGTCTACATTAAAGGGACATGGAAGGTTTATGGATTTCTCTAGCATTGATTAGCTGAAATATAATGGATATTTAAGCAGCAGAAAGGGCAGCAACAGCCATTTGCGGCAGGGGAGCTCCTCCTAGGAGGGGCTCCATTAGTTCAAGTTATTTTTTTTATAGATAAGCCTTTTTTGGTAGGGTGTGTGATGCCCAGTGCCACTGGGTCTCGGGGGATTGATTCAACCAGCCTGTGGGGTGCATAGCACAAGGAGCCCCTTCCAGGGCAAACATTGCATGGATTGCATGGATATATGGACTGTACCTGTATTGTTATTTCCCTGTGATCAGGGTGGTCATAATTGTGGTACCCCCTGGATGTATGGAGTGGGGTTGCCCTGCTGGCATGGGTATAATAAATATTGTTGCATTGATGTCATGTATAGTTTAATATTGCCTGTGGTATAAGTATAACATAGATGACTTATATATGTACTGTTAAGTATGAGAATCCCCGTATCATTAGCCCGATTCGGTTGAGCAATTGTATGTTACTGGAGCCCGTAAGCGAATTTGCTATTCAGTTGGAGTCATTTTGCAGGCTACAAACAGGTTATGGGTTACAGCCTTGCGGTATTTAAAACAGGAACTTACAGTCCATCTAAGCCTTTGATATTTCACGGCCGTAATAGTTCCAATCGCTAAAAAGCAAATCGCTGTTCAATTGCAAACTTCCCTCAAGCCCACAAATGTTTTCGCACCCGTAAACGGCAAATGTAGGAGAAAATCCTATGAGTTCTAGAGAGGACCCGCAAAGGGGTTAAACACCTGATTATAGCACTCTAAATGCAAATAAAAAATCAATACTGCACTCTAGATGATGGGGAAAGCGATGAAAGACATTAGAATTAATTGCACAACAGTCTCAAGCTCGCAAATCTGAAATCTAAAACCATTTTTTTTATGTTTAATTTCAGGGTTATACCAATCTCAGGATCAATGAGTTAATATATATCAGGCCACCCACACGGACTAAAACAGCATCGGCATAAGTTTTAATTTTTTGTGTTTTGCGGTTTTGCGTGTCTGATCGCATATCGGACCTCCAAACCACAATTGATTGACATGTAATCTCCATGTTTTACTGGTGTCATGATGATGGTCTCATTTTCTATTGGATGTTTCTAAATGGGTAGTTACGGTCTTGCTTAATTGATCATGTTCCTGCCCTGAACTGCTTCACACAATGGCATGTTTTACGGTTTTGGCTTTCTCACGTAACTTGCGGGGTTGTTCAATTGAATGGCACCGAAATCAGAGACAAACGAGAGCCCGCAGCACACTCGTAGACATACAGCCTGTATCCTGTGAGATGTGGGCTTGCAATTGAATCAGGCTCCATGTTTGGCATCAAAATTACCATTTTTCCCAGAGTAATATATTAAAGTCTGAATTCTCTGAGAATAGGGTCAGAATTATGGGGTAACATGCTAAGCGGATTTGGGAAGACTTCAGAAGTCAGACGTGGAGGAACCAGAAAATTTAATTCAGGGAAGGGTTAGGAAGATCTAATAAGCCAGTATGGTCCACTGGACAGCTAATTTACTGATGGGGAAACTTAACATAAACTAAAGTGTGAATCCCCCTATATAGTACAGAAGGTCCAATTAAGCTATTCGGCCGGTCAGGCTCCCGCACAACTGGGGCGGTTAGAAAGGTAGACATCAAGTGATTGACAGGCAGGCCACATGGCAGGGATCAGGAAGCTTATGGTGGTATTGGTGATAAGGAGTGACTAAAATGTATAAAATGTTGAATGGATGACAAATAAGGAGTGCTCAGGTGGTCATACATAATTAAGTGTGTGCTCATTAATGAGGCAGGTGATAATCCTGATCATAGGGTTTTATAATTAAGCATCTACCTAAGTAAGGAAGGGTAATTCTGCTACTCTACTGGCGTATTCTGGAGTTTTTGTGGTCTTTCTGTGGGTCCATTACTGGTCTGGTTCAGTCTCTAGCAGGGATTAATAACAAGAACCATCATGTATCCCTGGCTGGGTCAGAACTAGGTTCTGGGAGAGCCCAATTATAGAAGCTGTTATGACAAGGCCATTTCAGAGCTGACGATGAGAACACTGGCTTCAATTAAGATTGAAGAGACCCATATCAAGAAGGATAGCCTTAATAGTCCAGGCCAGAAATTGGGGACCAGTGCGTCGTTATAGGACTTTGTCACATTGGGGTTAGCTGTGGACCTCGTGGTGGGGTTTAACATTTAGGTGCCACGGGGTTCCTTTAAGGTAATGCTGCTCTATCTCTGACTTAAATCCTATGCCTTGTGCTTTACTAACAAGGCATGGGTCTATACGTTGTGGGTGGGATCTGTATTATTACAGCTGAGGGCAATTAGATATATGAGTAAATTTGCTGATAAAAGCTTCCACAGTTTAGAAGATGAGTCTCATATTGGATGAGGCCTCATGTTTGTAAGAAGAAGAATGTGTTACCTTTGTTAATCAGTTACTGAGAGCTAAATCATGGGGGTATATTTTTGAATCCAATACAGTGTGGGGTGGAGGAGGTACACATGAGAAGTTAGAAGGCTTTGTTAGATAGTTGAAGCTTCTCTCCAGAAAAATAAATGTCTCTCTCACACATACAACTTCTTACAACATATCCTGAATACCTCAATGGTCAAGAAGAGCCATCAACATTTACCTTTTTCTGTTTAAAAACTAGCTGTATTTCCTTTTCAAGGCTTAAGTATGCCCTTTGTAAGACTCAACATTTTCAAGCATATTTATCTTATTTCATTGTACAGTGGTCTTTAATGCAGAAGTTTGAATCCTATTCTTGGCTTCTAATTTTCTTCCTTCTTCTCTCATAAAATATCTCAACTGGCTTTGAAAAAAGTCAAGAATAGTCTATTTCAGGGCTATTAACTCCTCGGCTTCTACTTATATCTCTCACTTTTAATCTCTTGCTCATCTTCTTGGCTATCACTGATTCTTTCCATAAACCTTCAGAATGTAATGATTCTCTTGTTTGTGGAAGTATCCTCAAACTTTGTTTAACTTGTAAACCTCTATAAATAGTAGAATAATTTATAATGCTGGTGTGAAGATCCATCTGAAGGGTAAGGATGGCACTTGTAGAGATCTAGGGCAACATGTGCCGTAACTAAGTCCTTGACCCACACTATTAGAAAGGGTGGGGAAATGGTAATAATGTGGTGAAGAAGAGGAGAAGGTAGAAGTTATAGCCTTGTGTGAGTATGTCAGAGTGTATGGATACTGTATTTGATATATATGGAACAATAGAGGAAGGGGAACAACATAAAACATTGGTTCCATCACTATGCCATGGCAATTCATTGTAAACATCTAAATGCATAGACAATGTATTCTTTAAAGGATCACTGTAGCAATATAATTAAGGCTTTGTTAGATAGTTGAATCTGACTGGAATTGACACCACATTCCTTCTACTCACAGACCAAGAAGCAAGCTTCTCTCCAGAAATATAAACGTCTCTCTCACACATACAACTTCTTACAACATATCATGAATACCTCAAGGGTCAAGAAGAGTCATCAACATTTACTTGTTTCTAATTAAAACCTTTTTCGTTTTCAAAGCTTAAGTATGCCCTTTGTAAGACTCAACATATTTATCTTATTTCATTGTACAGTGGTCTTTAAAGCAGCAGTTTGAATCCTATTCTTGGCTTCTAATTTTCTTCCCTCTTCTCTCATAAAATCTCTCGACTGGCTTTGAAAAAAGTCTATTTCAGGGCTATTAACTCCTTGTTTTCTACTTATGTCTCTCACTTTTCATCTCTTGCTCATCTTCTTTGCTATCACTGATTCTTTACATAAACCTTCAGAATGTAATGATTCTCTGGTTTGTGGAAGTATCCTCAAACGTTGTTTAACTTGGAAACCTCTATAAATAATGGAATAATTTATAATGCTGGTGTGAAGATTAATCTGAGGGGTAAGGATGTCGCTTGTAGAGATCTAGGACAACATGTGCCGTAACTAAGTCCTTGACCCACACTATTAGAAAGGGTGGGGAAATGGTAATAATGTGGGGAAGAAGAGGAGAAGGTAGAAGTTATAGCCTTGTGTGAGTATGTCAGAGTGTATGGATACTGTATTTGATATATATGGAACAATAGAGGAAGGGGAACAACATAAAACACTGGTTCCACCACTATGCCATGGCAATTTATTGTAAACATCTAAATGCATAGACAATGTATTCTTTAAAGGATCACTGTAGCAATATAATTAAAATATACTATTTTATATGCAATTATGCTGCTATAGAATCTACCATTTCAACTTTAGTTATTCAAACAACCATTTAGAAAAAGGAGCACAGTGGTATTTTAAAAGTAATTATAAAACAAATACAAAATCAAATGCAGATGATGTACCCGTAAATGTGTCAACTGTATCTCTCTATGTAAGCAATAAACCATTAAAACTGGCAGGCATAATGCTCTTGTTAGAATTATATTAAATAAATCATTGACTTGTTATAAGAAAGTTAAGAATGGAAATAGTAAAATCTTCACTCAGAGCTATTCACAAATTATTTATTTTTCTAAAATCTCAAATGTGCTCCTCTGGGATATTTTGACTTTGATTTTCTGAATCGCTCTTCTTTACGAGTTGTAACTGACCGTGAACATCTTAACCAATGGATATGATATGACTGAAAGAATTCTTTCAATTATTTATTAGAAACTTTTTTGTACATTTTTTTTTCATTGGTGTCAAATTTTTCATTCTCAGATTAAGGCAATTCCTTGACATGTCTGAAGATACTGTAAGTTGAACATGATCAAAATTCCATAGAGCACACAACTTCTAAGGAAACACTTAGAGCCATTTGGGAGCCTGCCTGTCTGAGAGTAAGTGCTGTCAAACTTTTCCTGACTGTGTATATTTTTATGTGTGAATCAGATACTGTTTACTTCAGTGATCTCTTTTAAAATTAATAAAATATAAATTTGTGCTAGTTTCATTATCTCTTGAATATCGTCAGATTTTTTTTGTGATGAGTGCTCAGATTAGCAGAACAAGCATGATATATTTGGACTAAAATATATTATCATGATTTTTTCCCCAAAAGGCAAAAATTAATTATTCAGCACTGGCTGCCACTTGTATGGTTTCTGACCTGTGAAATGTGTCAGCGAGAAAATGTAGCTCAGGATTCTTTATCAAGTAGATAAATGATGGTCAGACAGACAGAGGTTGTATTAAGGTTGTTATTATCATTTATTTATAAAGCACTAACATATTCTGTAGCACTAAGATAAAAATGATAACATTATGCATACTGGTACAGAAGGTGTTAAGGGTCCTCTTCATAAGTGGGCTAAGAATGTTAGAGACACAAGGAGAAGACATTGGTAGAATTTAGTAGAGTTGGTAGAGAATTACAAACAGATGGGGCAGCATGAAAAATGTATTGAAAACAAGATTGTTAGGAGGTGGTGATGGTTGAAAAGAAACATATGTCATTGGGTATAACAAAGTTGGTTGGTTATGGCAGTATCTGAAGATAAGTTCAGATATGTAGGAGGGTGCAGTGTTTTTGAGGGCTTTGTAGGTGCACAACAGTCTCAAGCTCGCAGATCTGCAATCAAATATACATTTTTTAATGTTTCATGTTGGGGTTATATCGGTCTCGGGAATTAATGAGTTAATAGATATCTGGCCACCCACATGGACTAGAACAGTATCGGCAATCATGATTATTATTTTGTTTTGCGAGTCCAATCGCATATCGGACCTCCTAACCATAATTGATTGACATGTAACCTCCATGTTTTATTGCCATAATGATGACGGTCTCATCTTCTCATTGCTGTTTCTAAATGGGTAGTTACGGTCTTGCTTAATTGATCATATTCCCTCCCTGAACTGCTACATACAATATCAAGGTTTACGGTTTTGGCTTTCGGCCCCTAACTTGTGAGCTTGTTCAATTAAATAGCACCAGAATCGGAGACCAACGAAAGCCTGCAGTATGCCCACATATAATATTGTCTATCGCTAGGCTTATTTCTATGTCAATGAAAGCTACAAATTGAACATATTTCTGCAGCCTGTATAGAGAGAAAAAATCTTACTAAATACAGAAATGGTAATCATGGCATTTGTTACATAAAACACGTCAACAATGCGCCCTCAATGGGATGAGTAAATTACTATGACCAAAAACCAAACCAAGATGGCTGGGAAATTACAAGGGTATGGAACCATCTCCTAGTGTGGTATGTTCAAAGGATACATGGCAACTCAAAAATAAAATGGAACTAGGCTCATAATATATTATTAAGTATGTCCTCCTGTATATTCCTCCTCTCCTTGTAGATGCTTTCTAATTTCAGGAACAACAGTCCAGTCCAATCTGAAGTATTATTTTAATATCTGAAGTATTATTTTAATATGTAAATTATTTATTATTGTCCTCTAAACATACTACACTATGAGACTGTTTTTTGTTCTTGTACTTGTTTTGATTTTTTTAGACTAAAAAATACATAGGATTGAGCTTTCCACCTAAGAAAATAAGCACCACCAGCCAAGGATTCAGAAAGGATATAACAACACAAGATCACAGCTAAATAACCTACCATAAATGTCTTGAAGAAATAACAAATTAATTAATTTATATAATCGACTAGGACTCTCACCGTAAGAGTGCTTTTTTGGCAATAAGTATGGTTATCTTTTAGTCATATACATATTATTTAGAATATATTTAGTATATTTTAGTAGAGATTACAATTATAATTCTTATTCCTCAAGCATCCGGAACTCTCAAGTAACTGGCACCTACCATTATTCCCCGCTATATGGAAACTCTCATCTAACCGATACTTGAGGCTGCAGGAAGCGACATTTCAGCACAGGAAGTTTAAGCAATCTGTAGCCTGGAAGTGCCCCTGGAAGTGCCCAAGTGGATCCTGACCCTGTAGGAGCCTATCTGAAGCAGCATCTAGCTGGAAGTGCCAATCTATTGTATGCAATGTCTAATAAAATGGCTTTGTTAAAATTAACTTTGTCTCTGTGTTTTGTTATTTTTTTAACTTTTAATTAATGTATTTGTTTAGCAGTAGTAATTAAATACATTCTGTGTGATTTTGTATGGGTTATAGGGTCAATTAGGCCTATTTTAATAATGGCTCTCAAGCAACCAGAAACTATAGTTATCAGGCATATGGCAATCCCATAATTTAATTCAGATTCACTAGATTACATCTAACAGTAGAACCTTTTATAAAATATATGGAAGAAACAGACAACATATTTGAATCTGACATTATACATGTTCAGAATATGAAATCAAATGATTAGGTAAACGTTGAGTAGATTTGAGGACAGTTAGCATAACATTTCAATCAATCCATTAGAGGACTCAACCCTTGCAGTATCATAGATGAACAAATTTTGCAGTGGGTGGATTGATAAACAGTTCCCAACATGATTTATAGATAGTTATTTTACTTTAGAAAAATAGATCCACTGTCTACAAGGTCATAATAAGTACTTATTTTAGAGTACAACAATGACAACAAATACTACCATCTATCTATCTACAAGTCCGAATCATGTTATTAAATGCAAATATAAACCTTATTCAATACAAGAATGGTAATTTATATTGTATTTACAAGTAACTTACTTATGTATGGCAATATTGTACTTACAATGTGTAACATTACCCTAAATCAAGCATATAAAGTTATATGTGTCTTTGCTATTAATTGATTCAGTCAAATAATAGCATGTGTGTATAAAGTATATGTTCAATTTTATGTGTTGGCTTTGAAAAATCATTACCTAGTGAGAGTCATTGCTAAATCTGATATATACAGATCTCGACTTCACTTCTGCTTCTTTTATATTTTAAAGCTGAGCTCTGCCATTGAAAATAGTTCATTGCAGTACAGCAGTCAGTAATGAGGTCAAGAAATGGCAAGTTCAATAGATTTTAAGGCAACTCATCAGACTTTGGATGGGAGCCCAAACCCCTTTGGAAATAAAGCTGGAGATTAACAGTTTTTCCATTTTACTACTCAAGGGCAAGATAACGTGATACATGAGATATCATTGCCATAAAGTCTCCGTTGGGATGGTTAGTTCATCACATTTTGTTGCAAGCCAAGTGGTAGCTCCTTTTTGGCAGTGCACAAACATTTAATTCAGCAAATGCATCATGGTGTGATCAAATGTTACAAGAGGTAATCCCATGTTGCAAGTCCTGTGTTGACCTGAGTCAAGAATTGACACCTGCTTTTTACAATCAGAGTTGAATTGCTTTTGAGAACAAGCTGGACTGAAATTATGAGTCTTAGAATGCCTCTGATATTAAGCTGGGACAATGGTTTCTCAACGTTTAATTTAATATATTTAAAAGAAAAATAAGAAGGAATGACCCTCCACCATAACATGCTAGTTTGAACCAAAAAGTAATGCACACAATGCATACAATTTTACTTTTTATATTAAAAAAATTCAACTTTCAGAAATTGTTAAGGACATATTATATGAAAGAGGTGACAATACCAGAACATTCAATGGTAACCAATGTCTTGGGGACCAGGATAATCAATCTTCTTTTCTGTAAAAACATGCATAAAACTTGCATGACAGAGATTATAGATAAGCATTGATTAGTTAAAGGGTAGTTTTATGTAAGATGTAATAATTACTATGTGCAAGTCTAGCTTTTTAGGGATGTACAGATTAAATTAATAAATACATTTTAGTAGTTTGGTGTAATGGACAGCTACCGAAATACAGAAAGTTTTACATTCAAGAAAAGATGCACAAACAAAAGTACTGTGAGCCAATCTTACCCCTCCTCACTGGAAAGTAAGTCTAAAGACTTTTCTAGTAATGACCATGCAAATGTGTATATAAACTATGCTATAATGTAGCTTGTTATGCTGATATTTTCATTGTTTCATTGCTATAATGCAGCTTGGTATGCTGATATTTTCATTGTTTTAAAAAGTTTATTAGATCCTTTGCATTCCTCCCTAGTTAAGTTTACAAATATAACATCCAAAATGTAACTGAGACAGATCCAGTACTTGTTTGTATTGCAGTTACATTTTGGTTTTGTTGCTCTAGTAGATCTTATGGAAACATTTTGTTGTTATTAACTTTTATTTGTATTGTGCCAACATATTCTGTAGCGCTGTATAGGGTATAAGAACAAGGAGATACAATATCAACAAATTCAGAAAATGAAGAGCCCTGTTTTGAGCTTGGTGTCTTTGTAGAAAGCACCCTACAAGATTGAAAACTTGCTACTTACAATCTAAAGGGAATGGAATAGGAAGAAACCTGGACAAGAATAACAGATAAAGAATAGTAAGGGTCAGGAAGGTAGTGAAAGTTTACTTAGGTAGGAAGGTGTGTAAAGTTAGAAAGGATTTTCATTTAATAGGATAGGGAAGGGGTAAAAGTGAAGAGAAGTGCTAAAGGAGGAGTGGAAACTGTGTGCAAAGTAAGCCAAATTTTGCAAACTGCCAACAATTATTACTCAGTGCGTGTGTTCACATGCATCCCTATTAAATTCCAAGGCAGTAGCGGCAACGTGGAACCTGCAACGTCTTCACACTTGAAATTTGTTACAGAGCTATTAAATTAGAACATGGCAAGGGTTACGGCCTTGAGACGCAAACCCGTAAACCATTTGTTGCACATTGCATGTGCGACCATGAACATGATCAATTAGTCAAACTCGTAGTTACAGGTTTAGATGGAGCCAATGCCAACAGAGATCATCATCATTACGTCACAGAAAAATGGAGGTTAGATTTCAAAGCCTTACGATCTTTAATTACGAGTTTTGATCGGACCAGCATTCCAGAAACAATGCAATATTGATAAAGCCGTAAATATGATATTCTAGCCATGTGAGCTCAATTATATGTATTAACACATTGATTGCCGGTATCGATATAACATAAAAATTACACTGAAAATAAAGTATTTTATATTGTAGATTTGCGAGCCTGAGAATGTTGTGCTATTTATTTTAATATCTAACATCACTTGCCCTTTACCTATAAGTACAGTAGTGTGTGTATATTTGCATTAACAGTCCTACAGAAAGGACTTTAACCCACTAGCGTGTCCTCTCCTGTACCCGATGGCTTTTTAGCTCCATTTGTGGGTTGCGCGCTTGAACCCTCAGTGAATTTGTTGCAATTTAATAGCGTGATTGACAGATCAAAGGATTTGCGGGTGCGTAGTTCAAATTTCCACGTCTAGTAGCCTTTTCTGAGCCCTTACTCTGCAAGTCGTTAGCGGCTTCTTTACGGAGCCAATTTAATAGCCGCAAGTCTTACAGTCTAAGGTTTTACACATTGAGTGAATTTAATAGGGCTTTGTGTTTCTCTTTGAATACACTGTATACATTAAAACTGGCAATGTGGGATGCTCATTGTAACGAGGCATTGCCAGGGGATGGGTCATGGATTTTGACTGGTCTTTCTTGCAGGACATTGGGTGAGATTACAAAATGGTAATAGTGTTTATTTATGTATATATAGAGCTCATACATATTTAATCACAGCTGTATGATGGGGTGTGGATGCAAGAATGATTGTACCAAGCCTTGCAATAAGTCCAAGTCCCGGACATTTTAGAAATAATCAGACTTTAATTGCATTAGTATAAAGACAGTTATTAATTGGCGACATAAAGGGAAATACAATTATGAACCAGGACGAATGATTAAACAGGAAAATGTTTCAGGAATTTTAATTTATTACTTATGAAACTATTTAGATTGGGCAACAGTTTATTGAATTTAAGCAAATTCTTTAAACTCTTTTTCTGTATATATTATATTCAGTTTATACCCAAAGCAATGAATGACCCTTATGTGTCCTAATAACAAACAAAATGTACCGTATCTCTGAATGATATTCCCAATTATTCACATTAACTCAGTAAATGTGTAAAATGGAACACTTTTATTTCATAGGTGGAGATTTAAAGCTTTTTTTCAGGAATTATAAAAATTGTTTCAATTATACGAATTACAAGACAATATCTTAGCATCAGCAAAACTTTAAACCTGCAGGGTGCTCAGCAATTGGATGGTATCTGCTGAGTGGTCTTAAAGTAATTTTGAATTAACTGTCTCCTCATATTCCATCTTAAATGCACACCAAAGCTAGGAACAAAAAGAAACTATTTCACCCAGGGCTTTGTCTGCTCTCTTTACATCACCTTGGGCATTCATTTCAATTTTCATGTTTCTGCACTTTTTAAACTTTTTATGTGACAAAAGCTACCTGCCAACTGTTGGAAAAATCTGATTTCTATTGAATATTACACTTTTGAAAGAAAGAAAACAGTGTATAAATGAAGCTGAGACACTCATTCACCTATGCTTATATTACCAGGAAATCAATTATGTGAGTTTTTCAAAAGTTACTGATTCCAGCAAATTGAATGGCCTCCGTCGCAGGATCATTTATAGAGGTGGATGCAATCAGAGACCTCATAGCACAGTTAGAAGCTGAGTATTTGATATTCAGATGAGAGGGAGTCCAGTCTTGCCCTATACTTTCTGTATAATATAGTGAAATGTGCAAACATCATGAATTTTTTAACTGATTGTAAACTATGTTTTATATGGAAAAACTCCTATTAGAATTTATTGATGAAAAGTAACGTAAAATGAGTCAGATGTAATTTGTCATTTATGTCATTTTATGTCAAGGCATATTCTATGCCGGCTTCCAAAGTATATTTTATAAAGCATATATATGTATATTATTTGTATGCATATATCTACAATATGTCTAATTTAAATGACATACTGAGCAGATAAGGCATATATATGTTTGTTAATTTATAAAAGTAATTAATTTTTTGCTCTATCAGACACAACAGAAACAATTTGTGGACCAGTTAATGCTAAAGACTTTCTTCTTTCCTCCTCTCTTATCACCTCCTCTTACTCTCGCCTTCAGGACTATTATTGTGCTGCCCATATTCTTTGGAACTCCTTGCCTCGCTCCACTCGACTATCCTACTGCCTCAAATCTTTCAAAGCTCACTGAAATGTCACATTCTGCCTTAATAAACAAATCACATCTTTTATCCCTCTACTAGTGAATTTCCTGTCAAAAATGACGGCAATAAAATTTGAATCCTGGCAATGCTGTTTGCCACACAATTCAAGGCTCTCCCCCCTCTAACCTGCGGGCCTTCTGTGCTTGTAAGCCTCTCCCCCTCTACTATACGGGCCTCGCGAGGCAGGCCAGCCTGCAACTTTTGTGCCCCGCAATGAACGCATTCCAGGCTCATTGCTAGCCTCTCCCCCCTTCTACAGGCATTTGCCTATCTGCAATTTTTGAGCCTCGCACCCCTGTGTCTCTTTCCCTTCTCTCCCTTCCCTGTGTCTGTTTTGCCCTCTCTTCCTCCTGTGTCTCTTTGCCCCCTCTCTCTCCCCTGTTTTTTCCCCTTATCTCCCTCCCTGTGTCTCTTTCCCCCCTTTCTCAACTCTGTGTCTATTCCCCCCTCCCCTCTGTCTTTCTCCCCCCTCTCCCTCCTCTGTGATCCTGTTTCCTGTTTCTAATTTCCTATTTAATCGGCATCTTTTGGCAGCCTCCCAATGGCTTCTAAGTTAGGGCTTGAAAAACAAACGGTTAAACCCGTGAGGCCTGCCCCCCCCCGTCTCCATTTTTTCCAAGCTCATAACTCGAAAGCCTTTAAGATCCTCTCCCCCCCCCCACCTTGTTAGCCCTTTGGCGCTCATTGCTTTCCTCTCCCACCCTTTACTTTATGGGCAGCTCAATGAGCAGCTTTGCCGCTCATTGCAGGCTGCAGCATGTGTTCCGCGCATGAGCAAGCCCGCAATTTTGCCAGCATTACAAACAAACTCTCAATTATGATAATGATATATATATATATATATATATATATATATATATATATATATATATATATATATACAGAGTCTTGCAAAAGTATTCACACCTCTTGGCATTTTTCGTGTTTTGTTGCCTCACAACCTGGAATTAACATGGATTGTTTGAGGATTTGCATCATTTAATTTACAGAACATGCCCACAACTTTGAAGATGTTTTTTTTTTATTGTGAAGCAATCAACAAATAGGACAAAATAACAAAAAAAGCCAATGTGCATAACTATTCACCCCCCTAAAGTCAATACTTTTTAGAGCCACCTTTTGCGGCAATCACAGCTCCAAGTGGCTTTGGATAAGTCTCTATGAGTTTACCAGTGGGATTTTCACCCATTCCTCCTTGCAAAACTGCTCCAGCTCCTTCAAGTTGGATGGTTTGCGCTTGTGAACAGCAATCTTTATGTCTGACAACAGATTTTCTATTGGATTGAGGTCTTGCTTTAGCAGTGTATTTGAGGTCATTGTCCTGCTGGAAGGTGAACCTCCGTCCCAGCCTCAAATCATGCACAGAGTGCTACAGGTTTTGCTCAAGAATATCCCTGTATTTAGCACCATCCATCTTTCCCTCAACTCTGACCAGTTTCCCAGTCCTGGCTGCTGAAAAACATCTCCACAGCACGATGCTGCCACCACCATGTTTCACTGTGGGGATGGTGTTCTTTCCAGACATAGCGTTTTCTTTGAATGCCAAAAAGTAAAATTTTAGTCTCATCAGACCAGAGCACCTTCCTCCATACATTTTGGGAGTCTCCCACATGCCTTTTCACAAACTCAAAACGTGCCATTTTGTTTTTTGCTGAAAGACTTGCTTTTGGCCACTCTGCCATAAAGCCCAACTCTATGGAGCATACGGCTTATTGTCATCCTATGTACAGACACTCCAGTCTCTGCTGTGGAACTCCTTAGCTCCTCCAGGGTTACCTTAGGTCTCTGTGCTGCCTCTCTGATTAATGCCCACCTTGCCCGGGCCATGAGTTTTGGTGGGCGGACGTCTCTTTACAGGTTTGCTGTTGTGCAATGTTCTTTCCATTTAGTTATGATAGATTTGATAATGCTCCTGGGGACCATCAAAGATTTGGATATTTTTTTATAACCTAACCCTGACTTGTACTTCTAAACAACATTGTCCCTTACTTGTTTGGAGAGTTCCTTGGTCTTCATGGCAGTGTTTGGTTAGTTGTGCCTCTGGCTTAGGTGTTGCAGCCTTTGGGGCCTTTCAAAAAAGGTGTGTATATGTAATGACAGATCATGTGACACTTAGATTGCACACAGGTGGACATCATTTCACTATCTATGTGACTTCTGAAGGTAATTGGTTGCACCAGAGCTTTTTATGGGCTTCCTAACAAAGGGGGTGAATACATACGCACATGCCAATTTTCTGTTTTCTATTTCTAAAAAATAGTTTTATGTATATATTTTCTCATTTCACTTCACCAACTTAGATTTTTGTGTTCTGATCCATCACATAAAATTCAGATTAACAAAACATTGAACTTAAGACTGTAATGTAACAAAATAGGCAAAAAGCCAAGGGGGTGAATACTTTTGCAAGGAACTGTATATATATATATATATATATATATATATATATATATATATATATATATAAATTATAGAGGACATTATATTTCCTTATTTATATGATTATAATAGACCATGGCTTAGTATATTTATTTATATATAACGAATCAGTCAGGCACCCTGACTGATTTGTTATATGTTTGCAGAGGACCCTGATTCTTCTAGTGATATGCCCTAAAACAATGCAATGTCTTATATTTCAGTAATACGTACTGTATATTCGATGCTAACATATTTAATTACCCAAAATCACGTTCTGTGATCAAATAACATGCATATAATCCAATAATATGCCATATAATAATATGTTTTCACCCTGCACAAGGAAGCAAGGAGGAGCTCAGACATCGCTATGTGGATTCCAGCATTGTTCTGCTGTTTGCCTGAAGGTTAGTATAGAGTTATAAAATATGCTAAAATGCAATTTTTCTATTGGTAAGTGCCAGATGCTTTTGTAAGTGGCTCTGGGGTTGTAGAAACCAATTTTTTAAATAAAATAAATCTATGTGTATAAAATTAATCACTGTAATGTGTGTCTAATTTGTGTTAGATTAGAAAATGTTAACATGGGGGAATTTACCTTTAATAAATGATATCAAAATAAGGGTCTACATTAGTCCTTGTCCTGAAACTAACTATGTCAATATCTTTTATTAATATTTCTACTATATGCTTGTTATTATATTTGATGACATATAATTATTTCTAACATTAGTTCAAACTCTTACAAATGTTTACTTTATTTTGCCTGGCTTTCCTCCCCCTTCCCCCTTTTATGGCCTGTATAATTTGCCTAGATCTCCTCCTTCCCACATGTCTTGGCATTTCCTTCCTGCTAACTGCTCTCTCTCTCTCTCCCTCTCCCTGTTCTATCGGTCCCTCATAGCATATTTTTATTGTTTTTTCTTTTTAGCCCCAAATTTTACTTGCATTCTGGTCTTAGTAGGCCTCACTACGCTGAATTCTGGGAGTCCTGCCCTCATTCCCTGCCCTCTCCCTCCCACCCCATTTCTGATTAAATTTATAGTGAAATGGGAATCACCTGACTTTCCTACTTGCATATATTAACTCACCACTAGGGCAGATAACATATTAAATGCTAGAGCCCTCACCTCTGTTCCTTCTCTCTCCCTCTAAATGAAAAACCTTTCTAACTTTCACTTCTCTTCTGACCCTTTTTATTCCTTATCTGTTTAATCTTTCCCTGATTTCTGTCCCTTCCATTCCCTTTAGATTGTAAGTGGCGAGTTTTCAGTCTTCTAGGATGCTTTGGGAAAAAGCACTTTCTGCAAAGATTCTAAGCTCAAAACAGGGTCCTCCATTTTTGGAAGGTTGTTAATGCTGTATTTTTTTATCCCCTGTATTGCGCTACGGAATATGTTGGCGCGTTACAAATAAAAGTTAATAATAATAATATTAATAATAATAATATAGCATAAGGAGTTTGAAATCATATATTGCAGGCAAACATCTCTTTTTGAGGTCCAATTTACATACCTACATTCCTTATAACCTCAAATTCCATTTACGTTTGTTTTTTATTCAAGATATAAAATTATATCTCTCTTTTTCTGGTTTAGCAATTATATACATTTAATACAGATCATATACAGGAGTGAATTAAAAACTGTAAAATAACTAAAAAGTTATTCAGACATACAAAATATGTGTAGAGTTAGTAAAGAAGTGAATAAAATTATAACAAGAAATAATAGGCAAACTTGATGTTTCAAGTTATGTAGCTTTCGTTTTATGTCTCTTTGAAAGCTCAACGGTCTCTGCAGTTTCATGAGCCACAAATCTATATCTTTGTTATCCAAATAAATTGAAGCGTTCCATTCCATTTGTTCTGTAATGTCTTATTATAAAGTCAAAAAGCACAACCAAAAATAAATTACACAATTAATTAGTAGTTCTCTGATATGACTTCTTTTTGAGTTGATAAACAATTGACATCAAATAACAGAATAAAAGAGATAAAATGACTATAACTCAAAAGAAATATTCTGAAATGGCTTTTACAGTGAACTTTTTAATTTCCTTTATTTATTTACTTAACACAATATTTGACAGTAGATATATTTACTTGGATTCTTAAGTAAAAGATCTTAAGTAATAAATTTGTGTATTAGTTCATGTAATGTAGCTAGAATACAGGAATTATATATAAAATAGTAAATGCATTTCGGTTTAATGTTTATATATATATATATATATATATATATATATATATATATATATATATATATATATATATGTATATTTAAATATATACACTTAATTATGTATTCCGTGAATTGCTTTACTTAGTTCTTTCACTTATTTTTTGTTTCGAATTTTGGAATTTGTATATGTATATTTCACATTTGGAGGTGTTATATATTGTATTGTAAATATTGTCACATTTGAATGTGTTATATACTATTTGAAACCATTGTACTGTTTCCAAAGCCAAAAGAAGTTTTGAGTTCCAATAAAGATGTAACTGCCCTTTAAGAATGTGATAACTCTTCATGCTGGCTAGGATTTGGTTCAATATATATATTTATATATATGTGGTGAGAATGTCCACATATGAATA
Source organism: Discoglossus pictus (assembly GCA_027410445.1). NCBI lineage: Eukaryota > Metazoa > Chordata > Amphibia > Anura > Alytidae > Discoglossus > Discoglossus pictus. The sequence goes on from CM050163.1 coordinate 552,913,347, forward strand.
AATATTGGGCTAAGATATATGACAAAATATAAAAAATGACGTGTATGTCCTAGACCCAATAGGGACATTATTAGATTAAACTGTGTTAGCATTCTAGAAACCTAATAATGCACATATTTAATGCATCTAAATGAGTAGTGGCTTACTGATGGCACTAAGAACCAAATACCCAAATTTGGTAATGGTAATGCACATGGTAAAAAATAATTAAGAGAAGGAGTATTTGAAAAGTGGATTAGTTGGGGAAGTAGACAGATATTGAAAGACATTAGATTTGTTGTTGTTGTTTAGTCATTCAGTCATGTCCGACTCCCCGTGACTCTATGGAACACAGCATGGCAGGTTCATCTCTCAGTCACTGCCCCTCTGAGCTCCATCAAGTTCATGTACATTGCTTCAGTGACCTCATCTATCCATCTCCATCTCTGTAGTCCCATTCTTCTTGTGCCTTCAATCTTTCCCAGCATCAGAGTATTTTCTAGGGAATCCTACCGTCTCATAATCTGGCCAAAATATTTGAGCTTCAGCCTCATGATCATACCTTCTACTGAACAGTTTGTCTTGATTTCCTGAAGTATTGAATTATTGGATCTTCTTGCAATCCAAGGCACTCTAAGCAGTCTTCTCCAATGCCACAATTCAAAGATGTTAATTCTACTGCGCTCAGATTTCTTTATGGTCCACCTCTCACATCCATATGTTACTACTGGGTATACCATAGTTCAGGCTATGCAGACCTGTTGATAGTTTAATATTTTTACTTTTTACTAACTTGTCCAAGCTTGCCATTGCTTTCCTCCCCAGAAGCAAAAGTATTTTAATTTCATGACTACAGTCACCATTTGCAGAGATCTTGGATCCAAGGAAAATAAAATCTGTCATTGCCTCCACTTCTTTCCCGTTTATTTGCCAGGAAGTGAGTTTGCCATGATCTTTGTCTTTTTAACATTGAACAGCAGGCTAACTTTTTAACTCTCTTTTTTTACCTTCATCAATAAGTCCTTTAGTTCCTCCTCACTTTCAGCCATCAGATTAGTATAATTGGCGTATCTAAAGGTTGTTGATCTTCCTTCCAGCAATATTGAATCCGATTTTGGATTCATCCAGTCCAGCCTTATGTATTCTGCATATAAGTTGAACAACTAAGGTGACAATATACAACCTTGTTGCACTCCTTTTCTGATCTTGAACCATTCTGTTGTCCCATGTTCGATTCTCACCGTGGCTTCTTGGTCGACATACAGATTATTGAGGAGGAGGATGAGACGATCTGGTACTCCCATTTCTTTAAGGACATGTCACATTTTATTGTGATCCACATAGTCAAAGGCTTTAGAATAGTCTATGAAGCAGAATTAAATGTTTTTCTGGAACTCTCTTGCTTTCTCTATTATCCAGCGGACATTGGCAATTTGATCTCTTGTGCCTCTTCTTCTGCGGAAACCGGTTTGCCCATCTGGTAGTTCCTGGTCCATATATTGTTGGAGTGGAGCTTGTAGAATCTTAAGCATTACCTTGCTGGCATGTGAAATGAGTGTAATTGTTTGATAATTGGAGAACTCTTTGTCACTGCCTATTTTGGGGATTTGGATGTAGACTGGCCTTTTCCAGTCTATTGGCCATTGTTGAGTTTTCTAAATGTGTTGGCATAAGGTTCCCAATTTTCTTGAAGAGATCTCTTGACTTTCCCATTCGGTTATTTTCTTCAATCTCTTTACATTGCTCATTGTAGAAGGTCTCATTGTCTCTTCTTGCTATCCTCTGGAATTCTTCATTCAGTTGTACAAATCTTTTCTTATTACCACTACCTTTTACTTTCCTTCTTTCCTGGGATACTTTCAAAGCCCCTTCAGACAGCCAGTTTGACTTCTTACTTTTCTTTCTTTTAGGGATATTCTTTCTTGCTGTTTCTTGGATTCGGTCCAAAGTTCTACCTTCCATGTCTAGTCCCTTAAATCTATTCTTTACTTCCACTGCATAATTACAAGCAATATTATTTATTTTGTATCTACTTGGTCTGCTGATTTCCCCTCTTTTCTTCAGTTTAATGTTCAACTTTGCAAAAAAAAGCTCATGGTCTTAGCCGCAGTCAGCCCCAGGTCTTGTTTTTGCTGACTGGATAGAGCTCCTCTATTTTTGGCTGCAAAGTATATAGTCAATCTGATTTCTATGTTGTCCATCTGGTGATGTCCATGTGGAGAGTCATATCGGAGGCTGTGGAAAGTGGGTGTTAGCTACAACCAGAGAATTATCTTGACAACATTTTGTCTGACCTGCTTCATTTTGAACTCCAAGGCCACATTTGCCAGTTATTCCAGGTGTCCTTTTGTTATCTACTTTAGGATTCCAATCTCCTATGATGATAGTAACATCTTTTCTTGGTGTTATATCTATGATGTGTTGAATGTCTTCGTAGAACTGGACACCTTCAGCCTCTTCAGCATCCGTGGTTGGAGCATAGACTTGGATCACTGTAATATTAAATGGCTTGACTTGAATTCAAATTAAAATAATTCTGTCATTTATTGGGTTGTAACCGAGCACTGCTTTGGCCACTCTTTGATTGACTAGGACGGCTACTCCATTTCTTCTGCGGGATTCTTGACCACAGTAGAATATCTGGTGGTTGTCTAATGTGAAATGTTCCATTTCAGTCCATTTAAGTTCACCAATAGTGATGTCGCGAACATAAAATTTTCGGTTCGCGAACCGCGAACGCGAACAACCGAAATGTTTGCGAACCGGCGAACCCGGCGAACAGCCATATACTTCAATGGGCAGGCGGATTTTAAAACCTACAGGGACTCTTTCTGGCCACAATAGTGATGGGAAAGTTGTTTCAACTAGACTAACACCTGAACTGTGGCATGCCGAAGGGGAATCCATGGCAAAACTCCCACGGAAAATTACATAGTTGATGCAGAGTCTGGTTTTAAGCCATAAAGGGCATAAATTTACTAACATTCCTAAATTGTTTGGAATAACATGCTTTGAAACATCAGGTATGATGTTGTATCGATCAGGTAGTGTAAGGGTTAGGCCCGCTTCACAGTGACAGACCAAACTCCCCGTTTAAGGCACTGCAAACAACCGCAAACAGTCCATTTGCACAACCGCAAACTCCCCATTTGCACAAGGTTGGATACCAAGCTAGCCATGTCCCGTTCCTTGTCCTCACTGATGTCATTGAAGGTCTCTTCCTCCACCCAGCCACCAAGGTTCCCCAAAAGGTGACAACAAGCCCCCTTGGACGCCTGCTGTGTTTTGTCTTCCACCTCCTCAAAGCCACCTTCCTCCTCTGACTCCTCTTCTTCAGACTCCTCTCACTGCGTTGCCTCTCTCTGCATTATTATAAGGTGAAGTACTAGTAGTACTACTCTTATCAGTTTAATACCTGTTACGTCACCTATCAGGGGACGTGTATAAGGCCTGGATTTTTGGAACCGGGAGATGGAAAAAGATGCTTGGTTGGTCGTATCACTTCAAATTTGGGGCACTTTGTGACATTAGCTTCTTACGCTTAAACATGTCCTTTACAGGCACCGTGACTATGGGCAGATGAGCAGGAACTGCTCAAGGCGAGAGACGGAGTGGCGGATGGTTGAGAGGGGGCAAGGAGGACAGCAGTGGTTGATGTGGCTGATGATGCTGGACCAGGAGGAGGATGGCGGCTTTGAGTTTGTGTGCTGCTTGTACTCATGTGTTGGTCTGGAGTCACCCAAACATTAGGTCTCAAACTGTAGAGGATAAGGGAACCAGGCTACTCTAGACCTCATTCATCATTACTTGTTTTGACAAATTGGTACTATGCGTGCAAGCTACTGTGACAACAGATATGAGTGGCACTGTGCACTTGCAGAAGTTGGCAGAGTAGACGCTGTAGGCCTGACACAGACGCTTGCAGACAAGTAACTGCTATTCAATGTATTACAGTCAAAATTGTATTCTTTGTTTAAATGTGCACTACTGACTGTTACACCAGATATGAGTGGTGGCACTGACTGGTCAAGTGGGCACAGTATACGATGTGAGCCTAAGACACACACGCTGGCAGGCAGGCAAATGAAATTAGATTACACAGAAAAAAAGTGTTGTTTTTTTTAAATGTAGAGTGCTGGTACACCACTAGATTGGATTGGTTGAACTTGGCACAGTACTTGTAAGCCTGACACACACACTGGCTAGCGGTCAGGCAAATAAACTTAGATTGGCGGTCAGGCAAATTAACTTAGATTTAAGAAAATAAAATTATTGTTTTTTTTAATGTAGACTGCAGGTACACCACTAGATTGGATTGGTTGAACTTGGCACAATACTTGTAAGCCTGACACACACACTGGCTAGCGGTCAGGTAAATGAACTTAGATTGGCGGTCAGGCAAATGAACTTAGATTTAAGAAAATAAAATTATTGTTTTTTTAAATGTAGACTGCTGGTACACCACTAGATTGGATTGGTTGAACTTGGCACAATACTTGTAAGCCTGACACACACTGGCTAGCGGTCAGGCAAATGAACTTAGATTGGCGGTCAGGCAAATGAACTAAGATTTAACAAAATAAAAGTTTTATTTTTTTAAAAATTGTATTGGTTGCACTGTGCACACACAGTATAAGTTGTGAGCCTGACACACACACTTGCTAGCAGGGGCTAGCAGGGAGACAGGCAAATGAAGTTAGATTAGACAGAGAAAAAAAATGATGTTATAGCCCTAAAAAGGGCTTTTTGGGGTGCTGTGTTTACAGCAGAGATCTGATGAGTCCTTCAGCACTGCACTGGACACTGAATAAACTTGCCTAGCTATTGATTTCCCTATTCAATCAACATCACCTACACTCTCCTTCCTCTCAGTAAGACTGCAAGTTAGTTATGATTCCAAAATAGCTGCTGTCCATGAGGTAGAAGGGTCTGGAAGGCAGGGTATGATGCCGATTAGCTGGAATGTGTCTGCTGACTGTGAGGTGCAGGGTCAAATTTGCTCAATGATAAAGTATAGGGGGCGAATCGAACATCGCATATGTTCGCAGTTCGCCGCAAACGCGAACATGCTATGTTCGCCGGGAACAGTCCGCAGGCGAACTATTTGCGACATCTCTATTCACCAATTATCAGGATATCAATGTTTACCTTATCATTTCATTCTTGACCACATTTAGTTTGCCTTAGTTCATAGTTCTAACATTCTAGGTTCCTATTCTGAATTGATCTTTGCAGCATCAGACTTTCCTTTCATGTCCAGACACATCCGCAGCTGGGTGTCCTTTCGGCTTTTGCCCAACCACTTCATTGGATCTGGTGTTACTTGTACTCTCCCTCTGCTCTTCCTCAGTGATGTGGTAGGCACTTTCTGACCTGAGGGGCTCATCTTCCAGTGACATATCGTTATGTCTCTGGTGTGCCGGTCCATAAAGTTTTCTTAGCATAGATACTGGAGTGGGTTGCCAGTGGACCACGATTTGTCTGACCTCACTGCCATGACCTGCCCATCTTGGCTGACCCTAGCGACAAGGTAGTGATCCTGAAGGGGGACATTATATTAGCAGATATTACATTAAAGAAAGCCAATAAATTAGACACAGTGTACATAAGACCATTTGTATGTGGTTTAAATTGTATAAGGCAGCCAAATAGCCAAGCAAAGATATTCTGCCACACTAATATTTAATGCCAAGAAAACTGTAGATTTTCTTTTATTTTTTTCTTCAATTAATTTGCTTAATTGTTTCCTTAATATATACGTGACTAGCGACTTACCCATCAAAAAATGATGGTCAATAAAATTGTAATGCTGGGAATGCTGTTTGGCACACAATGTGAGGTTTTTGGTCGTCTGAGCACCTTTGGTGCTCATTGAAAGCCCTGCGCTGAACGCCTTTGGTGTTCATTGCGAGGCTCGCAATGAGCGCCTTTGGCACTCATTGCAAATCTCTCCCCTGGTGTATTTTTGCTCCTCTGAGCACCCTAGGCACTCAATGTGAGCCCCGCACTGAGCGCCTTTGGCACTCACTGCGATCCTCTCCTCTGCTCTACTTTTGGTTCTCTTTACACCCTGGGCGCTGATTGCGAGGCTCTCTGCTCGTGTAGTTTTGGTGGTCTGAGCACCTTTGGCGGTCATTGCAAGGGGCACACTGATTGCCTTTGGTGCTCATTGCGAGCCTCTCAACTCGTGTACTTTTGCTTCTCTGAGCACCCTCTGCGCTCATTGTGAGCCCTGCACTGAACGTCTTTGTCGCTCATTGTAATCCTCTCCCCTTTTTTTTTCTTCTATATATATATTTTTTAATACTAATTTATTAGTTAATTAATAAAATAATAAATTTATATACTTTACCTATTGTAATTAATATATGCAGCGAGCAATATCCTGAAGAGCTAACAATCTGTTTTGATTTTCCTTCAGCATGCAATGTACATTTGCACTGTTGCTGACTCGAGGTGTAAGTGTCAGCAATGTGTGAAGTGTGCAGTGTAAATAGGCTGCGTGCGCTAGGGGAAGCCATTTGTTTAGCTGTGTAATTGGGCATTTTGTAATGGTAATGTTATTAGTTGTAAGTTTATGTTGTAAAATGGCTGCGATTGTCTATGCGTTATGCAGGTGTGGAGCATTTTCCGTTGTCCTTAATAGTGTACTTTATACCTCATATGTGCCTGTGTAAAAGACTTATGTGCTTGGCGGTGTTTTGCGTGTTTAGAGTTTGTGTAGCCTCTTTTTCGTTTTTTCCGGCCACCATTTTTTTTGTTTCTTAGGCGATTTTCAAGTGTCGAAATTTGGTAAATTGCTTTTAAATTGTCTTGCAACCTCATTCCCAGATGTTGTGATTGTCCCACCCCCCCCCCCCCGTGCTGTGTGTGATATTTTTTTTGTATTTATTTTTTTATTTTGTTTGTGTTTTTGTTGTTTTTGTATGTGCGCAGTTCGGTTTATATTTTTTGGACCTCGGATTATTATTTTTTCTAAGTGCTGCGGGTGGTATTTTTATGTTTGCTAAGTGACGCTTTTTTCCACACGTTTTTTTCAAACTGCTACGGGTCTCGCATTGTGACATGTGTAATTGCGATTTCTGTTGAGATGAAGTTCCGCTCATCTCCACCATGACTAAGTCATGAGGGGTTGTATGGATGAGCGCCTATGGCGCTCATCTCCACCAGGGCAGTGAGCTACTACCCAATCTCATTTCTCCTTTTTACATCGAAACAGATTTGCACAGCTTTTTTACTTATTTTCTTCAAACAATGGTTTCCAATGACCTACAGATGTGACAAAACATAGTGTATGTTTTGAACTTTTCTTACAGAGTTGTATATCTCATCCTACCTGTGTCTATAAAGTAATCAGTAATTTGAATCTGAGATTACGATCATTACATGAGAAGCCAATTTAAACGAACCACTTAAAACTGTTGACAAGTTAGTAGATGTTTGTTTGCATTCAATGACGAGCTTTCCCAATGTTTGAAGGTAATACATTAACTATACCTCCATAAACCAGGTTACAGAGTATTACCACAAAAAAATACATAAACAAAATATATATAAATATCGGGCATGTTTAACCTGAATATAATTAATATAGAAAGTTGTTATAAAGCACCGGTATTACAGTGCAGTAAAACAACAACCTATATATTACTGTGAATATAATCAGAGCTAAACATGGTACTACCAGTACAGTGAGTCCCTTAGCCTGGAGGCCCAGTAAAAAGAGAATACTCCACCAGCACTGCACATCTTCTTTGTGCAATAATATAGGAATGAAGCAATCGTACAGTGCAGATACAGTTTGGGTAAAAAAAACATTGTTGGTATTGTAATCCTGACCAGATTGTACAATCACTGACTCCATTATGGTTGATGAACTGAACGAGTTTGGTCATTGTTTTTTGCTGGAATGAGGAAGTGAACAGTGGCGTGCTTTTGCATCCTGCTGGATTTCTTGGTTCTGACCCTATGGCTTTGATATTTGGATTTCTCCGACTCTCTGGATTACATTGATCATGACTCGTTTTTGAGTTCTGAACTGTGCTTGTGTCTCTGCCCTTTGCTTGCCGCCTACATATAAACCTGATCCATTTGCCCTGTTCTAATTACAATTTTGCTGCTGGTTTATTGGTATTGATGCCCTGGTACCCCTTTGCTATTAGGTTTTTACCTGTGGTTTCCTGACTAATCTTTAAAAGTGGTCCAGAGAGAAAATGATTGAGGACCAGTGACATAGTCACATAGTATAGTAATTAAGGTTGAAAAAATACTTTTAGTCCATCAAGTTCAACCTTTTTAGATCTCATTTGATCTGCAATATGCTGATTAATTGGCAATTTGTTGACTGATCCAGAGGAAGGCAAACAGAAAAAAAAAAACAGTGAAACTTTGCCAATTGTCTCAAAAGGGAAAAAAATATAAAATTCCTTCCTAACCCCCGATACTGTCAATCAGATTCCTCCCAGGATCAATACTCCCTCTCTAATTATTCAGTAAGACTCTGAATGCCCCTTTTATTTAAAAATATATCCAATCCCTTTTTAAAGTTATCTATTGAATCCGCTGTCACCACCTCCTTTGGCAGAGAATTCCACAGATTCACCACTCTTACTGTGAACAACCCTTTTCTTTTTTTAAGGACAAATATTTTTACTTCTAATCTCAAAATATGTCCTCTTGTCAGTTGAAAACCTCTTGGCACAAAAAGTTCACTTGATAAAGCCTTGTATTGATCCTGGATATATTTAAATAAGGTAATCATATCCCCATTTAGAAGCCATTTTCTAGAAAACTTAGACCCTTCATTCCCCTTAATAGTTTTGTTGCTCTTCTCTGTACATTTTACATCTCTAAAATTTCCTTTTTATGTAGTGGTGTCCAAAACTGTACTCCATATTCCAAATGAGGGCGTACTAGAGATTTGTATAGTTGGAGAATTATATTTGCTTTCCTTGCTTCTATACCCTTCTCAATACATGCTAATATTTTACTTACCTTTGCATACGCTAAGATTATAAATTGCATGCCTATTTTTCCTTCCCAGATGCATCACTTTACATTTATTCATATTAAGTCTCATCTGCCATTTAGATGCCCATTCCTCTAATTTATGCAAATCCCTTTGGAGGGAAAGTACATCATTTTCTGATTTAATTACCTTGCACAACTTCGTGTCATCAGCAAAAATGGAGATGCCACACTCCAATCCCACTTCCAAGTAATTAATAAATATGATAAAAAGGAGGGGACCTGATACTGAACCCTGAGGAACCCCACTTACCACATTATTATTATTATCTTTATTTATATCGCGCCAACATATTCCGTAGAGTTGTACAGAGGTTGAGTACATAGCAAAAAACATATTTAACAGCTTGTAAAGAATGAAGGGCCCTGTTTTTGAGCATAAAATCAAATGTACTAAGGGACCACATTAGTCCGATCCGAGTTTGTTCCGTTTACAACAACCCTTTGCTTCCTGTCTTTTAGCCAGCTCTCAATCTATGAGCAAATACTTACTGCAAGTCCTGTATCCCTCAGTTTGCTCAATAGTCTCCCATGTGGCACTGTATCAAAAGCCTTTGCAAAATCCAAAAAGACTACATCCACTGAGTTGCATTAAACCAAGTTCCTACTAACCTCTTCATATAAACTCATTAGGTTTGTTTGACATAACCTATCCTTCATAAATCCATGTTCGCTTCTACTTATAATCCTGTTTGAATAGACATATTCTTGTAAACTATCCCTCATTAACCCTTCTAAAAGCTTTTCCACTACAGAAGTGAGGCTTACAGGTCTATAATTTTCTGGATGTGTTCTTGCTCCCTTCTTAAATATAGATATCACTGCCTTTCTCCAGTCTTCTGTTAGAGACCTGGTGTTGAGATATAATGGTTTTGCAATTACAGAGACCAGTTCACTCAGTACCCTTGGATGTATTCCATCAGGACCTGGGGCTTTATTAACATTAATTTTTTCCAACCTCTTTTGTTATTCTTCCTGCGTTAACCAGTATACCGAAGAAAAGAACCTATTTAGCTCATCTCCTTTTACTTGGTTACTGATTGTCAGACGGCCTGTGACCCATTGTACTGTTCCTATTGCTTCCTTCCTGGCCTTCTTCCCATTAATATATTAAACAAAATATTTTAGGGTTAGTTTCACTCTTCTTTGCAACTAAATGTTCATCTATGACTTTATACAGTCTAATAGCCCTTTTGCCTGTTTTTTACTCATCATCTTTATCTTTAAGTCATTGTTAAGCCACATGGATTGTGATTTACTCTTTCTACTTTTATTTCCACTTGGTATATGGTGATAAGTATGTATATTTAGTAAGGATTTGAATGTTGTCCATTTATGTTCAGTATTTTTACCTATCAGTTCTGTGTCCCAGTCTATACGTTGTATTGCTGCCCTTAGACCACTAAAATCTGCCCTTTTAAAATTGAGAGTTTCTGTTGCCCCCTTACAGTTTTGTTTTTTTAATTCAATCTCAAATGAGACTGTGTTGTGATCACTATTTTCCAAAGGTTGCCATATTTCAATATTTGATACCATATCAATATTATTTGTGATAACTAAGTGCAAGAAAGCCTCATTTCTGGTAGTTTCTTGAATAATCTGGGCCAGATAATGATCTCTCAGTGTACTTAAGAACCAGCTCCCCTTATCTGAACTGCTGGTCTCATTCATCCAGTTTATTTCAGGGTAGTTAAAATCTCCCATTATTATTGCTGACCATGCTTAGCTGCATTTCCAATTGCAGTTCCTCACTTTCAATTATATTTGGAGGTTTATAGCATACTCCAATATACTTCAAATACTCTAATATTCTTTTTGAATTTGCTGCTCCACTATTTAACTCTACCCACAAACATTCAACATTATCACTAGTTCCAGCATAAATAGCTTCTCTGACTATAGGCTTAAATTCAGGCTTAACATACAGACAAATCCCTCCTCCTCTTTTACCTTTGCCCCTATCTTTCCTATCTTTCCTAAATAATGGTTATAACCATCCAGATTAACAGTCCAGTCATGAGATTCATTCCACCATGTTTCAGTAATGCCTATTAAATTCAATTCCTCATTAACTTCTAAAAATTCTAACTCATTCTCCCATTTCTCCTGGCAAGCTTCTGGCTTTAGCAAGCATACACCATACACCATATTACATAATTCTATAAAATGATTCTTTAGGACACTCAATATTCCACTAACTTTGTCATTGGAACCAATATGCACCCAGGCCGGCGCTTCATTTCCAGCCCCTCCCAATAATTTATCTACCCGATCCACAAGATGCCGAGCCCGAGCACCGGGGAGACAGCAAACTGTTTGATTGCTGGGATCTGGATGACAAATCACCCTGTCTACCTTCCTAATAAAAGAGTCCCTGAACCACTGAAACCCTTCTCTTGCTCTACCTATGCTGCCCTCCCTCTCCTCCAGTAGAACTGTTCTCCCGGCTGTGGGAGGGAACAGCTCTATTTGGAATTGCCATTCCTGAATGGATATCCCCAACAGTTTCACTCAATCTGACAACTATGTTGGTGTGTGCCAACTCAGAACTGAACTGCCTCCACCTACTGTTCCCCCTGCTTCCCCTTGTAACTGTAACCCAGCTACCTCCCTGGACATCCTCGCTAGCCGCATCTCCACCCTTCATGCTACGGCCAGCTGAACTGTGCTCAGTGAGCACCAACCCCATTTCCAGTGGAGCAATATCACTAATTTGAGTTTCAAGATAGGCAACATGCTAACACCTCTCACAGAGGTATGTACCCTGGATCATTTTTTTCCAGTAGATCATGCATGTGGTGGGATGCACACTGAGTGAGGTTGTCACTGCACTGACTCATAGTTACAGTCGGGAAAAAATTGTATAAAGCACTACAATGTGCTCCCCTTTTCTTTGAACTCCCTCTTTTTATTTAAACTCCTACACTTATAACTGTAGATAATAGTTTGTGTGTCTTCTTTGGCTGTGTATTCTCTTAGAGTAACTGGTAGGCTCTTTTAAAAATATACATCTAGCCATTATATATTAATTATAATTAACATCTCTGCAACTACATTATTACTATGCATATTGGCATTATAGTGTTATGAACATCTACTTTATCAAGAATATTGTAATTTGTAGGACTTCTTTGATATTGTGTTTAATACAGAATACACTTTTATATGTATAAGAATAAATACATTATATAGCTATTAAATAAATGAATAAAGAGAACATAAATAACTATAATCAACCTTTTAGCATAAAAAATGTAGTCTTATTATTTGCACACTATGTAACTAGGTTTAGAGAATCGTGAACAAATTCGCAGTTTGACCTTACTGAACACAATAAATGATACTGCCAATATCCATTAAAATATTGATGCATAGCCAGATATTTACACCACCTTAATTGACCATAAAAGTCTATTTACATTTACTGACTCTATATATTATTGCTTGTCAATTTTTTTAACTGGTTTGATAATCAGGTTAAATCATCTCTCCAGTTAACCAAATAAAATTGGTAAATTTTCTAAATACAAACTGTTAATTATTCACTCAAGAGCAATGAATTCTATATTGAGTCCTTGAGAAGTAATAGCCTGGGTATGGACTAAAAGAAAGATAATGATTTAATGGAACTGGGTTAATATGTGCTTAATATATGCAAACATGAGGAATTGCTTGACTGGCTTTGGTTCTCCTGTAAAATATGTGATGTTTTTCTAGAAATGTTTATAGGATATGCTTCTACCTCTTACGCTATATTGACCTGTTTTGTTGGACCATTACAAATGTTACAATGTCAATTTTAAGCAACTGGGTATGATTCATTAAGTACGTTATCACTTAATCTACATCAATTTCTTTCTCAATAAATCTATTATATTTACAGCACTTTGTAGCTTGGATTTGCAGCCTAGAATTTTTAATATAATGTACTTACCCTAACATATACCGATGACGTAGAAAAGATACAGTTTGAGCAAACAGAACAATAGAAAGACTAGAAGGGCCAACTGACTCACGTCCAACATAATTTATTTGTTAAATTATTGTTATTTTATTTTAATGTGCCCACAATTGTCACATCAAATTAATTATTCTTTGAATTTAAATATTTAGGTGAGTTTGATCTATATTCATTGTTTCATTAAGGCTTCTCTGTGTCTTCCCTAAGCTATGAGCCATATGCTTTCAATGAGCCATTATAATCATTCCCTTTGCTACTAATTTCCTATGCATTGGAGACATGTCAGAGGTTTGGTTCAAATAAAGCACTAGCTAGTAGCCCATTTACCATACTGACTGATTGCTCTAAATCAGTATACCTGCTCTACAATTCAACCATCATTATATGTGTTGTGTTTTCCCATAATGTATATTACTCCATTATATTCACCATTTGCCTGTGAATTATTTTAAAATAAAAGTTGAAAGATAAAAAGATTTCTTTCATACACAATCACATGAAGAGTGGCCAGTATAATGATTTATTCATGATTATACTACAATGTGACTGTAGGGGTATACCGTTATTAATGAAATGACTTGTTTTATAGTGTATGCCCATTTACAAGCACGGCTTATCACTCACAGTAGATAAATAAGAAACTGGGTGGAATGTTGGAAGACACTTGCAATTCTCAGTTCTTTTCAGACCTCATTAATAAGAAAAAAATCAAAGACTGAGGTGTTCACTCCTAGAATAAACTATCCTAATGGACATGATAACCCATTCAGAAAGCAGCCTCTTTTAGCTCACTTGTGCCCTTCCCATGGAGAAATATCCTGTAGCATATCAGTCTGGTCCCACTCAACAGGGTGATCCAGCCCCGAAATACCGGTCAATTCTACACTGAACAGGAGAAACGGCAAACCCCAGACATACGTTTTGGCTTCTGTGTGCCACGTCAGTGGGGTGTAGATGAATTCCCTAAGTTACTGCGAGCAAGGAGTACATGTTCTGACTTTGTATTAGTTCATTACCAAGAAACCTTAGTGAATACTAAGAATGTTGTAGCCATGAATGGAGACAAAATTTCAGTCTTCACTATGAAGCTTAGACAATCAATAAATTGAAGCATCATTTATTTTTTGTTCTTTTTTTTAAGGCATTTTATGCATGGCTTAAATGTATTTATCATTTCATTTTCAAAAATAAGAAAAAAGTTGATTTCATGACATTCAGGTAACGCTATCCTTTTAATACATTTTAGAATATTTGTAATGATTTCCTAAAATGTTGTTACTACATAATGAATTACAACTCCAGCTGGAAAAGGGAAAAGTTGAGCAATCCAGAACATACAATGTACATGTAGGAGTAAAAATGATGAGATAAACAATGGGCACGTCAGAAAAATGGTTAATAAAGAAACCTTATTACATTTCTTAAATATTGACATTTTTAGATACGTGAGGATTTTAACATTTGTATGACATATGACAGTCCATAAAAGTAAAATGGATTTTTGTATGACAGGAAACAAGAATCTGGAAATATAGTTAGACAAATGAACACTCCAATTGCAAAGACAGTAGCTCAACATAACGAAAAAAGAAATTATGAAGGTGATGTGTCAACAAAAAAAATCATTTCAGGTCCTAAGAAATATTATAGACTGTAGATAAGAGGTGACCTTGACACTAAAAGAATTATTTAGGTCCTCTTCCTAGCAAAGGATCAAGAGGCTGGAAAGATTAATGTTCAATGAACAAAAACATCTGCTCATAAAACCTTAAGGGGACACTATATTGTTTTAATAACTATAATCGAAACGTATTTAATAGGTAAACAAGTAAATGCTATCGTAAATTCACAATTGCATTAAAATGTAGTGTTCTTTATTGTCGATAGACAATCCACCACTAGATGGGAGAAAAACCACTAGTATTACAATCAGATTGACCATTCTATGTAAATTGAAATTGTGTCTTTCCATAAAGTATGGGAAATATTATTTGCCCTTAAGATTAAGAGATAAGATACAAATGGACCGACCATAGGCTGTAACATCTACCAGAAATTCCAATATTAAATATAGATGTCCTGATTCAGGAACCTAGTGGCTAAATCTGTATGCTCATTTCTAGGTCGAACCAACTGTTAGGACCAACAATTGGAGACTTTCTTCTTTTTTTCTTTGATTTAGACACAATTAAAATCTCCCAAGCATTACCTGTGGTGTTTCACAAAAGCGTTTTGAATATCTAGAGTGACTTGTTATATTTGGTATAGTTTGTAAGTATTTAAGTTTACCTAAAGGACCGCTATAGTTCTCATACAATAGGGTTACACTTATTGATTAAGTAATATATTGGCAAGAAAATCAGTATCTGTAGACATAAATGTCATTTTTAACTTTACATTTGAAGTTTACTATTTTAGACTTTAACAGCTTGTCTCTAGCCCTCATCAGTTATCCAAAGGGTGGGATATGATCTGTCAAAAGCGACTTTCCTGAAAGAAGCTTTATCAGTTGTCCTGACGACATTGTTTTTCTGCCGATTTAGGCAAGCTTCCACTGGTAAGAAAAAAGTTAGGACAGCTTTCTGGGCAGATCATTTTGTCCTCTTGGACATTAAAAAATATTATTTTCAAAAGTACATGTAAACATTACATTGTTTTTATTTTACTTTTTACATTTTTTTATTGTATTTTTTATTGTGTGACCACTACAATGACCCTTTAATGTGATAAGTTACCATGTATCACACCATTTTGGTCCCCCCTATTGTGTTCAAAGGAAATGGGACAGAAAAATGTACGTATAACCCTTATTAATACAAACATGAAAGCCTACAAATTCCAGATTTTACAGTATTTGTGTGTGAGCTCAAGTCCAGTCTCACAACACAAATTCAGTTCTAGTCACCAACGGAATAGACTAGGACACGGATGTTCCCATTCTTAGTTGGAAACCTTCGGAATAAATAAAATTATGATTTTTAAATAGGACATTTGAGCTCCTATAACATGTCATCTTCTGTCAACAATATCATGATATTGGATTCCCTTCCCAAGTTGTTCATTACGTATTTTGGTATATATCTCTAATATTTATAACGTTCTTGTTTGTCACTGAAGAATCCTCTCAAAATATCCCAGCTTTTGCCTAAATGCATGTGCACTAGCAAACGTTTCGTTACAAAGAGGGGTAGGTACATTACCAAAGTGTGAATTGATATGCAAACACCATATCTACTATATACAACTGCCTTATTGGATGTTTCTATATTTACATTGTAATAGAAACATAAACAACACAGAAATGCATTGGTGATTGATGACCGTCTGGCAACAGATATAATATCAATAAATTATTCTGGCCTGTCTTATGCTTAAACAATGTTTAAATATATTATATATACGGTATATAGTTTTATATGTTAATACACCTTGGACATCCTCTAGGATTTCTTAAATATGTCTTCTTATTCTCTTGTATACATTGAATTAGATTCCATTGAACAGGAGGAACTTGCATGAATGTAATTATGTATCCAATGACAGCAAAAATATGATAAGTATATCAAGATTTAGTATGTCCCTATTAGCTTCTTGGTAAGGAAAAATAGTGTCACTGCCAACACAGAATCATTACCTTGATGTGATCAGTATGATAATTGTGTCTGCCTGGATGCTTTCCTAGAATTTGGGTGCAATAACTAAATAAAGCTACATTGAGTTGTTGGCAGATTATCATAAGCATTATGATTAATATACTTCCTCAAACAGTTTTCTGCTCCGACAAATCATTATTAACACGGTTAAAATTCAGTAAGTATCTTGATTTCACCCCTCCACTTTTGAAAGGCAGTGGAAATTATTGATTGCGTTTTAAGTAATATATTAAGATACATTTCACCTAGTCAACCATTAGCGTCTGGTACTGTACTTAACAATATATTTATCAGGAGCATTGGCAGAGGACATACTGTATGCCAGTAAATTACTAGAAACGTGGTCACTATAATGGTTTCAATGTAGACTTTTAATAGAGCAACTTTGGTACAATTTTGATGACTTCAGTTTTGATGATCAAATGGTACTAGATCATCTGGGGCTTATTTTCTTTTTTTTTCGGTTGCATAAATTATACTTTAATTTAGCAACTAGATTTTTTTTTTTTTTTGTTTTTTATCTTTAAATCCATAACTATGTCTTTGGGCTTCTATACATTTATACTTGCATTATTTATCATGCAAAACTCCACACTCAATCCACCCCAAATATGTTTAGATTTACTTTGCATTGAAAAGAAAGTTAAATAAATATTACAGAAAATGTGGCAGATATGAATCAGAATCACTTGGCCTAACATTTAAGCCACTCAGAAAGAAAAAATAGCTATCTGAATAATTCAATCTAATTGGCTATGTGAAATATCAGAAGAAAAGGAGGAAGGAGCCTTACAGCTTGTTCAAATTAATTTTCTCCTACAGTCACTGCAACGTTTTAGTGTGGGGCTTTGATTATTGATTTACGCTTAAAGGTACCAGTCACAATCAAAACCTCATCAAGTTTATCTGCTACCCAACTGAATCCAATAAAGTCTCAGACAAAAGAGTGGCCCAGAGGCAGTACTATGGTTGTGGGTGGAAGATTATCAGCCCTATTAAATCCTCTCAACGTGTAAAACCGTAGCCCGTAATGTAGCCCCCAAGACTTACGGCTATTAAATTGGCCCTGTAAACAAACCAGCTAATGACTTGCCGGTTAAGGAAATCTGAACTCCACAGCGGCCAATTTTTTGAGCCGTCAAGCCCATAACTGTTACTTTCGAAAATTGCTAATTAATTACTACAAATTCAATGGCGTAATGGAGCCAAAAAGCCACAAGGGGGTTAAAGTTCTATCCGTAGCTCTTTAAATGCAAGTATACACACACAACTGTAATTGTAATTAAAGGTAAAGTGATGTTAGGTATTAAAATGAATAGCACAACATTCTCAAACTCACAAATCTGCAATATAAAATACATTCTTTTCTGTTTAATTTCCGTGTTATATCGATCCCGGCAATCATTGTGTTAATACATATAATGGAACTCGCTTAGACTTGAATATCATATTTACTGATTTATTAATATTGCATTATTTCTGGAATGAGGGTCTGATCGTAACCTGTAATTGAAACCTGTAAGGCTTTGAAATCTAACCTTCATTTTTCAGTGACGTCTCATTTGCCATTGGCTCCTTATAAACCCGTAACTACAGGTTTGACTAATTGATCATGTTCACGGCCGCACATCCAACATGGGCAAGAATGGTTTACGGGTTTGCATCTCCATAACCTTAATTTGCGGCATGGTTCAATTTAATAGGTCTGTAACGCAAAGCCTTTGCGGGTGTGCAGATGCCGCGACGGGCTTCGAATTTAATAGGGCTGTAAGTTTGTAATCCATAGACTTAGCCAAAAAGGCCAGGAATACAGAAGAGAATGATCTTAAGTCAACTAGGATAATAGCTTGGTGCATAGTTGAAGCTGAGAATGCAGTACAATTTAACACTTCTGCTCAGTTGCGACTGTTTTATATCGTCCCAGGGCTGCATTTCCTAATTGCAGCAAAACTCAAATACTAGAATGGATCAATACCACAACCGAAATGGAGTAAAATTCAGGCGAGTGCAGACCTTCCTAGATTGCACTCTATGCAGGCAACTTCAAACATAATTGTGGCCACAGACACAAGTGCGTAGCAGGCGGTAAAGAATAGAGTGGGTTCGCGCTGAAACATTGCGCTAATGAAGCAGAAGTGGTGGGTGCCACTGAGTGGCCAATGATGAAACTAGAACCATGACAACTGGTGAGATGTATAAGCCTTTGACAGAATTATTTAAAATGTATTGGATTTAGGGATGATAAGGCCATTTTGGAATGATTTGCAAATAATCACATTATTTGACAAGTGTTATCTGCAAGATTTTCTGGTAGGATATGGAGAGCAAATTGAATTGAAAATCATGAGAAACTGCAAAAATGAGGACACTGGATATAGTAGTAATAGAGGGTGATATCATGTGGAGAAACATTAATACAAGCTCAGTCTTTGACATGGCAACTTTAGGGTTAATTAAGTGCTTATGGGGGTCTGTATTGACCCCCATGAGTGACAAGGTTAATTATAGGTTTATGGGGGTCTGTATTGACCCTCATGTGTGATGGGGTTAATTAAGTGCTTATGGGGGTAGTGGCAGAATTAATTAGGGGTTTATGGGTGTCTGTATTGAACCCCATGACTCACAGGATTAATTATAGGTTTATACGGGTCTGTATTGACCCTCATGAGTGATGGGATGAATTAAGTGCTTATGGGGGTCTGTATTGACCCCCATGAGTGACAGGGTAATTAAAGGTTTATGGGGGTCTGTACTGACCCCCATGAGTGACAGAGTTAATTAAAGGTTTATGGGGTCTGTACTGACCCCCATGAGTGACAGGGTTAATTATAGGTTTATGGGAGTCTGTATTGACCCCCATGAGTGACGGGGTTAATTAAGTCCTTATGGGGGTCTGTATTGACCCCCATGAGTGACAGGGTTAATTAAGTGCTTATGGGGGTCTTTATTGACCCTCGTGAGTTACAGGGTTAATAAGGAGTTTATGGGTGCCTGTATTGACCCCCATGAGTGAGGGGGTTAATTAAGTGCTAATGGGGGTCTGCATTGACCCCCATGAGTGACAGGGTTAATTAAGGGCTTATGTGGTCTGGATTGACCCCCATGAGTGACAGGTTTTTTTAGGGGTTGATGGGGCTCTGCATAGAGCCCCATGAGGGATAGGGTTAAGGACCCGTAAGGCGGTAATTTTTAATTTTCATTGAAGCGGGGGTCGCCGATCTCGTGCGATCAGGGTCCCCCACTGCAAGGGTTAAAGTGGGGTTAATGCAGGTTTCCGAGCTTATCGCGGATCCCGTGGGGTTAATGCGGGTTTCCGAGCTTATCTCGGATTCCGTGGGGTTAATGCTGGTTTCCAAGCTTATCTCGGATCCCTTCTTGGGTAAGTTGTAGGTGGCTGGGCGGTCTGGGGTCATGGAGCCTCGTTTTTGTTTTTTTCGGCGGCCATTTTTTCTCTTGCTTAGATGATTTTCGTGTGTCTAAACTCGGGAATTTGGACTTAAATTGAGGTGTAACTTCACTTGCAGAGGTCCTGGGTGCCCCCGTGCTGTGGGTAAGCATTTTATGTATTTCTTGTGTGTATTTATTGACGTTTTAATGTTTTGAGGTGCGTGCGGTTCGCCCGTTATCAACGTATTTTAGCGAGGTCGTAATGTTATCAACGTATTTTAGCGAGGTTGTATTTTTTTATGCTAAGTCTGTAAATTTTCCGTTCTAAGTCCCGCTGTTTGTATTTTTTTGTGTAAGCCCGTATATAGTGATTGTGTGTTGAGATGTATTTTGGAAGTGCCGCTTGTGTGGGTGTTTGTAACCGCGTGTGAGTAGAGCGCCGTAGAGCCTCCACCTCTGCCAATGCGGCCCCTCGCTTTTTGAGGGTCCGCATTTGCGGCCTGCAATGAGCCTTTGGCTTATTGCAGCCGACGTTGGACCCTCCACCTTCCGCAAATGCGGCCCCTAGCTTCGCGTGATGACGATTCGTAGTTTGACAACTATAATATGTGATAGGATTGATCTTAGAGGTTATTGTGAGGCTTACAGGAAT
Organism: Discoglossus pictus; assembly: GCA_027410445.1. NCBI lineage: Eukaryota > Metazoa > Chordata > Amphibia > Anura > Alytidae > Discoglossus > Discoglossus pictus. Next base: position 552,934,006 of record CM050163.1, read on the forward strand.
ACAGACACCTCATCTTCTGTTACTGAAGTAAAACAGCTGAACAAGACTGTTGTGCCGGAGACTGACTGAGATGAGTTGCTTGTGGTGTTTAAGATGTCATGTTTCTATACACATCATCACATTCCAATTTATGACCTAAATTTTCCAAATGCAGAAACTGTGATTTGCCCACTAGATGTCCTCTTTGCTCTATTTGATTAAAAAGATTAATTTTAAGAATAATTGTGATAATTAAGAGAAATCAGTCACCTCAAAATCTTGAGCTCATCTTTCTTATTTAAGAAGACGTTAAATCTATTTTGAAAACTGTAGCCTAAATGTCTAGCTTTTCACTGTTGGAGCACTTAAAACTGCCTAATGAGAAGATAATCTATATTTCATTTCAGTGAAACTAGTTCAAATTTTTGTTCTGAGTGTCTACGTTTTGGTTGACATGACGTATCGTAAATTCTGACCCTTGTCAGATAACAATGCTCTGCGTAAAGTTGTCAGTAGAGTTTCCTATATACCGTTTGATGTTAGGGAAGAATAGTTGATAGAGTTAACTAGAGGGATGTAATCAGGTTCCTAGTTAGAAAGTAGATATGCTGCAGAACTCTTCCACTTATATTCCAACCTGTGATCAAATTGTGTGGCTCTACTTTGCCATATCCAGTGATTGGTCATGGAGGGGCTGAGTCAGTCATGGAGCTGAGGAAAGCAGTGATAGGTGTAGAGGGTGCATTGGAAATGACTATAGAACTGTCTTGTTTGGACTGACAAAGAGCCTCATTCAATTGTTTTTTGGCCAATTGAATAGGTCTCTAGATAAGCACAGAGCATATTGTTTTACTTCTGTAAAAAATACGCTCTTTGCTTATACAGAGCCCTATTCAATTGGCCAAATCGAATGAGGCCCAAGGAAGGTGAGTTTACTCGTAAAGCATGTTTACTGTATATCAGAAGATGGATGCACAAAACGTTTAGTTCAAACATCTCTGGACTAAGCCTGTCCTTTCTGCTGGTTTCTATTAATGTCTCTATTTATTTAGTATCGGTATACTCTATATTGATTTCTACCACAAACGTGATTTTTCCACAACAATATTCTGCTGTCTCTGTCCATTTGGTAATTAGATGTACGCTGTTACCCTAAAATCAAGATTTTTTTTTTTTTTTTCGTAAAGAGCATGAAAAACTAGCTATACATTGCACTAGCCATTTGTTTCAGAAGTGATGTAAACAGCATTATTTCTGCTATATTCAATTAATTTTAATTAAGATTAAAGTCTGCTAGCCTCTCAATGGGGTGGCAAGAAAAACATGCAGTTCTATCTTCTCTCCACCTTTATCAAGCACTCTAAGCCACAAATATGCATATTAAGAGGCACATTATCATAAAGAAGCTTTGCAATGAATGCTATATATCTCAGGATTTATGTATTGCAGAGAACAATGGCTAGTACAGTGTTTTTAATTCTCTTTTAGATCAAATCAGCTCATTGCTGAGGTAATCATATCATTTTAATGCAGCTGTTCATTAATGTAACCATTCCCTTGTCTGGATATTTCCTTATATGCTAATACATGCTATGTGTTAATGGACACTGGTGCGGCGCCTCTTAAGTTGGAACCTTAAATTAGAGCTTGAATGTACATGTCATTTCTCTGAAGTGGCAGAGTATACAGGATACAATATCTCTGCACATTAATATATGATCACTTTAACAATTGCAAATTTTCTAATGTAGATAGGCGCTGGTGCAATTGTAATAAAAAAATAACAGCATAAAGATAATACCTATCTACAGATAAGACAAATAAAGTCTGGGAGAGTTGCCACAGTGCCCCAAAAGCTAGTTTTATTTTTCTCATTACTTAGCCATTACTTTTATCATCTTAATACAACTTTTGCTATTTTAAGTTTTCTGTTGGAATTGAAATTCTTCCCTTGTTCCCTGACTTGCCCTCTTTCCTTATTTGATCTCTTCTTTTTGTTTCACTTATATGTTCAGTTATATGTTTCACTTATATGTTCTTGTATCTATCACTTTATTGTAACATGCAATATTTAAAACATAACTAAACTGTGCCCTTGTCTAATATATCTTTCATTCATTCAGCTTCTTCTTTTGGGGAATCACTTCCAATCAAGGACACGTCGTCTGGTTCTGGTCCATACAACTTACTTTCAACTACATCACAATGCAAGGCAAATCATACATGCTATCCTGGGTTCCCTTCCTTCTTCCTGTGTGCATTTAAAGGACCACTTAAGTCCCCTAGACTGCATTATCCACCTGAAAAAGAAGATCAACATTAACACATTTAATGCAACAAAAATACATACTTACCTTGCCAGCGTCTTCTCGAGACTCCTCCAGGCTCCTCTTACTCCTCCTCACCGCTGCTGCATGGCTAAATGAGGAGGGTGTGCATGCGGTACAGCATGTCAGAGCTGTACTGCGAGAAATATACACTGGTATTGGGAACAGCCTTTGAGTGACAGCTCTTCCAGGGAATGGCCATGATAGCCATGCCCCTGCTAACGTCACACGGGATGTCATGAAACCACACCCCTTCATTTATTCATTCAGCCCCTGAGTCCTGCATACCTCCCAGGCACAGATAGGCTGCACTTGGGCTGTTATAGGAAGGAACATGCTGTGTCTGTAAGAGCCAAAGTGCAGCCTGTCTGTGCCTCCAAGTGCCCATTTACATCTTGTGCCACTAAGTGCCAATCTACAACTTGTGACACTAAGTGCCAACCTACATCATGTGCCAATCTACATCCTGTGCCACAAAGTGCCAATCTACATCTTGTGCCACTAAGTGCCAAACTGCATCCTGTGCCATTTTACATCCTGTGCCACTAAGTGCCAATATACATCTTGTGCCACTAAGTGCCAATGTAGATGTTGTGCATCTAAGTGCTGTGCGAATCTGCATGCCAATCTCTAAAGTTCTGTTTTCCTGAACAGGGGACTTTTGGATCCTGTAGCAATTTTGTATAAAGGACATGTAATTTTGTCCACAAGATGTCACTGCAGGACGTTAGGGTCATTACAGGCCCTTTTTTCTATGTTGCCGCTCTGAGACCATGTGGAACCAACCCAGTGTTCCACCCTCCAAGGTGGGCAAGCTATCATTGGGTGATGCTAATCTGGGCGGGGGATTTGAATGTGTTCAGCCCGTTGTGATGTAAGTGGGGGTGGGAAATATTTTGTCTGTGTGTTCAGTTGCTGTTTAGAAATGAAGGAAGAGAGTCCATATAAAAAAGTCATGCTTCTGAAATACATAGACTATGGTATATTTCATTAAGAAGGATTGATATGAGTGCTGGTCACCGAGAGGCCCATTTCTTCAAGATTGCAAGGATATTAAGGGGAATTCCTGTAGCTCAAAGGCAGGAATAGTTGGAGCTGAATAGTTCCCCTGTCTGGAATCTTCACACAATCTACATACCAAACACCATGCCAATTTACATGCTGTGCCAATCTGCAAGCTAACCTAAATGCCAATCTACATGGTGTGCAAATCTGCATGCCAATCTGCACTCTGTGTCTGTAAGAACCCAAGTGCAGCCTGTCATGCAGTGGTCCAAACGGCCACAAAGAGTCAGACACGACTGAACAACTATAGATACATAGATATAAATGCACTTGATGAAGCTCAGAGGGGCAGTGACTGACAGATGTGCATGGCGTGCTGTGGTTCATAGGGTCACAGAGAGTTGCATACATCTGAACAATTAAACAAGAGCAAACTGTTTTATTTTGAAATGACAGCAGAATTTATGGGGGATAGATACAGAGGTGGTGTATACATCTCAACAATGAGAGTGGGTGGCAGACAATCACAAGAGATAAACTCCACATTGGGTCTAACAGTAGCTTCCTGAGAGCAATAGGATTAACCTCCAATACACATCCTGCCGTCTCTAGCACATATCAGACATGATTAACGTAATCTGCTAATGATGGGCCAGAGCGGATTATAAATACAATGGAGGTGTTTACGTACATAATACTTTGGCTGGAGCCAAGCTGTCTGTTCATTGATAAGCTCCATGGGCCAACACCCAGGCTGAGAAAAAGGGGTCTGTGACAATATAGATGAATAATTACACTATTACAGTATATAGTGATACTGTTTTATTGTACAAAGATTTTAGTTAGTCTTCTTACTAAAATGTTTGTCAAATAAAAAAGGTATCACTATATACTGTAATAGTGTTATTATTCATCTATATATACTGTGCAGCCCACTCTCTCTGCTGCTACTTTCACACACAAACTCTGTGTGTAGAGGAGAAACCTGCTACAGTTACAGGCTGCTTATTGGTACACACCCCCCTGCATCCTGATTGGTTCAAGTAACAGAGATGAGACAGCACCCCCTGGCTTGGGCAATCAGGCAAATTAGCACACATTTTCTTTATTTCATATCTGAGTAAAAAAAAGGCAGATTTCAAAAATTCAAACCGTTTTTCACCATGTTTATAAGAGATCTTTCAGGTTATGTGGTCCAAACTATGCTAAATTAAGTGGCCCTTTAACTCTTTTGAGACCTATGGAGTTCCTATTAACTCATGTTTACATCACTTATAGACAAGACACTAATTATAATTCTGCTCATGAGGCTGTTGTCTCTTATGATGATCTGGAGACTGTTGTTTCTTTTTGTTACTCTCTATACACCGTCCAAAGTTTTTGATCTGCTCCTTGTCTCCTTTTGCTACTGTTTTATACTTATTATTTAAGACTGAGCACTATTGATGTCCTTGGTTCTTTCTGTGAGTGGTCCCTTAGGTTGGGCTATGCTATGGGAATCTTCATAGAGAAGAGAGAGATTTGTGGAACTAAAACAGTAGCACATTAAAATATTTCCAGACTTTGTAACAATATATTATTTTTCATATGGGCATGTCTATATGTACCATTGCAAAAATGCTTCGATTGACTTTCACATTGCACGTGGAAACTTGGATTTAATGTGTTGACACTGATGCTGGTAAAGATTGAAGGTACACAAGGAGGGGGGAGAGAGAGGTGCAGATGGATAGATGAGGCCATTGAAGCAATGAATCTGATCTTGAGGGAACACAGAGGGCAGTGGCTGACAGATGTGCCTGGCGTGCTGTGGTCCAAAGGGTCATGGAGAGTTGGACACGTCTGAATGACTGAACAAAAAAAAAACAAGAGTTAATAAGTATATAACCATAAATGAATATTATATTTCCTTTTAGCATCTTCTGCTTCTTAATATTGTTGTTGTTCAGTCCATCTGTGTCTGACTCTCGGTGGCCATATAGACCTCACCATGCCAGGCATATCTTTGCTTCTGTGCTTCTGGTTGTGCTTATCCATATGGTCTTCATAGCAAAGATAGTGGAATGGGTTGCCAATTCCTTCTCCAGTGGACTATGATTTGTCTGACCTCTCTGCTATTAACTGCCCACCTTGGGTGACCCTACATGCTATAGCTCACAACTTCATTGAAGTACACAAGCCACTTCACAACGACAAGGGTAGCGATCCAGAAGGGGCTGCTTACTATACCTTTCTTATATTCTTAAACTATGCAAGTTGCATAGTAGACTACTTTCTTAGTATAAGCTCCCTCGCATTCTCCGGCCACGATAAATACGTTTTGTTTTTTTAATCTTACACTTACGATCATGATCAAGTATTGGACAGCTAAAAGTATTACAGGGCCCCTCATCCTGAATACTCCTTCCTCTTACTCTCTGGTATTGTTGCTTCTCACTTTGTGATTATTAAGTCTAAACCAGAAACTGTTATTCAACTCAGTTCCTTCTCAGCCATATTCGTCCCTTCATCTTACCTACAGTCAAGCCACTCTTCTTCAAAGTTTTTCATTCCTCTGCTTATGTCTCAGACCTCCAATCTCAATTTATACTTCCAAATCAATTGCACCTTGTTCAGAAATATATCTTTTTCACTTTTTATAACTTATTTAAGTTTGTCAGAGCAAAATTATGTTATCTTTCAGTGTCTAAGCTCCTCATATTTAAAATTAATTTAAAAGATAATTTATCAAAAGTAGCTACTACTACTAGTTCCTCTAGTTTGTTCACATGTAAATTAATTTATTGCATATGCAGATGACTAGTCATCATGTGTTTGCAGGTATGCTAAATAGATTGTAAGTTATAATATTATTATTTATTTATAAATCACTAACATCTTCCATAGAGCTAAGTACACATAAATAGTGCAGATGATGCTCAGAGACCTGCTAGGGTGCTGTAAAAACCTATCTAAGCTAGGGTTAAGTTATTTAGAGATAGGGAGGGAATCATTTTATGGTCCAGCAGGAAGCAGGATCTATGCACTGGAGGTATCTTTTGGAATAATAAACATTAATACCCACAGTTATACATGTTCATTTTTAACTTTGTACAGCTGTATATTAAAGTTATAGAAATAAAGATTCAGGAATACATATATTGGTTTTATGTGTCACAATGTTGTGACAATGACTATGAAATGTCAGATTTTTGTAAAGATTAGGCTCATTACTGTAGGAATCCATTTTGTGTTTGTTACATAACATCCAGATGTTTTTTAAGATCAGGTTCATTACTGTAGGAATCCATTTTGTGTTTGTTACATTACATCTTGAGAGCAAGTACATGAGGATTTGTATTTTGGCTATGGAGGAATGGGTGTGGTATAGAGTGCCCTTATTAACATAAGATTAAAATAAAAACACACATACCCCCTCTCAGGTTTAGAAGCAGAAAGTTGCATCAGCAGATGCAACCACAAAAATGTAAACACTGGATTTGTCTAGGGATCAGCGGAGGCTTCAATATTTTTCTTATTAAAAACTAGATTTATTACTTTTTTTTCCTACTTAAAGGATAAGTCATCTCATGTGTTCTGCACCATTAGATAGAGGATAAAAAAGCATGTGAAAAAGTGTTTTAGTTCTTAAAATTCATGCTGAATTCATGTAGTTATGATCAATAGAAGTCAGGCTATTTCAGTGTGTAGCCCGTGCTTGAATGCATAATGAGAATTGCACTGTGAAGGATGTAATGATTATTAATCTAAATCAGGTGTGGAGGCATTGAGACAGGCAGTGATATGTATATACATATGCAAAAACTAGTTCACATAATTATTCAATAAATATATGTATAGTTCAAATAATGAAATTAGTTTAACATGTATACTTACTTTTTAAAGCGGGGTGTGGTGTGTTGGTGGAATGGTAAGTGTGTTGTTTCATAAAATGTTTTCACTGATAAGTCATTGGTTCTATTCCACATTTTTTAAATTGACTAATGTAATTATTAACACACATATGATCTCAACCCTCTCCTCAGACATGCCAGGATTTAAATTTAACCGTGTGTGAATTGCATCACCTGTGTTCACACAGTTAAATCGAATTCCTGGCATGTCTGTGGGATGCTGAGGAGAGGGTTGAGAACCACTGATCTAAGTGAAATGTTCATCAATTTTAAAAATCTAAACACATTTTCCACATGATTTTCGACCCTCTAACTTATGTTAGAGAGTCCATATGGCGACTTTAAGTATGCTCTTAGTCAAACTCAAAGGTTTCAAACATATATATTTTTTTCATCAACAATTTTTTAACATCAACAATTTGAAGAACAGTTATAGTCAATAATCAATTATCAGATCTTGCTTGTTTTATAAATTAAGATGATGTGTGATGTAACTGTCCTACAGCTCATCCAATCCGATTCATTTATCAGGTGGAAATTCAAACTACCGTATAAACTCGAGTATAAGCCGACCCGAGTATAAGCCGAGGCACCTATTTTACCACAAAATACTGGGTAAAATGAGTGACTCGAGTATAAGCCGAGGGTGGGAAATGTGCTGACCCCTGTGTCCCTCTTGTGCCTTCTGTGTCCCCCTCTCTCTCCCGTGTCTCTTCTCCCCTCTCCCTTCCCTGTATCTCTTACCCCTCTCCCTTCCCTGTGTCTCTCCCCCTCTCCCTTCCCTGTGTCTCTTCCCCCCTCTCCCTTCCCTGTGTCTCTTCTCCCCCTCCTCATTCTCAACCTCCCTCCTCAACCCCACTCTTCATCCTCATCATTCCTCCTCATCCTCAACCTCCCTCCTCATCCCCCTCCGCCTCAACCCCCTCCTCCTCAAGCCCCCATCCTCATCCTCAACCCCCCATCCTCATCCTCAACCCCCCATCCTCATCCTCAACCCCCCATCCTCAACCCCCTCCTCCACCCACCCCCCATCCTCAACCTGGCTCCTCATCCTCAACCCCCTCCTCAACCTCCCACCTCAACCTCAGCCCCCTCCTCATCCTCAACCCCCTCCTCATCCTCAACCTCCCTCCTCAACCTCAACCCCCATCCTCAACCCCTTCCTTAACCTCCCTCCTCAACCTCAGCCCCCCTCCTCATCCTCAACCCCCTCCTCATCCTCAACCTCCCTCCTCAACATCAACCCCCCATCCTCAACCCCCTCCTTAACCTCAACCTCAACCCCCCATCCTCAACCACCTCCTCAACCCCCCCATCCTCAACCTCAACCCGGCTCCTCATCCTCAACCCCCTTCTCAACCTCCCTCTTCATCCTCAGCCCCCCTCCTCATCCTCAACCCCCTCCTCATCCTCAACCTCCCTCCTCAACCTCAACCCCCCCATCCTCAACCCCCTCCTTAACCTCCCTCCTCAACCTCAGCCCCCCTCCTCATCCTCAACCCCCTCCTCATCCTCAACCTCCCTTCTCAACCTCAACCCCCCCATCCTCAACCCCCTCCTTAACCTCCCTCCTCAACCTCAACCCCCCCATCCTCAACCCCCCTCCTCATCCTCTCTCCTCATCCTCAACCTCCCCTCCTCAACCTCTCCTCCTCAACCCCCCTCCTCATCTTCAACCCCCTCCTCATCCTCAACCTCCCTCCTCAACCTCAAGCCCCCCATGCTCAACCCTTCCATCTTCAACCCCCTCATCAACCTCCCTCTTCAACCTCCCCTCCTCAACCTCCCCTCCTCATCCTCAGCCCCCCTCCTCATCCTCAACCCCCTCCTCAACCCCCTCCTCAACCTCAACCCCCCCATCCTTAACCTTCCTCCTCATCCTCAACCTCCCTCCTCAACCTCCCTCCTCAACCCCCCTCCTCAACCCCCCTCCTCATCCTCAGGCCCCCTCCTCATCCTCAGGCCCCCTCTTCATCCTCATGCCCCCTCCTCATCCTCAGCCACCTTCCTCATCCTCAGCCCCCTCTTCAACCTCCCTCCTCAACCTCAACCCCCTATCCTCAACCCAGCCTCAACCACCCCATCCTCAACCCAAAATCCTCAACCCCCTCCTCAACCCCCCATCCTCAACCCAGCCTTAACCACCCCATCCTCAACCCCAAATCCTCAACCCCCTCCTCAACCACCCCATCCTCAACCCCTTCCTCAACCACCCCATCCTCAACCTCCCTCCTCATCCTCAACCCCCTCCTCATCCTCAACCCCCCCTCATTCTAACCCCCCTCCTCATTCTAACCCCCCCTCTCTTACCTGCTCCGGCCTCCGCTCCTTCTTGATCTGGCGCGCATGTGATGTCACATGCGCGCCACGTCATTAGCACCCGGTATATGCTAATGACATGGCGCGCACGTGACGTCACATGCGCGCCGGCGCATGTGAAGTCAAATGCGAGCCAGATCAAGAAGGAGCGGAGGCCGGAGCAGGTAAGTGAGAGGAGAGGGGGGTTTAGAATGAGAGGGGGGTTGAGGATGAGGGAGGGGGGTTAGAATGAGGGGGGTTGAGGATGAGGATGGGGAGGGAAAGAGACACAGGGGGTTAGAGAGACACACAGGGAGGGTAGAGAGACACACGGGGAGGGTAGAGAGACACGGGGGGAGGGTAGAGAGACACAGGGGAGGGTAGAGAGACACGGTGGGGGTAGAGAGACACAAGGAGGGGGGTTAGAGAGACACGGAGGTAGAGAGACACAAGGGGGAGAGTGACTCGAGTATAAGGCGAGTGGGCCCTTTTTAGCCTTAAAAAATGAGCTGAATAACTCGGCTTATACTCGAGTATATACGGTAGTTGTTGTATTCAATATTTTATTTTTATTTTGTGTTTATTTTGTATTTACTAGAACTTTATGTAGTAGTGAAAATAATAATAAACATACTGGATATGATAATTTGGCATATTTTATTTTTTCTGTTCTCTTGTATTTAGAGTATATTACTAGAACAGGAAATTTGCATTGCCTAAATGTAGGTTACAAAAACATTCTTAAGTCTGAGTTTTCATTCATAGACATTTTAATTATCTGTATGGTTTCCTCTAGATACAGACAGAGAAATATGCTTCCCCGTTGCCTTCACTGCTTCTTAAAGCTTCTAATTTTCACGTGCTATGAATTTTAGTGCCACCTGGGTCTATTTTATATAGATCAAGGAGAAAATATTCATTGAGTTTAAACTGCTGCCCACTGCACAATACTTTAGCTTTGGTTTATATTGGTGCTTAGAGCCAGATGCCAGAAAGTACTGTGGAATCAGAGATATAAAATAGAATATTTTGGCCATCAGTTACACACTGAAAATTCTTGCAAATAAACGGTCAAAATTTCTATAATACAAGCGAAAGCCATATATGATCAGTAGAGATGTAGCTGGTAATGTTACTGTTCTCACAAATAGCTGCAAGTACATGTAAGAAAGCAAGCAAAAAACATGGTTTCCAAGGGTCCTCATTCAAATGCGATCTTGCCAATTGAATAGGGCTCTATATAAGCACACAGCATATTTTTTTTTAGATATTAAATGTATATGGAAGTTTGTGAGATATCATTTATAAGTTTGATTGGGCGTCTCATATCAAATCATTTCATTGAGGAATTCTGTATATTTGTACAATTGAAATTCCTTGTGTGAGCTCCACCCCCAAGGTACCTATGTAAGCAGAGAGTCCTAGCCAATGAGCTGTGCAGAGTTTTGTCCTAGCGAATCAGGTGTGAGTATCATGGCTGCCTCCCGAGCATCTTTGTCTCAGCCAGGGAAGCAGATACATTGTTGTCCCTGCCTCTGATTGGCCAAAACGAATTATTATTATTTTGGTAATTTAGCTTGGATTTTCAGGGTTGTTCTCAAAATCAATTGCCTGAAAACTGAAGACATTTTTAAATGTTAAGGTTAGTTTATGAATGATTATTGTGGGAATATCCTCTATCAGACACATTCATAATCCATGAAACTTCCATATATCTTTAACCCACATGTAAGTTACAACCAAAATAAAACAGTACTCTGTATTACAGTAACGTAAGGAAACTGAAATTAAAGAAAATGAAATACTGTCCAAAAGGTGAAACAATCACATATATAGTTCTCAGCAGCGCGACCTTGCCAAAATCCATTGGTAACTCAACATAATGCAAAGCGAGCCCACTGAGCTTGCGGCCAGGCAAGGAGCGCCAAAGGCGCTCCTTGCGCTGGTGGAGAAGGCGTTCCTTGCGCTGGTGGAGATGAGCACCCGTAACACTTACAAAAGGAAACCACCACTTATAAAAAAATAAATATGAGCCGCAAAAAATACAAACTTAATAGGGGCACCACCACTGGTGTTCTAAAATTCTCTATCACATGGCTCCAGCAGTGAGATCTGAGGGCCTCATTCAATTGCAATTTGGCCAATTGAATAGGGCTCTATATAAGCACAGAGCATATTTTTTTACAGAAGTTTTTTGTTAGTGAAGACCTTGCTTTTGGATAGATGTTCACTACCTAAAAACTTCTGTAAATAAATATGCTCTGTGCTTATATAGAGCCCTATTCAATTGGCCAAATTGCATTTGAATGAGGCCCTATGAATGTATCTGAAAGAGAAGGATCAGTAGTGTATGAAAACATTTTCTGCATGAAAAAATACGAAAATAAACATTAACAAACTCACTCTGATGTATGCAAATTCTCTTGAGTTTGCAAGCAGTTCATTTTGCGAGTTAACACCCATGGACATTTTTGCTAAAATGAACATAAAATTCATAATTTGTCTTGGCCAATCACAGGCAGTTAATACATTGTATCAATCTGTAAAGCCAGTTTGTGCACCAAAGAATCCTGGGATGCATAGTCTTGTTTTTACCCTGGAACAGGAAGTAAGGAAGAGCACAGATATTACTGTGTGGGTCTCTGCATTGAGCTGCTGCTGGCTTGGAAGTTAGTAAAGTGTTAAAAATCATACTCAAATGCAGTGTTTCTATTGGTAGGTATCAGGTGCCCTGGGGGTGTGGAAAACAAATTTTATTTTTCAATAAAATAAATCTGTCTGTGTATAGAATGACTCCGTGTAATGTGTGTGTCTGATATAGAGCAATCATCATCGTATTCATGCTCTGAGCTACAGGCTAACCTGCCATAATTGCTAAAGAAGCTGAATAAAAAAAAAGAGATGTCTGTTACAAGTGTATAAATGGAACAAAGCAGATTCATATAAATACTAATGGAACTGTATTAACTGTCACAATGGCTGCTTTTATGCAGGTGCTAATGGTCCACTGTACCTGGACCAGCAAACGCTGCATATTTTTTGCACCTAGGCCCACAAGCTGTATATCTGGCCCAGGTAACGAGGTATGTGTTCCAAAACAATAGGATTTTTATTTCCCTCTCTTCTGATGAAAAGGGATCTCTTAAATCATATCACGGTTTCTGCCAGGTATATAGAAGTAAACTGTCTTTATTCAGCAGACAGCCTTACCCTGTGTGACAGCTCTCCTGTCTGTCACCCCTAAGCATGACTTACTGGAGCATATTACTAAGCCTACACCAAAGCGCCCATGGAAATAATTAGACATGCTTTGTCTACATGTTTACAGAATGTATTTGTAATTCTACATCTCTGCTTCTGAGAAGAACTATATTTCACCTTTTCATTGTTCTTTGCTGCAACAGAAGGCGAAATACCAGTAAGGACTCCTTTATAAAGGGAGATTCTTAATTAGTTAGGGAAAAAGGCAGATAATTATATTTATTGAAAAGTAATCTGATTACCATATGGGTAATCAGACTACCTACATTTATTTTTTGGGGACCTTTTTTTTTTTACGGGTCCTCCATTCACCAGCTCCACCACCGCTTTGCTGGGTATGGATCATGCTGCCTCAGCAGACCACCATTTACAAAACCCTCTCCTTTTTATAATACCTGTAACGGACCACTGACAAATATATCCAACTAGCGACTTGCCCGTCAAAAAATGACGGCAATGAGATGTGTATGTTTGGAAAGTTGTTTAGTTATTAATATCCATATTTGACATTTCAGGAACCGTTTCTAAATCTTTTGTTTGCTTATTATCTTTTTTTGGTGTATCTTTAATTTTTGCAGCTGAGTCTTTTGCTTGCAATTCTTTTGCGTTCTTTTTCTCGTCGAATTTCTTTCTCCTCTGGTGTCTGCTGGTTGGCCCATCTCCGTTGTCGTTCTCTAGCTTGCCGTCTTATCTTTTCTTGTTTGCTCTCGTTAGTAGCCATATTAAACTGTAAAAGAAAATAATGTATAATTAGTTTAGTTTGAGATGTTAAGTTTGTTTTTTACATTTTTCATTCTCAACAGTTTGTTTATATGTGCTTGTAGTTCATTGTAGCGGTAGTTTCTTTGTATTGTTAAATAACTGTTTTTTTTATTTTGGATATGATCACAATGGTTTTAGCATTATCCTGTTTTGTGTCTACCACTTTTGCTATGCTAATTTAGGCTTCCTTGTAAGCCTTATAGCTTATTAAACAGTAAAGAAGAATATTAATTTACTTTGGTATGTGTTTGTGTGATTTTTGGTATAATCCTATTTTGTGTCTACCATATGTTGCATACTTTATTTGCTTAATAAGTCTTTTTTATGCAGGTTAAATGTTTTTGTACAGTGAAATTGAATTTTTTTGCTATTTTGGATATGATGGCAATGTTTTTAGCATTATCCTGTTTTGTGTCCACCACTTTTGGTATGCTTATTTAGGCTTTTTTGTAAGGCTTATAGGCTTTTAAACAGTAAAGAAGAATATTATTTAACTTTTCTATGTGTTTGTGTGATTTTTGGTACAATCCTTTTTTGTGTCCACCATATGTTGCATACTTTATTTGCTTAATTAGTCTTTTTTATGAAGGTTAAATGTTTTTCTACAGTGAAAATGAATGTTTTTACTATTTTGTATCTGATGGCAATGTTTTTAGCATTATCCTATTTTGTGTCCACCACTTTTGGTATGCTTATTTAGGCTTCTTTGAAAGGCTTATAGATTCTTAAACATTAAAGAAGAATATTAATTTAGTTTGCTATGTGTTTGTGTGATTTTTGGTACAATCCTGTTTTGTGTCTACCACTTTTGGTATGCCTATTTTGGCTTCTTTGTAAGGCTTATAGGTTCTTAAACATTAAAGAAGAATATTAATTTAGTTTGCTATGTGTTTGTGTGATTTTTGGTACAATCCTGTTTTGTGTCTACCACTTTTGGTATGCTTATTTAGGCTTCTTTGTAAGGCTTATAGGTTCTTAAACATTAAAGAAGAATATTCATTTTGTTTGCTATTTGTTTGTGTGATTTTTTGTACAATCCTCTGTTGTGTCTACCATATGTTGCATACTTGATTTGCTTAATTAGTGTTTTTTATGAAGCTTTAATGTTTTTCTACAGTGCAAATGAATGTTTTTTCTATTTTGGATATTATGGCAATGTTTTTATCATTATCCTATTTTGTGTTGGCGGGCATTAAACATATATAGTTCCTTTATTTTTTGTACTTGTTATACTTTACCTTGATTGAAGTGTGGAATGACAGAGGGTCCCCTCCTGGCAATCTTAATCCGCCGGTCTTCTTGTAGTGTCTGTTTGAAAAAGAAAGTGAAATGGTTAATTGTATATTTCTTCTTTTTGATTTAGCAAAGCATGGTCTTTTTCAGCATGTAATGTTTTTTTGTATCTTACCTCTTCTTCTTTGTTGGTGTTCTTTAAAAGGGGTTGTGGTTCACAATGCACGGTGCAAATTCTTGAGTGACGCTGTTGATGCAGAGTCTGTTTGAATAGTAAGAAAAAGGAGAAAGATTGAGCTTTAGGTGATATATTGAATTACAATAAATTAATGTCATTTAAATATACTTCATTAATGAGTTTCAATTAACATTAGTTTGTTTAGGGCCTACATGTGACTATACATGATACACATATATGTGCGTGTCATATATCGCTCTACATGAATCATAGCTTAATAGTTATTTTAATTTTTTTTAATGTCATTTAAATATAGTTTAATTAGTTTGGGTTATGATTAGTTTGTTGTTGGGGCTATAGACATAAATGTGCGTGCCACATGTCACTATACATGAATGACATTTTCATACTTAAATTATTATTATTTTTTGTCCTGTCTTGATAATAAAATGTAATATATTATAGCTTACCTCTCAGTTGTAATTTGCAGAATGTAAAGTAGGAAATTAGGAAACAATTCTCTTCTTAAGTAACAGCAGCAGTTAACTATCCAGTCACTCCGTTCATCACCTTAATAGAAATGTAGAATTTTCTGCAATGTAAGCAGTATTTATAAATGTTCAAGTGCCTCAGACCGTTGCGTGTGCTATTTGCGTTCCAGCTTACAATTTGCGTTCCATCCGCCATTTTGTGCGTAGTAGTTTTCAAAATGGTGGTTAATATTCAGTGTGGTACGTTCCGCATAGTATGTGTTTCAGTCTTGCGAGTCACTGTAGTATAGTTACGTCTGAAGCCTCGTTTTCGTTTTGTTCGGCGGCCATTTTTTCTCTTGCTTAGTTGATTTTCGGCAGTTTAAACTCGTTTTTTTGGACTTAAATGGACGTGTAAATTAACTTTGAGGTGCCGGATGCCCCCCCTTGCTGTAAGTAAGCTTTTTATGTGTTCGTTTATGTGTTCGTTTATGTTTATTTCTTGGGTTTCTGAAGTTTTCATGCGCACCGTTTTCAGCCGGTTTTGCGTGTTGGGAATGGCTCGTTTTGCGGCTGTATTTTTTTGCGATGCGGCCGTATTTTTTTTGCGAGGGACACAGTTGGCTTTTACGTGTACGATGCAGTAGTTTTTTTTCTAAGTCGTGCGAGGCGCCTTTGATTTATTTTTTTTGTTAAGTCTTACGTGTGTGTGTAACCGCGTGTGAGGCACCTTTGAGGTTTTTTATTTTATGTCTTGCGTGTGTGTGTTGCCGACGTTGGACCTTCCACCACCGCATTTGCGGACAAACACAGCCGAGGTGAGATACTCCACCACCGCAAATGCGGCCCCTCGCTTCGCGAGGATCTGCATTTGCGGGGACGTTGGGATGCTCCACCACCGCAAATGCGGCCCCTCGCTTCGCGGCTCGTATGCTCACAACTATATATGTGATGTGTGGGAGAATTTGGAAACTTTAAGCCTGACAAAGAGCATAAGCCAGGACAGAAATACAGTCAGTTTGTAATTAGCAAAAAATTAATGTGATGCCTCTACAGGACACTCTGACCCAGACAACAGATAAATGCTCAGAACTTTAGCCTTTTCCCTCCTCTCTCACCCCTCCCTCCACAGATAACTACATGTCATCTCTCAGGATTTTCCCCCCAAAAATGGTTTATGTTCATTTCTTACAAACAATTGTATTTTTTCTTTTTTCATTACCTTCTATATCAGTATGTTTTTTTTTGTGGTTATGGTTGTCTTATTTTTTTCTAAGAAAGAGATGAAAGGGAGGGGAAGAGGAACAAAACCTAGTGCCAATAAACGGCTAAACTAGATAAATATATAGAATGCAGGTAAAAATGCCAACTCACATGTCCTAACCTCACGGTATGAGGTATTTCAGTCACTCGTCAGGAAGTCCTTCTTCTGATGGATAACACTGAGGTAGCTGGTTCCACTGGTCCGGGAACTGGATCTTCTTGTCTGTTTCACGTGAGGTAGAGTGAGGAGTAATCCTATGGGTGCATGTTTATTCATGAACTACAATGTTCATGGAGAAGCTGAGTATTTGAGTCATATAGACCACTATGAATACTCAAAGCTAATTCGATAGATTATATAAACTTTTTATTCATAAAGAAATCCACCAGATGCCACCACTGGAAGTGATGTAACTAAACTATGCAATTGCGCCATTTTATCTTTAAATAGGTGTGGCAAGCCATCTAGGCTTCCTCCATATAGCTACTTATCTAGTTACTAATTTTTCTTTTCTTATTTATACATTGATAAAGCCTGTGAGATCAGGTGAAATGCGTCTTTCCTTTTATTTTCATTATTATTCTAAACCTGTGACTTGTAACTAAGAGTAATTTGGAATTTACAATCCTCTATGGACACCGGATTCCAAGCTCAAAGACAGGGCCCCCCATTCATTGCAATGTGTGAATCTTGAACTTGTCATTGCCTGTAACTTATGTATAGTGCTCAAGAATATTTTGGCGCGTTACAAATAAACGATAATAATAATCCTCTACCATTTGATAAGTATTGCAACTGCTATACAGCAAACTTTGTCATTTGTGTACTGGATTTCTTTATGTATAAAAAGTTTTTAGAATCTATCGAATTAGCTTGGAGTATTCATAGGGGTCTATACAACTCATGTATTCAGCTTCTCCGTGAACATTGTAGTTCATGAATAAACATGCACCCATAGGGTGACTCCTCACTCCACCTCATGTGAAACAGACAGGAAGATCCAGTTCAAGGACCAGTGGAACCAGCTACCTCTGTGTTATCCATCAAGAGAAGGACTTCCTGACGAGTGACTGAAATACCTCATACCGTGAGGTTATGATATGTGAGTTGGCATTTCTACCTGCATTCTATTTATTTATCTAGTTTAGCGCTTATTTGCACTAGGTTTTGAGCCTCTTCCCCTCCCTTTCATCTCTTTCATTGATTTTGCGCATACCACATGAACGGTGCCGTCTGAGGGGGCAGCAATTTCCAAGTTATCACCATTCCACCAATTCCATCAAGGAGGACCCCCATTACCTCTTTTAATCCACAGGACTAATTGGACATATTGGACCTTTTTGGACTAAGGTACCATGAGTCCCCATATTAATTGGGGATATATGAGACTATATCACATATATAGTTGTGAGCGTATGGGCCGTTGCTAAAGCTTGCGGGCTTGCAACGGCCCGTACGCTCACAACTATATATGTGATTTGATGTCTTCATGCCAGCAACTGACTCCCTCTGCGCGAGCCGCCTGCGCGAGACCACGGCCCTTGCATAGCGAGGGCCTCAGTTGCTGGCATGGAGCGCCTTCACCAGCAACTGAAGCCCTCGCAAAGTTGTGTGAGTGTGCTTCCGTTCCCTGTCTATGTGTCTGTCCCTCCATTTATCCTTGGTGTGTGTCTGACCCTCCCTCCATCCCTGGTGTGTGAGTGTGCCTCCCTCTGAGCCTGGCTCCTCCCCCAGGGGTCCTGTTTGCACTGTGGAAGACAGGCAGCAGGCAGGATGCCCTCAGGATGGGGGAGGAGGTCAGGGGACCGAGAGCTGTCGGGATATGGCCTGGGGGGAGGCTGAGACTGGGGCCCCCAGGAGATAAAGGGCTGCACCGGCGATTGCCCCGCCCGTGTCTCTCACCCTATATCTTGGCCCACTCTCCTCACACTACCCTCTCCCTTTCTGACTTTTACCCCTCTCACCTCTTTTTACCTTAAATCCTCCTAACCCAACTCATATCTCCCCTATCTTCTCCCCTCCTCTATCCCATCTATCTCCCCCCACACTCCTTCTACCAACCTCCACACTCCTTCTCCCCCTCTCTTCCCCTTCTCTCCCCCCTTTTCTTCTCCTCTCCTTCTCTCTCCCTCCCCTCACTCCCCCTCCCTCTTCTCTCACCCCCTCTCCTCCCCTTCTCTCCTCCCCTTATCTCCCCCCTCTCCTCCCCTTCTCTCCCCCCTCTCCTCCCCTTCTCTCCCCCCTCTCCTCCCCTTCTCTGCCCCTCTCCTCCCCTTCTCTGCCCCCTCTCCTCCCCCCCTTTGTTCCCCCTATCTCCCCTCCCTCCCCTTCTCATTCCCCCTCCCTCTTCTCTCCCCCCCTCTCCTCCCCTTCTCTCCTCCCCTTCTTTCCCCCCTCTCCTCCCCTTCTCTCCCCCCTCTCCTCCCCTTCTCTCCCCCCTCTCCTCCCCTTCTCTCCCCCTCTCCTCCCCTTCTCTGCCCCCTCTCCTCCGCTTCTCTCCCCCTTTGTTCCCCCATCCCCTCTCCCTCCCCTTCTCATTCCCCCTCCCTCCCCTTCTCATTCCACTCCCCTCTCCCTCCCTCCCCTTCTCATTCCACTCCCTCCCTCCCCTTCTCTGCCCCCTCTCCTCCCCTTCTCTCCCCCTTTGTTCCCCCTATCCCCCCTCCCCCTTCTCATTTCCCCTCCCTCCCCTTCTCATTCCCCTCCCTCCCCTTCTCATTCCCCCTCCCTCCCCTTCTCTCCTCCCCTCTACCTCCCACTCCCCCCTCCCCTTCTCTCCCACCCTCTCCTCCCCCCTCTCCTCCCCTTCTCCCTCCCCCCTTTCCTCCCCTTCTCTCCCCCCTCTCCTCCCCTTCTCTCCTCTCTCTCCTCCCCTTCTCTGCCCCTCTCCTCCCCTTCTCTCCCCCTTTGTTCCCCCTATCCCCCCTCCCTCTCCTTCTCATTCCCCCTCCCCCTCCCTCCCCTTGTCATTCCACTCCCCCCTCCCTCCCTCCCCTTCTCATTCCACTCATCCCTCCCTCCCTCCCCTTCTCTGCCCCTTCTCCTCCCTCCCCTTCTCAGCCCCCTCTCCTCCCCTTCTCTCCCCCTTTGTTCCCCCTATCCCCCACACCCCCCCTTCTCATTCCCCCTCCCCTTCCTCCCCTTCTCATTCCCCCTCCCTCCCCTTCTCATTCCTTCCTTTCCTCCCCTTCTCTCCTCCCCTCTACCTCCCACTCCCCCCTCCCCTTCTCTCCCACCCTCTCCCCCCCTTTCCTCCCCTTCTCCCCTTCTCCCTCCCCCCTCTCCTCCACTTCTCCTCCCCCCTCTCCTCCACTTCTCCTCCCCTTCTCTCCTCCATTTCATCTCCCCTTCTCTCCTCCCCTTCTCTCCTCCCTTTCTCTCCTCCCCTTCTATCCTCCCCTTCTCTCCTCCCCTTCTCTCCTCCCTTTCTTTCCTCCCCTTCTCTCCTCCCTTTCTCTCCCCCCTTTTCTTCTCCTCTCCTTCTCTCTCACTGCCCTCACTCCCCCTCCCTCTTCTTCTCTCCCCACTCTCCTCCAATTCTCTCCCACCCTCTCCTCCCCTTCTCTCACACCCTCTCCCCCCTTCTCTGCCCCCTCTCCTCCCCTTCTCTGCCCCCTCTCCTCCCCTTCTCTGCCCCCTCTCCTCCCCTTCTCATTCCCCCTCCCTCCCCTTCTCATTCCCCCTGCCTCCCCTTCTCATTCCCCCTCCCTCCACTTCTCATTCCCCATCCCTCCACTTCTCATTCCCCATCCCTCCCCCTCTCATTCCCCCTCCCTCCCCTTCTCATTCCCCCTCCCTCCCCTTCTCATTCCCCCTCCCCCCCCTTCTCTCTTCCCCTCTCCCCCCCACTCCCCCGTCCCCTTCTTTTCTTCCCCTCTCTCCCCCCCTCTCCTCCCCCCTCTCCTCCCCTTCTCTGCCCCCTCTCCTCCACTTCTCTGCCCCTTCTCCTCCCCTTCTCTCCCCTCTCCTTCTCGCTCTCCCTCCCCTCTCCTTCTCGTTCTCCCTCCCCTCTCCTTCTCGCTCCCCCATCCCCTTCTCGCTCTCTCTCCCCCTCCTCCGCTACCTCCACTCTCCTTCCCTCCCCCTCCACCTTTTCTCCTCTCCCTCCTCTCTCCTCTCCCTCCTCTCCCTCCTCTCTCCTCTCTCTCCTCTCCCTCCTCTCTCCTCTCCCCCTCCTCTCTCCTCTCCCTCCTCTCCCTCCTTTCTCCTCTCCCCCTCCTCTATCCTCTCCCCCTCCCCTCTCCCCCTCCCCTCTCCTTCTCTCCCCCTCCCCTCTCCTTCTCTCCCCCTCTCATTCTCCTTCTCTCCTCTCTCCCCCCCTTCTCTCCCCCTCTCATTCTCATCCCCCTCACCTCTCGAAGCGAGCCACGGACCTCGCGTTGCCAGCAACTGCGACCCTCGCAAACTTTATGTCGCAACGCAAACAACACGCCACACCAACTACGACTCTCGCAAACTTTACCTCGCAACGCAAACATACGAGACAGTTTAAACACTACAAAATTCGCTAAGCAAGAGAAAAAATATCCGCAGAACAAAACGAAAATGAGGCTACAGCACTCTAAACGCGCAAAACACCACAAGAAACCCGCAAAACACCACAAACGACCTACGGATATTCCGCTAAGACGCATACCACACATTACCCGCCATTACACATTACCCGCAAGTGCACAACTACGCTAACGGTTTGTTCTCGCGCACGCACACTCTCACACTGCACACATTCATCACGCTTACACAGCAGCTCCACACCACTGATGCTGCAGCAACATCAAAACAGATTGCCAGCTCTTCAACACAATGCTTCAAAATAGGTAAAGTATATTACTTTATTAATGTATTATTTATTTCATTATTATACACCAAACAGCATTAGCTCACTTACAATTTAATTGCCGTCATTTTTTGACGGGCAATTCGCTAGTATTGTATAATAACCAAATATTTCTTTGTTCTACTTTGGGCCTCTATTGACTCTAGAGCGCTCCGGTTTTTAGACCTTTCATTGGTCTTATTTTCTTTTGGTATTAATTTTTTTTTCTAAACCTCAACTTTGAAATCATAACCCAGACCATAATAATTAAAACCATCTAAGATTAAAAAGATTCTTTAGGCTTTTGTGTTCTGTATATATATATATATATATATATATATATATATATATATATATATATATATATATATTAAAAGCCTTTTTGGGCACATTTGCATGTACCAGCCCAAGTTCCCAGAATGCAGCGTAATAGCTGTATTAATTGTATTTCCTGGAATTCTTAACTGGAAACAAGTTTTTTAACTAGTTTTAGACGTTCAAATGTGAACAGAAATGTACTATTTATTTATTTACTGTACTACTGTACGTTGGAGGCTTCCATCGCTCTTTTGTTCACTATGAATTAAATTATTGTTGTAAACAACCTCCTGAAAAAAATCTACTAAACATGCTCCACTCTGATAAGAGGCAGTAACCTCAAAACAGCTGTATGTGTGTAAGATTCCTAGTATATGTATAATCTATCCTGAGCTTTGCAAAAATAACACTGTTTTAAATGTTGAAATGTGAACACAAATGTACTATTTATTTGATATATATATTGTATATATATTGTATTGTATATATATTGTAACAAGCCATACAGAGGGAGGTTAGGTGTGTGAGCCTGAGGCTGGATAGTGGCATTGCCCCATCCAGTACTGCAGTTGTTCAAAGCTCTCTTACATCACAATGGGGCTGCAGCTGTGAAAAGTCCTGGACAGTTTGTTGAAGAGTTATTTGCAGCCCAGAGAGGGAGTGTTGCTGCTGGGCCAGAGAGTAATGCAGCTTTAGAGGGAGTGTTGCAGCCCAAAGCCCAGAGAGAGTGTCTCAGCTGAGAAGCTGATAGCTAACCGCTAAGCAAAATAAAGTATTTTGGAGTAAAAGAAAGTCAAGGAGACTGCTATGTGGAAGCCATCTGATAAAGATAAGGTGAGATTTTTGGAAAATAAAGGCCACCACATTACATATAAACAGCGTTATTAAATTGCAATTTAGCCAATTCAAAATGGCTCTATATAAGCACAAAGCATATTTTGTTTACAGAAGTTTTTCGTTAGTGAAGACCTGGCTTTTAGATAGAAGTTCACTAACTAAAAACTTCTGGACTGTGTGCTTCTGTTTTGCTGCATTCAGAGTAGCTGAATGCAAGCTGGGATAGTGATGGAAACTATACTACAATTATAGGTAGTTCTCTAAAGAGCTAGGCCTATTTATTTCAATGATTTGTTTATTTTCTTATGCTGTATGTAACTGGAGAAGAATCATTGAAAGTTTGGAAAGCCTTTATAGGCCTCCTGTGTAAATATTTAATAAATGTTGTCATGGTTTATGAAAAGGCTTTATTATTTTTTTATTCAGAAACAATCTCTTTTATCACTCCCTATAAAATTCCTTATTTGGGACAGCCAACTTTTAATACAAGTCTGTGTGATAGTTTTCAATTAATAGAGTTATACTGCCTCCCCCCCCTGAATGGAGGCACAATTTAGGTTAGCAAACAATAGACCTTAGTAGGTCGGGGTACTTTTTGTATTTTATTGTGTTTTATGACCAGTTTGGACACTCAAGCCAGGCCTTTGAAAATATATATAAAAATCGGCTGCACAGGCTCTAAGATAGTGCCAATGTAGGCACACTGATATTGAGATTGAAACATTGTTTCTCCAGTACACATTTTACTTTGTTCAGTTAGCTTTATATATGGCACAACTCAAAACTGCCATTAATTAGTGTGCCTGGAGGAGTAGTGTGATAATACTTAGATTGGTTCCAATTTTTGATTTATGTAGGTGGGATCTTTTATTAAATATATATAATTAAAATCAGTGGAAGAGGAGAAAGACCATATCAGATTAAATATTTATTTGTGACCTATGTCTATCTTTGCCCATTAAAAGATCTCCATATTCCCATCTAGTTATTTTAACCTTTTTAGACATCGCTAAAGCGGTTCACCTGGGATGTTTTCACATCTTTTCAGTATAACAGGGTCCATGGGGTCATATTACTGACTAAGGGAAGCTTAATGCACGATAGAACTCTGACACTTATAGTTTTATATTGTATATAGTGGTATAGTAAATGCTACCTAGCTATGCTAATCACCCATTCCTAAAATATTGCAAGATAACTCCTACGGGTCACTGCTCCGAGTGAACTTTACGACCCAGTTGAAAAGCAAGGCAAAAATCTCCATTGCTGTTTGCACCGACAAGAAAGTACGAGTTACTCTGTTAGACTATGACACCCAAACCCTATGCTAATAAGATTTTACCGATCACTTAAAATTAGCCCAGTGCCGTAAATTCAAATAGCAGAAGAAAGATTTACGTGTACAGGTTGAGGGAGAGGGGGGAAGAGACACAGGGGAGGGAGAGGGAGGAAAGAGACACAGGGGAGAGAGAGGGGGTTATAGACAAAGGGGAGGGAGAATGGGGAAGGAGACACAAGGGAGAGATGGGGGAAGGAGACAGGGGAGGGAGAGAGGGAAAGAGATTCAAGGAGGGAGATGGGTGAAAGGAGACACAGGGAGGGAGAGGGGTAGAGACACAGATGAGGGACAGGGTGAAGAGGAGGGAAAGAGAAAAAACACAGGAGAGGGAGGGGGAAGAGACCAGGTGAGTGAGAGGGGGAAGGAGGGCAGAGACACAGGGGAGGAAGAGGGGGAAGAGACAAATGAGAAGGGGAAAAGACACAGGGTAGGGAGAGGGGGGAAAGAGATGAAGGAGGGTGGAAAATAAAATATTATCCCATCATTTGTGACGGGCAAGTGACTAGTAATAATAATAAATGGAGTCACCTAGTTAAATTATTTATGTAAACTAAATAAATTCCCTAAAGAGTTTTATTAAGATTTGTTAAGTTAAAGACATACTGCTCATTGTGGTAGCTGCTAAAACAAATCAACACAATTAAGTTTTGTATACTGTAAGACAATTAAGAAAGGTATAATCGCTGAAAAGACTAAATTTCAGTTTGATAGTCTTAACAATTGCAAAGTAATAGTCCTTTAAAAAAAAATATTCCCATAAGTATTAGCATTTTTAGGAAGTTTCACATGTAACAAACTAGCAGAGTGATAAAAACAGATACAAGTAACCAGCACATTTGCTTCAGTGCATGATACAAATAGGTAGGTAAAGTACATAATATAAAGCACAAAGAAAATGGGACCAAATGAATAGGAAAATGGCACTAAACATTACAAGCATCATTCTCAACACAGCCATCTCAACAGCCATCTGTTTCCCTTGTGTTGAACTCTTCTTTACATGTAATGTTTATGGCACTTACAGGTTTGCACCATATTGCACATTTTGAATGATCAATTTCTTGATTTCTGCAATAGTAACAATTTGCCATTTTGGAAATTTTATTCAGTTAAAATCATGTAGCTTCAATTAAAGGCTGTCATTAACAAGTGCAAGAACAGTAACAAGGACATTAGCAAAGCTGCACATTTCAATCCAGCCGGAATGTCTGTCACTATCCAGAAGCCACCACCTCACAGTCTACCGCAAGCCGAACAATTTAACAAATAAAGAGAAAGAATATTAACATTTTATTTAAACCTGAAATAAGTTAAATTGTTATTATGTAATGTAAGAGTTCAGGTATTGCAAATTATTTATATTGTAAATGCAATCTTGAAAAAATAATTCTGAAACATTTAAAATCTTTCATTGTGTGAAGTATTCACAGCAGATCATGCCAATGTCTGTGAACTTTATGTGTTATAACTCTCCTTAATTGTTTAAAGGGCCACTGTACAATGAAAAATATATGTATGTTTTAAAACGTTGAGTCAAAAAAAGCATAATTAAGCAGGAAATAAAGCAATTTTTTTTTAACATTACTTTTGATGCCTCTGCAGGACCATGGAGAAATCCATGATGATTGATGAAAGTTGTGTGTGTGAAAGGGGTGTTTACATTTCTGTAGATGTGTAGTTGCATCTGTTGATGAAACTTCTTGCTGCTAAGGACCTGCTTCTTATTATCTAATAAAGCCGCTGTGCTTCTTCCTGCTTCCTCCTCATCACTCCTCCCTCCATACTCTCATGATTCAGCTCCAAGGATGTGACGTAAAAAAGACACACAAAAAATGTCTGTTACTTATAAACAGTCTTCATACATGTTTGTTGTTTTTTAGCCATTTCTGACTCTCAGTGACCCTATGAACCACAGCACCCCTCGCACATCTGTCAGCCAATGCCCCTCTGAGCTCCCTCAAACTCGTGTTCTTTGCTTCAGTGACCTCATCTATCCATCTCCATTACTGGGAATAACATAGTTCTAACTATGTGGACCTTTGTTGATAGTGTAATATCTTTGTTTTTTATTAGCATTTCCAGACTTGCCATAGCTTTCACCCAGATGCAAACACCTTTTAATTTCATGGCTGTAGTCACCATCTGCTGAGATCTTGAAGCCCAGGCAAATAAAATCTGTCACTTCCTCCACTTCTTCTATTTGCCAGGAACTGAGACTGCAGTTTGCCATGATATTCATCTTTTTTTAAGTTGGCCAGTTCTTGCACTCACTACTTTACTAATCACCCTCACCAATAGGTCTTTTAGTTCTTCCTCACTTCTACCCATCAGAGTAGTTGCATCTGCATATCTGAAGTTGTTAATAATTCTCCTTGCCATATTGATTCCTGCTATGGATTCATCCAGCCTTACGCATGATGTATTCTGAGTATAAGCTGGGTAAATATGGTGATGATACACAATTTTGATGCACTCTTTTCCCAATCTTGAACCTATTGGTTGTTCCATATTCAGTTCTGAACATGGATTCTTGGTTCACATAAAGAATCATCAGGGGATGGACGATCTGCAAAAACCAATCTCTTGAAGAACTTGCCACATTTTGTAATGATCCACACAGTCAAAGACTTTAGAATAGTCTCTGAAGCAGAAGTAAATAACTTGATCTCTTTTGCCTCTTCCTCTGCGGAACCCGGCTTGCACATCTGGTAGTTACTGGTCCATATATTGTTGCAGTCGAGTTTGCAGGATATAAGTATTACCTTGCTGGAATGTGAAATGAGTGCAATTGTTTGATAATTGGAGCACCATTTAGCACTGCCTTTTTTTGGTATTGGATGTAAAATGACCTTTTCCAGTCCAGTGGTATAAGGCAAGTAACACTTTCACAGCATCATTTTGTAAGTTTTTAAATATTCAGCTGGGATTCCACCAACTCTTGCAGACTTTGTATTAGCAAGGCATCCTAGGGCCAATCTCACTTCACTCTCAAAGATGTCTGTCTCCAGCTCAATAGACAAACAATTGATTTATATGTGATCTGCCTCTGTTAAGTCTCTATCAGTTTTGTATTTTATTATTCTCACTTTGGCACAAAAAGTTCCCTTTAGATCCCCAATTTTCTTGAAGAGATCTCTTGATTTTCCCATTCTTTTATCTCCTTCATTGCTTACATTGCTCACTTTGTAATGTCTCCTTGTCTCTTTCTTTGGAATTCTGTGTTCAATTTTCACAAACTTCAGTCCAAGGTTGTTCAGGTATTTTAGGTCTTGTTTTTGCTGATCATATAGAGCTCTTCCATCTTTGGCTTCAAATTATATAGACAATCTGATTTCTATATTGTCCATCTGGTGATGTCCATGTGTAGAGTCATCTTTCAGGCTGTTGGTAGAGGATGTTTATGATGACCAGAAAACTATCTTGTCAGAATTCTACTAATTTCTGATCTGCTTAATCTTGTACTCCAGTCTTTTGGTTTCTTTAGCATTTCAGTCTCCTATGATGACAGTAACATATTTTCTTGGAGCATAGACTTGGATCACTGTGATGTTAAATGGCTTGCCTTGAATTCAAATTGAAATTATTCTGTCATTTATAAGGTTGTAACTGAGCGTTGCTTTGGCCACCCTTTGTTTGATCATGAGAACTACTCCATTTCTTCTGTGGGATTTTTGTCCACAGTAGAATATCTGATGTGTTGTCTGATGTGAAATTTCTCATTCCAGTCTATTTGATCCAGACACTTCTGCAGCAGAGAACACTGAACGTTGGCCCAACCATTTAATTAGATCAGGTGCTACTTGTACTCGCCTTCTGCTCTTCCCCTGCACCTATTGACCTAAGGGGCTCATCTTCCTTTGATATTTCCTTGTCTCTCTCTTATAGTGTGTATCTATAATGTTTTCTTGTCAAAGATACTGGAGTGGGTTGTCAGCTCCTTCTCTAGTGGGCTGAAATTTGTCTGACCTCTCTGCTATAACCTGGCTATCTTGGGTGACCCTACATGATATAGCTCACAGCTTCACTGAGCTACAACAAGGTAACCATAAATTTACAATACTATCTTAATATTAGTACCATCTCAATATTGTATTGTGGTACATACAGAACAATGTTTACCTTTTACTACTATATTTTAAATTCTTTTTGAGTTTCTAAAAAAAATTCCCGTAAAATTGTACTGTTTTATATTCTCCTTTTCACCATGTGATCATATTTTATATAATCTAAAAATCCTTGGCTATGACATTATGCATTGAAACATATTTGTTTAAATGTACCTATTGGAAAATCATAAGCCTTATTATTTTTTAAGATATTTGTTAATCTAGAGCCTCAATCAATTTGAAGGCCACATTTGGTGGTATACACGCTGTATGTGTGAGGGCTCGCTGTCTGAAACAAATCCGGTGCTATTCAATTGAACAAGTCCGCAAGTTACAGTCCGAAAGCCAAAACCGTAAACCATGCTATCGTATGTAGCAGTTCAGGGCGGGAAAATGATCAATTAAGCAAGGGCGTAACTACCCATTTAGAAATAGCCAATGTGTTACATGTGAATCAATCAATTAATTAGCGTTTAGAGGTCCGATATGCGATCAGACTCGCAATTTGGCAATGTACAAAATAATAAAAATGAATGGCAATACTGTTTTAGTCCATGTGGGTGGCCTGATATTTATTAACTCCTTGATTTCCAAGATCGATATAACCCCGAAATTAAACATAATAATTAATAATAATTATTTTTTTTTATTGGCGATTTGCGAGCTTGAGACTGTTGTGCAATTAATTCTAATGTCTTTCATCATCTTTTAAAGTGCAGTATTGATTTATTATTTGCATTTACAGTGCTACGAACATGTCTTTAAATGCCTTGCAAGTCCTGTCTGGTACCCATAGAATTTTCTCCTAATATGCCATTTACGGGCATGAAAACATTTGCAGACTGGGGGATTTGTAGCAATTGAATAGCAATTTGCAATTTTATCGATCAGAACTCTTGCGGACGTCAAAGATCAAAGGCTTCGGTGGGCTGTAAGTTCTGGGTTAAACAACCACAAGGATTTCAAGTCCGTTACCCGTAAGCTGGTTTTGGCTCGCAAAAGAAGACCAATCGAATAGCAAATTATCTTACGGCCTCCATTACGGGCTCCAGTAACTTACAATTGCTCAATTGAATGATGCTCATATTGTTTAATCTAAATATAAAGAAAGAGATCACAATGACTTGATCCTTTCTTTTCTTTATTCTTTTTTTTAAATTAATCAAATTCAATTATAGATCTTCAATATAAAAACATTTTTGTCTCCAATCTTTATATATAATATTTGTAAAAACTTATGGAAAGAACAGATAAGCTTTAATATTGAAAATACACTGATTAAATTATATTTTGTTTTTGCAAGTATCCTAAACGTGGATACTATTACTTGTTTCTGAATTACTTATGTCTGACTTACCCTTTTTATCTGCCAAAATAAAATCAGAGCACTTTCCATTGGAATAATTTTTAATGTCTATCCAGTTATTTTTCTATACTGGGCAAAGTCATTGTATAAACTGGTAGAGTGGTGCAGTTAAAAGTTTTGCATATTTAACTTTTGCATATTTGATCTGACTGAACCCTCAGAATTTTGTTTTATTCCAAATGAAACAAATTTTATTTCTAATATTTTCCAAACCTTTTTTGTTTAATAATACTGGTAATGTTCTAAAGAGATGGGAGTACTAGATCATCTCATCCTCCTCCTAAAGAATCTGTATGTCGACCAAGAAGCCACAGTCAGAATCAAACATGGGACAACTGAATGGTTCAAGATTGGAAAAGGATCTGTATAGGTTGTATATTGTCACCTTATTTATTCAACTTATATGCAGAGTACATCATGCGTAAGGCTGGACTGGATGAATCCAAGGCCAGAATCAATATTGCTGGAAGAAATGTTAACAACCTCAGATACGCTTATGATACTACTCTGATGGCTGAAAGGCAGGAGGAACTAAAGGACCTATTGATCAGTGTAAAGTAGGAAATTGCAAAAGCTGGCCTTCTGCTCAACGTTAAAAAGACAAGGATCATGGCAAATGGCAATCTCACTTCTTGGCAAATAGATTCTAGCACGACTGAACGACTAAACAACAACGACAATGTTCTAAAGTGCTAAAACTATTTTGAAGCGATGTCATCTTAATATCTGCAATTATCCCTACAAAGATTTATTTTTTCTTAATATTTGCTCAAAAGTTTGGGTAATAAACACTTAATTTTGTCATACGTATATCCCTAAATATTAAATTTTACATTTTGTCCAATTATATGTGAATTTATTTCTAATTATGTTTTTGTCAAAATTGCTTTAATCTATGCAGCATATTTCTGATTATTATTTACTTGAAATGCTGATAATTTGGAAAAAAATAATTAACTCTCTCTGTAAATTTCGTAAGTTTTTTCTATATAGGTTATATTTTGTCTGTACAGTTAACTAGGAATAAAAATGTTATAATTAACTAAAGATATTTGAAAACATGAATAAGATTCTGGTCTCAAATCAATTTTAAACTTAATAGTAAAGCATTGAGAAATATAGTTTAAAAAAAAAGTTTTATCAATTAACATTATCTGGAAAAAAATCTCCAAGCAAAAGAAAATACTGTCCTGTTTAAATCATTTGGACAAAAAAGATCTTAACAAAAAATACTGACAAGAGTATTAGATTTCTTTTGACATCCATTCCAATAACCCTATTCCAAATCCATATGAACATGAAGATGGGATTCCTTGAAATCAGAATAGACACTGAATACAATGTTTATTTTAAATCCAAATTCTCCTTATCCTCATCTTGTGGAGTTGTGTGCTTTCTATTATCATTTTCTATTATAATTTTTGTGGTATGACATTACACAAAAGCTTTGCTGGTGGTCAGTTGCTTCAAAGGTTAAGTCTGAAATGTATCACTTCAAGAGGCATTTTAGTCCCATATATGTACTCCATTTGACAACTATAAATTAAAATTGGAAATATATATATATATATATATATATATATATATATATATATATATATATCTTTTAAATAGTTAACTAATACAAAAAATTGTCCTACAAGAAGAGTCATCATTGTTGTTCTTTATCTATTTAGTGGATACAAATTCCAATGGAAATTACAGATAGTCCTATACATATATCATCCCTACAAAGCACCCACCCTCTTAGCATCCATCCACACCATGTCCTTGTCAGCAGCCATCCTTTCAAAGCATCCATCCAGTACAGCACACAAACTCCCTCAGCGCCCACCTCACACAACACCCACCCCTATCTCTTCCTCCTTCACAAAACCCATCCCCCTGTACTTTGCTCCCACTTTTGAAACCCTTGGTCCCTTATCAGACCAAGGGGCTGTTCAGCCAAGAAGGCACCGAGGGCTTAGTGGGTCCTTTAGTGGATTGGGACCAGGTGGGTTCCCCAGGGGGAAAAAAAATTACAAATTGCACTGGAACGCCCAAGGGAGAGCACCACATCCAGTGCATATAACAGTTAATACATTAAAGGTTATATTTATTATTTAACTAGCGACTTGCCCATCAAAAATGAGGTAATGCTGTTTGCCACAGACATTAATTTTTTGAGTGGTCTGAGATCCTTTGGCGCTCTTTGCGAGCCTCACGCTGAGCGCCATCAGCGCTCATTGTGAGGCAGGCTCTTGGTTGTTGTATTTTTTTTATCAGAGGGGCTTTTGCTGTCATTGTAAGGTCGGCGCTTATGTGTTTTTTGCGCTTATTTCAAGGTTGTTTCCTGGTGTAGTTTGTGTGCTATGAGCAGTGTTGGCACTCGTTGTGAGGCGCGCAGTGAATGGCTTTTGTATTTATTGTGATAGTGTTTTTTTTTTGTGTATATGTATTTTTGTATGGTAATTACAAATTTTATAAATTAATAAATTAATATACTTTACTTATTTGTAAGTAATATATGCAGGAAGCATTGTGCTAAGAGCTGACAATCTGTTTTGATGTTCCTGCAGCATACAATGTAGGTTTGCACTGTTGTGGAGCTGAGGTGTAAGTGTCAGCAATGTGTGCAGTGTTTAACAAGGCTGCGTGCGCGAGGGGAAGCCGTTAGTGTAGCTGTGTACTTCCGCATTCTGTAAGTTAGTGTTGGGAAATGGCGGCGAATGTGTATGTGGTACGCGGGTGTGGATGATTTAGCGTCTTTGCTAAAAGTGTATCTTGTACCTCGTACAGCTTTTTGGAAAAGCTGTATGTGCTTGGTGGTGTTTTGTGTCTTTAGGGTCATGTAGCCTCATTTTCGTATTTTTTTCGGCAACCATTTTTTCTCTCGCTTAGGGAATTTTCGTGTGTCTAAACTCGGTAATTTGGACTTAAATTGAGTTGTAAGTTTACTTGCAGAGGTCCTGGGTGCCCTCCTTGCTGTGGGTAAGCTTTTTATGTTATTTGTCTGTGTATTTATTGTTTTTTAATGTTTTCAGCTCTGCACAGGTCGGCCGTTAAGGTCATATTTTTGAGCGTTCGTAATGTTTTTTTTTCTAAGTCCCGCGGCTCGTATTTTTTTGTGTAAGTCCACATTTAGACATTGCGTGTTTTTTTTTTCAAGTGCCACTTCTGTGGGTGTTCGTGACTGCTTGTGAGGCGCCGTAGAGCCTCCACCTCCGCAAATGCGGCCCCTCGCTTTGCAAGGGTACGCATTTGCAGCCTGCAATAAGCCTTCCGCTCATTGCAGCCAACGTTGGAGCCTCCACCTTCTGCAAATGCGGCCCCTCACTTCGCAAGGGTCATCATTTACGGCACAAACTGCCTCCCTCTCTTAGTGTGACGACGATTCGTAGTTTGACCACTATTATATGTGATTTCTAAGAACATTTATGTCTTATCAAGTGTACTTCTTCAAAAGATCATTAGATAAATTTGACACTCTAGTGCCCCTTTAAATATCTTCCTTCCCTGGTAAATTGCCTATATGAACCTTTAACCCATCATATCTAAATTTGCTTGACCAGGAAGTGATGATTGTTCCAATTGATAAGATTGTTTAGCCTTATATTATTGATGATGCAAAATCTTAGTTTTCACCCTAACACCTGTACAACATAGCATCAAAAATATTCTACAACTACATTCTATAAAAACATTCTATTAAGTCTAATGTCAAATTACTTGAATTGGATACCTGTTATGAGGAGGGACTAGCTGGACTGGTTGATGAATGGATCCCACCAGTTAGGTTCTCTCCTCTTCTGTATTTCAGTGCTAGGGATTCCCCTTGAGCGAGGATTGTTTCAGGATCTGTGGAGAGCATGAATGCAGTTCAGGAATGTAGATGCAGGATTCCTGGATAGCTGGACTGGAGCAAAGTGACTAAAAAACTCTTTCCCATTCTTCAGAAATACTACTGACATGCTTGTATATTTTCAAAAGGGGAAATGCACTATATTGAAACACACAAGGACTTACATACATGAGGACAAAAATGTGCTGGTAATTAAATTAGTGTGGGTCAGAGTAACAAAAAGTAATGCAATTAAAATAGGATGGTCAGCTAACCTAATCACTCAGCAGGAGGACTTCAGCGATGAGCATCACCATTGTGTAAGAATCACAATGAGCCTCCCAGACCTGTCCCTGCAAACAATAAATCAATCACAGTATACAAATTACAAAACTACACATAAAAATATATACCAATATTGGTATTCAATGGGGATCAGGGTCTCTAGAAACAGGGCAAGCCAGGGTTATCACAGGGGCAGCCAAAAGCTGTAAACAACAAAGACTGGGGGTATCATGTCTATCTTGTGTTGCCCCAGGGAAGTAAGTCTCTTGGGCAAGACTGTACTAGGTTTCTTTGAGGAAGAAAGAGAAGCAGGTAGCATAGTACTTCATTACAGACTGCTCCCCCATCACACTACCAATGGGTTAAAACGTATTCCTGAAGTTTTATACTGTTTTAAACGGCCACTGTGGTCATTTTTTATTTTCTAATCAATAACTGAATTTAATAATAGGCAAAATATTTCAGAAAGTAAAATAAACCTTTACAATCTTCATTTTCATCTCATTATTCTTTTCTTTTTCTTCTCAAAGCTGATTCTTCTGCTGGCTACTTTCTTGGGAGTGTGTCAGCTTGTAAACTAATAGCATTTCTATTGTTCTGTCGAACGTTCTGGCAGTTGTAGCTGTCACATTTATATTAAGCAAATACAAACTTCCTGTGCTTTTGAAGTCTCCTTCCAGGATTCAAAATTGTTTCAGCATAATAAATGATTATTTCGTTTTTCCTAGTATACTTTTTCATAATAGTATATTTAAAATAAATAATTTCAGTGGTCCTATAAGTAAGCAACTAATTATCTCCTTCTCATTTAATTTACTGAAGTTACAACCACATTGATATATAATACAGAAAAATACTACAAATACGCTTTAACTTGTGTATTTCTTTAGCTCCTTAAAGATTTGTAACATACATAAAGGTAGAATCATGCTGTTCTCAGGATACAGTCTAAAAGAATAAAAAAAAGCAGATAAATTCTGACTATTATCAGACACAAGATATAGATATGTTTTATTCATAACCCTTGTACCTCCAGCAAAATTAAAAGCAAATCAAAGGGTCACAGATTCCAGCCCTCTTTCCCAGAGCCTGTAAACCAATAAAGGTTTTTTATTAAGCTATCGATATCTATCTCTGACTTGGTTTAATAACATCTTATTCCCTGTTTTCTTCAGCCATCAATAATATTTCTGCCTCCTCACTCAGGTCCCCATATCTACGTGCGATTGCATTAGAAAGGTCTATAAGACCAATTTGCTTCACATTCTTATTTTTGGAAAAGCCTGGCTGGTTTCTGAAATGAGAGCAGCTGCCAAGAAGGCTTGACAGAATTTGTTGCCCATCTGGTTTATAATCTAGACTCAGTATCACAGGAGCCTAAACTCCCAGACCAACTGATAAGTCAAAGCGTAGGCAACTGATGGCACTAATCTTCTTTTGTGATTTCTCATTATGAAGAGGGACATCATTCTGTGAATCTTTCATATCCTGCTTATCACAATCGTTCGTGAGGGTGTTTTTTTTCTTTTTCTAATAAACCCAAGCCAGCTATATCTTGCTAAAGAGCAACTTTTTTACTAAATAAAATGACGAGTTGTTAGAGTTAAAAGAAAACAGTTTATTTTGCAATAAGATGCGGAAAACATCACGTAGACTGACAATAAAACAGATAAATCAACAACTCTCAGCTCTTACTGGTGGGTTTTTGTCTAATCCCACCAGGCCCAGGCCTAGGGCAGCATATTTTCAGTGGGCAGCAGGCTGCCTGAAGCTGCAATGCAGTACATTGCAAAATTTATTTATGTACACAGAAATGTCTGTATGCAGTTGTATTTCTGTCTGTAAGTATACTTGACACTCTGACATACTATGCGCCTCATTCAATTGTGATTTGGCCAATTGAATAGGGCTCTATATAAGCACAGAGCATATTTTTTTTAACAGATGTTTTTAGTTAGTGAAGACCTTGCTTTTGGATAGAAGTTCACTAACTAAAAACTTTGGTAAAAAAAATGCTATGTGCTTGTATAGAGCCCTATTCAATTGGCCAACTCGCATTTGAATGAGGCCCTATGTATATAAAGAGGGCCTTATTCAATTGCGATTTGACCAATTGAATAGGGCTCTATATAAGCACAGCACATAGTTTTTTTACAGAAGTTTTTAGTTAGTGAAGACCTTGCTTTTGGATAGAAGTTTACTAACTAAAAATGTCTGTAAAAAATATGCTCTAAGCTTATATAGAGCCCTATTCGCAATTGAATGAGGCCCGGAGTGAGGTAGCTGTGAGTTTCCAATAATCCAGATTAACATCATAGTTATGATGAGCTTTTGAGGGTGACCTCTCTTTGTCAAGTCAGAAGCAAGAAAGTAACCTAAAATTAGTATTGCTTCTGACTTGATAAAGAGAGGTTGCTCTGGCAAGCTTGTCATAACTATGAGGATACATGTCCAATAAAAAAGGCATCACTATATATTACTATATTTTCATTATATATATATATATATATATATATATATATATATATATATATATATTCATACATAAACGTATGATTTGAGATATAGAAAAAGGAAAGGTGAAGCTACAGTGGACATGGGGGGCACACAAATCTGAATGGCCTAGGGCTGCAAAAAATCTTGTACATGATTATATGGTATTTACAGCATATAAATGTATTCTGAAAACAATCATATAAAGAATATATAGATTACATTACTAAAGTGCTATTAAAATAGGAGTTCCCTTGTTTATTTAATCACTGATTAGCTATATCTGAGATAATCAGCATTGTTTTTCCAGTATTCTTATGCAAATGTGTGAATAACAAAAAGTAATTTGCTGCATTGATGTGCTAATTAGCTTTTTAATGTGCTTGTTTTTCTTTGTGGTGGAAAAAACAATGCCCTCTCCCACACCCATCCACATCAAGCTGCAATATAGTATACTGAAATTCACATTAGCATACAGGAGCTGCACATACATTACTGAATATCTCATGATCTTTTTAATAGAGAAAGCCAACTATAGCAAGCTATTAAAAATGAAACCAATTTGTTGTTGGGTAACAGTATTCATTTAAGATTAAAATTAAAATTATTTATTGTCCTTTAAGTTGCTAAAAACACCAGACTGAAAGGAAATCAGACTAATCACACGCTCCCAGTTCCCAGTTTGTTGCTTAGTCATTCAGTCATATCCGATACTCCATGATCCTATGGACTGCTGCACGCCAGGCACAGCTATCAGCCACCATGCTTCCTCAAGTTCATGGTCATTGAATTTTACATAGTACTTACAAATCAAAAAATACGTTATGAAAACTATCACATAGACAATATATTGATTTTCTCAGTCATTTAATATATTGCTAATAAAATATGGCTTCATTTAACTATTTAATAACTGGGTAGCAAAATAAAAAAGTGTCTTAAAAATAAAAAGTAAAAGTAACTTTTAAAATTAAAATTTGAAGACACGTGTTTTGTACTTTAGCAGATTTTCTTCATTCAGGTGTCAAGGGGCTGGTAGAAGACCTGATTAGGGGAACTATCCTAAGCTATAGAATAGACGGCCCATTGCAAAAATAATTTGTGCTCCTCCCAAAGACCCTTACCCATACCAGCTCCCATCTCTAAGACCCCTTACCATATATATATAAATAAATATATATAATAGCGACTTTAGCTCCAAAAAATACATGTATTACTAAAGGGCCACTGTAGTAATCAAAAATATTTAATTTGTATTTATGGTATCTGATACAGTATGAGTACTGCTGGCACTGGGGAGCTACAGTTCATTGAGGGAACCACGGATGCCAACATGTACTGTGACATACTCAAGCAGAGCATGATCCCCTATCTTCGGAGACTGGGCCGTAGGGCAGTATTCCAACATGATAACCTCAAACACACCTCCAAGACGACCACTGCCTTGCTAAAGAAGCTGAAGGTAAAGGTGATGGACTGGCCAAGCATGTCTCCAGACTTAAACCCTATTGATCATCTGCGGGGTATCCTCAAACTGAAGGTGGGGGAGTGCAAGGTCTCTAACATCCACCAGCTCTGTGATGTCATTATGGAGGAGTGGAAGAGGACTCCAGTGGCAACCTGTGAAGCTCTGGTAAACTCCATGCCCATGAGGGTTAAGGCAGAGCTGGAAAATAATGGTGGCCACACAAAATATTGACACTTTGGGCCCAAATTGGACATTTCCTCTTAGGGGTGTACTCACTTTGTTGCCAACAGTTTAGACATTAATGGCTGTGTGTTGAGTTATTTTGAGGGGACAGCAAATTTACACTGTTATACAGGATGTACACGTACTACTTTACATTGTAGGACAGCGTCATTTCTTCAGTGTTGTCACATGAAAAGATATAATAAAATATTTACAAAAATGTAATGAGTGTACTCACTATTGTGAGATACTGTATATGTAATTGCTAATCAGATACCATAAATACAAATTAAATATTTTTGACTACTACAATGGCCCTTTAATAAAACATTTACTTTTTTTGAGCTCAAGTTGCTATTAAACTATATGTACAGATTAAAAATCATATATACTTTTTCATATTGTTCTTCAAAATAAAAAAGGGTTTCTACTCACAGCTATTCAAACTACTACAGCTTGGTTGGGTTGGATGCCACCATTCTGAATACATTTAAAAAAAATCCAAGTGAGAGGAACATGCTGAATGGATTCCTGCTGACAAAAAGTAAAGTAGGTAAATAATATTACTACTGGCTTGTGAAGTATGTAACAAACTAACATTAGCAGCTGGGTAAGAAAAGAGAATACAATTATTTTAAAGAAAATTGTATATTTAGCTGTCATGGGGGATTCAATCTTTAACTGCAAGCTCAACTGTAGCTTGAGGGGAGTACTATCCTACCATTGCTAGTATTCTACTGAGTTTTCTTATCAACACATAGTCTTTCAACAGCATTAAATTTAACTGTACTTGACTCTGAGGGGAATTTACTAAAGGATCAAGGGTGTGTACGTGGGTGCTATAGCCTATGGTAAACTCCAACCCAACATCTCAGGTCATTGTTTGATATATAAAAGGTTTGTTGAGTGCTAACAACAATCTGTATGCAGGTCATCATGAGTTATTAAGAGCAGGGTGTTAATAGGTGTATTAATGTATGTTACAGACGTGATTTGTGCTGCATATCCTGAAATTTCCCAATTTTTCCAAATGTACTTAACAAAAATCTTGCTACTAACTATCCGAGATGCTGAATATCAGCATTTATGTTTCAACACCTTCACCTGCATCTAGGAGGAGCTCATGCAACTAGGATCTTCCAGACTCTACTTTAAGGAAAGGTGTATCAGCATGGGTCTGTCTCTCTACTATAGCCTTAGTGGGCATCTTCTGGGGAATTATCCTACACAGCCAATAAACTCCCACACCTAGAACAGATGGAGTTTGTGGGTCTAGGAGCAAGTACATTACCTCCTCCCACTATTATTTCTACACTCCTTGAGTAGGACTAATATTCAGCTACTACTGGAGTTTTCCTTCACTCTGGAGTAGGAGGGTATTTGTATTGATTCATTACCCACACATTGGAACATGTAAAGTTCACTATTATTATTATTATTATCATTTATTTGTAAAGTGCCAACATATTCCGTAGCGCTATACATAAGTTAAGTTACAGGCAATGACAAGTTCAAGATTCACAAATTGCAAAGAATGGATGGCCCTGTCTTTGAGCTTTGAATCTGGTGTCCATAGCGCTTTCCCTAAAGCACTGTGCAGGATTGAAACTCGCAGACTTACAATCTAAAGGTTGAAGTGTGTATGTGGTACAGTAGGGAGTGAGTAGTGCTGAGGATGTTAGGGAGGAAGGTTATAGGCTTCTTTAAAGAGGTGTGTTTTTATTGATGTTTTGAAGGATTTAAGGAAGGAGGATAGTCTGGTGAAGCGACGCAAGGAGTTCCAGAGAATGGGGCAGCGCGAGAAAAGTCCTGGAGGCGGGAGTGGAGGAGGTGACAAGAGTGTTAGAAAGAAGAAGGTTGTTAGCAGAATGAAGAGGGCATGTGGGGGAGTTTTGGAGATGAGAGCAGAGATGTATGGGGGTGCGCTGTTGTTTAGGGCTTTATAAGTTAGGGTCAAGATTTTAAACTTTATTCTGGAGGCTAAGGGAAGCCAGTGAAGTGATTGACAAAGAGGAGCTGCCGACAATGAACGATGTGTACTGAAGATGAGTCTGGCGGAGGCATTTATTATGGATTGAAGTGGGGAGAGGCGAGTGATGAGCAGGCCAACAAGCAGCGAGTTGCAATAGTCAAGACGAGAAATGATGAGAGAGTGTATTAGAATCTTAGTAGTGTCTTGTGTAAGGTAATGGCGTATTTTGGATATGTTTTTTAGATGGAAAAGACAGGATTTGGTTAGAGACTGTATGTGTGGGATGAAAGAGAAGGCAGGGCCCAGTAGAACCCCAAAACAACGGGCTTGGGAGGTGGGAGTGATGATAGCATTGTTGACAGAGAGAGAGAGAGATGTGAGGAATTGAAGCTGTAGTAGAGGGTGGGAAGATTAAGAGTTCAGTCTTAGACATGTTGAGTTTCAGATGGTTGGCGGACATCCAAGAGGATATACTAGAGAGGCAGTCGGAGACTTGTGCTAGAAGAGAGGGGGATAGATCTGGTACTGAGAGGTAGATTTGGGAGTCATCTGCATAGAGATGGTACTGGAACCCAAAAGAGTTTATTAGGGTGCCGAGTGAGGATGTGTAGATGTAGAAGAGGAGGGTGCCTAGGACTGATCCTGGGGTTACGCCAATAGACGGGGTAAGGAGAAGAAGATGTGCCGGAGAAGGAGATGCTAAATGATCGTTCTTGGACGTATGATGAGAACCACAAGAGAGCAGTGTCTTGAATGCCGAGGGACAAGAGAATGTGTAGTAGAAGCGAATGGTCAACTGTGTCGAAGGCGGCAGAGAGATCCAGAAGAAGCAAAATAGAAAAGTGGCCTTTAGACTTGGCGGTGAGTAGGTCATTGGTGACTTTTATGAGGGCTGTCTCAGTGGAGTGTTGGGGCCGAAAGCCAGATTGGAAAGTGTCCAGAAGAGAGTTAGAGGAGATGAAACTGGTAAGGCGGTTATAGACGAGCCGCTCCAGCAGTTTGGAAGCCAGGGGAAGTAGAGAGATAGGGTGATAGTTAGATGCAACGTCAGAATCGGATGAGGGTTTCTTGAGAGTGGGTGTAATTATGGCATGTTTTAGAGATGATGGAAACGTGCCAGTGTTTAGGGAAAGGTTGAAGATGTGTGTGAGAGCTGGGATTAGTGTAGTAGAGAGGGGAGGGATGAGCTGAGATGGAAAAGGATCTGAAGGACAGGTGGTGAGGTGAGAGGATGATATTAGGATGGAGACTTCACTATTGGTAAAGTTCACTATTGCGGAGAATCATTCTACACTATCACCTTTTTCATTGTCAAGTCCCCTAGTTATTATCATTCTGGGGTACCTGTGGCTATACTGTTGCCATACATAATTTCTGACTCCTAGGGTTTTAGGTACAACCTATTTTCCTCTACGTCTTTGCTACATGCCCCAACCTCCAATCACAATTTATTTGGACATGTTTAACAAAAAGAAGGCTGAAGTCCATCCACCTCATTGAACTTATGATTGTACCATTGACCGGCACCAGAAACTACTAGAGGCCGTGAATACCTGTTGGTTCCTTAAAGTTAGTCAATGGAGGAATACATCCAAGAAAACCTTAAATTAGACTTTATTCAGAAATCCACCTTTTCTGTTGCAGCTTCCAGCTTTATCTTCTGCTTACACCTGTTTTTGTACCCTGAATGGATAACGGCACTTAAGCCAATAAGACCACTATACCTCATACATACATGTATAATTATATGTGACAAAAAATATAACCTCTGCAATGTTTAAAACATGCTCTGTCTATTAGTTGCATGAAAAAAAAACGGTTGTGTTCCAAGTCCCTTTAAGTTCCTCTCTAAGAAGATTTGCTAGTTAATAAGAGCAATTTTAATGGTGCCTTTTAATGTGAAGCTGTTGCTACTGTGATTGAGGACCATTTACCCTCTTAATCTTGATAAGTTTCCAAATTCCTTTCTTATCCTGTAAAATCACACTAGTCTTGTTTACATAACATAGTAGAGACATTTTTCTACTAAAAAAAGGTATTTCAGTATGAAACCTTATTTGTTTGTTACATATCTAACAAACTAGCATATTAAAAGTTGTATAATTCAAGAAATTCCATCTTATCTGATTTGACCACTTTCTAATAAATTGGAGCCTGGGGGCATGTACTTATCTACTTTACACTGATACCTACCCCGTTCTCATAAACGCATGCTCTGAAGGTAGTATAAATGGAAGTTCTGCAGAACTGTGCACCACTTTTTTACATACAACCTCCACCAACGTATCATGGATTTTTCCACAGACCAGCAGAACCATCAATATTTATTTTGTATCCTTAATAACTAGCTTTATTATATTTCACTGACTAATAGTGTCTAACAGAGCTCTATCTATCTATCTATCTATCTATCTGTCTATATATATATATATATATATATATACTAGCGACTTGCTCGTCAAAAATGACGGGAATAAAATTGTAAGGCAGGTAATGCTGTTTGCCACACAAAGTAAGGCTTTTGGTCCTCTGAGTACCTTCAGCGCTCATTGCGAGCCTCGCGCTGAGCGCCTCTCCCTTCGTGTACTTTTGCTCCTCTGAGCACCCTCGGCACTCATTGTGAGCCGCGCTTAGCGCCTATATTTTTTAATGATAATTAATTAAATAATAAACTAATAAATTAATATACTTTACCTATTTGTAATGAATATATACATCGATCAATATCCTGAAGAGCTAACAATCTGTTTTGATTTTCCTGCAGCATACAATGTACATTTGCACTGTTGCTGACCTGAGGAGAAAGTGTCAGCAATGTGTGCAGTGTGTATTGTAAATAGGCTGCGTGCGCGAGGCCAAACCGTTTGTTTAATTGTGTAAATCGCCATTTTAGAATGGTAATGTTATTAGTTGCAAGTTAGTGTTGTAAAATGGCGGCGATTGTGTATGTGTTACGCGGGTGTGGATCATTTTCCGTCCTTCGTAATAGTGTATTCTGTACCTCGTACGTTCCTGGGTAAAAGTCTTATGTGCTTGGCATTGTTTTGCATGGTTAGGGGTTGTGTAGCCTCATTTTCATTTCTTTTCCACTATTTTTTTCTCGCTTAGGCGATTTTCGAGTGCCGAAAATGCTTACATTCAACTTAAATTTGCGTGCAACCTCACTCCCAGATGTCCCGGCTGTCCCCGTCCTCTGTTTGATATTTTTTTTAATGTTTTTTTTGTTATTTTGCTGTGTTTTTGTTGTTTTTCGATGTACACGTTTCGGCCCTTAACTTGGTATTTTTGCGCCTTGGTATTTTTGCGCCTTGGCCCGCGGCTTGTATTTTTTCTTTAGTATTTTTGCGACCTCTTATTTTTTTTCTAAGTCCTGCGGGTCGTATTTTTTTTTTTATAAGTCCCGCTGTCTCACTAATCTGGAATATTTTCCGTTTAACATCTAAACTGTTTTAGGCAAAAGTGTAACACAATAGCTTTGGTACACAATAAATATGCAACTCACAATATAATAAATATAGTTTTGTCTATATATTTAAAAAAAACACATTTATTTACTTTTGCAAAGTATATTATAAGCAAGAAATGTTATATTATCAAAAACACACTAAACTAGGTTATGAATCAATAGTTTGAAGATTTTGATCTGTAAACAAAATTCATTTTTAAGTTTTTCTTTGATGCTTATGCCCCCAGAACAGTTTATAAAACCATAAGCCATTGAAAATAACAAAATATAACAAGACTTTAATAACAGCAGGACGCATTTTCTATCTTTGATGGAAGCGGTATGTTGGATGAAAGCATACTTTAGATTTGTTTTTGTTTATTTTCTCTTTTTTTTTTTTAAGGAAAACTGTAGTGTAAAATAAGCCATGGCCCTTTAAAAATTGCATGTGGTATAATGAAATCTTTGATAGTACTGCATATATATATATATATATATATATATATATATATATATATATATATCAACTTGCTCAAACCACTGCCATGCTAGCCTCGATCCCTTTCTCTATCCCATAGCAGATGTTATTAGAGCAGCAAACTCCATATTGTACTTTCTAATGCACATATCATGATTAGAAACATCCTATCCTGTTGGTTCACACAGTCATGTTCTGCTGGATCCTGCACCAGAGGCTACATCAACATAAATAAATAAAAAGTTTCGAATCCCTGTTTGCTGCGGGCCCATCAAACACATTTACACATTCAAAGGGTGCAAAGAAGGAGAGAGGCGAATTTAGTAGCCACTAGAAATGATCAGAGGAAAACATAATGATAATTCATAACTTTATATGATTAGGCCCATATGGCTCTCATTATCCTACATGCAACATATATTTAACTTACTGTACTGCTACTATATCTCTTTCACCGAAATTCAGAGTTTGTCTTTCAC
The DNA here is from genome assembly GCA_027410445.1 of Discoglossus pictus. NCBI lineage: Eukaryota > Metazoa > Chordata > Amphibia > Anura > Alytidae > Discoglossus > Discoglossus pictus. The sequence continues at coordinate 552,978,120 of CM050163.1, forward strand.
GAAGATGCTACCATGATTTTATTAGATTTTTACATTGTTTGCACTAATTTTTCTTGGAATTCTGAGCAAGAAACAAGTTTTTTAACTTGTTTTAGACATTCAAATGTGTTATTTATTTACTATACTACTGTACAGTGAGGGCTTCTGCCGCTCTTTTACCCACCATAAATTATTGTTGTGCTAAACTACCTCCTCATTAAATCTACTACACAAGCTAAGGAACCGGCCCCACGCTGATGAGAGGCAGTAACCTTGAAACAGCTGTATGTGGGTAGGATTTTTGGCTTGTGTATAATACATCCTGAGCTTTGCTCAAAGCAGTGTGATACAGCAGGCATATGCTTAAAGGAAGTCCTGTTTGAACTAATTTTAGATTACTAAAGCGAAGCCTTTGTGTAATGGGCGTAGGGGCCCAAAAAAATCTGGAGGGGATAATTCAACTCTACTCCCAGGACAAGAATGTATGTCTATATGCCAACTTATAATGTATGTATATACAGTGCCTTGCAAAAGTATTCACCCCCCTTGGCATTCTCATGTTTTTTTGCCTCACAACCTGTAATTAACATGGATTGTTTGAGGATTTGCATCATTTAATTTACAGAACATGACCACAACTTTGAAGATGTTTTTTTTTTTTTTTTTTTTTTTGAAGCAAACAACAAATAGGACAAAATAGCACAAAAAGTCAATGTGCATAACTATTCACCCAAAGTCGCTTTGGATAAGTCTCTATGAGCTTGCTACATCTTACCATTGGGATTTTTGTCCATTCCTGCTTGATTAACTGCACCATCTCCTTCAAGATGGATGGTTTGCGCTTGTGAACAGCAATCTTTAAGTCTGACCACAGATTTTCTATTGGATTGAGGTCTGGGCTGTGACTCGGCCATTTCAACACATTTACATGATTCCACTTAAACCACTCAAGTGTTGCTTTAGCAGTGTGTTTGGGGTCATTGTCCTGCTGGAAGGTGAACCTCCGTCCTAGCCTCAAATGACTCACAGAGTGGTACAGGATTTGCTCAAGAATATCCCTGTATTTAGCACCATCTTTCCCTCAACTCTGACCAGTTTCCCAGTCCTGGCTGTTCAATCTTAGTCTGATCAGACCAGAGCACCTTGTGTAAATCGCCATTTTAGAATGGTAATGTTATTAGTTGCAAGTTAGTGTTGTAAAATGGCGGCGATTGTGTATGTGTTACGCGGGTGTGGATCATTTTCCGTCCTTCGTAATAGTGTATTCTGTACCTCGTACGTTCCTGGGTAAAAGTCTTATGTGCTTGACATTGTTTTGCATGGTTAGGGGTTGTGTAGCCTCATTTTCATTTCTTGTCCACTATTTTTTTCTCGCTTAGGCGATTTTCGAGTGCCGAAAATGCTTACATTCAACTTAAATTTGCGTGCAACCTCACTCCCAGATGTCCTGGCTGTCCCCGTCCTCTGTTTGATATTTTTTTTAATGTTTTTTTTGTTATTTTGCTGTGTTTTTGTTGTTTTTCGATGTACACGTTTCGGCCCTTAACTTGGTATTTTTGCGCCTTGGTATTTTTGCGCCTCGGCCCGCGGCTTGTATTTTTTCTTTAGTATTTTTGCGACCTCTTATTTTTTTTCTAAGTCCTGCGGGTCGTATTTTTTTTTTTATAAGTCCCGCTGTCTCACTAATCTGGAATATTTTCCGTTTAACATCTAAACTGTTTTAGGCAAAAGTGTAACACAATAGCTTTGGTACACAATAAATATGCAACTCACAATATAATAAATATAGTTTTGTCTACATATTTAAAAAAAAAACACATTTATTTACTTTTGCAAAGTATATTATAAGCAAGAAATGTTATATTATCAAAAACACACTAAACTAGGTTATGAATCAATAGTTTGAAGATTTTGATCTGTAAACAACATTCATTTTTAAGTTTTTCTTTGATGCTTATGCCCCCAGAACAGTTTATATAGCTTGTGAACAGCAATCTTTAAGTCTGACCACAGATTTTCTATTGTGTGTTTGGGGTCATTGTCCTGCTGGAAGGTGAACCTCCGTCCTAGCCTCAAATGACTCACAGAGTGGTACAGGATTTGCTCAAGAATATCCCTGTATTTAGCACCATCTTTCCCTCAACTCTGACCAGTTTCCCAGTCCTGGCTGTTCAATCTTAGTCTGATCAGACCAGAGCACCTTCCTCCATACATTTTGGGAGTCTCCCACGTGCCTTTTCGCAAACTCAAAACGTGCCATTTTTTTTTTTTTAAAGTAATGGCTCTCTTCTGGTCACTCTGCCATAAAGCCCAACACTATGGAGCGTACGGATTATTGTTGTCCTATGTACAGATACTCCAGTCTCTGATGTGGAACTCTGCAGCTCCTTCAGGGTTACCTTAGGTCTCTGTGCTGCCTCAGCCCGTGAGTTTTGGTGGGCGGCCGTCTCTTGTCAGGTTTGCTGTTGTGCCATGTTCTTTCCATTTGGTTATGATAGATTTGATGGTGCTCCAGGGGATCATCAAATATTTAGATATTTTTTTTATAACCTAAACCTGGCTTGTACTTCTCAACAACATTGTCCCTTACTTGTTTGGAGAGTTCCTTGGTCTTCATGGCAGTGTTTGGTTAGTGGTGCCTCTTGCTTAGGTGTTGCAGCCTCTGGGGCCTTTCAAAAATGGTGTGTATATGTAATGACAGATCATGTGGCACTTAGATTGCACACAGGTGGACATCATGTCACTAATTATGTGACTTCTGAAGGTAATTGGTTTCACCAGAGCTTTTTATGGGCTTCATAACAAAGGGGGTAAATACATACGCACATGCCAATTTTCTGTTTTCTATTTCTAAAGAATAGTTTTATGTATATATTTCTCTAATTTCACTTAACCAACTTAGATTATTGTGTTCTGATCCATCACATAAAATTCAGATAAACAAAAACATTGAATTTAACGCTGATTAAGTGTAAAAAGTCAAGAGGGTGAATACTTTTGCAAGGCCCTGTGTATGTATATATATATATATATATATATATATATATATATATATATATATAAAAATCTAACTTATGGGTCAAAACTTTCATTGGAAAGATATACTGCTCCATAGCGCTGGCTAGTGTCCAAATCTGATAATGTATAATTGAATTTCATTTTGCTATTTTTTGTGTCCCCTATTCATTTAATCATGTGGGTATATTTCTACCCCCCCCCCCCCCCCATCCTCCCAGTTTCTACATCCCTTCATTGTGGGTCATTTGCAGGTCCCTGCCCAGGTTCCCAGAAAGCAGCAGTATTTCTCAGAATTCTGAGCATGAAACAATTTTTTTTTATATATATATTTTTTTATATCTATTTTATATATATATATATATATATATATATATTTTTTTTTTTTTTTTTTCTTTTTGTTTGTTTTTGTTTAACAATGCATTGCATATCCTTATATTTATCCACACAATGAATCGAAGATCCAATATAATATGTACAATGTTATTAGAATGTTATTGTCCTACATAATAAAGAATCATTTCTCACAACTTTTTCTTAGGGATGAAGTGCTTAAAAATAACATTGTGATTATTATTCAAGCAGTCTCAAATTGCAAAGGAAACTGATCAGAATATATTAGTGTTAGCAAGGTCTGCTAAAAGGCCAAAAAGGATGAAAAACACAGAGCATGTGGGTGCATTAAGTAACCCAATTATATATGAAGTATAATTAACAGAATGCTTGAAGTTTTACATGGTCAGAACTATTGAATTAGAAAGTGCTGATAAAGCATACAGTGTGCAAGTGCATTAAATAGGGGTTGCTGTCCTAATAAAACACAAAGGAAAACAAGGGAAGAGGGCTTTTGGACAGGTAATGAAAGAAAAAATTAAACTCATCCAATTACAACTCAGGAAAATCCATTACCAATAACAGTGAGCAGAATGCCCCAGGAAAATTCAGATGCAAAACTAATAATGAAGAGGCAATGTCCTTTCAAAGGATTCCAAATGAGCTTTAATTTTCTTACAACCAACAGTCCTAAACTATATAAGTTTCAACTAAGCAAAAAAAAGCGACGTGCTAGCATAATTGTTATTCCAAACAGGCACAGCTGCTTGCTCACCTTAATTAGATAGAATCCCAATAGGGAGATATTCCTTTCTTTCTATGATCTCACATGACTCCTGTAACTGTTTTTTGCAGGTTTTGATTTAACCTATCATCTATGGCAGCCTTAGAAGTCATGGTGGCTAAACCTCACTTGCCATATAGTTTTCCTCTTAACTAAGAGGACATGATTGATTCCTCTGTTTGCTTTTTTCAGTATCCCTTTTCTTTTTATTTAATAGAAGAATTTTTATGGTCATAGTAACATGTTTAAGTTCTCTGTGATGTTTATTTCCATGGAAATTGCAAAGGTCTTGAATAAATACTTTACTAAAAGGCATATGGATGGTTCCTAGATTTTAGTAGGTATATAATATACCTGTGTATTGACTTTTATCTCATTAAGAAGTGCTTATATGTTCTCTTTTACTGCCCAAATCCGTAAAATAGTCCTTCTAAGGGTCTGCCTATAGCAGCATATGCAGCACAGGCTCTTTAGGGCTAGGGTCCCGACCTATCAGGGACTTCATCTCAGCAGCATTTGGCTGAGAGATGGTCACAGTTTGCTTAGTATGAAGCAAAGCACAGAAAGTGCTGCAGAGTCTGTGTCTTCATGAATTACTGAGGTTATACACAAGCAGGGACTATTTGTTTGATTTTAGGCAGTAACAACAGAGCTTATAAGCACTTATAATAATAATAAAATAAAGTACATAAAAGTCAATAGCTACACAAGTATATTATATACCATATATACTCTAGTATAAGCCCAGGCACATCATTTTACCACAAAAAACGGTGAAAACGTATTAACTTGAGTATAAGCCGAGGGTTGCAAAAGAGGGTCCTTCCCCTGCTCATCCTTCTCCTCCCCCCATTATCAACCTCCTACTTTCCCCCTTATCATCCTCCTGCTCCCCCCTTTATCATCCTCACCCTTCCCCCTTTATCATCCACCTCCTTCCCACCCCTTATCATCCCCATCCTTCCTCCCTTATCATCCTCCTCCTCCCCCCTTCTCATCCTCCTCCTTTCCCCCTTATTAGCTAGCCTCCTCCTCCCCGTTATCATCATCCTCCTCTTTCCCCCCTTATCATACTCTTCTTTCCCCCATAACCTCCTCCGTACTGCACCCTCTCCAATCCCTATCCCCTCTCTCCTTACTTGCTACTATGCTCCGATGAGCTGATGCCAATCCTGACGCCGCAACACATCTTCCGTACCGGCATATGATAATGACGTGACGCGCATGTGCGTCAAGTCATTAGTATATGCCGGTACGGAAGACGTGCTGCAGCGTCAGGATCATCGGAGCATAGTAGCAAGTAAGGAGAGAGGGGGATAGGGATTGGAGAGGGTGCAGTAAGGAGGAGGTTATGGGGGAAATAAGATGATGATGATAAGGAGGGGGGGAAGGAGGAGAAGTTGGATGATGATGATAACGAGGGGGAAGGAGGAGGATTATTATAGGGGTGATAAGGGGGGAGGAGGATGATAAGGGGGGAGGAGAAGGATGATAAGGGGGAGAAAGAGGAGGATTTTTTTTTTCACTCGAGTATAAAAATATGTGCTGGAAAAGTCAGCTTATACTTGAGTATATACGATACCTAGTAACATCCAGGAACCTCCTATATCCCTTTAAGAGTGGACTATAATGATCCAGCTTCAATAGTATGTTATTGGTAAAAATAATTTATGACTTATTATTTTGTTAGTTTCTCTACTCTAGGGGTTTCTCATGACGGCCTTCCTGCCTCTTCCCATCTCTAAGAGTTTGTTACTGTGAGTTGGGTGGCCAGCATGCTGTGAATCTCCATACTGCATCTTCTAGTGCAATCACAGCACCGCCATTTGCTTTCTATTTGTACTCATTATAATGTGGTGTAGCTTCTATTCAAGAAGACAGCACCACATAATCAGGTTTACCAATAAGAAGCTGCTTGTCATGCTATGTGCATTAAAATATGCAATATGGAGATTCAGAAGAACTTTATAGCTTGTTTTCTGCAATCACAGATAAGCTGAATGTGATAGGAAGAGGGAGAGAGGTCAACATCGCAGCAGAGAGATTTCTTAAAGCACAGTGTGGCAGTTACTGGGTTTCTTCAAACCCCAAATGCACCATCAAACAACTATCAAACACACATTAATTATCACTATGTTAAAATCACATCAAAAACATTGCATAGACAAAACCAAATGTTCTGGTATTTATGTAAAAATATTAATTTACATGTAAACTCATTAATATTACAAGGATTAAAAACTGTGATGTATTACAAGGCATCACACAGTCTCCAATTTTAATAAAGATCATCAAACAATGTTGAGCAAAAACAGACAAAGGAAACCTATTAAAGTCCAGGAAAGGGGGCAGTGGTTCTTTTAATGGATGATGCAAAGCTCCATATTGGTGAGACATTTTTAATGATAGGTTTGCCCACTGAATGTTATGCAAAATTCCCAGTCTGGGTTACAAGGGAAATTGTAACCTCTTACACACTATACAACATATTTCCTGTAAGATGAGCCTATTAAAAGCACAGTGCTGAAACTTAAATAATGAATATGTTTATGTCTGTATAATTACTGAGAATATTAATACAACATGTATAAATTGCTATTTATTAAATTAGGTAATTTTAGTACAATATATTATTCTTCAAATTAAACAGCGATGAAAACACAGAAAATTCCATATATTAGTAATTGTTATCAGGTTGTGTAATATATATATATCCAGCACTGGTCAAGCACTAATAAATAGCTAATCCTTTTAAAAATTTAAGATTCTTTGACATCACTTTTTCACTGTTAAAAGAATGAGCTGTCTGCTAATAACAAATCATACAGAAAAAAATGTTTTAGACAACACCTAACATTCCTTTTTCACAGAAAATAGTGGATAGGAATATATAATCCATCCTCTTCCCAACTTCAATGTCAATCTTTTCTAGATTTCAAACATTATTAAAACCATATATGCTCCTTCGATACGTCTGCTACAATACAACTGAGGAAGTCATTGTGTTTTTGAATCTAATATGTGCTTAATCTATAAAGATTTTTTGTTGGTTGCCCACTAAAAATCACTACAAAACAATTAAATCAAATATTTAAAAAAAAACTATAATAGAAAATGTACTTTGTTGTTTCCTTTTCCATCTTTGAAATATCAATAATATTTTTACTAATTACATTTCCTTATCTCGTATGAAATGATGCTATGGGTAGAGAATAATTACATCCTAAATATTTTTTTTACTATTGTAAAGTTTAATCAAGAAAACCCAGTTTACGTTAGTTCATTGTTTTCTATCTAAGGTTAATTATACTCATTTCATACATTATTTAATTTGCATATACTTGACTTTTGCTATAAGGTTTATACCACATATGAATGGAAACTTCAAAGCAAAATGATCAATGATTTAAAAATATAGCCCACATTATTTTAACTCATTCTACAATTTAAGTGAGTGAAAATATGTATTTTACACCACTGGTTGTAACTGAATGCTTATAGAGGCCAGACCATTAATTGCATTGGTGACAGTTGAAATGGTAATTTTCTGTATTCATCTATTTGTTTCTTCAATTAATGTATCCCTTTTCAAAAAGTGGTACAGAATCTCAGTTTTGTGGTCAAGTCAAGGTCTTCAGGCCAGTAAATGTTATAACCGCAAATCGCTATTCAATTGCAACAATTCCTCAAGCCAGCATATGTTTTCACCCCTGTAAATGGCAATTATAGGAGAAAATCCTAAGAGTATCTGATAGGACTTGCAACGGGGTTAAATACCTGATCGTAGCACTGTGAAATCAAATAAAAAAATGAATACTGCACTTTAAAAGATGGGGAAGCAATGAAAGACATTATAATTAATTGCACAACAGTCTCAAGCTTGCAAATCTGCAATCAAATATCATTTTTTTTAATGTTTCATGTTGGCGTTATATAGATCTCAGGAATCAATGAGTTAATACATATCAGGCTACCCACATGGACTAGAAGAGTATCTCCATTTATTTAAACATTTTTGTACATTGCTGGATTGCTAGTCTGATCGCATATCGGACTTCGGAACGCTAATTGATTAACATTTACCCTCCATGTCTTACTGACTTCATGATGACTGTCTAATTTACTATTGGCTGTTTCTAAATCAGAAGTTACAGGCTTGCTTAATTGATCATGCCCTGAAATGCAACTTACGGGTACATGCTTTATGGTTTAGGCTTTCGGCCAGCTAGCGGCGGGCTTGTTAAATTGAATCGATCTGTAACTGTTGCAACTTTGCAACTGAATGGAGGCCACTGTTTTCAACTACATTTATGGTCCTTTTAAAGCTTTATAATATTGCATTAGTACTGGATGCTGCAGCTTGACATTGAACACTGGATGTATGTAGTTAGTTATCTTTATTTCTAGTCATATACATGTGAAGGCTTGAGTAAGAATTAGAATTCTGAATTTTCTATGTAATTCTTTTGGTTGAACAAGTTATTCTGCTTCTACAATGTATATTATTGGCATCATTTTACATATTTAGGAATTAAATATGATGGTTAGAAAATAAAAGGAAAATGCATCAATTGTTAACTAAAGAATTTTCATTGTGGAGTAGGTAATGTGATACAAAAGTGTTATTAATATAAAAATATAAATAAAGTTTCTAAAACATCAATTAATTGATTCACTAATTGATTACTACCCTGCCTTATTTTTTGTCATATAAATATTGGTTATGTGATGACAGCCTTGGGAATCCTGAAGTGTGGTTTTGCAGGTTTTGCAGGCAACAATGACAGTTTCAAAAGGGATCTTTAGCTTTCTGCATGAGATAAAGTGCTCTTTGAGCTCAGAGGAATGGGAATCACTAGCACCAATACACAAAAGTCTTCACCAGTGGGATCCACTCGTTGACCACTCCAAGCGTTCCCTACTCTTGACAAGTTACTACTCAAACTATATTTGTGAATCCCAGCCTGACTAATACATGCTAGTGTCTTGAAAGCTTGCATTCACCTCTGCTAGAAATTAGGGGCCTCATTCAATTGCAATTTGGCCAATTGAATAGGGCTCTATATAAGCACAGAGCATATTTTTTACAGAAGTTTTTAGTTAGCAAACTTCTATCCAAAAGCAAGGTCTTTACTACTAAAAACTTCTGTAACAAAATATTCTTTGGATATAGACCCCTATTCAATTGGCTAAATCGCAATTGAATGAGTCCCTTGGTGTATTATCTTTATGGCTATATTATTATTTTGTGACTATCATGGCACCATTCCTTCTCTGCCTGCATGATCATTTTGTTTTTCAATATAATGTTATATAGATTTATGGATGTGCCAAATTTAGTTCACCATTTTTTACCAATGTGGTGTCTCAAACTGATAACCATCAATTTGAATGGACAGGGAATGGGAAATTGTTTATTTAGCCTAAAAGCATAATGGAGGATACACCCTAGCACCTTTATTTTTCACATTTACACTGTGTATTAAAATGACTCAGAAATTGTACTATAGTTATATTGGTAAAACAGAAGTACCAGTGTGTTGCAGAAAGTAAAGCAAATGGCAAATTAACCATAATGCTGTGCACCAGGGGTCTCCTTCAACTCCCTACATTGCAAAGTTACATAAAAAAATTGTCCAGTAACTTTCCGTAACTATTCTATTCACTGCTCACAGCATGATTTAGAGTGAGCTACCCCTGATGACTACCACAAGCCAGAGCCGCAAATTACAGCAAGCTTTCCCTTTGAATTTTTCAAAGCCAAAAATATTAAAAGTTACTCTTTCTTATTTTTACACCAACTCAATATTTAAATCCAACTTTACTGAGCACTCACAAATAATATAAAAAATCTGTAGGTAAATTTACAGGCACTAATCACCTCTGGCAAAGTGTTTTAAAACCATTTCTGATAGCTGCAGCAGCAGTTAAAGAGACACTATGGAATTAATAGGAAGAAAAACGCATGGAAGTTCATTAGAGTTGTATGCTTAACATTCCAATAGGCACATATGTGGAATTAAAAAAAATATTATTTTCATTATTATGTCCGTATCATTATACAACATCCAGAGTTAAATACATATCATGAAACCTGCATGGACTTGAAAGCAATTCACTAATGCATTGTCTTTTGAAGGACTAGACCTATCGGCAAATTAATTTAACTACTTGCAAAATACTTACTCGCATTTATAGGTGCTTATTCTTACTCATTGTGCTTATATTTACAATATCATGATGTTCTCTTTTTCTATTGTTTCCTAGAGCTGTGTCTCATCAGCAATTTAGTGAAATGCATGGTTTGGTTTAATATCACTAGTGAACATGTAATTATACACTTTAATGTTTTACTGACAAGACAGCATTTATGAATGTTAGATTAGATCCATAATATTGCAAGTGAACTACATTGAGTGAAAGTGGGACATTACTGAAAATCTCCTGCAGCCAAAATTAGGTTTGAAAGTAGTTAACTTATCTCAAATAGAATAGGGCTCCAAATTGGCTTTTTTACTCTCCTTATCTGGTCTCATTAGCAGGGAGCATCCAGTGTTTACTAACCAAACTATCACAGATGACATCCCAGAACGATTTTCTATTTGATATCCAGTGACATAGATAGATAGATAGGTAGATAGATAGATAGATAGATAGATAGATACATGGAAAGGGAGGAGGAAATATGGGGACCTGGGGTCTTTGTGTACTTTTAGGGTGCCTTTATTATATCATTTTTATAGATGCTTTGTTGACATTGGTCCCTTTATAGATAAATACACTTTGATATAGAGCAAATACTTTTAATATCACTTACTTTTTCCAAAGAATTTATAGCAAACTAGCAGAATTACAAGTATACTTAGCAGAGAGAAAGCATCATCCTTTACTATTGCTCTATTTCTGACCCTGTATAAGGTATTCACTGCTACATCTATTGGAACATTATACAGCAATTAAATTGCCTATTCCGAGTAATAAAACCATCAAGAAAAAGTTGTAATAAAAAGAGTGTTATATGTAGAGGTCAGGAGAGATGGATGTGCTTTTAAAATGTACTTCCATAAAGAAGTTATTGGTAAGTAGGAACTATTCAAAAAATGGGAAGAGGCCAAAATGCCAACGGCCCTGATCAAGTCACACAATCATTTATAAAATACTATACAAAAAGGATCACTACTTTTTAGCTGCAAGAAAGATTTTACTTCACGCAAAAATAAATTAAGTGATTATTTTATGTATTTATTTTTGGAAACCCAACATTTACATTTACACAGTTACAATTGTGATTATTGCTCTTTATTTATTGCACCAACCTTTCCCATAGAGCTGTTTACGGTACAGTGAAGTCGAACGGGTACAATAAACAAATTATAAGCCATGAAGAAATGCAAAGACAGTACAACAGCATCATACTTTATATCTTCAGAAATGCCCTTATTCTATTAATTGAGCAAAGTGTACAATAGATATTGTTACAAGAATATAACTTTGGCCCTTTCCACCAGGACAGTTTCTTCTGACTTCTTCACTCCATTTTTCTGAAGGGAGTGAAATGATTATGATATTTATCACAAAAAACAAAAAAAAATGTTATCAGCTATTGTATTGACTCCTCTGTAGTGCAAATGAGTCCTTATAGTCCTTAAGATAACACTGCACAGCCCATAGCCAATTCATGTTCTAATTTATTTTTACATACAACATCATCCAAAATCCAGGTTAAGGCAAATCTGGATAATGCCCATAATGCAAAGCAACCTATTTCAGAAATAATTGTTAAATACACACCTATGTATATATATATATTTTTATATATATATATATATATATATATATATATATATATATATATATAAATATGTATATATATATATATATATATATTTCTAGAGAAGCAACACAAAGTAAACATACTTCAGCAAGATTAATATCTTAGTAATTTGTTCATACTTATGACCAATTCATATCCAGACTCCTCAGTCTCTGGGTTAGTTTTTTAAATTATTATTTAAATGCTTTTCTTTTATTATTTTTCTTAAACATTTACTTTCTTTTTCTAAGTACAATAATGTACAATTAAAACTAGAACGAGCTCCTACCTATGCCATTGATGCCAATTAAAGCAAAGAAAACATGTAGACAGACAGACAGCCCTTAGCATAATTATGTCAAGATCTATGTATGCTTAATCATTAACTGTGACTATGGAGGTTTATAGCTCCTCACTAACCGAAGCCAATTTGGGCTGAAACTTACATTTGTGGGTGGCTGATTCTCCTTTGGAGAGGTGACAAACCTGGAATTTTGGTTTTAGTCTAAGGTGCACCATAATTAAGGCTGAGCACCGGAGAATTAACGCCTTTAAATTGTGGTGTTGGAGAAAACTGCCTAGAGTCCCTTGGACTGCAAGAATATCCAATAAATCAGTATTACGAGAAATCATGCAAAAATGTTCAATGGAAGGTTTGATCATGAGGCTTAAGCTCAATTATTTTGGCCATGTCATGAGAAGACAGGATTCCCTAGAGAAGACTCGATCCTGGGAAAGATTTATGCCACGTGAAGAACGGGATGGCAGAGGCAGATATGGATAGATGAGGTCATTGAAGCAATGAGCATGAGTTTGATGGAGCTAAGAGGAGCAGTGGCTGCCAGATACTATAGGAAATTTCTCCTCTTGTAAGTGTGCATTATCACATAGGGCACTCTAGTAAGTTATCTCCTTCCTCAGATGGTTACACTTTTTTACACTGGGAGTTTCTTGAAAGAAAATTGTGGGTCTTAAGCAGTTGCTGATATGCTGATATTAATTACAATAATTGACACTTGCAAAAACTTTTATAGGAATATTTGTCTTGCAATCACTACCTACAAAAAAAAATATATTCTATCTGTTAAAGCCTGAAAAGATCATTACTGTTTCTTTTCAATAATAATTGTAAAACAAAACTTAACTTTTATAAATCACAAAATTCTGGACAATTAATGCAATAGGAATACATCAAATAATATTCACTTATAAGCTATAATTTTCCAATACATAATATGTAAATATGTAAAAAAAATCAGTTGCATCTTTTTGGTTTATTTGTTAAACATGGAATATAATATTTGTGGTTAAAAAACAAAAATCCTCTACTGGTTAATTTTATTTGCATTATTTCTGGCTTGAGCAATTTATATAATGTCAGACTTTGATTGCTTTCATATAACTTGCCCTCTGAGTTGACAGCACTCATAAACTTTGCATCAACCGGTGAATGATATTTATGCATATAATTTAGTGTTTAAATAAGTAATGATGTTTAGTTTCATGCTTCAAGGTTTTGCTTTGTGCAAGAAAGGTTTAAGCAGAGAACGCTATTCAATAAAATTGTGCAGTAACAAAACAATCATTATGTCTTTTGAAGAGTGTTGATTAGGTGTCTGATCAACGTGAGTGAAAATAAGGATGTGAACGGAATGCAATTTTAGTTTATCAGTATGTTGCTTCTGGGGATTGCTTGAGTCCTTTTAACAATCTGTGCTAAATGGTAATAAAAAGCAATGGAAAACTGGAAACCTTTGCAGTGATATGTAATATTTTTCCTGCTGGATTTGGATATATTTAATATTGTACCCACTACAGAGATGAATGTACAATTACTTACTATTTTTTGATTTTAAAGGGTCACTTTAGTTTTCTTATAAAGGGCTCTATAAAAAAAGATAGGGACAGATTGGCTTTTTTAATTAAATTGTTACTATGCATTTAAACAATTAATTACTAATGTGTAATACTAGTCACTTGCCCGTCACAAATTACAGGATAATATTTTTTTTCTGTCCCCCCCTCTGTCTCTTTCCCCCCTCTCCTGTTTCTCTTTTCCTCCTTCCCCCCGTGTCTCTTTCCCCCCTCTCCTTTGTCTATTGCCACCACTCCCTCCCCTGTGTCTCCCCCTTCCCTCCTCTCCCTCCCCTGTGTCTCTTTCCCCCTCTCCCTCCCCTGTGTCTCTTTCCTCCCCTCTCCCCCATGTCTCTTCCCCCTCTCCATCTTCTGTCCCTCCTTCCCCACCTCCCCCCCTGCATCTCCTTTCCCCCCTGTGTTTCTTCCCCATCCCTTGTGTCTTTTTCCCCCTCCCTCACCTGTGTCTGGTCCCCCCTCTGCCTCCCCTGTCTCTCTGCTCCCCTCTCCCTCCTCTGTGTCTCTTTCACCATATTTGTCTCCTGTGTCTACTTCCCCCTCTCCTTCCCCATGTCTCTTTCTTCCCTCTCCCTCCCCTGTGTCTTTCCACCCCCTTTCCCTCCCCTGTGTTTCTCCTCCCCCTCTCCCTCCCCTGTGTCTCTTCCCCCTCTCCTTCCCTTGTGACTCTTCCCCCTCTCCCATGTCTCTTTCCCCCTCTCTCTCCCCTTTGTCTCTTTCTCCCCCTTTCCCTCCCCTGTGTCTCGTCACCCCTTCTCCCTCCCCTGTGTCTCTCCTCCCCCTCTCCCTCCCCTGTGTCTCATCCCCCCTCTCCCTCCCTTGTGTCTCTTCCCCACCTCCCTCCCCTGCATCTCCTTTCCCCCTGTGTTTCTTCCCCATCCCTTGTGTCTTTTCCCCCTCCCTTACCTGTGTCTGTTCCCCCTCTGCCTCCCCTGTCTCTCTGCTCCCCTCTCCCTCCCCTGTGTCTCTTTCACCATCTCCGTCTCCAGTGTCTACTTCCCCCCTCTCCCTCCCCATGTCTATTTCTCCCCCTCTCCCTCCCCTGTGTCTGTCCACCCCTTTCCCTCCACTGTGTTTTTCCTCCCCCTCTCCCTCCCCTGTGTCTCTTCCCCCTCTCCCTCCCTTGTGTCTCTTCCCCCTCTCCCTCCCATGTCTCTTTTATCCTCTCCCTCCCCTTTGTGTATTTCTCCCCCTCTCCCTCCCCTGTGTCTCTTCACCCCTTCTCCCTCCCCTGTGTCTCTCCTCCCCCTCTCCCTCTCCTGTGTCTCTTCCCCCTCTCCCTCCCTTGTGTCTCTTCCTCCTCTCCCTCCCCTATCTCTTTCCCCCTCTCCCTCATCTGAGTCTCTTTCCCCTCTACTCACTCTCCTGTGCCTCTTAACCCTTCTCATGTGTCTCGTCCCCCCTCTCCCTCCCTTGTGTCTCTTCCTCCTCTCCGTCCCCTGTGTCTCTTCACCCCCTCTCCCTCCCCTGTGTCTCTCCTCCCCCTCTCCTGTGTCTACTCCCCCCTCTCCCTCCCTTGTGTCTCTTCCTCCTCTCCCTCCCCTGTCTCTTTCTCCCTTTCCCTCCCCTGTGTCTCTTTCCCCCTCTCCCCCAACTCTCTGCCCCTCTCCTGTGTCTCTTTCTGCCCCTCTCCCCTGTCTCTGTTTTACCTACATTGCATAATTAATTTTATTCTCCTCAATGTACAGTAACTGACATATAACTTTAACATTTCACTTCGAAAAAAAGTGCCCAGAGTATCGCTCCTCAGCATCTGGATCCTCCTCTTCAAGATCAATGAGACACAGGTAGACGTGATGTGGCCAAAGTCACAGGTATGAAAGAGGACAATTTTTAGTATCACTTTTTTGTAACTTCTTTTTTTGTATGTGAGGTTGTTAAATCATCTGCTATTGTCTTCTGTCTATAAGTTTCTTTATCCAAACGTTGTGCATTGCACCTTAGGAGATTTCATCGTCTTTCACTTCCAGGTATGTATAAAGTAGCACCCCTATATTATGTTTGCATCCTGCTACTATAATTTTTTTCATTACACTTTTAATAGCAATGCTCCATTGGGGTCTCAAATGCTATATACCTTATTTATAAATATTTTATATGTTGGATTATAAAGTATATCACATATTATAACCAGCTCCCTTTAATAACTGTTAGCCACATTAAA
Organism: Discoglossus pictus; assembly: GCA_027410445.1. Lineage (NCBI taxonomy): Eukaryota > Metazoa > Chordata > Amphibia > Anura > Alytidae > Discoglossus > Discoglossus pictus. The sequence goes on from CM050163.1 coordinate 552,994,080, forward strand.
TTCCCCTAACGTGTATAACCGTAGCTCGTAACGTAGCCCTCAATGCTTACGGCTATTTAATTGGCCTCTTTAAGCAGCCCAGCGACAACTTGTGGGGTAGGAGCCCAGAAAACCCTACGGGACGTGAGAATTCGACTTGCGAGCCCGCAAATCCTTTGCTCTTTCAAGCCCGTAACTGTTAAGTTCCAATCGCTCTATTAAATTGCATCGAAATCACTGGCATTCAACCCTGTAACCCGCAGATGGAGCAAAGAAGCCAACGAGTGCTAGAGGGGTAAAGTACAATCCGTAGCACTTAAAATGCACATATACACACACTACTGTATATATCATAACAGGGAAGGTGATGTTAGGTCTTAGAATTAATAGCACAACATCCTCAAGCTCGCAAATTGGCCCCAACAAATTCTTTATTTCATGTTTAATTTCTGTGTTATATCGATCCTGGCAATCAATGTGTTAATACATATAATGGAACTCATGTAATGAATGGAATGCATGTAATAAAATATCATATTTACGGCTTTATCAATACTGCATTATATCTGGAATGTGGGTCCGATCGTTACTTGTAATTGAAACCCGTAAGACTTTGAAATCCCACCTTCATGTTTCAGTGAAGTAATTCTGACGATCTCTGTTTCCACTGGCTCTATCCAAACCTGTCACTACGGGTTTGATTAATTGATCACATTCATGGCCGCACATCCAACATATGAAAAATGGTTTACAGGTTTGCCTCTCAAGCCCGTAACTCGCAGCATGTTCTAATTTAATAGCTCCGTAAATCAGCAACATTTTCAGCCCGCAGCCGTTGCGGGTCTCACGTTGCACATACGAGCTTGGAATTTAATGTGGCTCTATATTATCAGTAATGTATGGTTCCTAATGTGATGTGTAGAGTTTTTTGGGTTAACAAAACTAGAATTAAGAGCTTTAATGAAGCTAATTATATTACGCAAAATATTTCAAAATATTCATTTAGTTGACTACAATCATTATGCCATTAATATGCTCACATATTATTAACATACTAATAGCATTTGTGATCCAGCTATTAGTAACATATGAAATCATCAATCATCATTTTGAGGCAAATCTTAACATAATCCAATTTGTGAGGAAATAATTTTAAGTATACATTTAGTACATATTGCCTAGCCATCTACAGATGCACAGATGAATGCATAAATACTAATATTTCACATTTATAATAAATATTAATTACAGGTATTTAATACAAATTGTAGTAATCTTACAAAACGGTTCTTTTATGCCTTTTAAACTCTATTGGAGTTATTTGTAAAACAGGTGCTGAGACAGTAATTGTATAGGTCGATGCAAATTAGAAGACCCCTCTATTTGTAAGAAGCAAACAATAATGTTATACATCCTCTGCAGGCCTTACATATCACATATATAGTTGTGAGCATGCGAGTTGGTGCTAACACTTGCGGGCCATGGGCGAGGGCCTCAGTTGCTGGCATGGAGCGCCAAAGGCGCTCCTTGCCAGCAACTGCGACCCTCGCATACTTTATGTTGCAACGCAAACAACATGACACACCAACTACGACCCTCTCAAACTTTATCTCGCAACACAAAAAACATACGAGCTCGCAAAAAACGGCCGCAACTCGCGAACATGACAAAATATAAATACACAAAGCACATACATAAAAAGCTTACCTACAGCAAGAGGAAGCATCCAGGACCTCAAAAAAACAACGTACACCTTCATTTAACACAAAATAAAAGAGTTTAGACACTAAAAAATTTGCTAAGCGAGAGAAAAAATTGGCGCGAACAAAACGAAAACAAGGCTACAGCACCCTAAACACGCAAAGCACCACAATAAACTCGCAAAACCCCACAAACGACCTACCGATATTCCGCTAAGACGAATACCACACATTACCCGCTATTTTACGCCAATGCAGAAGTACACAACTACACTAACGGTTTCATCTCGCGCACGCACACTATTACACTGCACACACTAATTAGGCTTACACAGCAGCTCCACACCACTAATGCTGCAGCAACATCAAAACAGATTGCCGGCTCTTCAACACAATTCTTCAAAATACATAAAGTATATTCATTTATTAATTGTATTATATATTTCATTAGTATACACAAAACACCATTAGCAACCTTACAATTTCATTGCAGTCATTTTTTTACGGGCAATTCGCTAGTCACATATATAGTTGTGAGCATGCCGGTTGTTGCTAACGCTGCGGGCTCACCGAAGGCGCTCCTTGCCAGCAACTGTGGACCTCACAAAATTTACAGACTTACGAGAAACAAATACAAGACGCGGGACTTGGGGAAAAAAAACATTACGACATTGCAAAAATACGACCTTACTAACCGAAACCCGTGCACATGAAAACATTAAAAACACAATACAGCAAGGCGGGGCACCCAGGAGCTCGAAAACTGAAGTTACACCTCAATTTCACTCAAAATACAAGAGTTTAGACCCCCAAAAATCCCCTAAGCGAGAAAAAAAATGGCAGCCGAAAAAAACGAAAACGAGGCTCCAGGACTCCAAAGACACAAAACACCACCAAACACCTAGTGATTTTCCCGAAAAAGACGGACGCGAATCAAGAACAAGGACGCAAAATCAGTCACAGACGCGTACCACACATTAGGCGCCATTTTACAAAACTAACTTACACAATGTGGAAGTACACAGCTACCCTAACGGATTTGGCTTGCACACTCACACTATTTACACTACACACTGCACACATTGCTGACACTTACATCGCAGCTCCACAGCCCTCAAAACACACATTGTATGCTGCAGCAACATCAAAACAGATTGACAGCTCTTCTGCACAATGCTTCCTGCAGATATTACTTCAAAATAGGTAAAGTATATTGATGTATTATTTTATTAATTATTTCATTAGCAAAAACAATGCTCATAGCACACAAACAACCAACAACCTCGCAATGAGCGCCGAAGGCGCTTATTGCTAGCCACGCGATGAGCGACGAAGGCGCTCAGCGCGAGGGTCGCAATGAGCGCCGAAGCATCTTGGAACACCAACAAAATTTACCGCCCTTACAATCTTATTGCCGTTTTTTGACGGGCAAGTCGCTAGTAAATAATAATTTATGAAAATAATTAATACATTTAAATATTGAAATGGTTGGATACTATAAAAGCTAAAACCATTTAATTACACATTAAAAATATAGGTACATTAAAAGCAGGAAGCCACTACCAACTTTAATTTAAAGCCTCAATTACATGGCTACCACAGGAAATCTTGTATGTAAAAACCTTATGTGATCCCTAATGTAGCTATCACTTGCCATGATTTAAGATTTTATTCTGGAGGCTATAGGAAGCCAGTGGAGTGATTGACAGAGAGGAGCTGCAGACAATGAGCGTTTAGTATGGTAGATGAGTCTAGCGGAGGCATTCATTATGGATCCGGAGTGTAGACAGACAAGAGATGAGGAGGCCAGCATATAGCAAATTGCAGTCATCAAGTCGAGATATGATAATAAAATGTATTAGAATTTTAGCTGTGTCTTGTGTAAGATAGTGATGTATTTTGGAGTTGTTTTTTATGGGAAAGTGGCAAAAATGTGTTATTGATTGTATGTGAGGAATGAAAGAGAGGGCAAGGTCCAGTAGAACCCCAAGACAACGGGTCTGGGAGGTGGGAGTGATGATGGCGTTGTCAACAGTGAGAGATATTTGAGGAGTGAAAGCTGTAGTAGAGGGTGGGAAGATACGGAGTTCAGTCTTTGACATGCTGAGTTTGAGTTGACAGGCATACATCTAAGAGGATATTCTAGAGAGGCAGTTGGCAACTTGAGCTTATAAGAGAGGGGGGTAGATCTGGTGCCGAAACGTAGATTTGAGTGTCATCTACATAGCAATGATACTGAAATCCAAAATATTTAATTAGGGTACCAAGGGGGAATGTATAGATGTAGAACCTAGGAGTATGCCAACAGACAGAGAGTGAGGTGAAGAAGAAGTACCAGAGAATGAGACACTAAATGTACGATCTAGGTGGGATGTGAACCATATATATGTCATGGATGGCAAGAGAGCAGAGAGTATGGATTGGAAGACAGTGGTCAATTGTATCAAAGGCAGCAGAGAGTTCCAGAAGGATTAGAATAGAGAAGTGATCATTTGACTTGGTGGTTAGCAAGTCATTGGTGACTTTTGTGAGGGCTGTTTCTGTGGAGTGTTGGGCCCAGAAGCCACATTGGAAGGGGTCAAGAAGGGAATAGAAGGCAATAAATTGGGTGAGGCAATTGTAGATGAGCTGCTCAAGCAGTTTTAAAGCCAGGGGAGGTGAAGAGATAGGGTGACAGTTGGAAGCAAAAGCTGGATCAGATGAGGGTTTCTTAAGAATGGGTGTAATTATGGCGTGTTTTAAAGAGGATGGAAACTTGCCAGTATTTTTAGGGAAAGGTTGAAGAGATTTGTGAGAGCTGGAATAAGTGTGCTAGAGAGGGGAGGGATAAGCTGTGATGGAATAAGATCACGCGGACAAGTTGTTAAGTGAAAGGTTGATAGTAAAGTGGATACTTCATCCTCAGTTACAGGGCCAAAGGAGTCCATAGTGGAGGAGGGCAGAAAAGTAGGTTGTGGATAAGAGTGAGGGTGTCTGCTTGTGGTTATGGGGGCAATAGTGTCAAGGGTGGAAGTTAGAGTCATGTTGTACTGTGAAATGGCAGTTACAGAGCAGGTGAGGTATTGAGGAGGATGAGAAGGGGTTGTAGCACATTGGACATTTGTTCTGGGTTAAGTGCTTGCCGGTTTCTGCAGGTTCTGGGGCCCGGGAATGAAGAAGGGTTGTGAATGGAAGGTGAGGTTGTAGGTTAGAAGGTGGTAGTCAGATAGAGGGAGTGGTGAGATGACAAGGTTGGAGATAGTGCAAAGATTTGAAAAAATACGGTCAATGGAGTGTCCACCACAGTGAGTTGGGGAAGCTGTCCATTGTGATAGGCCAAGGGAAGAGGTAAGTGCAAGTAATTTTGCGTTGTTGGGGAGATAGGTGTGTCAGTGGCTATGTTGAAATCGCCAAGAATGAGTGAAGGTATATTGGAGGAGAGAAGGTGAGGGAGCGGATAGTTTGAACTTCAAAATATGAGAATTGGAGGGAGGGAACCGAGGGTATGCAGTGAAAAGTTCAGCGAAAGGATAGTAGTATGCCCACACCTCCACATTTCCTGTTCCCAGGTCTAGGAATGTGGCTGAAGTGTATGCCACCATATGAGAGTTCAGCAAGGGAGACAGAGTCAGATGGAGTGAGCCAGGTTTCTGTGATAGCCAGTAAATTGAGGGAGTTGGAAATGAAGAGTTCACGAATTAAGGTAAGTTTATTGCAAACAGACCTTGCATTTCAGAAGGCACAGGAGAAGGGCAAAGTAGATGATTTATGATAACTGATGGTTATAAAATGATGGGTGTTTTGGGTATTTGCTTCCCCGTGGACTGGGTTAGGGGATAGATCTCCACAGACCATAAGAAGGAGTGAAAGTGAAAGGAGATGGGAGTGGGACTTAAGTAGCATTTTTGTTTTTGAGCTTATGGGGAGGGATGAGATGGTGACTGTAAAAAGGAGAGGAACTCATTCAAACAAAGAAGAGAGAGGTCTATGGATATGGTCATCCACTCAGAGAGCATCCTATTTTATCTTACCATGGGTAATTTGTTATCTGCCTGAGCACCTCTATTGTTGGTATTGCTTATGCAAATGACCCTTAAGGGCCTTGTGTGGCCAGATGTGGTCCCCTTGATCACTGTGCTTTAGAGAGTTATCAGCTACACCCCATTAACCAGGCCCAATTAAGGCTGAAACGTACATCTGGGGTTGGCTGTTTCTCCTGTTCAGTGAGTTGAGTGAGAACAGACTGATATACTACAGGATATTTCTCCCTGTGAATGGCACAAGTGAGCTAAAAGAGTATGCTCTTAGAGTGGGTTATCATGTCCATAGAACTACAGTACCTATGAAGTTTAGTTTGTTCTCTGCCTGAACATTTCTATTGTTGTATTGGTATTTACAAGCACTAGGGCCTAAAAAAGCCTTTGTGAGTGCACATAAAGGTCCTAACTATTACTATATGTTTACCCTTCTTTGCTGTGATTGCTGAAGGAAAATGGTTAATGATAAATACAAATGTATTATGTCTCCCTCCACCTATGCCCCCTCTACCCCTGGGGACACAGCTGGGCCACATCTGCTCTGGGCTGGGTTGACAACAAACCACTAATATCCTCTTATTTACCCTAACACTCTAAAAAACTATGTGTCCAGTGTGGGTTCCAATGGAACTCCACGGTTCCTATCCTTTATGGAGTCCCTATGAAACTGAAGTAGCCTATCACTTTCTCCCATGGGGTCACTAAAGGATCTCATATTCCCTTTATAATCTATGAACCACCATGAGGCCTCTATCGATCTCCATGAAGGTCCCTATAGACCTCCAATGCCCTCGATATTAACTTACTATTTTGAGGACCTCCATAGTCCCTAATATTAAAGCTTACCATAAACTACCTAACCTAAAATGAAAATAAAATAAAGATAACTTTAATTTAAAACAACTAATGGACATTTTCTTGCTTATTTGAAGACCCAAACTTATTCTTTCAGCTCATGGAAAGGTCCATTCAAATATAAAAAAGCATGCTGCTATAAAAAAAAAAGACTCCTACAATGAATAATGGCTTTTGGCTGCACCCTCCCCTTGTTTAGGGTTTCCTAGGCTTCCGATTAGCTTAAATATGTGCCAATAATAATCAAGCATTGGAATATGAAAACTCAGATCGGTCTCTCAGTGACCAATCAAAGAAGGCTACTGGCCATTCCTGGTTGTTTGTGCTTTTAATCACTCAGGGAGCTCTATTTGCCATATAGCAACAAATCAGAAAACTATATAACAATAGAGTTGCCCAAATCTAACTGGATGTTTCAAGAGCCAGTCAGAGAAAAGAATGCTTTACATTATATATTGACTCCTTTGGAGCATTTTGCTCTCCCTATGAATATATGAGGGATTTTTGTTTTTTAACCTACAATTTTTAATGTTGAAACAAACAACATTTATATTAAGCTTGAAAATCAGTTCTATATATTAATGTATATAGAAATAACAAGTTAAAAGCACTGCTTTGATACAGCACATTTTTGAGCATAGTGCTGAAATATGCAACTATTTATTAAGGCAGGTTATATTGTGATTAAAAATAGCAATATATTATAATTACGGTACTTGTAACTTAAATTAATTGTGTAAGTTTGTAGCTTCAGTATCTTTGTTGGAAGATTAAAATGGAATATATTTTGACACTTATGTTCAGGAAACCTATATTTTTTTTATAAAGTTTAAATGTATTTTATAATTAAGTTTGTAGCAAGAAGTACAATGCAATAATATAAATATAAATACCTAATATAAGGGTTGTGTACCATCTATTGTTAATAAACTAGATATAACTAACAGGTAGAGGGGAAGAAGGGAAAAAAGGTAAGCACAATAAGAAATCATCTAATATCAAAATGTTAAAGACATAGGGCCTCATTCTATTATCGGCCGTAAATCGGCCGCAAAGCTGCGATTTCTTGCAGGGGTTCCGTTATCTTGGAATTCAATTATACGGCCCCGCAAGGATCTCCCCTTACGGCCGGCCGTATATCTTGCAACCGGCCGTAAGCTCAGAAAACTTAAAACGCAAAAATAAATTCAAGACGGCACTGTACAGCTCTGTAAATGCTAGGGATCATAATGGGGGACATGAGGATTAATAGCAACCCCCTCTCAAGCTTGCACATCAGCCCAAATCCGAGTTTACATTAACTGTTTATTTTCCGGCCGCAGCGTGGGCGGGTCTGAGGTGCTCCAAGCACTCTGGACTTTTTACATAGATTTTTGACATAAATTAAAAAATATTTTTTTTACGGATTTGAGTGTAGGGGAATGTTGTTTTATTTTTGCTAACACCAACAATCACTTTTTAGTCTCCTCAGAGTGCAGGATGGCTTTTTTTTGGCTTTATAATTTGCTTAAATGGTGCTAGCGGGACCTTTTTCCTGCAAGTAAGCTGCGGCTCGGTTTTAGCCTTGCAGAGAGGGTTCCCGGAGCAATAGAATAGCAACCGGGATTTTCTTGCGGCCGAAACTCTTGCGGCCGTTTTAGATCAAAGGCTTTCCTCCGGCGCGTGCGGCCGCAAGGGATAGCAAGGCGCCGGCCACAAGCCTGCCGGAATCCCCGGCCGGAGGGGAATAGAATAGCCGAATAGCTTGCGGCCGGTCCTTGTGGCCACGCATCTCCTACGGCCGATAATAGAATGAGGCCCATAGCATTTGTTTGTCAATGTTTTGTTAATAAATATGCTTTTTTAAAGAAAATTCAACAGAGCGAGAGAACAGAACGGTAGTAGTGCCTGTTTATTTCAGGGGACTATTTGGTTGGATTAAATATCATTATTGAGTCAGAGGGGAGTCGGCTAAAAGATTTGTTATGGGTCCCAAGACCTTATGTTTTGCAGGAATGGTTCTAAGGTTAAGAGAAAGAGTAGGAGAGACATGGGACAACCCTTCCTTGTTCCATTCTGAACTAAAATGTTAGCTGGGGATTTACTGGGCAGTAACAATGATGCTTGTGGCCAATTGTAGAGACTATTAATTGAATTCAATATTGTATTATCTAAATTAAAGGCTTGTAGTGTCTGAAACATGTAGAGCCACAACACCCTATCAAATGCTTTTTCTGCATCGATACCAAGGACAGGGTTTTCTTTTTGTGCATATGAGTACAGGATAAGGTCAATGCATCTTCTGGTATTGTCTGTGGCCTTTCTTTCTAGAACAAAGGTCATCTGGTCTGGGTGAATGAACTGTAGAAGAATATTGTTTGGTCTGTCTGAAATATTCTTGGCAATCAGTCTATGACTTCTGCATCTGCAAGGGTCCTTGCCTTACTTTGGTATCACAGCAATGTGAGCTTTTATTACTTTGTGTGGTAACTTGTGGCCCTCTCCTGTTGCATTCGCCCAACCTGAAAAACATTCAGATGATTTTTGCAAAGGTTTTATAATATCAGCCATCCAGTTAGTTCTATTGTTGAGAATGGTGTATCTGTATGGTTTTCCATTTCAATGGTGATATTTTTCAAATTAGCCTCCTTAAATTATCTAAACATGGCTTGCTGAGAGTGTGGCATGTTTGAATTATTAGAGTGATCGTAGTTGTATAATTCATTGTAATAGTTGCTATCTTATCTGAATCCATTGTCACTCTGTCTTCTGAATTTTTAAAAGAGAGGATAATGGACTTTGTTTTTTGAGCCCTCAACCTGTTACCAAGTAATGTATCTGCCTTGTTTGATTTCTAATATTATTTTGGTTTCATTCTTTTCAGTATTGAGGGTACTAGAGGATATTAGAGTACTGCCATCTGTCTGTGCCTATTTTGGCTACATATCAGCTGCCTATGTGCTATTATGGAACTGTTCATTGACTTATTGTATTGCTGTTCTAAGACCCTAAGCTTATTGTGTAGACTTGTAAGCTCCTTTCATTTTTTTTTAGTAGGAGCTAATTCATTTATAATGCCCATGTGGCATAATATGATTTCAGTGGCTATGTCTTCCATGTTATTTAGGTTAAAATATTCAGGCATACGGTTTGCTATATATTCATTGTTTTTGCGGTTTGCTAAAAGGGTTTCATTAAGCTTCCATTGAAGCTCTATTTAACTTTGCCCACACATTGAATTGAGAGTAAGATCAATATTTGTATGTTTTATATATTTTAACACATATACAATTAGTATATAAATGGGTGATAAAGACAGGTGACAATTAAGAATGCTCTAATTGTATACTTTTTGCTATGTTTATATTTTTCTAAATTATATACAGGAGCACCTATCCCCCCACACTATGATTTATGTGTAATGTTATTGCTTGTTACAACATTAGTGCAATATGGACTTCATTCAATTGCGATTTTTTCCAATTGAATAGGGCTCTATATAAGCACAGAGCATATTTTTTTACAGAAGTTTTTAGTTAGTAAACTTCTATCCAAAAGCAAGATCTTCACTAACTAAAAACTTCTGTAACAAAATATGCTCTGTACTTATATAGAGTCCTATGCAATTGGCCAAATCACAATTGAATGAGGCCCCATATTCTTATAAATTGCAGTCTTACATCTAAAGGGTATATGTGAAGTAAAAAAATTGCATTACACTGCAAGTGTGCATACAAATGTGTATTTTATAAGTTTTTATTGTGTTACACATATATTTAAGGACACTTTCTGTCATGATTTTCCATGATTTCCATTTCAGCTCAATATCCTTGTGATCACATAACTTATTACTCGCGATGTGCAATTGCATTTTTCCAGATTAACACAGGATCATAAGGATATTGAGCTAGAATGGAAATCAGTGAAAATCATGACAGAAAGTGCCCTTAAATATATGTGTAACACAATAAAAACGTATAAAATACACATTTTTTAAGCTCACAAGCAGTGTAATGCAATCTAATTGAAACAAGCATTTCCACTACGTGTGTCTTTTCTCCTGCCTTAAAAAAGCACCATCTAGTGGCCAGATGCAGCATTACAGTGTGATACACATCGCGAATGAGCTGATCAGCTTTTGTGTGGCATGTGTGTGATGCATGTGTGCTTATAAATGTGTATTTTATAGGTTTTTATTGTGTTACACATGTGTCATGATTCTCACTGATTTCCATTCTAGCTCAATATCTTTGTGATCCTTGTGTAAACTGGAAAAATGCAATGCAGATCGCGACTGAGTAATAAGTGATGTGATCACAAGGATATTGGGCTGAAATGGAAAACATGACAGAAAGTGCCCATAAGTATATGTGTAACAAAATAAAAAAACTTATAAAATGCACATTTGCATATTTATTTATTGTTGAATTTTGGGCTCCAAAAATAGGGGTTGTCTTATACATGGGGGCATCTTATACATGGAAAAATACTAGTATGTGTTCTTGAATGTGTTAATTAGGCTGAAGACTAGTTTGAGCGTATGAGAGTTTAAGTTTGGTGTACAAGGACATCAGAAGGAAGTGTAAAAGAATTGAGGTTTAATTAATGAATATGTCTTAGGTTGCATAAACTGTGGGATTGCAGCTGACAGTGGGTAAGTTTGGAGGGAATGAAGAGTACTGCTGTAAGTCGGTAAACAAATAGATAGGGGAAGGAACAGGAGAAGTTACTAAGGGGTTAGCAAGAAGCATTGGATAAGTGATAAATAAATCTAGAATACATAAGTTAACAATCTATGGCGCAAGTAACAGTAGGTGGTTCCAGATGTGGACCCATGCTCACTGTGCCTTGGGAGTTCAGCTACACCTCACTGACGGGGCCCAACTAATGTTGAAACGTACGTCTGGGGTTTGCTGCTTCTCCTTATCAGGGTAGAAATGCCTGGTTATTTCAGGGTTGGATAACTATATTGGCTAATATTTCTCCCTGTGAAGGGCACAAGTGGGGTAAACGAGGCTGCTCTTAGAGTGGGTTATCATGTCCGTAGAACTAAGCTATTAAGGATTAAGAGCCTCTATTCTTGTTGTTTCTTATGAAAACAGCGAGTAGCAGTATTTGCCTCCTGTGGACAGGCACACGTAGGAGGTTGTGTGGGATCCTCTCGTCTCATATATACAATCTTTTTTAATTTTCTTTTATTTTGCTTTTTACTTTGAAAGACAACTTGATCTTTTGAAATAGCGATAAATATTCAGATAACCCACCGGGGGATCAAACACATTCAAAGTTATAACAAGGGTCATGCAAGAGTCTCATTAGAAGTGTCTAATACAAATTATTAAAAAAAACTATGTGACATTTTTAATGTCTAAAAAATAACAAAAAAGTGATTTTCAAGCCTCTCATGCGGAATTTAATGAAATTTGAAAAGATAATTAAAATATAATTATTACACAAATGATAAAATGTTTTCTTCATTTTTGAGCATTCCAGCCTTCAGATAACCTTGGGTTATTTTATTTTCTCAAATAATACAAAGCTAGTTTTGTTCTTAAAATTTAAATATACTTCCCAAGTGTTCCTCTTCACTAAATCATTATCATAGCCAAAAAGTTCAGCAAAGCGAGTCCCAAGTGCATCATGTTATTTCAACTTACTAACAAATGACCACATTCATATTAGCTGACAGATTGCAGACCTTTATGTTAATCTACAATGGGTTTTGAAAAGTGTACATCTGGGAAGCGTAAGAAAAGTTTCTGCTGCATAAACTATTAAACTACTTCCAGGAATTTACTTGTTAGAGATAAAGATATAATATGAAGAGAAATTAGATTAATTCACTATTATTTTTTAATTTAACATACATTTTTGCAAAGTGAAAGTGGCAGTCAATGTCACTTATATTCTGTTTAATAGCATTAAGAGAGAATTTATTGCATTTAGATGACTTTTTGTAGATGCTTTAATTTTCCATGTCTCCATGTGAAATTAATTCCACCAAGACATCTCAGAAAAAAAATATTATCTGTTTGGCTCAGAAATGCAAATGCATCTCATTGTACTCATTGGATTCATGTGGGTGCATCGTCCCTTTACATGGGCAACATTTTGCAAGAAAGGTAAATATGGCAAATTTAAAATAGAAAATGAAAATGTTTTGATACATGATAGGAATCCTTTTTGTAGGGGGTAATCCAACAATTAATCCAACAATGAATTCAACAATGAATGATAAAGTCTATTCCGATCAATCAGAAGGATTCTTTATTGCTGCATGTACATGGGAAGTTCTCCAAGCCCAAGTGGCTCACAGAAAGAAAGCAGATAATGGTTTTATATATACCCTAAGTCTACATGATCACATATTGTCAAAACTAAAATCAATGACTGTCATGGTTTTGCTACTGGTTTGTGTCATGGAAAATCTTGCAAAATGTCCTCCTATCATATTCCTGTGGCTAATATTGGCTTACAGCAAAGAAAAAGCACTCATTATAAAGGTCATTGTGAGTAACAAGATAGTGACTACACAATAAAATTGGGTATATGATACAAAATGGCAAAAAGCATACAAAATGGGTGAATTTTCTGTAGCACAAGTAGCCAAATTATTGACGGACAAGACTAGAACTCAATTTATCCTCTTTCTGATATTAAGGAAATATCATATTCAAGTGCAGGAAAATTTGCCTAAATTGTCTGTTGAACCTATGCACATGTTTCACCAGGCAGTAGTTTCTGTTATTACTAGGTAGACTAGGCCCTACCAAGGGCCCTATTAAATTTGATGCCCACAGTGGTCGTGGTATAGCCACAAAGCCTGCGGCCTTGAATTTTAGGGGAGATACTGAGCAATTAAATTAGACAAGCAAGCAACATACGTGGCCGACATCAAAATCCGTAAACCATGCTTCTGCACGTTCCATTTGCGACCATGAAATGATCAATTAGTCAAACCTTTGGTTACAGTTTAGACGGAGCCAATAGTAAAAGATATCGTCATCATTACGTCACTAAATAAATGTTAGATTTCAATCACTTACAGGTTAGAAGTCTGAGATGCGATCGGGCCCACATTCCAGAAATAATGCAATATGAAAAAATCAATAAATGTAATATTTATTGATATAACACAGAAATGAAACATAAAATAAATTATTTTTTATTGCCGATTTGAGGGCTTGAGAGTATTGTATTATTAATATTAATACCTTACATCCGTTTCCTGTTAAGTGAAAATACAGTATTGTGTTTACATTTGCTTTTACAGGACTTAAACCGCCTTGCAGGTCCTCTCTAGTACCCATAGGATTTACGGCTACATTGGCAGTTTACAGGTTTGAACATAAGTGCATCTTTGGCGAATTTAATAGCAATTTGCGATAGTAACATTTACAGGCTTCACAGATCAAAGGCATTACTGGGACAGAGATTAGATTTTGATGGCCCGTAGGGTTTTTCCACATGTAACCTGCAGATCGGTTGCGGGTAGCCAATTTAATAGCCGTAACTTTTGATGGCTACTTTACAGGCTACGGGAACTCATAATCGCTGAATTTAATGGGGCCGCTAATGTTGTTGACTACCATAATGAAGTCTTCACTCAAGAATACACCTTCTTCAAGCCAGCTGCTTGGAAGGACCTGGTGCTTGGATGTTTTACATTAACTTCTTGGCTGAAGGGAATGGATCCTACATCTTACAATCCTTTAGATTGTAAGTCTGCGAGTTTCAATCCTGCAAGGTGCTTTAGGGAAAGCGCTATGGACACCGGATTCCAAGCTCAAAGACAGGGCCCTCCATTCATTGCAATGTGTGAATCTTGAACTTGTCATTGCCTGTAACTTAACTTATGTATAGCACTACGGAATATGTTGGCGCGTTACAAATAAACAATAATAATAATAATAATAATCTTGGAATCCCCTCATCAACACGTGCCCAGCACCAACATAACTGGACAAGCCAACATAAGTAAAAAGAGATGCTCTTTCCTACGTTTCATCTCCCTGGAATGTAACCAACATGACCCATATAGACAATGATTGGTGGAGAGTGATCAATCCCTCCACAATATCCACTGGACACTATAGTGAATTTACTGCATTTCATCAAGATTTCCTGGTTGGCTAAGAAATGCAAATAATTAATTCTGGTGTAGTATCTTATGGGCATATCGCCAAATTATGTGCCCACAATTTTACAAGAAAAGAGAATATGGCACATTGCAAAAAGGAAACACAAATAAGATGTATTGATACAATTAAATATTGTTTGGTGGGCTGTATTTTTGAATTTGGGGTTAACAGTGACAAAGAGAATTAAGAAAAGCATCAAAGACATATGTTAATGCTCCTTCGAAGTGGCTTCTTTGTGCACACATATTGCAGTGAAATTCTGTAAGTGGCTAGCCTAGGTTGATCAGATTGTCAGCTCCTATGAGAGCATGGCCCTCTCCATATTTTGTTCCAGTTTGTAAACTTTCCTTCTGTTAGTCTTAGGAATTTAAACATAAACATTTAAACATAAAGAATACTGATAATAATTGTCACAATTCTAACTTTAAATTATTAAGACCTACTTACATGTTTAAGTACCTACGTAAACTAATAAAACATAGGACTTGAACCTTGATAGGATTTAAGTCTTAACTAAAATAATTGTATATAGGAATATATTATAAAACAAAATGTAGCATTCACAGCTAGGAAATTAAGATGAGTATTTACACTTTATAAATAATAATAAAAATCCTACTATTATAACAAATATGTTATATACTGCATAATGAAGCATTTTCTGTACTGCAATACTACAGCAAAATCTGATATTTCTCTTTGGACATTTTCTCCATAATATATTCATATAAAACATTAGTTATGCTTGGTCAAGCTTCACTTGTTAATTAGTGCTTTATTTAGTGTTCATTCTACTGTAAAACTTTTTATTCACATAGCATTTAATGTCTATTGTACACAAGCCTTTGCTAGATATTTCTTGCTTAACTTAATATTAGTTAGATTCTCAATCACAATAGAATTGGTAAAAACCCACTCTAAATATGATTTTTAAATGACAATCACATAAAGTGACTCTTGTGAACCAAACACTTCCTTTAGGGATTTAACCGTAATGAATTAACACAATTACTGTATATACTCGAGTATAAGCCGAGTTTTTCAGCCCTTTTTTTAAGGCTAAAAAGGGCCCCCTCGGCTTATACTCGAGTCACTATCCCCCCCCCCCCCCCTGTGTCTCTCGAACCCCCCTGTGTCTCTCTTAACCCCCCGTGTCTCTCTAACCCCGTGTCTCTCTAACCCCCCGTGTCTCTCTACCCCCGTGTCTCTCTACCCGTTGTGTCTCTCTAACCCCCCGTGTCTCTTTCCCCCCCTCCTCATCCTCAACCCTCCCACTCTCCCTTTCCCCTCACTTACCTCCATCTGCAGCTTCTCCTCCAGCCTCCGCTCATTCCTGCATCGGCACCCTGTATATGCTAATGACGTGGCGTGCATGTGGAGGTAGGTGACGGGAAAGGGAGAGGGGGAGGTATTTAGAGGGGTAAAGTGAGGGGGGGGTTTAGGATGAGGAGGGAGGTTGAGGATGAGGAGGGAGGTTGAGGATGAGGAGGGAGGATGAGGAGGGAGGATGAGGAGAGAGGTTGAGGATGAGGAGGGGGGTTGAGGTTGAGGAGGGGGGTTTAGGATGGGGGAGGTTGAGGATGAGGAAGGGGGTTGAGGATGGGGGTTGAGGAGGGTGGTTGAGGTTGAGGAGGGAGGCTGAGGAGAGAAGTTGAGGAGAGGGTTTAGAATGAGGAGGAGGGTTGAGTATGAGGAGGGAGGTGGAGGAGGGAGTTGAAGATGGGGGGTTGAGGATGGGGGGTGGAGGTTGAGGAGGGGGTTTAGAATGTGGAGGGGGTTGAGGAGGGAGGTTGAGGATGAGGAGGGAGGTTGAGGATGAGGAGGGGGGTTTGAGGTTGAGGAGGGGGTTGAGGAGGAGGAGGGGGTTGAGGAGGGGGTTGAGGATGAGGAGGGAGGTTGAGGATGAGGAGGGGGTTGAGGTTGAGGAGGGGGTTGAGGATGAGGAGGGGGTTGAGGAGGGGGTTGAGGATGAGGAGGGAGGTTGAGGATGAGAAGGGGGTTGAGGTTGAGAAAGGAGGTTGAGGTGGAGGTTGAGGATGAGGAGGGGGGTTGAGGATGGGGGATTGAGCATATGGATGGGGGGTTGAGGATGGGGGGTTGACGTTGAGGAGGGAGGTTGAGGAGGGGGTTTAGAATGAGGAGGGGGGTTGAGGAGGGAGGTTGAGGATGAGGAGGGAGGTTGAGGATGAGGAGGGGGTTGAGGTTGAGGAGGGGGTTGAGGATGAGGAGGGGGGTTGAGGAGGCGGTTGAGGATGGGGGGTTGAGGGGGGCGTGACCGGAAATGGTCTGGATTCCCGCGTGATTCCAATGCTTTACCCATGAAAACTGTGAGTAATTGTGAGTAATATAAATTTTGTGGACAATTTGAAAGCTTACATATCTTCTTTTACTCATATGAAGATGAAGAGAGAAAGTGGTGAAGCAACTTCGGTATCTACAGGTCCACTGTAAGGAAATGTAATTATATTATCAACTACTGTACTGTTGAGCTTTGTGGACTCATTTTTTTGGTTTTGCCTGAATCTACAAGAAAGTGAGATTTCACTCTAACACATTTAGAGAGATACAAGAAATAACATCATAGTGTTTAAATTTGACGTATGCAACGCTTTCTGCATGGTAACCAACTTTAACCTTCAGCCTCTTTTCCTATAGTGGTGAAGTGACTTTAATGTCTATAAGTCCACTAGGGAAAGGTAACCCACTATTAATTAGTGTCACGTTGAGCTGAGAATCCATGTGAAAAATATTTTTTGCTTAAGTTGTTTGGCAAAAAAGTTAAAGACGGGAGCATATTGTGAGCATTTGAAAATATACTATTAACATATGTGGTGAGCAGCCTACATGAATTTGTACCAAATAAAGAGCCACTTTTGGGCACATTATTGGTGCCCTTGACCTATAACAAGGCTATTTATTCAGTCCAATTATGCCAAGTAGAGGTAAACCTAAGGACAAGAAAGGTCATCCCTCTAAAGCTGTGGAATTTTTTCTCCTAAACATAAAGAGAAGATCCAGCTTCCACCTTTTGCAGATTCTCCCTTGCATGCAGACAAACTTACACATAATAATTCAAAGCTCTCAGAAAGTATGTCTAGCAAAGATTCAGAACTGCATGATGACGAAATGCTTACTCCATCAAAAATGAGGAATATCTTGCAGGACTTTCAAGTTAATCTGCTAGCAGATATTAAACAGCAAATTTTGAACAATGCTAAAGCAATAAGTGATGTTAACAACAGAACCTTAGAATTGGAGCTGAAGTTGGAGAATTTAACTCAGGACTACCACTCATTGTCAACTTCGAATATCAAATTAGAAGAAAAGGTTAAAGAGTTAAATAAAGAAATTATTAAACTTGAAGATCTCTCAAGACGCTCTAATTTATGTTTAAGGGATATACCTGAAACAATCAATAATCCTGATCTATCTGATTTTGTTTCTAAATTTTTTGTTTCTTTGGTTCCCTCTTTTGCTAAGCTGGAAAACAAATTTGATGCGATATACCGTATTCCTCTTCCATCATATTCACAAAACAAATTTTAAATTTCATTTTTTTTTATTGAAAGAGAATATTGTAAAGGCCAGTTATAAGGTTAAATCTTTTGACTCCCCATATGAATCCATTAAATTATTTGCGGATCTCTCTCCAGCGGCTCTAAGCAGAAGACGTGAATATGCTCAACTAAACCAAACCCTGAGGAAAGAAGGTTTGGTCTACAAATGGACTTTTCCAACTGGTTTATCAATCCAAAGAGACTCTGTTGGATATAAAATTAAGTCTCCAAAAGAAGGATTTGCTCTCCTGTCAAACTGGCTTATACCCACATGAACTATTGGAGCGATATTTTCAGATTTATTTATGTGTTCTTTTTTTTTTTTTTTGCCTAGATACACCAAACGACAAAGTATTATTCACAGGTAGATTAGCTATCATTATGTGTTTATGACTTAAAATAATTTCACTAAATAAGAAGATTAATGTAAAAATTATTTTGCACTTTTTTTTAAAGGACTTTTTCCTTTCTCTTTTTAACACTGTGTGCTTTACATTTTATATTTCTCACAACTAATATAAATATAAGGAGATGTTTGACTATTTTTTTTTTTAATCTAACGATGTATCCCTGTTGTGTTTTTTTTTCTGTGCTCTAATCTGAAAAATGTTTTGGCTGCCAAGTTGATAGCTCAGCTGGTTTTGGTTTTTCATTTTCTCGTTTAATTTTTTTGCACTTATTTATTTTTGTATTTAAATATTCCCACGGGAGCGGATGTATCCCATTATAATAGGACTTCCATTTCTTAACAAAGGCTTTTAGGCCTGCTTGTATAGGCTGCCTCTATTCTGTGAGGCAACCTAGGTGTGTTTCTGTTTGGTTGTGTTTGCAGTTTGTTAGTATGAGATCTATAGTTACTTTACTTCTTCCTAGCCCTTGGACTGGGACAAAGTATCTTGGATATGGTATGTTTGTAACTAGATTGGTTGTCCCTCAAGTATGTTTTATGATGACAAAGTTGAGTATAATTCATCTTTTGATCTTTTTACATGGCTTTAAAAATATTGAGCTTTAATGTGAACGGCTTAAATTCCCCAAGCAAGAGGCATACGCTATTCAGATTTTGTAAGAAACAAAAAGCAGATATTGTGTTTTTGCATTGGGCTCACGCTAAAACTCCCTTTTTGGTCTCAAACATATCGCTACTTTCAACAAGAAAACACGAGGTGTTGCAATTTTTTTTAAAATAATTTACCTCTAGTACAGGAATTTTGTATTCTAGACCCCCACGGACGTTATATTCTATTGGGGGGGATTGATAAACGACCACAAAGTCACTTTAGTAAACTTATATGCTCCCAACAACAATCAGTTATCCTTTTTTAAACGTCTTGGGGCTTCTATTAAAAAATTTGCTAATGGTTCTTTGATTGTGGCAGGAGATTTCAATGTTATTCCTAACTTTGAAAAAGACAGAAAATCCCAAACCATTTGTAAAAACGTAAATAGAGTTCAGAATGTAGCATTTAAATTTTCGAATTGGTTTAATGGACTCAACTTATTTGATGCATGGCGCGTCTTAAATCCAAATCAATGAGACTACACCTTTTGTCTAATGTCCATAAGTTATATTCCCGTATAGATTTGTTTTTGGTTCATAGCAGTACTATGAACAATATACCAAAGGTTGATATTGACTCAATAGCCCTCTCAGATCATGCCTGTATCTCTATGGAGGTTAATTTTAATTTGTATAAAACTAGTCGTCCGCGGTGGAAATTAGATGATTATTTAATTAAGGAGGAATCCAGAAAACAGTTTTTAATCGAAGAGTCAACCAATTTTTTTAATTAAATAGAGATACAGTCTCCTCTAAGGGTGTCCTTTGGAATGCTTACAAGGCCTACATTAGGGAAGTTTTAATAAAGCTTAGGTCCCAGGTTATGAAACAAAGAGGAGAGTCCCTTAGAAAACTATATATTAACTTAAATAAATTGGAAACCATGAATAAAAATGTCCCTAGAGATTCTACAATGGTTGAAATTAAAAAGGTCCAGAACAAAATAAATAAAATTAACCAACTTTTGTCAGACAAAAAGATTTGGCGTTTGCAACAACTTTATTACCATCAAGATAATACAACTAGTAAATTACTTGCATACAAAATTAAACAGAAATCTTTAGGGAGAAGAATTGATTATATAATGAATAATGGTCAACCTACGATGTGCCCTAAGGAGATTGCCAATCTGTTTGCCAATTATTATGAAAACCTGTATAATCTATCTAAAGACAATGGTTTCCATAAACCGTCAGCATTGCAAATTCAATCCTTTCTGGATCAATTTAAGCTTCCCGTTGTATCACAAGAGGAATTAGAAGAATTGACCACCCCTATTTCTGTTCAGGAAGTTAGGGAGGTAAGTTCTAAGCTAAAATCTTATACCACTCCTGGCCCTGATGGATTTAGTAAGTATTTTTATAAAAAAATTTCCTCAACATTATCAGCCTTATTAAATTGCAATTCGGTAAATTCTAAAGGGCTCTATATAAGAACAGAGCATATCTTTTTTACAGAAGTTTTTACTCAGTGAACTTCTATCCAAAAGCAAGGTCTCCACTAGCTAAAAACTTCTGCAAAAATAAATTATGCTTTGTGCTTATATAGAGCCCTTTAGAATTTACCGAATTGCAATTTAATAAGGCTGTATTGTATTTATCTTACAAATGTGTTAAATGAAATCAAGACGGAAGTGGTCATCTCTCCAGAAATGGTTAATGCTAGTATAATTATGATTCCCAAACCTAAACATGATCCAGATTTTTGCTCTAGCTATGGACCTATATCATTATCGAATGTAGATGTTAAGCTATACTCTAAAATGTTGTCGATTAGGCTTCAAAAGATTATTCACAAACTGATAGACATTGACCAGTTGGGTTTTATTTCCGGCCGATCTGGTTCGGATAATGTTAGAAAACTATCTAATTTGATCTGTTATTCAAAAGCGACAAACGTTCCTACCTTATTTCTCTCATTAGACGCTGAAAAGGCTTTCGATAGGGTAGGGTGGGATTATATGGATCTTACTTTGAGGAAATTTGGTCTGGGAAACTTTGGTTCTCACGCTATAGGGGCTCTATATAAATCCCCTTCTGCGTCAGTATCTAATCTTGGTTGTCACTCACGCCCTTTTGGGATATCAAATGGAACCCAATAAGGGTGTCCTCTCTCTCCCATCCTATTTGCTTTACTGATAGAGCCATTGGCAGTAGCCATCAGATCTAATCCTGACATTCGTGGCATTAGGCTGGGCGAGAGAGAACACAAAATATCTCTTTTTGCTGATGACATAGTGTTATCTATTACAAGCCCTGGTGAATCCTTGAAAGTCTTGATGTTACTGTTTAATGAATACAGTTTAATATCAAATTATAAACTTAATGTGCAAAAATCGGATACTTTAGCGATAAATCTCTCCTCAATCACCAGTAAATCTTTAAGGGAATCAAACCCAGCAATTAAACACACAATGTTGTACTCTAAAAGCATGGGAAGGCATGGAAAGACATTAGAATAAATTACAAACTCACAAATATGAATTTAAAAAATATTATTTTTTTACAGTTATTTATGTGTAATATCGATCCCGGGACTTCATATCATGAAACCCCTATGGTCTAGAACAGATGCTCTAATGCATTTTATAGAGTTCTACAGTGCTTGATTACGAGCCGATCGGCAAATATTACTTATTGGCCCCTATTCAATTGCAAGCTCGCAGTTGCCTTCATACAGGCCGTAAGTCTGAAGGCTTGAAATTTGCTTGAAACTGTCCAGAGCGATTCAATTGAACAAGCCCGCAACTACCTGTCCGAAAGCCAAAAAAATAAACTATGTATCCTCAAGTGGCATTTCAGAGCATGATCATGATCAATTAAGCAAGGCCGTAACTACTGATTAAGAAAAAAAAATGGAGGTTAAAGATCAATCAATTAGCGTTTAGAAGTCCGATATGCTATCTGACTCACAATCCGACGATGAACAAAATGATAAAAATTAATGATGATACTGTTCTAGTCAATGTGGGTGGCCTGATGTGTATTAACTCCTTAATTACAGAGATTGATGTAACACGGAAATGAAACGTAAAAAAATGATTTATTATTGCAGATTTGCGAGGTTGTCTTTCATCGCTTTCCCCATATTTTAAAGTGCAGTATTGATTTGTTATTTGCATTTGCAATGCTACCAACAGGTGTTTAACCCCTTTGCGGGTCCTATCTGGTACTAGTAGGATTTTCTTCTACATTTGACATTAACGAGTGTGAAAACAATTGCAGCCTTGAGTAATTGTAGCAATTGAATAGCGTTCTGTGATTGCAGCGATCTTAACTTTGAAAGATCAAAGGCTTAGCTGAGTCAGAGATACGACTTAGACAACCGCAGGGATTTTCCACCTATTAAAATTGTTTGCGGGTAGCGAAAAGACGCCAATTGAATAGTAAATTAGTTTACGGGCTCCATTACGGACTCCCATAACTACAATTTGCTCAATTGAATAGGGGCCATTGTCTCTCCTATTGCAGGTTACATATAACTTCCATGTCATGATGTCGGTCTATTGGCTTTGTATAAGAAGAAACTTGCAAGCTTGGTTAGATGTTGCAAGCTCATATATTCATAGTTCCTAAAGTCCTACTTATGGAGGTATGATTTATGTATGAGAGCTGAGAGACTACAGTTGCAATTTAGAGACAATAGAACATGTTTAGATGTTTTTAAAAAAAAGTCACTTGAAGCCAAAATTTCAAGTCAGAGTCACTTACAGGGCGCTAAAAGAATGGGGCCTATAATTTTTGTGTTCATGCATACATTTTATTGTGGATTAACCACTTCCCTGTCACGTTTGCAGCAAGGCAGGATACAGAAACATAAGTAGTGAAGGCCTTTAAGTGTACTCACTAATGCTTTAAACAGCCTTGGTGAGCGTTTGAAATGCATATTATTTTTGAACAATAGTGAGTGGTCACAGATCTTTAAGAGCACATAGTAATTATTAAAGAGTGTCACATAAGAGCACTCTCCCTTATATGATCATGGTCTACAGATCAGGCACCTCACCAGAAATCACATATAATAGTTGTCAAACTGATAGTTGTCATTATGCTTGCGAGCCTCCCGAAGCTAGGCGAGCCGTTGAGGCACCAGCTAGCAAAAAATACAATTTTACCAGCCGAACCACCAAACTGTAAAAGAAGGCGAAAACACACAAATATGCCTCAAATTCACTTACACATTCACACACAGCACAGGGGGAGAGACAGGGAGCCTGTGAGTGAGGTTGCAAGTTAATTTGAGGCATATTTTGTCTTTTTTAACAATCGAAAATCGCTGAACCGGGGGGAAAAATGGCGGCCAAAAAAACTTAAAAATTCTGAAACATGAAAACGAGGCTCAGCAAGGCCCGGCATGCAGAACATAGAAAATACACGATGCAAAAGACAGTAACACTTACACCAACGACGCCAGGCACGCAGCACACAGGCGAACAATGCCAGGCACGTGGGACTTAGACAATACACAGCGGCAAAGACAGTAACAGTTACACCAACAACGCCAGGCACGCGTGACTTAGAAAATACACGTCTGCACGCCAGGCATGCGGCACACAGATGAACAATGCCAGATAAATGACGGCAGAGACAGTAACAGTTACACCAACAACGCCAGGCACGCCAGACTTTGAAAATAAAACCAACGGCAGTGAGCGCTCACAACGCAAAGATTCAGCAGAGACACAGAGAAGAAAGACACAGGGAAGGGATGGTGGAAAGAGACACATGGCATTCCCAAGCACAAAAGTTGCAAGTTGCCGAGGCCTGTAATGAGCGGTGAAATAGATGGGAGGAGAGGCTCGGAATGAGCTCCAAAGGCGCTCGCAATGAACGCCAAAGGTGCTCAGAGAGGCCATAGCCTCACATTGTGTGGCAAACAGCATTGCCTGGCTTACAATTTTATTGCTGTCATTTTTTGATGGGCAATTCTCTAGTATATATAATATATTACAAACATTATTATTTTATGAAGCGAAAACTGACATATATGAGATTACAGCAACTTCATAGGTGGCCAAGACCTCTTCCTGTTTAGTGATATTAAAAGTACTGACATGGCTTAAGGCAAAGTTGCCATCTGTAACCTGTGAGGCAGACATATTAGCAATGGGTGAGATCCATTAAAGTTAACAAGGTTGAAGAAATAGTGTAGAGTTTCTCCATTCCAATATTATCATATGGGGCATAAAGATCTAAGATTTGTATATAGATCACATGTTAATTATAATTACATAAATGCAAACAAGGCTGATAAGGAGCCAGCCTAATGTAAGAATGTATTTTAGTGAATAACAATACTCTCCCGGGTAGTCTTTAAAGGGACTCTGTCACCCCAATATCAAGTTGTTTTTTAGGTTATTCTTAAAGAGCATGAGAAACTCCATAATGTTGCTGCTGTATTTATATGCAAATGAGGAGCTCACATATTTAAATTAGATGCTTTGATGTGCGGATTAGGATTACAATCTGTTTGTCTATTTATGTAGTGGAGGCCAAAATAAAGACTGGTAGTTACACCCCTCTCCCATCCTTATCAAGTGCTCTGAGCAAACTGAGCAGCAAAATCAAATCTAAATATTTTAGAAATTATTGACTGTAAAGATGAAAAGCTAATACAATGTATAGCCAGTTTTTAATGCTCTTTGAAATAAAATTACCTTTCTGTTGGGGTGACAGGGAGCCCCTTTAAGATCCAGTACATTTTTAACATTTTATTACGTTACACACTATATTTTATTCTAGTTGTTCCCTAAATGGAAGTCAATTTTAACTGCAGATATGGTCATAAATAATCTATCAATATGAACAATAGTAATGGTATGTTTGAAGTCCCCTTCTGGATCACCACCATGTTGTGGTGAAGGATCTTGTGTACCTCAATGAAGCTGTGAGCTATACCATGTAGGTTCACCCAAGATGAGCAAGTCATAGCAGAGAGGTAAGACTAATCACATCCTCTGGAGAAGTAACTGGCAACCCACTCCAGTATCTTTGCCAAGAAAACCTTATGGATAAGCACAACTGGAGACATAATTGTGCTTGGTGTGTTTTGGTCCATAGGGTTATGGGGAGTCTGTTAAACGACTAAACAACAACAAAATATTTTAAGTAATTGACTCTCCTCATCCTTGAAGACCAGCAGATAAGGCCACAGGTTCGACAATAGTCCTAGGAGAGGATAATGAGAACCACTGGCTTAGTGAATATAACGCAGCATCTTTCCATCAGTTCAATACCCACTTATTATTGGCTTTTTGTGAATCAAGACAATAAGTTAAATATTCATGCAGTAGCCAATGTCTTTCATGGTTAATACATTATTCATTAGAAAGAACTGATTTAATATGGCATATGTTTGCTTTTACTGCAATAATTAAACCAGATAAATGTATATTTGGTTTAATTTTGATAAATAAATTCAGCTTTTAATTTTTGGGCTCTGAATATGTCAATGGGTTACAGACTTTTACTTGAAGTGTTAAAGTGTTTTCAAAGTATATGCATGCTCCTTCCTATGCAAATTATTCCTGTTGCATAAGCTTTTATGTTTATGAGATCTTTATTCAGCTCCCAAAGGTATTTTTATAGGAGGAAGCCGTTGTATTAATTTCTTCATTTTCTTTTACCATATGATTTTGTCATTCATAATAACAGTTAATTGAGCAATGAGGCACAACAGGATGCTGATTTGTTGTGCCCTAAATGTATCCCTCAGGTGTATTGTCAGAGTAGAGGATGCTGCCTTAGCATCTTAAATCACTTGAGAGGTGCAATTATTGCAAAAACACTGCTGGCCCTGGAGTGTCTTATTATGATTAGGAAATGTGTCAAGTAACAATTTGTTGCTGAAAATAAGTTTTGAATTTCCATATTGTTTATCTCATTTATGAAAGACATTAAAGTAAACAGCTTTTAATGTCCTATTCACAGAAGTCCGCTTACTCATAAAGGTACTTACGCTCCTGATACTTTTTTTTAATTGCAATACAACAACACAGATTTCAGCATTTTAAACACTTCAAAAATAAGTTGAAGATACAGTTTATTATTTTATTTACAATACCCAACGGAATCTTAAAACATTCACAGTATAAACAGATTTTTTTGTCAACCTAATCAAATCAATTTTCAAACACGTTTGAAATCTACTAGTTCCATTGGGATATCTCATGCTACAAATTATTTTAAATCTTTATGGGCTGGATTTAATAAATATGGATATTTTATGCCATAAAATAATAATATAAAATATGTCTTATTTTTTCTGATTAATTTAGAGTGTGAGATTTTGTAAGCAGTAAAATATGAAAAAGTTGTTGCGCCCCCTGATATCAATAAAAAAGTGTCTGTATATGTTTCAAAAATTGTATAAAAAGACATGAATTTCCAGACAGTGTGATACACTACTCAACACACTTAACTCTACTTGGGGTTTTCGATTGAGAATTAGTTACAATCAACAAGAAAACTGTCAAGCCCGCCTGATTTGGGGGACCACGCTCACCCCAAATCTCTCTCTCTACGGGTCGCAACTTTTTGTTCAGATCTCGACACCAGCAGACACTTCAGATGACAGCATCATTACTGCAAAGACATGCACCTCGGTCATCTTTTCTTAGGATCTAAGAATCACACACCATGTACCTTTGATTAATACAAGCAGACTCTGACACAACCTTTTCTTTAGTGTATCCAAAATCTAACTGGCCACTTCTTTATTGTTACAGAGATATATAAAAACACAGAAAAATTACACAAAACACTTAAGACCTTCCCCCAGTTCCAGCCCATCCTCCTAGGCCAATAGCTTGCTACCCCCTTCACTCACATGATTTCCAGATGTATAAAGGGGTCTGGCTTTCTTCTAATTACACATTTTTTTTGCCATAAAACTGGTTCCCCCCTTCATGACTAAAGCCAGAGCCTTCACACATGGCCAATCGCAGGGCCATATAAATTCTTTAAGCATAGCCCACTGTTCTATTTCTAACACAGACACAGTATTCCAATGTTAGTCAATGACAGCACCACATGCACTTATTACATCCATGATATAAATGTTAAGCAAATTGTTAGTACCTTCTAACCACACATATAATAACTTATGAACCCCAAATAGTCCATTGGGCCCTTCTGTTCATAAAAAAACTATTTATGAAACCCTTAAATCAACTCCAGCTGATTACCTGGAATATAATAAATAAAATATAATGATTTGCACTGCGAACACTAACCAATAAAGGCAAGGTTTATATAGAATGGTGTGTTTTAAAGCAAATAGGTAGAGAAGAATATCACATTCCATCAATATGCCTATAAGGAAAGCAGAACAGTTAACAGTGTTAGAGCTTTAAAGCTGGTTCCCTAGACCATTGCTGACCTCTACGTATAACAAGGAAACTACCATGAAGAGAAAAGGAAAAATAATTAATAAAAAATTAACTGAATTACTCATCAATGCCAACTATTTATAGATCAAGTCCAGTTAGGACTCTAAGAAACAAGTCACCCCTCAATCAACCACTCTTTAGTGCAATATTATATTTCACTTAGACACAGATAAATTCCACAAGCTACAATAAACTCCTTTGAAATGGGAATTCACATGGACTCACATGGCCTTAGAGCACTTCAAGGATTCATTGCATGCTTACAAGGGGAGTACATCAACCCACTTCTCAAATCCTTGTTCAAAAGACTTTTAAGATAGATATCCTCCACCAGCACAAGTACCTTGTGGCTTCCACCCAGGCTCTTGCTTGATTTAGAAGTTATATTTTTGGAGCCCTCTCTGGGGAATAGAAACAAGAAGGCCCCCATTCAATTGGCCAAATTGTAATTTCTGGAGCCCGTAATGTAGCCCATAAAAGTAACTGATATTGAATTGGCCTCTTCCAGCTGCCGCAATCGATTTGCAAGTTACAGGCTCAAAATCCCGGCGGTTGTCAAAAACGTAACTCTGTCCTATCTCCTCCTTTGATGTTTCAAGCCCATAAATGTTATCAGTACTAAAAGGCAAAATTCATAATCATATGCAACAATTCAACAAGCCCGCAATTGCCTTCAAACCCCTAAATGGAAAATGTATCAAAAGATTATATGAGTACTACATAGGACCCGCAAGTGGGTTAAACACCTGTTTGTAACACTGCAAAAGCAAATATAAACACACTACTGTACTTTAAAATACCGGGAAAGCAATGTATTAATTGAACAATAATCTCAAGTTGGAAAATATGCAAAAATAAATCCCATTTCATTTCTGTGTTAAATTTATTTTTAGGAAACAAGGAGTTACTACATATCAGGCCACCCACATAGACTAGACCAGTTTATTTATTGATTTTTATTGATTTCTACATTTCTGGATTGCGAGTCCGATTGCACATCGGACTTCTAAACACTAATTAATTGTAGTCTAAACTCCATGTTTTACTGACGTCATGATGACAGTCTCATTTACTTTTGGCTCTGTCTTAATTGTAACTTAAGTGATCGCTTAATTGATCATGATCATGCCCTAAAATGCTACGTATGGGTTCATGGTTTACAGCTTTAGCCCTAAATAGTGGGCTTGAGTTAATTGAATAGAGCCGGAATTGTAAAAAATGTCTAACCCGCAGACGTACACCCACAGCCATTGTAATTACAGGCTTACAGCCTTATTAAATTGTGATTCGGTAAGTTTAAAAGGGCTCTATTTAAGCACACAGCATATTTTATTTACAGAAGTTTTTAGTTAGTGAAGACCTTGCTTTTGGATAGAAGTTCACTAACTAAAAACTTATATAAAATAAATATGCTGAGTGCTTATATAGAGCCCTTTTAAATTTACTGAATCGCAATTTAATAAGGCTGTTAGTATTGAATGAGGTATTGGATAGTGGTGTATGTATTACAGTCACAATTAAATAACAATGGTTAGGTTATACAGAAGAGTAATATAATTTGAAGGAATATTAAAGAAGGAGGAAGAAGTAGGGAAGAATTAGAGGAGCTCTTGTGTGTCACTGGCTATCACTGCTCATGTTTCTAAAGTGGATTATTCATTGTGAGAGAAAATAACTATCACCAAACAAGCAGTGAGTTTAGGCAGGTACCCTAAGGTGCATCATTTATGGGTAACAATACATTTGGTTTGTGTTGCTGTCCTCCATATATATCATTAATGGTTTAATACTAGTCTTGCCTTCACCCTCAGAGAAATTTGTGTTACTATGTGGGAATACTGCCCCGGCATTCTTCTTATTTACAATTTTATTTTCACATTAGTTACAATCAACAAGAAAACTATTTATGAAACCTTTAAATCAATTCCCGGAATACAATATATAATATATAATATATTTGCAATGTTATTTTCACATGTAACATCTCCCACTGTCTTTTGGCATATTGTAGTGTGGAACTTCTTAAGTAAACACAAATATTCTTGTGTTTATCTTAAATATTCTCTTTTCTAGTGCGTTGAAAAAGTGAAGAAATATAACATTGGAAGAGATATTACTCATACAAGTACTAACAAATTTAGGATGTAACGATGTGCCGTATGCAGTCACTTCCCTAAACTATTTTAAGGATATACATTTTCTGAGATTTTCTGCTTGAGAAATCGAATTTTTGATATTGTGCCTTGAAAATAAGATAATTAAAAAAAATATTAGAGCTGGATGTGGTCATATATATCATAATCAAGCTTTTTATCAAAATAACTAGCGCTTGTTGGGTGTACAAGAGCATGGGTCCCAAAATGATGCGCAGGAAAATAAAAATATTTATTATCTGCAATGGTTGATCTATAACGTGTGCATATGTAATGAAGCAGAATATTTCCATTTGCTCTTATTCTTATGTGTTTCTGTAATTAGTTGGAAAACTGACTGTAAATGAAAAAATTCTCTGCATTCTTGCCATAATAAATCACATAATCATTTGCTTTTCGATTTTCAATTGAATTTATTTCTCCATAGAGGATAAAAAATAGAAATAGAGTTTGTGCAAAAATGAGGAGCTTATTTTGAAATAGTCTACAATGTGGTTCCCTATAAGATCTTTAGCAGCTTCAGTATGATCTCAAAGGAAATAGCTAAATGCATAAAGTGGTTAATAAAAAAGAGAACATAATAATAATACAGCAAATTAAAAATAAAGAAGCAAAAAGCAACTAAACAAGGAAGTACACAAGTAAGTGCTAAGGAACCGGAATCAGCTGAAAGACCAAAGCTACATTGCCCACCCTTGCCCTGAATTTTGTGAAATGTCAAAACGTTGGTAATTACTACTAAGGAACCAGATTCAGCTGCAGGTGCACATGAGACTGGGAATGATGATCAGTCTTATTTGTCATAGTTTAGCACCTCAAACATCGACTTAGCTCTTCAATAATGGCTACACCACCGTTCTCCAACAATGTATGGTATTCCATTGTCTGAGTTTTATCGCTCTACGTATATCTGCTAATATCCATTTTTTCTCTCTTTCTCCCTGTCATGCTTTCTCTCAGAATCAAAACTACATTACCAAGTCTGACCCTGAATTTTGTGAAACAGCAAACCTACAGAAAGTACTACCTTCCCTCCCTACCCGTATCCCATTTGCCCCTGATTTATTAGATACACAGAAGTCACATGTACCTGGTCAAATAGAAGCAGCTACCAGCATGTCACCAATTCTCTCATTTTGTTGTAAATAGCAACTTACTAAGACTTAGACACCATTATCCAAATTACTCTTTAATTTAAAACCATCCCCTCTCTCACTTCTAAACATCCATTCTCTCAAAGTCACAGTAGAATCACCTGATACCCCCTTCTCCCTGCCATTTAAGTTCATGACTAACACTGTACCAAGCTTCCCATAGAAAATCTGTACCATTATCTACTCTCTCTTCAGCCTCAGGAGAGATTTCTCAGAGCAATAGGACTGTCTATGTGTACATCTTCCCTTACATCTCTCATTAGACCTCATCTTCTAACCAGACCCAACCAATACTTACTTCCTACTCTAATTATTACATCTTTTCCCTTACTTTCTGTTTCTGTAAAGTTTGAGAGCTTTAAATTTTGTAAGAAGCTTCGAAAAAAAGCATCTGTTACATTATTATTATTATCGTTTATTTATAACGCACCAACATATTCAGTAGCTCTGACATATTCCTACATTAGATAATATGCTCAAAGACAGGGCTCTCCAATATTTTATGGGTCTAAGTGTTATTTGTTTTATAGTACCTCCTATATTAAACTACATATTATGCTGGTATACAAGAAAAAACAAAGAAAGAAAAAAAACAAGCTCAATTTAAACCATAAAAGTTAATCTGTTCTCTGATTGAGCACCTCTGACTTTATTTTTTGTTTGTTCAAATGACCCCTGGGGTGATAAGGTTGATAAGGAATTGCAGACATGGACTTCTTGTTCACTGTGCTTTAGGGAATAGAGCTATACCTCATTGATTAGACCCAATAAAGGTCAAAATGTATGTCTGGG
Organism: Discoglossus pictus; assembly: GCA_027410445.1. Lineage (NCBI taxonomy): Eukaryota > Metazoa > Chordata > Amphibia > Anura > Alytidae > Discoglossus > Discoglossus pictus. The sequence goes on from CM050163.1 coordinate 553,025,855, forward strand.
GTTTACTGCTTCTCCTGTTCAAGGTAGAATTAACTGGTATTTCAGGGTTGGGTTGCTCTACTTGGTGAGACCAGACTGAGGATAAGTCTTCCTGTAAAGGGCACAAGTGTGCTAAAACAGGCTGCCCTCAGAGTGAGTTATAATGTCCAAAGAACTAACATATTAAGACAAAATATATATAGGTCCCAAATAGCCACCCCATCAAACTGGACATGAAGCCATGTATCCACATGGTTCATAAACTAAAGAAAAGAACAGCTTCTTCCACATTGTTAGGGGTTCTGTCAGAGTTAACTAATTTTATGTCTGCGGTTGGTGGGGTTGACTTGTTCTCCAAAATCTCTTAACAGTTTTTTAATTTTTTTCAATTAAGCCTCACGCACAGCTTTCAACTTGAACACCATAAAAGAAAATGTCATCTCAGTGTTTATCGTTTATTTTGTTCTCTGGTTAATGAGAGTCTTACATTTTGTTACTTGACAATAGTTCAGATACTCATACTTTCGTGCCAGATTTAGAACATTGAATCGGAATCACATTCATGCGTTTGGGCTAGCATCCACATGTACCTATGGCCAAAATATTATAATTTCCCCTGATAAGCTATGGTTTGATTATGTCTTTCAACCAGAAAGTTTGGTTTGGTCAATAGAAATTGTTAAGTTGATGGAACTTGATAAAAAATGATATTTATTGGTTCATTCCACCACTGAAACTTTGAACAGCATGTTGTCAAGAGGATTGCCATTGTTATATAAATGTAAATATAATTTATATTCATACAAATATAGCATTTTACATGCATTATATTGATGTGGTGAATACATTTGTTATTAACTTCAATTTCTGGAATGTTTACTAAATGTAATCATGAATATAATATTTTGGGGTTCAACGAAATTGGGAAAAAAGGGAGCATCAGAAATCTGAAAAGTCAGTGCACATTTTAATACTATATCAATACTTAATAACTAAGCACACATATTAAGACTTGTAGATGGAAGGAATGGAATAGCTAAACTAGTATTCTGGAAGGTATCAGCTCAGAATTCTTCTTCTTCTTCTTCTGATCATTATTATTTATGAAGTACCAGCAATTTTCTGAAGAGCAATTTACAAATTAGAATAAAGTACAGTGGGTACAATTAGCTAATTATGAAAGAATAGATAAAGTTCTAAGGTAAGTAGAAATACAAGACAAATGGGTCATCAGACAACTTGGTGCAAAAGAGCTTGTGCAACAAGGGTGAGGACCCCAATTCAATGAGCTTACAATCTAGAACATATGGGAGTGGACAGGAGGTTAAAAGCTTTAAGATGGCAATGTGAGCAATTTGGTATGCAGTTCATGCACGTTAAGGCTAAAGGTAATACGCTTCTTTAAATAGATGCATTTTATTGAGTTTTTGAAGGTTTTCAGGCAGGAAGATATTCTGAAGGAACAAAGCAAGGAGTTCCACAGAGTAGGTGCATCAGAAAAGTCCTGACGGCAGGAGTGTGAATAGGTGAAGAAGAGAAGGAAAGAATAAGGTCATTAGAAGAGCAAAGACTGCAGTTGAGAGAATATTTTGAGATGAGAGCAGTGATATATGGGGGTGCACTGTTGTTTATTTGTTAGAATCAGGATTTTTGCTCTGGAGGCTTTGGGAAGCCACTGGAGTGACTGACAGAGAGGTGCTGCAGATTCTGAGTGTTGAGTGTGGTAGATGAGTCTAGCAGAGGCATTCATTATGGATTGGAGTAGAGCAAGTTTGGTGACGGGGAGGACAATATGGAATGAGTTGCAGTAGTTGTGGCGAAATATGATGAATGGACCCCTCTGCTTATGATCCTCCACGCCTGGTTATCCCCCAGGAATCCCCCTCAGTACCTGATATCCCTTGTGCTTTTGGGTACAGATCCAAGGCATCTAATATTAACCTCTATTCCAGGATTATACTGTACTATAACCAGTTACCATGGTTCCTATGGACCCCATGGTATATTATATTATAATCAAGGGGAACCCTTGTACCCTAACGGTAGCTAATAGAATATGCAGTTGGCAACAAGAGCTTAATATGGGGGGGGGGGGGTAGATCTGGTGCTGAGAGATAGATTCAGTGTCATCTGTGCATAAATGATACTGAAATCCAAAATATTTAATTAGTTTGCCGATTAAGGATGCATAAATGCAGACGAGGAGGGGGCCTAGAGCTAAACATTGGGGTATACCAACAGCCAGAGGGAGTGGGGAAGATGTGTTAAAGAAAGGAATACTAAATGTTCACGCTCATAGATAGATCTAAACCATGAGAAATCTGCATCACAAATGCCAAGGTAGTGAAGAATTTGGATATTTTGGGCACCAATTCATAGAAAGGGCATCTTAGAGTTGAAAAAAAAAGTACAGAGAAGGGCAACCAAGCTAATAAAGGGAATTAAGGGGCTAAGCTATGAAGAAAGACTAGAAAGACCAGATTTAACTTATTTTCTCTACAAAAAAGATCTGACATGGCATGTGATTACCTTATATAAATATATCCAAAACAATATAAGGTTTTATCAAGTGAACTTTTTTTGTGCCAAGAGGTTTTCACCTAACAAGAGGACATCCCTTGAGGTTAGAAGGAAAAAGATTCACCCTTAAATAAATAAAAGGGTTCTTCACAGTAAGGGTGGTTAATATGTAGAATTCTGGTGAAAGGAGGTTGTGACAGTAGATTTCATAGACAACTTTAAATTTGGATATATTTTTGAATATGAATAAAATGTGCATCCAGGATTATCCTGATAACTAGGAAAAGATTATTAATCCAGGGAGGAATCTGATTGCCAGTATCTGGTGTCAGGGAGGGATAGTTTTATGACACAATTGGGAACTAATTGGCTTTTAACAATTAATCCACATATTACATGATCAGAGGAGATCTAGAAAGGTTGAACTTGATGGGCTCAAAGCCTTTTTTAAACCAAAATTACTATGTAACTATGTATAAGAGCATGGCCACTCATGAATGTGGCAACACCTCAGGAGATAGTGTGTATGTATAGTGTGCCATGGTTGTGGATGAGAATGCGAGGGTAGCCTGTAGTTGGAGCAATAGTGTCAAAGGTTGAAGTTAATGTGTTGTACCGTGAGATGGCAATATCTTGACAGTTCAGGATGTTGAGCGGCCTGATAAGGGGATACAATTGTTGTGAGTGAAGAGATTGGAGGTCTATGTAGGTTTTTGTGAAGAGGTTTGATGAAGGGCAGTCAGTGGAAGGTGTGGTGAGGTTGCAGGTTAGGAGGTGGTTGTCAGATAGGGGGAGTGGGGAGCTGACAATGTTGTAGAAAGATAAGGGTAACGGAGTGTCCATAACAGTGAGTTTGGGACTTTGAGAGGCCAAGGGAAGAAGTAAAAGTGAAATAATTTTGAAGTTGTAGGGGAGGTGCGTGTATCAGCGGCAATACTGTAGTGGCCATAACTAGTTCTATATACACTAGATGAGAGAAATTGAGGAAGCAAGGCAGCAAAATGAGCAAGAGATTGAGAAAGTGTTCCAGGGAGCCATAGATCACAGCAACACGCAGAGAATAGTGAGACGAGGGGGATAGTGTAAACTTTGAAGCATGAGAATTAAATATATCTCAATCATAATGTTCTTACCTGCCTATATAGCCATCCAGGGGACAATATTGGGGAAATTCTACTCATTCAAGGTACTCCACCCTCACTTTGGCTCCTATTCCATTGAGCAATTATAAGTTACTAATTTGCTATTGAATTGGCGTCTTTTAGCGTGCCGCAAACAATCTACGGGTTACAGGCTGAAAATCCCTGTGTTTGTAAAATTGTAACTTACAGCCCATCTAAGCCTTTGATCTTTCAAGCCTGCAAACTCACTAAAATTGCTATTTAATTGCTACAATTCCTCAAGCCTGCAAATGTTTTCACACCCCTATATGGCAATTATAGAAGAAAATCCTACAAGTACTAGATAGGACTAGCAAGGGGTTTAAACACCTGATTGTAGCACTGTAAATGCAAATAAATAAGTAATGCAGCACTTTTGAAAACAATAAAGGTCATTAGAATTAATTGCACAACAGTATCAAGCTTGCAAATCTGCAATAAAAACGTATTTGTCTTTATGTTTCATTTTGGTGCCATATCAGTCTCGGAAATCAATGAGTTAATACATATTAGGTCACCCACATGGACTGAAACAGTATCGCCATTAATTTCTAATATTTTATACATTGCTGAATTGCGAGTCTGATCGCATATGGAACTCTAAACGCTAATTGATTGACGTGTAACCTCCATGTTTACTGACGTAATGATGACGGTCTCATTTACTATTGTCTGTTTCTAAATCAGTAGTTATGGACTTAATTGAGGACACTTAATTGATTCTGGTTCTGAAATGCTACTTTTAATTGTATGGTTCACGGTTTCGGCTTTTGGCAAATTCCAAGCCCGCAGACATACAGCCTGTATAACGCAATCTGCTGGCTTGCAATTGAATAGGGACATTCTTTGTATTCAGATCAGAAGCACTCTACTCTCTGGTTCTTTACAATCTTTTTCAATTGCAATTTGACCAATTGAATAGGGCTGTATATAAGCACATAGCATATTTTTTTTACAGAAGTTTTTAGTTAGTTAACTTCTATTTAAAAGCAAGGTCTTAACTAACTAAAAACTTCTGTAAAAAAATATGCTATGTGCTTAAATAGAGCCCTATTCAATTTGCCAAATTGCATTTTAATAAGGCTGTATATGTTTGCCAACTATGGGCCTCATTCAATTGCGATTTGACCAATTGAAAAGGGGTCTAAATAAGCACTTGGCATAATTATTTTAAAGAAGTTTTTAGTTAGTGAAAACCTTGCTTTTGGATAGATGTTTACTGACTAAAAACTTATTTTAAAAAAATATGTTATGTGCTTATTTAGAGCCCTATTCAATTGGCCAAATCACAATTGAATGAGGCCCTATTAGTTTCTTAAGTTATTGATGCCATTTGGTATAACGCATAGGTATAGGCTGAAAAAAGAATTTAATTCTATTTTAAAGGTAACAATAAACATACAATTAGGGGATTGGGAGAGGAAAAATCTGAGATATAGGTAAGATATAGGTAGAAAAATATTAAGAGGACTGGATACCATGGATATTGGGGTTTGAATATTAATTTTTAAAATTACTATTTAAGTTTTTTTTAATATACATATACAGGGAGTGCAGAATTATTAGGCAAGTTGTATTTTTGAGGATTCATTTTATTATTGAACAACAACCATGTTCTCAATGAACCCAAAAAAACTCATTAATATCAAAGCTGAATATTTTTGGAAGTAGTTTTTAGTTTGTTTTTAGTTTTAGCTATTTTAGGGGGATATCTGTGTGTGCAGGTGACTATTACTGTGCATAATTATTAGGCAACTTAACAAAAAACAAATATATACCCATTTCAATTATTTATTTTTACCAGTGAAACCAATATAACATCTCAACATTCACAAATATACATTTCTGACATTCAAAAACAAAACAAAAACAAATCAGTGACCAATATAGCCACCTTTCTTTGCAAGGACACTCAAAAGCCTGCCATCCATGGATTCTGTCAGTGTTTTGATCTATTCATTATCAACATTGCGTGCAGCAGCAACCACAGCCTCCCAGACACTGTTCAGAGAGGTGTACTGTTTTCCCTCCTTGTAAATCTCACATTTGATGATGGACCACAGGTTCTGAATGGGGTTCAGATCAGGTGAACAAGGAGGCCATGTCATTAGATTTTCTTCTTTTATACCCTTTCTTGCCAGCCACGCTGTGGAGTACTTGGACGCGTGTGATGGAGCATTGTCCTGCATGAAAATCATGTTTTTCTTGAAGGATGCAGACTTCTTCCTGTACCACTGCTTGAAGAAGGTGTCTTCCAGGAACTGGCAGTAGGACTGGGAGTTGAGCTTGACTCCATCCTCAACCCGAAAAGGCCCCACAAGCTCATCTTTGATGATACCAGCACAAACCAGTACTCCACCTCCACCTTGCTGGCATCTGAGTTGGACTGGAGCTCTCTGCCCTTTACCAATCCAGCCACGGGCCCATCCATCTGGCCCATCAAGACTCACTCTCATTTCATCAGTCCATAAAACCTTAGAAAAATCAGTCTTGAGATATTTCTTGGCCCAGTCTTGACGTTTCAGCTTGTGTGTCTTGTTCAGTGGTGGTCGTCTTTCAGTCTTTCTTACCTTGGCCATGTCTCTGAGTATTGCACACCTTGTGCTTTTGGGCACTCCAGTGATGTTGCAGCTCTGAAATATGGCCAAACTGGTGGCAAGTGGCATCGTGGCAGCTGCACGCTTGACTTTTCTCAGTTCATGGGCAGTTATTTTGCGCCTTGGTTTTTCCACACGCCTCTTGCGACCCTGTTGACTATTTTGAATGAAACGCTTGATTGTTCGATGATCACGCTTCAGAAGCTTTGCGATTGTAAGAGTGCTGCATCCCTCTGCAAGATATCTCACTATTTTTGACTTTTCTGAGCCTGTCAAGTCCTTCTTTTGACCCATTTTGCCAAAAGAAAGGAAGTTGCCTAATAATTATGCACACCTGATATAGGGTGTTGATGTCATTAGACCACACCCTTTCTCATTACAGAGATGCACATCACCTAATATGCTTAATTGGTAGTAGGCTTTCGAGCCTATACAGCTTGGAGTAAGACAACATGCATAAAGAGGATGATGTGGTCAAAATACTCATTTGCCTAATAATTCTGCACTCCCTGTATATATATATATTTTAATATAATTAATAACTTTTAAGGATTATTTTTGTAATATGTATATTTAATAATGATTCTATTATCAGTTAAATTAAATTGTGCTAAGATTTGGTTTAACACATTTTTACCTTGACGTGGTGAAGAAGCTTGTGTACCTCAATGAAGCTGTGAGCTATACCATGTAGGGTCACTTAAAATTAGTAGGTCATAGCAGAGAGAAAAATCGTGGTCCACTGGAGAAGGAACTGAGAACCCACTCCAGTATCTTTGCCATGAAATATGGATAAGTACAACCAGACACAAGAAGCGTCTGATGTGCTTTGCTCCATAGAGTCAGACTCGACTGAATGACTTAAACAACTACAACTTTGGAATGCATTTAGCAAAACCTCCGTGTTATATTTTGTAAGACAATTTGACATCAACTAAAATGTGTTTCTAAGCTTTTTCTTGGTCTCTCTGAAATACAATACATAAAACAGGA